>CM053773.1:89755430-89837902 GCA_028658325.1 Potorous gilbertii | reverse complement strand
GGAGGGACAAGGTCAAAAGAGAGAATAGAAGAAATGGGGGGCAGGATAGGATGGAAGGAAATATAGTTAGTCTTACACAACATGATGATTATGGAAGTCATTTGCAAAACTACAGATATGACCTATATTGGATTGCTTGCTTCCCAAAGGGAATGGGTGGGGAGGGAGGGATGAAGAGAAGTTGGAACTCAAAGTTTTTGGAACAACTGTTGAATATTGCTATTGCATACAACTAGGGATAAGAAATACAGGTAATGGGGTATAGAAATTTATCTTGCCCTACAGGACAAAAGAGAAGATGGGGATAAGGGAAAGGAGAGATGTTAGAAGGAAGGGCAAATTGGTGATAGGGGTAATTAGAATGCTTGACATTTTGGAGTGGAGGGAGTGAAGAAATTTGGAGAAAATTTGAAACTCAAAATTTTGTGGAAATGAATGTTGAAAACTTAAAACAGATAAATAAATTTAAAAAAAGATGAAAGAAGGGCACTAGTAGAACAGATTAGGTGATCATCACGCAGAAACAAACATAACAACAGTTAACATTTCCATTGAGCTTACTGTGTGCTAGGCACTGTGCTTACGTTACCGTGTTTACACTGTGTGTAATTTATAATTATTATATCATTTGATGCTTACAACAGCCCTGGAGGTAGGTACTCTTATTATCTCCATTTTTACAAATGAGGAAACTAAGTCAAAAAGAAATTAAGTAATTTGCTCAGGATCACCAGCTAGTGGGTGTCTGAGGTTGAATTTGAACTCAGTTTTTTGTAATTCCAGGTCTATCATTCTATTCAATAAACTCAAAGACTCTGATATCCCATTGGCTAGTGATTCACTATCTGACCAAAAAAAATGCTGGGAAAACTGGAAGACAGTTTGGCAGAAATTAGGTTTAGATGAAGATCTCACATCGTATACTAAACTAAGATAAGTTCCAATATATACATGATCTAGATATAAAAAGGCCATATCATAAACAAAAGAGAAGATCAGGAAGGGAACTTCCTTGTCCAGCCATGGATAGGGGAAGAGCTCTGTAATCAAACAAAGGATAGAGACAATCACAGGAGATAAAATGAACAATTTTGATAACATAAAATTGAAAAGCTTTTGCACAAATCAAATCAATACCTTTAAAACTAGTAGGGAAACAACTGGGAAAAAGATCTTTTCAGCAAATGTTTCCAGCCAAGGTCTGATAACTAAGATATGTAAAAAATTGACTGCCCAATATATAAATGGTCAAAGGCTATGAACAGGCAGTTCCTGAGTGAAGAAATCCTAGTTATTTATATCTATTTTAAAAAAATTCTCCAAATCATGAATAAATAGAGAAATGAAAATTAAAGCAAATTTGACATTCTATCTCACGTAGATTTGGCAGAAAATTTCAGTTATTAGAGGATCTGTAGGAATTAGGCATACATTCCTTTTTTGGAAGAGCTGTGAATTTGTCCATACATTCTGGAAAACAATTTGAAACTATAACCCCCAAACCACTGAACTATACATAACGTTTGACTCAGTAATACCACATATCGGTTCCTGTCTCCAAAGACATCAGAGAAAGAAGAATACTACTCAAATGTATGAAAATGTGTTATAGCATCCTTCTCTTTTTATTGTAGCAAAGAACTGGAAAGTAAGGAGAGGTGGAACTCATCAATTGGAGAATACCTGAAGAATATATAGTTTAGAAATCTAATGGAAACAATGAACATTTGTATGAACTGATGTAGAGTGAAGTGACCAGAAACTGGAGAATAATTTCTACCTAATAGCTAACATTTATGTAGTGATTACTATGTGCTGGGATTTGATCCTTACAACAACTCTGGGAGGCAGGTGCTATAACATCCCATTTTGCGAATGAGGAAACTGAGGCAAACAGAGATTGAGGTGGCTTGGCCAGGGTCACACAAGTATCTGACATCAGATTTGAGTTCAGGTCTTCCTAACTCCAGATCAGAGCTCTATTTACTGTGAAACCTACATTCCCAACAGCAATGTAAAGAAATGCAACTTTAAAAGACTTAAGAACTGACAAATGCAAGGACCATCCACAATAAAAAAAAAAAATACCCAATGATAAATGATGAAGAAGGTTACCCATCTTCTGACACAGAGGTGTTGAACTCAAATACAGAAGGTGACATATGTTTCTTCACAAATGACCAAAGTCTGGATTAGTTTTATGTGACTACATTTATTTGTTACGAAGATTTTATTTCTTTTTTTTTCATTGGAAGGAAGGATTTTTGGAGGGAAAGGGAATAATGTTGCCTCCTTCTCCCTCCCCCATCAAAGCCACTTAAATCCAGGACACATCTTTTAAAAAGCAAGAGTTTCATAATGGAGGGGGCAGCTAGGTGATACAGTAGATAGAATGCCCTCACACACATACTAGATGTGTGATCTTGGGCAAGCTGTTTCACCCTGTTTGTCTCAGTTTCCTCATCTGTAAAATGAGCTAGACAAATAGATGCAAACTTCTTCTGTATCTTTGCCATGAAAACCCCAAATGGGGCTGTGAAGAGTAGAACACAACAACATAATGGAGAAAAAAAAAAACGAAAAAAATGAAATCATACAAACATACACACTCCATGTTCTACAACCAGATCAATTCAGTTAGCATTAATTAAGTGCCCAATATGTGTCAGGGACCGCATTCCTTACTACCATATGAGACAATGATTATACTGTCAAGAAGGTATTTCATTATCCTCTTAAATCCTGGGTAGCTGGAATCCCCCTTGTTTTCCACACATAGTTTTCCTTCTTTCAAATCCAGTGTCCTTCTCAAATCCTAAGATTTTATTGAAAATCTAGAATGCTGAGTTTTCAAAGTTTAATATTGGAATTTTATGTACATACATATATGTATATACACACCCAACAAAGTTGTTATGTCCTGCCTCATGTGCAATGATGCCATCCATAAAGTCAAGATCCCTAGTACTATGCACAGTACACATGGCTATTACAAGTACTAATAAATGCTCCCCTCACACTTATTCATTTGTTGTGACATAGCTAGGTAATACATGGATAGAATCAGGAAACCCTGAGTTCACATCTAACTTTCTAACACTTACTAGCTGTGTGACCTTGGGGCAGTCCTTTAACCTCTGTCTGCTTTGGTTTCTACATTTATAAAATTGTAATAGTACTTACCTCTCAGGGTTATTATGAGGATAAAATGACACAGTGGAATGATAGAAATGCTGGAGAGGATTCACAGATCAAAAAATAGGCAGATGGGCAGGCAGAATGGTAGTAGATGTTCCTTGGCCAAGGTCTGCCTTTGAGTCCAATTCCCCAATCCATGAATTAAGAGTCAACCATGGTAAGAAGTTGCTAATGGTCTCTGTTCCTGCCTACTAGACACTAAATAGAAGCACACCAGCCTCAGGTGCTAACAAGACCCAGTTATTGCCCAGAGAGCCCAGATGGCAGCTGTTGAGCTCAGAGTACTGGTGCCAGATGTTTGGCCCTTGTAACAATTGCAAAACTTTTACAATTCTAGGCAGCTCCACAAGTAAAGAAGCTTTTGAAAGATAACATTTCACCTCTGACATCAATATAATACCAGACAAATATAAGAGCACTAATATCTAAGTGGGGAAACTGTATTTTTTAACTCCAGCACTGGGAAGGTTTGCCAGTTTCTGCACTGGGAAGATTATGTTGATTTTTGCATCAAATATACCTGCTATTGTGTTTTCAGCTGAAGTTGAGTCAAGATGCAAGGACCTGTGGTTTAAAACTCTTGAGTGCAGAGTATGCCTATAAATTTTTCATCTACCCTGTGCATGTTTTATACCTTCTGATTTCTGTTAAGTACGTTATCTCTCTCTCCATAGAATATAAGCTCCTTCAAAGTAGGAACCATTCCTGCTTTTTCTTTTATCTTTTGCATTTACCACAGTGGCTGGAATAGATTAGGTACCTGATAAATGTTTGTTTTATCAATTAGGTTGCCTAAGGCTAGAAGAAGTTTGAGTTGTATGATCATATGGTAGATCTTCTATTTTATTTCATTTGGTTGTTGTAGTAATAACTATGTATACAGTTAAGGATGCCTATTTGTACTTGTACAGATTTAAGAAAGTCGCATACCCTGGCTCAGAGATAGAAGATTCAGGGAGAAGATACAATTTTCTGGTAGGTTGAGACTTATAGTTATTTCATTATGTAAATACAAACTTAACACAATCGGTAGACAAATGTAGCTATATGTGTGATAGAATGTTGCCCACTGAGACAGCTGGTGATACCATGGATAGAGCACTGGGCCTGGAGTTAGGAAGACCTGAGTTTAAATTCAGCCTCAGTTGCTGACTAGCTATGTGATCCTAAGTAAGTCACTTAACCTTTGTCTGTCTCAGTAAAATCAGGATATTAATAACCACTCCTTGCAAGGTTGTTGTGAGAATCAAATGAGAAAATATTTGTAAATTGCTTAGCACAGTGATTGGCAAATAGTAGGTGATTAATAAATGCTTTCCTCCCTTCCTTCTTTCTGAGAACTTATCTCCCTAGAGCTCCCTCTGGATAGAGGCAGAACATATGACAAATAGGGTGAATTTGGAACTTTGCAGAGCCTTGTCCTTTTGGTGAACAGAATCAGATTAATAGCAATGCCACCTAGTGGTTACACCATCTACGTACATAGGAATATTGTACATACATATACATATATGCCAATTGTATGTGTATACACACACATGTCAATAGTTCACCAACTGAGTTCCCAAAGAATATAGAGGGATGTTGAATTGAATGTGTTATCTCTCAGTGCCTTAAAAATAGTAAATACTAAAAGTATTTGTTGAATACAGTATACTTTTGGAAAAATGGGAGAAAAACAGTTGTGTAATCTGACACTTTTAACAAGAGTATTTTCCAGTTGTTTGGCCATTGTAGCAACTGCAAAAGCTTTTACAATTGTGGGCAACTGTACGAATAAAGAAACCTTTGAAAAATAACATTGTATCCATTTTTATTACTGCTCTCTGACATCAATGTAAGATAAGGCAAGTATAAGAGCACTAATGTCTCTAAGTGGGGAAACTATTTTTCTGACTCCTGTTTCCCTTTAATAGCCTGTCTAATTAAGTCCTGTGGTACCCCAGCAGGAAGAACGAGACTTCAGCAAAATTCTCAGGCCATGCCAGCCAATTCTCACTTGCCAGCATTTGTAGTGAGAACTTCAAAGTTGTATGATTTGCAAGCTCCTGAATAGCTGGCCCGTTGTTACAAATAATGACAGCAAGAAGATAGCAAGACCAGAATTTAACAAGCAGGTTGGATTCCTTTAACTCAAAATTGGGAGTCTCCTCTTCCAGAAAGGACACAAGGATGGGAATTACGTTTATTATTTTAGCTCTCTTTTGGCCAAAGACGTTTAAGTAGCACCAACTGGCAAGGCTCTGTAGTAGTGTGACCTTGATTTGAGGAGAAACATTGTCCCTCTGCAAGATTGCAACTATGTCATTCATGTAGTCAGATACCCATTTTGCTGCCATAGGTCCTCCTGAAAAACAAAAAATAAACAATTGTTTTCTTAATTTTTTTCTTAATTACCTAGCTAGTTACCAAACAAGTTCTTCCAACCACTTAAGGGCTGGATCTCCTTCCATCTTCAGTGGTCCTGTACTTCAAAGTGGATTCCTAGAAAGTTTTTAGAGATTGGCTTATAGAAGTAGCATTGTTGAATAGATGACTCTCAGTAAGTTTGGCAGCATTTGAAGATTTCTTCAGTTTACCTCTCTTCAAATTGGGAAATGGCTGAAAAAGGTAATAGAATTTAATACATTAGATAAGAACTGTGCCGTAAGGAATAATGCATATGAAGAATTAAGAAAAACCTGAGAAGACTTGTATGAAAGGATACAGGGTGAGAAAGCAAAGCAAGCACAAGAAATCTAAAGCCAAACAAAACAGCAAAGATAGTATCCTATTATCAAAGTGAAAACACATGCCCTTCCTTTCTGTTAACAATTGATAAGTTACAAAACTGGGAAATGACATGTCAAATGTGCTATTAGGGCAATTTTACTTTGTTCTTGTAAAATATATTTTGATGAAAAGTATCTTATCTCAAAAGAAAGTGTATCAATATTTTTTTCTTAAAAAATGAAAAATAATCTTACAATTAATTAAACCCTAATTACTATATTAAGACACAATTTAGAATAAAACCAATAGAAACCAAAGTACATTTAATTAGCTTTTGGTTCAGTTTAACAGATGTTATAGCTAAATACCTCTGGGAGTATGGAACATTGTGATAGATGCTAGTGGAGAAAATTTATATGAGAGATAACTTTATGGAGCTCATTTTTTCTGACTAATTACAATGGTCTTTCTGGCTCCCTGACCTTCTAACCTTTGTAGCTGAGTTAAACCCTATCCCAGCATCTGGGACCAATCCTGACCCTAGGAAAGACCATAAGGAGTCTTAGGTCAATAATTCATTGGAATAGCATCAGATGAGTTTGAGGGACTTCTCCTTATTATTTACCAGGAAATAGAATGTTTGTCTTGTTCTCCTATGACTGAGTTAGTTCTGCATATCTCAATTTGCCATTTTCTTTTTCAGTACTCTTGTGATTAAATTCCTGCCCTGTCTCAGTGTTTAGTAATGATATTCTTCCCTAATTTGCTTACCCTCTGCCCCAGTCCTTCTAGTGACACTATCAGGATCCTCTGCTGGGACCTTCTATGTAGGAACCTCAGGGACTACAGGAACCTCTGACATAGGCATGATGGAGAAAATAAGGAAGGGCTCAGAAGGCATGTTGAGAGCACAAGCATTACTGACCTCATGACAGAGTCATCATTGCCTGTAGGGAACCTGCGACCTTGAGGCAACATATGTCCTTCTAGGTCCTTAGGTGTGGCCTTTTGCCTGAGTCCAAGTTCTACAGAACAAATCCTTTTATTAAGAGGTGCTATTCTGTGAAGTTTGGATTCAGTCAAAGGGTTGCACTTGAGGACCAGAAGGTCACAGGTAGCTTCACAAAATAACTCATTGAAGATATTAATGAGGAAATTGAGGCAACAGAGATTAAGCAACTTCCCCAGGGTCACAGAACTAGTAAGCATGTAAGGCTGACTTTGAATTCAGGTCTTCCTGACCCCAAGTCCAGTGCCTTCTCCACTCTGTTTCCTAGCTGCTTCTTTCCTGTTCCTCTAATTTGTTTATGATATGACCTTTTATTACTAGGTTTCTATTCATTTAAGATTTATTATAGCATATAGTGTGAGATGTTGGTCTAAACCTAATTTCTGTCACAGTCTTCCATCTTTCTAGAAGTTCTTGTTGTCCTTAAACCACTGTTTGGAGGTCTTGGTTTATCAAATGTTTAATAGCTTCTGAGTCTAAAAAACCTAATCTTTTCAACTTTTCTATTTTTTTAACCAGTAACAAATTGTTTTGATGATAACTTCTGTGTAGTATATTTTGAGATCTGATATTGTTCTCTCCTATTCATTCCTATTTTTACCTTGAGATTTCTTTTTGGATCCTTGACCTTTTATTCATCCAGACGAATCCTTTGTTACTGTTTCTTTCTAGTTTTATAAAGTAATTTGTTGGTATATTGATTTGTATGAAATAATTTTTATTACATGGGTGTGGCCCAACCACAAGCAGTTAATATCTCTCCAGTTATTTTTATTTATCTTTATTTCTGATGTGAATGTCTTATAGATATATTCACACAATTCCTATGTTTATCTTAATAATTTAACATTTTACATATTGTGTGGTTATTTTGAAATAATTTTTTTTCTTCTCCCTGTTGGGTCTTATTGGTAATATATAGAAAAGCAGATATTGTGCATTTATTTTATATCATTTCAAAATGATGAAGTTATAAATTGCTGCAGTTCATTTAGTTGAGTCGCTAATAAACTATATTATTTGCAAAAACATTGATTTTTGCATCCTCTTTTATTCCCTCCATTCCTTTTTCTTATCTTATTGCTATAGGTGACATTTCCAGAGCTATAGCAAATGGTGGTGACAAAAGACATGCTCATTCTACCCTGATCTTATTGGAAAGGTTTTGAGCATTTGTCCATTGCAAATAATTCTAGCTATTGGTATTAGTAAATACTATTGGCCATATTAAGGAATAGCTCATTTATTCCTATGATTTTTAATGGTTTTAATATAAAGCAGTGTTACATTTTCTCATAAGCTTTTTCCTATATCTATTAGTACAATTCTGTGGTTTTTATTAATAATATAATCTATTATACTTATAGATTTCTTAATAGTGAATTAAAACTACCCTTTTCATTTAAATTCAACCTGGTTATAGTGTATAATCAATTAAGGAGTCAGTAAAACCCAAGTCAAATGGATATCTTTTGGCTAGATTAAATGACTTGCCCAGGGTCACTCAGCTAATAAGTGTTTGAAGTTGCAGTTGAACTCAGGTCTTCCTGATTCAGGTCCTAGCGCTTTATCTAGTATACCATAAGTATATGAAATTGGTTTATTTGCATTTTCTTTCTTGTTCTATGAATCTGGGCGTGATATATTTTTTGAAAATACTTATTGATTTCATTTAAATTTATCAGTTTTATTGGTGCATAATTAGGCAAAATAATTTCTAATAATCTCATTTGTTGTGAATTTTCCTTGTTCATTTTTGATATTATCAATTTTGTTTTAATCTTTAACCAAATTCAGATTAGTGAATGGTTTATACATTTTATTATTGGTTTTCTGAAATTGGTTTTATTCACCAACTCAATGAGGGTTTGTTTTTGCCTTTGTTTTTCTCTCTTCTTTCACTTACTTGGTGTTTTTGATTTGTTACTTTTCTAGTTCTTTTTCTTTTTAAAAGTATTCCATTAGCTGTATCCTTATCTCTTTTAAGCATGTCTATTTTTCTTGTCTTGTCTGGGATCATGATTGGCACCCACACTTTTTTGAATTTCTCTTGAAGCATAATAAATTCTGCTTCTGTCTCTCATGTAAATCATTGTTTTAAATGTTTACTATATAAAAGATATAAATATTAGTAACCTGTGACTGAAATGGTCTATTTCGTATTCCTCTGCCCTTCTCTTCACCAAGACAAAACCTCAGCTCTGACCTTTGATTCTTGTACTTTCTCTTTAATTACCTTTCATAATGAGACTACTGAAATAGAATGATTTTTTGTTGTTATTGTTGCTTGTGACTACTTTTTCTCTGAGGCAGCTAGATGACCCAATGGATAACTCTGTCCATTGGGCCTAGAGCCTGGAAGCCTGAGTTTAAATCTGGTCTCAGTTACTCACTAGCCATATGACCCTGGGCAAGTCACTTAACCTTTTTGCCTTCCACTGGAGAAGCAAATGGCAAACCACTCTAGTATCTTTACCAAGAAAACCCCATATGGGATCATGAAGAGTCAGACATGACTGAACAACAACTTTTTCCCCAAATCTGTTCTCCCTTTTATAATTCTTTCTCCTTTCTGGATCCCTGCACATAATTCTATTGAGTTCAATGTATTTCTAGACTAAGTCGCATACATTTGTCTGTATGTGTGTTCAACTCTCTATCATTGAGATAAATGCAAGGTTCATGAGATGCCCACACTCTCCATGTTTATATAGTCTTCTCATGCACCTGATTGCTGCTAGATAGTAGATTCCTCACTCTTCTTTATTTCCTTGGTGTATTTTCTTGTTCTTTGTTCTTGTTCTTGTAGTCAGGCGTCCTCTCTCCTCCTCCCCTTTCCCTCTGATTCTGCTTATAGTTCTTGCAGTATTAGTTTCTTCCTCTGTGTTTCTCTCTTGGATGTTTCTTGACCCATGGTATTTATTATATTTTGATGTTTTCTTCTGTTTACTCATATTTCTAGCCTCCATTCCTGACTTGGGGCTTTGTGACAGGGCCAGTTTCTGCAGGTCATGTTTAACTCTGTTCTTGATTTCAGTCCTTTTGTTGGCTTCCACCTCCCATGATGAAACTGCCTTCCTTTAGAGCATTGACAGATTTCAGTGTTCCTAACTAGAACTCTGTGGTCTTCTGGGTCCCCTGCGGGGTCTTGGTCAGGACACTGCGGTCTTCCAATCACTCTAGTATATTGCCAGTCAGGACAATAAAATCTTCTGGACCTCCTGGGGCAAACCTGATAAAGTGCTTTGTTCTGCCAGCCCTTCTGGGTTATTCCACATAGTTCTGAGCAAGTGCAGCCCTATGACTGAATCCAATCTTCACAGAACAAGTCCCCTTAATAATAGTTTTTGTTCTGTAAAACTTGGACTCAGTCAAAAGGCCTCACTTGAGAACCTAGAAGGACACATGTGGCCTTAAGGTCACAGGTTCTCCATCTCTGTTCTAGGAGAACGACACTGTAAAGAAGAACAACTTTGAAGGATTTGTAAGAACTCTCATCCAAGCAAAAACTAACCATGTCTACAGAAGAACAAGGGTAAAAAATGTTACCCACTTTCTGATGGAGAGGTGGTAGACTCAAGGTGTAGAAAACAACATGTCTTTTGTGGACATAATAGAATATGGATTCTTTTTGCTTGACTATGTTTATTTGTTGCAAAAGATTTTTTTTGTACTATTCTTATTGTGTATCTTTTGTTTTCCAAGAGGATCTATGACATCATGAGGGTGATGTCTTGATGAATGTGTAAATTGGATTCTTAGTTTTTAATTGGGAGAGGTTAGGGGGAGAAGATGGGTGAGGTTAGCAATGGTGATGGCCCCCCAAAAAAGAGGGCCATCGAAACATTAGAAACAAACATTGCAAAAGGGAGCCTACGCAAGCAGGATGATTTTAAAAGAAACATATAGAATTTATTATGTACTCAAAAAACCAACCAACCTCCAAGTGGTATGAAATGGAAATTCACAGTTCCATAGAGGATTCCTTTTGTGTTTTGCTATGCCTATGGAAAGTGGGGAATGTCCAAGTTTAGAATTTTAAAAACATGAATTATCTTCCTGAGAAGCCAGAAACTGTTTTGCTAACTGGCTGCTGCCATACAAAATTTTCTTTCTTTACTTACTCTGTCAATATTTCAAGCATAGTCTTGAACCCTAGGGGAATAGGGACTCAGTCCCTTTTATTCTTTGAACAAAAGATCAGCAAACCCTTTCTTCCCTTAATTCAGTTGAGTCAAGCTCAGGAAATGAAGAGAAAGCATAGGATAAAATCACATGTAAAAGCATGGAATTACTGAGTTGCACAACCATGGAATTGACTTTCTGTCCAGTTCTGCTACTCGGGCTATAACAACAGTAACATCATTTAGTGCTTATTAGTTTCAATGCCCCCTTCTCCATGAAGTTTTTCTTGAGTCATTTAGCCATAATTATTCTTTGTTCCCTCTAATACAATGCTAGACTTGGAGTCAGGAAGACTTGGATTTAAATCCCTTCTCAAACACTTAAAACCCTATGACCTTGGTCAGGCAAGGTTTTTGAATTTCCTTGGTCTCAGTTTCCTCCTCTATAAAATGAAGTGGTCTGAATTGATGGCTTCAAAGTCCCTTCGCAGTTCTAAATCTATGATCCTATTTTGAGTTATAGTTATTTGTGTATATGTTGGATCTTCCCTGTCAGATTAATTCCTTCAAGAAAGGGAATTAGTCATCTCTATATGTAGTACAACATACTGCATCTATTATGTTCCTCATAAATAGTTGCTGAATTAAAAATGGAAGGGAATTGAATTCAATTGTAAGGCCAACCCTAAAAATAAGGCAGTGGAAAAGGTCGTGGGGTTGGAGTCAGAAGACCCAGATGTACATCCCACTTCTGCCTTGGATATATCACTTGTGTATGTCACTCTCTTCTGTCACTTACTGTGTGCCTGGGAAAATCACTTATCTTCTTTGGGCCTCAGTTTTCTCATCTGTAAAATGAGGACATTGAGTATAGGCTTTAAGGCCCCTTTCAGTTAAAAATCTATGCTCCTATATTTCTATGATCTCACCTAAAATATACTCATTCATCGTCTTGGCTTCCTAGCTGGATGCTTTTTCCCCACTGCTGTTTCCTCTATAATTAATCTGCCTCCCATACTGACCGTGATGGAATGCTTTATCTAAGAGGACTATTACTACTTGACAATTTCATATACTGGAAAGCAAAGCAGAGAAAGTTAATGAAGTATATAATGTTACATAATGAAGTATACTGAGGTAGGTATACAAAAAATAGGCATGAGTGAAATATAATCATTCAGGGTACTTTTAGACCATGAAACTTTTGTTTCCTTCTGCAGTCTCCCTCACATATCCTCCTATCCCCCTTGACCCCAAGAATATAATTTTGTAGGACATTTCTGAAATGAATTGTATCATAAACTGAAAGTAAGAGATGTCTTAGAGCTATGGAAAGCTTTGAGTCAGGGCCTCCTTTATGAGAAGTAATGTCTGTATGGCCAGATAGACTTGAGGCTTGTGGAGATGTAGCCTTGCTAGGAAGGTTTAGAAACTTGTTTATTTTGAGGGGCTCTAAGAGGTGGATGAGTGTATGGCAGATCGACCCTGAGCCTCCAAAGAGCCCTTTCCACCAAGTAAATAAGCAGATAAGGAAGATAGTTGTCCTATTGATACCAGTGTGGCCCATCCTAATCCATCCAAAGTTGTACCATCCTACAATGATATTTCTCTGAAATATGTTATGTACAAGAGATAGTTCTTTGCCTGAGGAAAGTGAGAGGATATATTGAGTAATAAATGATATTTATTTATTTATTTTTTTAAAAAAGAGAATGCTTTCCTTGCAAAATCTACAAGACTCCTTTAAGCAGAATGGGCTTATTGTCAGTCAATAAATATTTATTAAGAATGACTATAAGCCAAGCAGTTAGGTGGCACAATGGATAGAGTGCTAGGCCTAGAGTTAAGAAGACCTGAGTTAAAATCCGGCTTCAGACACTTACTAGCTACATGACCCTGGGCAAGTCATTTAACCCCATTTGCCTCAGTTCTTGTAAAATAGGCTGGAGAAGGAAATGGCAAACTACTTCACTCTGTCTGTCAGGAAAACCTCAAATGTGATCTTAAAGGGTTAGACATGCCTGAAACAACTCAACGACAATAACAATAAACTAGATACTATGCTAAGCATTAAACATACAAAAAAAAAGGTAAAGCATGATCCCTGCTCTCAAGGAGTCCATAGTACAAAGGAGGAGAAAATAGGTAAATGATTATGTGCAAGCAACAGAAGGAAGATACTCGAATTAAGAGCAATTAAGGTGGGATTTTATTTTTTATTGTAATTTTACCTTTATTATTTTCTTAATCAGAAAAAAATCTGTCTTTTCTTCTTCTTACTCCAACACTTCCCAATAGATTGGGAATGAAATAGAAATTAAATCTCTGCTACAAACATATGTAATCAAGCAAAACATGTCCAGAATTAAAAACCAACCAACCAACCAACCATATGTCTTATTCTGCTCTCTTGATCCTTTACCACTCTATCAAGATGGGGTGTAGCATGTATTACCATTAATTCTCTGGAATCATACACTGATCAGAGTGCTTAATTCATTCAAAGTTGCTTGTCTTTACCATATTGTTGTTTTTGTATAAATTATTCTCTTGGTTCTGTTCTCCTCACTTGGTGTCATAAATTCGTATATTTTTCTAGGTTTCTATGAAACCATTTCTTTCATTATGTCTTACAACACAATAATATTCTATATGCATACTATATGTATAGCCTTTCACTAACTTGCTCATCTGATAACCCTTTCAAAAAAGCCATTGAGATTAGTCTGATATAACCTGTTTTTAATGAAAATGCCTTGCCTTATAATGAGCATTGCTTTTCTTCCTACGTAGTCAAAAAAGCACATTTTCAGTCATATTATCCGGATCCCTGTGAGTCTAATAATGGGCAAGTCATTTGAACTCTCTGAGTCTGTCTTCCTTACCTATAAAATGGGAACATAGTACTACCCATGGTATCTGTCCTTTGGGGTGTAAGTGTATTCAGGGAAGACTAGGACCTCTGGTTTGAGGGCTGCCAAGCCCTTTTCAGGGCTGCTTTCCACCTTTGGTGTCTACCTGATTGCCTAACTCTCACCCATGGCTCCTGGAAGCTGTAGCATGTACAGTGGCTACTCCCTGGTAAATGATTTAGGCAGACAGGCTAAAGCAGGTGGAGGGTAACTGAGGGGTCTCAAACCCATTGGTGAGTTAGGGGGCTGTTTACCCCAAGCATATGAAGACTTCCCCTGGCGGAATGGGAGGATGAGAACAATTTGTTCAATGGCCATGAAGTCAGTGGAAGCAGGGGCTGTGGAGCGCTTAGAGCACTCCTGCAAAACATATGGCCATGGGCCACTTGGGTCTCACCAAAGGATTTCAGGCTGTCGGCGAAAAACGTAGAGGATGTAAAAAACAGTAAAGCTGGAATGAGTGCTTTGTCCATGCCCCGCTTAACCTACCTCCCACTAGCACTACCGTGCTCATCATGTAACTTGGTTGGGGGTAGGTTGCCACTGCACATTCTCTCCTGTTGGTCACAATGACCCATGCCAAACCACGTCTGTCTCTACTCTGAGAGGAGTGAGAGTCACATCTTTTTGCTGTGTTTTTGATCGTTACTAGAGTTGAACAGGGACAGAGTGAGTGCAGCTACACAACAATGCAGCTGACTCCCTCTATGTGATGAGCTGCAGCAGTGGGAGGGCTTCTTCCCCTCCCTTGCTGTGTAGCCAACCCTCCGAGTTACGTGAGTGTTTGGCACTCTCTCCAAGGTCAGATACTCAGTTCGCTGTTTCTATGTATGTGAGCAGTTGCTGTGGAAATTTTTTTGTTTTAAGGTCAAAATTTTTGGGGTGGCTTTGTAAAATGGGTGATAGAAACAGAACATAGAATCAGAAAATAGAGTGTTTAGTCCAGAGTGGACAAATAGAGGCTTGTTTGCTTACACGAGAGACAAAATATTGTGCCTTGTTTGCTGGAAATAATAAGCCATTCTGAAGGAATAAAATCTTTGTCATCATTTTGAATCAAGACATCCTGCCTTAAGTAAATTGGGCACCAATGAAAAAAAAATTAAAGCATCCAAGTTGCTGAAAAATCTCAGTGGGGAACAATAGTTTTTCTAGAAAGTATACTCAGAAAATGAGGCAGCTACTAAGGTTAGTTTTCAGATTTCTAAAGAAATTGCTGCTGCTAGGAAGTCTTTTACTGAAGTTGACTTCATAAAGAAGTATTTGCAGATTGAAGTTTCTGGATTGTCCCAATTTTAAAAAAGTTTTTGAGAAATAGTTTAATCATTAATTATATCTTTACTTGGAAAGTGAGACACTAACAACCTATCTGTGGCCCAGAGAAATTTAGCCTATTAATTTTGGCCCCTACCTACTGCCAGGTTATGCAGGTCTGACTTAGAGCTTAGTTAGACATTGAAGATGCCAAAATCACCCACCAGTCATCTTGACTCTGTCCTGCCACTGGACTATGATGACTCTGAGAGAGTGAAGCCAATGACTTTGTGCAACTCTGCCTCACTTAAATCCAATTTATGCACAAATCAAAAGATATCAACCATACCATTTTACCATTTTTACCTATCTCAAAGTCCTGTGACAACTGGCAAGTGATGAAGCATCAAGGGCTGATATACTGGGAGCTATAGTTACAACTCTAAACACAGGTGGCCCAGGCCATAGGGTCACTGGAAATAGCAATGGAATTTGGCAGCCCTCTGAGTGTTTGAGCAGTCTTTTAAGGAAGGGGCTAGAAAAGGTACTGTGGCAAGTGGGGATCCCACCCTGTGGTTGAAACACAAAAAAAGTACAAAAACTTCTGCAAAGATGATTTCACTCACCATCAGTACATGGAATGTGTGCATATTTATAGACAGCAAAAATCCAGTAGACCTGAAAGATGAACAGCTCTTGCCGTGAGAGAACTTGTCTGGGATTGCATCCAAATAGCAGCCCTGAGTGAAACTAGACTGAAAAATGAAGGCCAGCTTGCTGAAATTGGAGATGAATATATGTTTTTCTGTAGTGGCTGCAGTGAAGGGGAGCTACATGAAGCTGGTGTAGGTTTTACATTCAAAACTAGGCAACAAGTTGGTATGCCTACCAAAAGGAATGAAGGACAGGCTTGTGACAATGCAAGGAAAATCCCATGCCACCATCATCAGTGCCTGTGCTGCCACCATGATGAACCCTGATGAGGTGAAAGAAAAATTTTATGAAAGCCTAGAGACCCTTATTATCAATGTACTGAAAGAGGACAAGCTTGTAATTCTGGGTGATTTTAGTGCTAGATTAGGCTCAGACTACCAGACTTGGCAGAAAGTCCTAGGGAGAAATGGAATTGGAAACAGCAACAGCAATGGTCACTTACTGCTGAAAACTTGGGCATTGTATGACCTCATCACCAATACTGTTTTCCTTTTGCCTAAATGAAATAAACTCCGTGGATGTACCTTCACAGCAAATATTGACAATTAACAAACTATGTGATGGTAAGTCAAGGAGACAGACAGGATGTGAGAGTGATGAAGGCAATGTGTGGCGCTGCATGCTGGACTGATCATAGATTTATCTTCTCCATCCTAAATATTCACATTCAATAAGTGGCAACTCCATGGCAAAATGACTACCAGAAGAATTAATGTCAACAGATTAGAACTTCTCTGAGCACAAACAGTTTGTTGCTAACTTGGAGGGAAAGTTGAGCCAACACACAGTTGGCAGTAATGGAGCAGGAAAAGATTGAGCAGCTTTCAGAGATTTGGTATAAAGCACTGCATTAGTTCATCTGGGTCAGAACACTCACAAACATTAAGACTGATTTGATGAAAATGATATGGAAATTCAGAAACTGTTAAATGAAAAATGTGGATTCTGCAGGATTTACCAGCAGGATAGTTCATCCATCTCTAAGAAGGCAGCATTGAATTCCATCAAAAGTAAAATATAGGTGAAGCTTAGAGAGATGCAGGATCCTTGACTCAGAAAAGGCAGAAGAAATTCAGTTTTATGGTGATAGTAAGAACCCAAAGCACTTTAATGATGCCCTGCAGGCTGTTTATGGGACAAACTATTCAGTTCTGATGGAGCCACATTGATTAGTGATAAGAACATGATCTTAGAGAGATGGACTAAACACTTCCATAGTGTTCTCTCAACAGACAGTCATCAATCAATGCTGAAGCCATGGACCATTTACCTCGGGTTGAAGTTAATCCCTCCTTCTAATTGAGGAATAGGTTTTGAATATCATTAGGCTCCTTTCATGTGGCAAAGCACCTGATGCTGATCCTATTCCAGCTGAGATTTACGAGGTGGAGGATCCATTGCAAATACAAAAGCTGACTGAAATTTTCCAGATTATAAGAGGAGGTTATCCCCCAGGAATTCAAGGACACCTCCACTGTCCATCTTTATAAAGGTAAAGGAAATAGATTGTCCTGTGATAATCACGGGGGTTCTTTCTCTTAGTCATTGCTGGCAAGATTCCTGCTAGAGTTCTCCTTAATAGGCTGATCCTTCACCTGGAAGATGGTCATCTACCTGAGAACCAGTGTAGTTTCAGAAAGGGCCAAGGAACAGTCATTATAGTGTTTGCTGCCTGGCAACTCCGGGAGAAATGCCAGGAGCAGAACAGAGGTCTGTACACAACATTTGTAGATCTGACCAAGGCCTTTGACACTGTTAGTCATGAGGGCTTGTGGAAAATTATTTCAAAATTTGGTTGCCCAGAGAAGTTCATCAGCATTGTCTGTCGATTTCATGACAGCATGTTTGTATGGGTTCTGGATAATGGACAATGCTCTTGTGCTTTCCCAGTCACCAACAGAGTAAAATAAGGTTGTGTGCTTGCTTCCATGATTTTTAGCATGATGTTTTCAGTCATATTGTCAAATGCCTTGAATGAGGATAAACCCAGCATCAAGGTCAGCTACTGATGATAAATTATTCAACTTGAAAAGGCTACAAGCCAAGACTAAAGTGGAGAGAATATTGGGGCATGATTTTTTGTTTGCAGACGTTTGTGTACTCATTAAATGCAGTCTGTGAAGCTGAGATGCAACAATGTATAAATTGATTCTCTGCTGTTTGTGCTAATTTTGACCTAACAATTAATACCAAGAAAATAAAGGTTCTCCATCAGCCAGCATCACACCATCCATATGTAACACCATCCATATGTGGAACCATCAGTCAAAGCAAATGGAGAAGTTTTGAATCCTGTGGATAAGTTCACTTAATCTTGGCAGTGTATGTTCCAGGGATGTACCCAATGATTGAGGTTGATACATGAATTTCCAGAACTAACTCAGTTTTTGGGAGGCTCCCAAGGAAAGTTTGGGAGAGAAGAAGTATTAGACTGACTACCAAACTGAAGGTCTACAGAACCATTGTGTTGATCTCATTGTTGAATGCCGGTGGAACCTGAACAGTATACCAATGCCATGACAGGAAACTGAATCAATTTGAACTGACTTAGGAAAATTTTGAAGATCACCCAGCAAGATACCAGACACTGAGGTCCTTTCTTGAACTAAAAGAGCATTCAAACTCTACTGCAGAAAGTACACTTCCAGTGGCCTGGCCACATTGTTCAGATGTCAAAAGTTCGCTTGTCTAAAAGACCATTTTATGAAGAACTCACACAGGGCAAGTGCTCATATGGTATTGAGATGAAGTGATACAAGGACACTCTTAAGGTATCTTTTAAGGATTTTGGAATTGATTGTGTGACATGGGAGACATTGGCACAGGATCACTCAGCATGGGGTGCCCTCATCCAAGAAGGTACTGTGCTCTGTGTGTAAAGTAGAACTGAAATAGCTCAAAAGAAATGCAAGATGTGAAAATTTAGAGAATCCATCCCAAATGCTCATATGGACTATTTGTGCCCAACCTGTGATAGACAGAACATTCTGAGCTCATAGTAATCTGATCAGTCACAGCTAGATATATCGTAACTTGGCTCTAACACAGTGATATTCTTTGGGTCCTCTTTGAGAACAAAGAACAACAACCAACTAACTACCAGTCTCCTAGGGTTACTGTGGCCATCAAACAAGATATATACATACATATATATATATATATATATATATATATATATATGTGGATATATATACATATATAAATATATATGTTATAACACATACACACACACACACATATATATATATATATATATATATATATATATATATATATATAGAGAGAGAGAGAGAGAGAGAGAGAGAGAGAGAGAGAGTGCCTCTCAAAAACAAACGAATGAATGAACAAACAAATTTTTCTAGGACTTTTCTGGATAATGAATTAAAAATTACTGTTCTGTAGGATCCTTCTAACTACATTTAGAAGAATCTACCTTATTCCTCTCTTTAAAATTTGGACATCTACCCTTATCCAGTCCCACAGCTTAGTTATCATTCTCCATGATTTTTAAGAGATCAGTAACAGCAAGTAAGCAATCATATCCATACGTTTTCCACATCCTTCCAGATCTAATGACATGGACTCATTAAGGTAGCTAGGTGTTTTCTTTTCATCTCTTCATGATACTCACTTTTAATCATATTGTTTTTTCTATTCTGGAGATCATTTTTGCTTGTAGAAAAATTGAAAGCAAATACAATTTAAGTCGTTCCACCTAATCTCCACAGTCGTTTTCCAGGATTCTAGCCACCGGGTGGCTATTTCCCAGTAACTGGGAAATCACTGATTCTACCCACTTCTTTAATTTTCTTCTTGCTGGCAACTGAACTTTCAAAGCCCTTTTAGATTTCCTCAGCATGTATCACAAGTTTAATCTCATTCTGTCTCTTAGCCTTTTTTTTTAGACAATATTTTCACAAGATTGAGCTACTTTGTTTTGGTATTAATCCTTAGGTGAATATATCCATGATCATGATTTCATCTTCTATTCTTGTCTTTTAATCATTTAAAGTTTATCAATGATTTCCTTGTGCAGCCATATCAATCAATAAGCATATTTCTCCCTTATCAGAATTCAACTGTCTAGTAAAAATATCATTCTTGGGAGTTTTCCATCTTGCTCTTGTATAATTTCAGGTCCCTGGATCTTACCTGTACTTTTTCTGAAATCTCTGAAATTTATTCTCTTAAATTCTAGAGGGTAATGATCAGGTCATGCTTGGTATCCCTGTCCCATTCCATCCTGACCCGTCCTGTCCCGTTCTGTCCCATCCTATCCCATTTTGGTGTGAGAGTTTTGCTATAATGGCAGGAATACTAGCAGAAGCTACCTACTTGTGTTCTTCTCCAGGGTTTCTAGTGCTTTCTTAAGGCATGTTAAAAATTTAAGATAAGATGCATGGAAGGGTACGATAGCTACTGGAGCAAGGGACTAGGGGATAATTGGAATTGAAATGACAAATGAGTAAGGGTACATGTAATTATTCCAAATCTCAGAAAGACTTGATAGGAGGTATGGATCACAACAAACTGGGACAAGAAATTCACTTGGGGGAAATCATCAAGATTTTGACCATAGTCTGATTAGTCCTTTGTGTGGCAACAGTCAATAAACATTTATCAAGCACCTACTATGTGCTAGGAAGGGTGCTGCGGCTAGGAGTTTCAATACAAAAAAAAGACAGTCCTTACCTTCAAGGGTACAATCTAATGTGTAGACTAGGTGGGGTTACACGTGTGATTGATAACACTCATCAGCTACGTGACCTTGAGCAGATCGCTTAAACTCTATTGGTTTTAGTTTTCTCAACTGCAAAATAGGGATAACAACAGCACCTACATCCCAATGGCATGAGAATAAAATGAGATAATATTAGTAAAGCGCTTAGAGCAATGCTTGACACGTAGTAGGTGCTGTTCAAAGCTATTATTGTTGTAGGTAATAATAGCAATGCTGATGATAATGAGGATAGAAGAGCTTGAAAGTGCTGAATTTAGAGTAAGAAGCTTCTTGTCCCATTCTGTCACTTGAACTAGGTGATCCTAGGCAACCCACTTAAACTCATTGGGCCGTAGTTTTAACATCTTCAGAATAAGGATGTTGGGCCTGATGAACTCGAAGGCCATATCCAATTCTAAAAATATGATGCTAAATGTGTTGATTAACCCTCAGGCATGTTGACCTGATTTATATTTTTAAAAAAATGACTTTTTTATTGAAGCAATAATAGCAGCAGTGAGCAGCTGCCTCAACATTGACAGCTTTAGACATAGAGGGTGGAACTGGAGTGGATGGCAGAATACTGGAATGAGCAGTAGCAGAGTTTTAGTGGATGATGGCTATAGAGGCTGAATGCTATAGCTGAGTGGCAGAATTTCCAAACTTCATCAGAATGTGGAGCAGCAAGGAAGGACCTGGGCTGCCTTGAATTACTGGAGGTGGAGCTAAGAAACAGCAAAACCTGGTTGGTTGGTTGTTGCCCTTTGTTCTTTCAAAGAGAACCAAATGACATCACTATGTTAGAGTCAAGTTACAATGCATTGGACTGTGGTTGATCAGACCAATATGAGCTCAGAATGCTCTACCACAGAATGGGCACAAATAGTCCCCATTTTGAGGGAGTTCTCTAACTTTATGCACCTTGAGTTTCTTTTGTACTAATTCGATTCTGCCTTGCTCATAGAGCACAAAACTTTCTCTGATAAAGGTACGCTATGCTAGGAAGTCCTGTGCAAGTGTCCCATGTCACACAATCAATCCCAAAGTTCTTAAAAGAGACCTTAAACTCTCAAGGTCCTTGTATCACTTCATCTTAACATTATGTGAGTACTTGCCTTGTGTGAGTTCTCCATAAAATAATCTTTTAGGCAACTGTACATTTGGCATTCCAATAATGTGGCCAGTCCATTGGAATTGTACTTTCTACAGTAGAATTTGAATGTTTGTTTAGTTCAACAAAGGACATCAGTGTCTAGTATCTTGCCAGGTGATTTTCAGAATCTTCCTAAGACAATTCAAATGTGCATGATTCAGTTTCCTGTCATGGCATTGGTATACTGCTCAGGTTTCATAGGCATTCAACAATGAGGTCAGCACAATGGCTCTGTAGACTTCAATTTGGTAGTCAGTCTAATACCTCTTCTCTCTCACTCTTTCCTTGGGAGCCTCCCAAACACTGAGATAGCTCTGACAATGCATGTATCAACCTCATTATCAATGTGTATACTGCCAAGGCAAGTGAACTTATCCACAGGATTTAAAACTTCTCCATTTACTGTAAAGCAACAAAATATAGTCAGCTTATGGAAGATAGGGTACAACAGAAATCTTGGGGAAGCTTGAAGCCTCTCTCACCTTAGAGTAAGAGTTTTCTTGGGCATTTCTTTAGCAATGAGTCCCTAAATCTTTCCCTATCATCAAGTGAATCTGTTAGAATTTGTATTCATTTGTATATGGGAAGCTGAGAATGATTTTAGTTCTTTACTTTTCCCTATTGTTTAATTTCTCCTTATGTCTTATTTAATTGCTATTTGTTTTGTCTCTCCTGGTCTATTATTAGAAAAGGCACTGAATGGGAATGCTAAGTTGTATATTACCACTATAATGAACCCAAGTAATATATAATTCCAAAGTTGAATGCAAAAAGCATTGCACTAAGATAGCCTCCCCAAATTTTCATCATTTCTACTTGGTCAATTGATTCTTTGTTAATGGTCAGAAGGAGATCCAGAATAAATCATCTCCCTGCTCCTTTATTATTTCGTCTACCTTTTAAAAGATAAAATTGTTAGCAAGAGAAATTAAAAAAAAACTAGCAACTTTTTAGTTTGGATGGAAAGAGACCTCCTACCAAAGTCTTACATTTCAATTATATCCCTCCTGCAAATTAGCTTTATGGTACTTATAAAGAAATCATCCATTTCCTCTTCTTCTGGTTAGATACTTAACAGTATTGTCACTATTTTCCCCTCCTTTGACTATTACACAAATATTCTCTCCATTCTTCTCCTCAGAGTTGCTAGGTTTCCAAACAATCATGTTTGTCATTTTACCTGCTGCCTTTAAACTAGGTAAGTCAAGAATTGACTATATATAAAATACCTACTTACAGTGAAATCATAATATATTGAATTTCATGGGTTGGAATTTAAGATGACTACATGCTCTTACTGAAGAATTGCTTTTTAATATATTATACCATAAAGGATTTTTTAAGGTAAAAAAGTTCCATTGTTTCATGGAATTTTAAACATAGGGCTATGATGCATGAAGGCTCAGTACCAAATAATGTTGTCCCAACTAAAGTCCTTTACTAAAGAGTCTTTAATCATTTTGTATTACAGTTATTATCCCTTCCATATCACGGGAGTTAGGGGAGTGGTGCCCCTGTGATCTGGAAAATCCATATAAAATTTTTTTGGCCCTCCCTTCATGCCAGAGAAGAAGAAATTGTGTATATTTATGACAATAAAAGATAAAATAAAAAGAAAAATATTATACAATACCATACATATATTTATGTATTTCTGAATTTCTAAACTTTTCTTGTGTTGTCTGCTGACCTTTGAGTTCTGTCTGTAGTTTCTGCAAAACTCTCCCCAAATTCCCATTTAATTTATTATGCCAACCCATGATAGTATCAGAACCTCAATGGGAAAAGTCATGATGTGGAAGGGATAACAAAATCATTAACTACAATGTAACCAAACCCCACTTTAAGGTCATGACACCTTTGTAACATCATGTGTCCAATTAACAATTTATATCACATACAATGGGTCTCATGAAACTAACCTTAAGACAGTCTCATGTTATACTATATCTGACAAAAGATTTTCAGACCCACTTGATGGTGTCTGCTAAGATATATGGGTAAAAATAAATGGGAACAAATCTTTCAGAATAAGATTTTTTTAGTGTGTACCTGTATAAGCCAACAGACCCAATCTAAAGGCAGCTTGAGCTCTCCTCTCAAGGGTCAGAGTTTTATTCTTCAACTGATAGCCGAGTATTATGATTTTTTCTTTGTGAAAAATGCTGTCAACTACATTCATTTTCTTTTCCATAGTCTTCTGGTAGCAAAGATTTGTAAAGAAAGAAAATATCTTCCTGAACATTCCAATCACAACTGCCATAAAGCGTAGGCAAATACTTCGTTGCTTAGCCATTGGGTAGCAACTGAATAGTTTCACATATACTACGTGTAGCAGTAAAGCCAGTTAATGATCAAGAATTTTGTGTTGATCACTTAGCAACACTATAGAATGGAATAAATCACAATAGGGGTGGGGGGAGGGAAGAAAGGGAATAAGCATTTATATAGTACCTTATTATGTGCTGGGCACTGTACGCTGAGCTCTTTACAGATATTATCTCATTTGACCCTGATGACAGCCCTGTGAGTTAGGTGCTATTATCACTCCTATTTTACAATTGAGGAAACAGAGGTAAACAGAGGTTAAGGCCCAGGGTCACATGGTTGGCAAGTATCTGAGGATTTGAACTCAGGTCTTCTTGTCTCTAGACCCAGAGCTCTATTCCCTGTTTCCTAGCTGTCTCTGAAAGAAAATAAAAAAGAGGGAAAATAATGGTATGTAAACAACACCTCAACCAACATTTTTAGACCCTCTTTGATATAGCTCAGAACCATCACTTCAATTTCTTACTCATTACTTTCCTATAAAAAAAAAAAACTCCAGCCAAATTAGACTTATCACTGCTTCTGAAACAGTTCCTGAACCTGTGTGGTATCTAGGAAAGAGTTAGACTTGAGGTCAAGTTCAGTGTTGAGGTCAAGTTCAGAGCTCAAGGTCTGTGCTGGAGATTTAGGTTCAAATCTTGCCTCTGACATTTATTAGTCATGTGACCATGGGACAAGTTTCCTTGATCCTGATCTACTTCACATATCAAAAGGTGATTTTAGGACCCAGGGATTATTGTGGAACAAAAATGACTTTGTTACGTAGGTGGTGTTTCAATTTGGCTTCAGACACTTACTAGCGGTGTGACCCTTGGAAAGCCAGTTAACCTCTTCCTGCCTCAGTTTCCTCTGTAAAATGGAGATAATAGCAACTACTTTGAAGGGTTGTTGTGAAAATCAAATAACAGAACATACATAAATGCTTTAAAAAACATAAAACCCAGTATCAATGCTAGCCAAATTGCTGCTAAAAACAATATGAAATCAAGTATTATTTTAAAAACACTTTGCTTTACAAAGCACCATATAAAACTGAAAGACCTAGCAATGGTGTCATTGGACAACTGGATATTTCCAATAAGATGGATGTCTAAGAGGAATCTTAAAATCAACATATCTAAAACTGAACTCATTAGTTTTGTCCCTAAAACCATCTATTCCAATATTTCCCATTTCTCTCTCTCCCTCTCCCTCTCTCTGTCTGTGTTTTTAAGGCAAAAATTAAGTGACTTACCCAGGGTCACTCAGCCAGTAAGTGTCTAAGGCTAGACTTGAACTCAGGTGCTCCCTCCCTCCCACTTCCTTCCACTTCCTCACTCCTAACTCCTCCTGCACTGACAAGGCAAACAAATGATATCAATTACATATGTGAAACCATGCAAAACATGTTTCTTTATTAGCCATATTGCAACAAAAAAATAAACTTAGAAAATTATACTTTAATTTGCATTCAGAGTTCATTAGTTCTCTTTCTGGAGGTAGATAGCATTTTTTTCATTATGAGTCCTTTGGGTTTGTTTTGGATCATCGTATTGAATAGAGTAGCCAAGTCTTTCAAAGTCAATCATCATTGGTATCTGTTACTGTGCACAATGTTCTCCTGGTTCTTCTCTTTACTTTGTATCATTTCATATAGGTTTTGCCTTTTGTCTTTTCTGAAATCACCCATCATTTCTTCCTTAAAAAAATTTTTTTTTTTATCAATTTATTTGTTTTCTGTTTTCTACAATCATTTCCATAAGTCTTAGGCTTTCTCCCTTTCCCTCTCCCCCCCTCACTAAAACGTCATGCAACCTTATATGGATTCTACCCATACGTTCTTATTAATCACATTTTCACATTAGTTTTGTTGCATAGAAGAATTAAAATGAGTGGAGAAACCATGAGAAAAAACAAACAAAGCAAAACAAAACATAACACAAGATAAAATATTTTGCTTCATTCTGCATTCCAGTTCCTATGGATGTGGATGGTATTTTGCCTCAAGCATCTTTTGAGAATGTTTTAGGTCCTTGCATTGCTATGAAGGGCTAAGTCTACCAGAAAAATTCCTCACACACTGTGGTTGTTACTATGTACAATGATCTCCTGGTTCTGCTTCTTTCACTCAGCATCAGTTCAACACCCATCATTTCTTACAGCACAGTAGTACTCCATCACAATCTTATGCCACAACTCCACAACTTGTTCAGCCATTTCCCAGTTGATGGGCATCCTTTCAATTTCCAATTCTTTGCCACTACCAAAAGAACTACTATAAATATTTTTGTACATATATGTTCTTTCCCCTTTCCTTTGATCTCTTTGAAGTAAGACCTAGTAGTGGTATTGTTGGATGGAAGGGAATGCATAATTTTATAGCCCTTTGGATCCAGTTCCAAATTGTTCTCCAGAACGTTTAGACCAGTTCACAATTTACCACGTGTATTAGTGAACCTATTCTCCCTTGTTCCCTCCAGCATTTGTCATTTCTGATAGGTATGATAAGAGTTGTTTTAATTTGCCTTTCTCTAATAGATTTAGAGCATTTTTTTCATATAACTATAGATAGCTTTGACTTCTGTAAACCACCTATTCAATTCTTTTGACCACTTATCAATTTCGGGAATGACTCTTATTTTTATAAATTTGACTCAGTTTCCTATATATGATCACTACTCTTCTCATCTGAGCTCTGTCTTTACCCAGGAAAGGGCCCTTACTCCCCTGTGACCACAAGCCCAGTGCTCCTTCCTCTCTGCCCTAGAGCTGTAGTTACTAATCAGTGCTAGCTTCACCCAGTGCCAGGAAAGAGTCACCTGTAATCTTTCTGACCAATTGTCTGACCCATCCCACCCCTTACTGTTTCTGGGTTGAGAGCTCTGAAAGTTGCTGTTGCAGTCACCTGCTAGGCTCATCACTGGTGTCAGTATAGCTGGTACCCCTCCCAGTATCATAGACCTTTCCTGCCGACATCCTTAGTTGTTTTAGCCTGGGAAATGTCTCACTCAGGCCTCTTGTTGCCTCTGCTGCTCCAAAATTTGATTTGAGTTATTTTAAAGTTGTTTGGAGGGGAATGATGGGAGAGTTCACCTGGATTGTTCCCTGTACTTGGCCATCTTGAATCCATCACCACCCCCAAATTTACTTTTGATGAGATCCAAGTGGATCTGTATCATAACAAATTCCATGTTTTTATAGCAAGATCCATATTACAATATCCTTTCTAATATTGTATATATATACATTTATATGTATTTATGTATTAGACTTAGCTTTCTTGATTTACAATAAGTAACTTCTATAATTAATATACTTTTTTGTAGGGGGTGAATTTTGTGCTCATTACAGTATCATCATTATCATTTTTAGTAACCACAGACACAGCACGTACTTATTTCTTGGATTATTTTGTTCAGAAATTCAAATTCAATGAAACAAATATTTAATATATTAAATTCAAAATTCAGTTCAACAAATATTTATTAAATTCCCGTTATGTGTGAGCCACTGTGCTAAATACTAGAGAGACGTTCCAGTGGATCTCTGATCATATTGACATGGCTATTAGTTTCCTTCCACAATACAGAACATAATCCTTCCATGACTGCTGATCCTGTATGAACAAGTGGTTTTCCTTAATCACACATATCTGGCCACATCACTGCCTTACACATACACTCTAGTCCAAGAAGGTTCTAGGACCCTTCTAGGTCCATGGGTGTGGCCTTTTGACTGAATCCAAGTTTTAATTCAGTCAAGGGACTACACTTGGGGACCTAGAGGGCCACACTTGGTGACCTAGAGGGCCACATGTGACCTTGAGGCAGCAGTTTCCCCAACTCTGGCCTAGACTGTGCATAAATAGATTATAGTAAATGCATGTTAATTGATTGACCAACCATAAACACTTTTGTTTAGCTTTTAAAGCCTGTTGCAATCTGTTCTCAACATACCTTTTCAGCCTCATTGTGTATTACTTCTATTTCCACAATTTATGGTCTATCCAGATTGGCCTTCTTGTCCTTTATTTTACATGGTACTCCATTTCCTGCCTTTGCATTAGAATGTCTGCCCTCTCCAAAAAATCCATTTCCTTCAAGACTCAATTCACATGCTACCTTCTACAATGAATCATCTCCCAAATGCTAGTACCCTCCTTCCCTCAAATAAGTTGTCTTACTTACATGGGCAAATTCTCTCCCCCTATAGAGGGAAGGGACTTGGCTTTGGAATACAAGCTTCTTTCCAGTATGGATTGTTTTCTTAATGTTTCTTTTTATTCATATCCCTAGCACAGTGCCTGACACATATGAGGGCATATCAAATACACATATCAAATACTTGTTAATTGTCTAATTCCTAGTTTGCAACATTACACCTGGCTTCTGCCTACACTTTGCTGTCTATTACCCTTTGAAAGATCCTCTAATTCAATTCTCCACAACCCTACCTACATTCCAGGGTATTCTGGAGTCAACAGATTGTTAAATTTTCAGGCTGCAAATCAGCATTTGTTGTCTTGTTGATTGTTGAGACTTAAAAAAATGCAGATCAAACTTAAAATTATCCTAGGCATTTTTTTGGGGGAACAGCTGATTGTTAAACATTTTACCAACATATCCTCATTTACATTCTACTAGGTAGATATAGCCTATACACAGATATTCATAATATTGCAGGTGCAAAATACAGATCTATACAAAGTGATCCAGGAAGGCACAAAGAAGGAGAAATGGTCTGGCATAATTAAAAGAGTCTATTTTAGAGTTAGGAAGACCTGGATTCTAGTACCGCCTTTGACACCTATGGACTGTGGGAACCCAGGCAAATCCCAGCCTCTTAGTCCTTCAGGTATTCCCTGTCTATAGGTTGCAGAACAGGGGCATATCTTTCTTGGTAGAGGGAATTTCCTCACTTAGACATACCCATACCATTGTAATCACAGGCATGGAATAAAGAAAAGAAACTATGTGGAAGGAGAGAACCCTGGGAGTCAAGGGATAAGCACAGTTTGATTTAGCTGAAGGAATGATAAGACTAAATGTGTTGTTTTTAATATGAGTCATGGTGTCCTAAAAATGCTCTTGTCAAAGAGAATAAAATTGACTTGGGGTATCTATTAGTAATTCAAAAATAATCTTTATTATAATTTATGTGATCATAAGAGTGATGAGTACAAATGCCACAAAACTAGAAGCCCCTCCCCACCAAGAGAAAAAGCAAAAGTCCATACAAAAAGGTCTGGAATCATATCAGTTCATGCAGTAGACATAATATAAAAAACAATCTCAAAACAGTTTTTAACATTATGCTTTTACTTTCCATAAAAAGAACCATTTCATCCATTAAACAAGTAAACATTTTAGACTATACAAATGTATCTTTTCAATAAAGGATACATATATATATATATTTATGTGTATTTATAAATTTACATATATACATCACTATAACATTCACAGTTGAAACAGTGATTTACCAGGAAGCCTGGCAAATGATTTCCATTTTTAAATGAAGTGCTTTTTTCAAAACTATATTAAAAATTTGATGAGTTGAATTGACATCTAAGCAGAGTACTGTACCAAGTGTTCACAGTACAGTTTGGATCCTGGAGCTTTAATTACACTCATGAAGATTCCTTTTAATACTTTAAGGACTGAAGAAATACCTTGGCATATCCTTCTTTTTATACTTTTAGGGAGACAAGACAGTCATTACTTAATGTCATTTGATTTAACCATCTCCCACTAGCTTAGCACCCTGATTTTGCAGTAAACATAGCAAGTTGTCTACAGTGTAACAGCCTCTGGAGTACAGACATAGATGAAGTATCCCTGGAGGGTGGGTATCTTGCCTTGAGCTTGCTTCATAAACTCTGTGAGGGTCAAAGACACCCTACCATCTCTCCTCCGACTTCTTTCCAGGAGCCAAGGATCTCTGTCAGCTCCCCCAAGCACATCCCACATCATAAGCATCCTTTTAGCCTTCTGACTTTAGTTCTAGTGTACGCTAGTGACAAAATACCCCAGAGTATACTTGGAAGAGTGAAACACCTGCTTCTTCTTGATCCAAAAGCAAATTAGTCTTGAAATTTTCTTAAGTTAATTGAATATATATACACACATATATGAGTGGGTATAACTTTAATTTATAAGTTTTAGATAACAACTTGACTTTTCAGTAGAATAGACATTAAACTTGTAAATTATTGAGGGGTAGTGGGAGTGATTGAAAAAAGGAAGTAAAAGATTATATGGACATTCAAAAATTAAGTTGATGAGCTAACATCCTGCTCAGTTTTATAGGCTAATCTATTTGTGGAAGTCCTTTTTCTTCTCTTCTGAAGGATATTAGATAGCCAAGGGGTTAATTCAACCTTGAGTCCATCACAGAGAGAAAACCACAAGGAAGCTGTCATTTATTACATCTTATAGTAAAAAAGCAAAGCTAAACTAAACCCCCTTTTCTTCAGTTAGTCCTTACTTATTGAGCCCACTTTTCCTTTGCTGAGATAAAGCATCACATGAATATTTCAAGCTTACAGGAAAACTTCCAGTAAAAAAAATACAATGCATGTAAAAAGTGGAGATGCCTATCTTTAAAATATCTATGCCAGATGAGAATGAATTATACTGGGTGTTGCTGGAAGCCATCAACAATACAGTCTACCGACTCTGAGGTCTGCTCTACCATTGGGCAAAGGAAAAAGGTGATGGGAACTGAGTAGCCCAACTTGAATATGTTCTATAAATAATCAAGTCTCTGTACTCCTTCAATAGGATTCCTCCATTACTTTGTCTTTCCAGCTAAATGACAGCACCATCCTAGGCAGAAAGGCCAGATGCCATGGCCTTTAAACATCAGACTGAGCATTAGTAAGTAGTTAGAAAGCAGTGGCAACTTCATTTCCATAACGACCTCCAATCTTCACACAGTCTCGAGGAAACTGATCCAGTTGCTCATATGCCAGCCGCCCATCTTCTCCTGGACACAAAACAGTGAGTGTGAGTTACTACACATGAGACCTTCGATTTTCTCTAACAAAAGAATTTCACGCCAAGGTTGCTTAGAGATAGATTTGCTATAGGTTGGCATGCTAGTTTAGATGGGGAAAAAAATAAAAACCTGCTTTGAAGAGCAGCTAGGTGGCACAGTGGATAGAGGGCTGGGCATGGAATCAGGAAGACCTGAATTCAAATCTGGCCTCACACACTTACTAGCTATGTGACTCTGGGGAAGTGACATGCCCCGTTGACTTTAGTTTCTTCATCAATAAAATGAGCTGGAGAAGGAAATACTCCAGTATCTTTACCAAGAAAACCCCAAATGAGGTCATGAGAAACCGAACACAACTGAAAAAGGATGGAACCATAACAAAGATGTTGGACAAACCTTTTCTAGTTAATATTTGTAACTAAGCATTATTTGGAGGCAAATCTGTAAAATCTTAGTTTTGCAAATATTCAGATCCAAAAACACGCCAGGCTTCCTTCACTATCAGCATCACCACCTCCAGTACACAAATATTTACTGTTATTTAACATTTATTAAAATAAGATGAAAATAAATGGTGTATTTTATGAAGAGGCCCACTGCGGAATCTCTTGCCAGGAATTACTCAGGTATGCTCCACTTTGTATAAGATAGAGCAGGGAAGTAACAACATAAATTCATTTTTTTTAGAGAGAAGTTCATTTAAGGCAGGGCTTCTAAACCTTTTCTGCATCATAAATCCCCTTTGACAGTCCGGTGAAGCCTCTGGACTCCTCTCAGTCATGCTTTGAATGCCCTAGACACTCATTCGCTGCGTTACTGAGTAAGTCAATTAATTAACCTTTCTAAGCCTCAGTTCCCTCATTTCTCAAATAAGGATAATAATAACAGGCTTGCTGCGAGGATGGAAGGAGATCACATTTGTAAGCACTTTGCAGACTTTAAAGTGCTGTGTAAATGCTAATTCTCGTTAATAACCATAATGACCGTACATAGGAACTAATTATATTACAATAGAGTAATCAAAAATATTTTAAAAAATACCAAGTTCATGGATTCAAGAAACTCTGATTTCAGGGAACTCTGCAGTGAATATTTTTGTATAATGAAAAAGCCACATTTAGAAAAAGTTGCTGCAGTTCATTTGTTTCAGTTGTATCCAACTCTTTGTGACCCCATTTGGGGTTTTCTTGGCAAAGATACTGGAGTGCTTTGCCATTCCTTTCTTTTGTTCACTTTACATATAAGTAAACTGAGGTAAATGGGGTTAAGTGACTTACCCAGGGTCAAACTAGTTAGTAAATGTCAGGCCAGATTTGAACTCAGGAAGATGTGTCTTCATGATCATTCCCTAATTTACCTGTTTGATTAAAGGGGATTTTTGTGCACTGGTTTTTCTTAAAGCAAAACAAACCTGTATCACAGAAGTCTTGGACTCTTTCTGTTTTATTGGTTGTCTCTGATATGTTGTCTCTTTTGCAATTAATATTTTTACTTCTATGTCCTTACACATGGCATTTGAGTGTCTGAGAGAAAAATTGACAAGGCCTTTGTGAATGACAGAAAGATATGATAAAATGATGGGGAGAAACTGGATTTGAGTGGATGACAATTATTAGAGGTTAAGGTGAGGCAGTTGGGGCCTGCTACTCTTGGAATGGCTATTTTTTTTAGTAAATCTTATTTTGTCTTTAACAAAGGTAAGTTTCTCTATATTTTTATTTCTTTAGTATGGAGAATTTCTAGCATGGAAACTCCTTCCACTGATTCAGACCAACAACTTGTCTAGTTTTTTAGTCTTAGAAAAGTTGTCTGATGCCATGAAAGCCCAAATGATTGGCACAGGATCATCTAGCTAACATGAAGGAGGCAAGGCTTACTCCAGGTCTTCCTAACTTGGAGGCCAGCCCTCTCTATCCACTATTCCATCCTGCCTCTTTAGCTCATACACACAATATATAAAATAAAAGCATCTCCAGCAATTTATTGAATGTCAGTTTTACTTTCATTAGTATTCTAAAATGCTCCTCAAGGTCAAACTAATGCCACAGGGAATGTCGAAGGAATTAAGAGCACAAGAAATCCTCACCTCATCCTTCAATGAAATGCTGGCTCATTTTCAGTTATTATTAAAGAATATGCTCAGTAGCAGAAGGCACCATTAAGCCAGGGTGAGAAAGGACACATGTATAGGATTAAACAGGAGACTGACTTGACTATTATACACCCCACAAGGTCCCCCCACAGATTTTTAAGTTACTGGTGTCAAAGTAGGACTTCTTTCCACATCATACCATTGACCAAGATTATATCTGTGAGCTTCTGCTCAGTACAATGTTCTTAGGTTTTGTCATTGTACCTTTGTAATGAATTTGCTTTTCTCTAATGAATACAACTTCTTTCCTCAACAAGAAAGAAAATTAAAAAAAGAAAAAGAAATGTGCAATCATCTTTTTTTATTTTACCATGTTATGGAAATGCTTATTTTATTCCATAAATTAAAAATAAAAGAAACTTTTAAAAAAAGTAAAAAGGAAAGGAAATCAGTCACAAACCTGCTAAACTCAAAATTTTAAAAGTAATTAGCTAATTATACATATAATTTAATTTTTTTCTCCTTAAATTAAAAATCGCTTTTATCTGATGGTCTTAGGGAGGTAAAAGCTAGCTGGGTAGTCAAGAGTTAATCAAAGATGCTGAACCAAGTACAGACAGCTGTATTTTTAAGGTCTCTAAAGGCTTTCTCCATGTTGGTGATCTGTAGAGCTTCCTTCATGGGTATCAAGAGTATCAGAGTCTAATCTTCCTCTTTTCTTGGATTCTGAGCCCTAGACTTCTGAACTTGTAATGTGACCTCCATTCCTCCTTTCTGTCTCTGTTTAGCAGTTAGATGTTAGTGTGAGACAGTTAGGTGGCATAGTGGATGAATCCTTGACCTGGAATCAGGAAGACCAGAGTTCAAATTTGGTCTAAGATACTAGTTGTGTGACTCTAGGCAAGTCACTTAATTGCTTTTTACTTCAGTTTTCCTCAACTGCAAAATAAAGATAATAACTGTATCTATCTCTCAGGATTGTTGAGAGGACCAAATGAGATATCATTAGGTATTGTGTTTAGTGCTTTTTACAAATATTATCTCACTTGATGCTCATGACAACCAGGGGAGTAGGTCTTATTCACATTTTGCAGTTGAGGAAATTGAGGTAAACAGAGGTTAACTGACTTGTCCAGCTTACCGAATGTACGAGGCTGAATTTGAACAGGTGGCACAGTTTACAGAGCACCTGCCCTGAAGTCAGGAGGACCCAAGTTCAAATCCAACCTCAGACACTAGCTGAGTGACACTGGACTGGTCACTTAACCCTAACTGCCTCAGTTCCTCATCTGTAAAATGAGCAGAAGAAGGAAATAGCAATCCACTGTAATATCTTTGCCAAGAAAACTTGCCAAGACAACAGTTCCTGACCAAAAGCTGTATCCAGTGTGTCACTTAGCTGCCTCTAAGTGGGAGATGGAAAACAGAAGAGTTTTATTGGTCAGCCATGCCTAACTCTTTGTGATCCCAGTTGGGGTTATCTTGGCAAAGATCCTGGAGTAGCTGGTTATTTCCTTTTCCAGCTCATTTTCCAGGTAAGGGAACTGAGGCAAACAGAGTTAAATGACCTGTCCAGGGTCACACAATTAGGAAGTATCTGAGGTCAGATTTAAACTCAGATCTTCCTGCCTCCAAGCCCAGTGCTTTATGCACTGTGTCACCTAAGTGCCTGAACAAAAGAATATTCAATAATTTAGATCATTTCCTTAATTTTCCACATTACTGTGCACATGCAGAAGCAACCTACATTAAAAAAAAGATGTATCACCTCAACACATGGCAGGAATATAATTCTTAAAAACTCACCAAGAGAGAGCAGTGTTTCAGATGCCACATTTCTGATCTCTTCGTTATCAGACTGGCACAGATTTACCAGCGTCTTAATGCTCTCAGTAGCCTATATAAAATGGCAAAAAGAGAGTTACAGGGAAATTTCCTGACTTAAGAGCTCTGGTATCTAGAGTAGGAGAAGATATTGCCATCACACTAGAGAATCCAATCCAATTCAACAAACATTTAAGTACCTACTATGTGCCAGCCCTTGTGGTGGGGACTAGGGATACCATACATACGGAAGCAAATGCAATATATATGCAAAATAATAGAAAATAATTTCAAGAGGGAAGTGATTGTTAATAACCAGGGGGATCAGGAAAAAGGTCTCAGAGGAGCTGTGTACCCATCTGCATATCATTTATATATAACATATAACTTGCTCTTTAAGCCCCTTCTCATATGGAACAGTTAATGACTAAAAGGACAGAAAAAAATGTTTTTGTGTAAAAGAAGAGATTAATATTATCCGAGGGTATGAGATATTCCTCATATTTTAGATGAACATTTTGATTTCTTATATTTGTAGAAAAAGAACTTCATTTCAACACAAATTATGTATACAAAGAAACTCAGCTTTTCAATGGGATTTGGACAGTTTTGGAGAGAAAAAGATCCAGTGAACAGATTCAAAGGCCTAGATTTCTTTGGTAACAAGGTTGTATGATGCTGAGTTTGTGTGAGAGCCATTTAATTTTATAAAAGAGCAGACAAAGATCTTTCATTTCCTAAAAACCTGAGAAATGGGAGTATATGCAGAAACACAGTTTCTAGGGCACCAAAAAGATAGAAGGCCTTTGATTTTAGAACTAAAAGCATGACTTTAATTCTCCTAAAATCTCTGCTAATTTATGCATACTTGTCTTATGATTAAAGATAATAAAATTAAGAAAATAAGAAATCACTTAAACATTCGAAAATGGATTTTTCAAAAAAAAGACTATCAGTTTAATAGGGAAATTTTGGGAGTTGTGACGTTTTATGTACAAGTTGAGTCACTGAAAGAGGGATATTCTCATTTAAGCCTTGGAAGAAGACAGTATACAAGGATAAGACAAGAGCAGAAGAGGAAAAGGAACTTACTAACTCCTCTAGGTGAGAAGTTTGATTCTAGGGTGTGGTGAATACATGCAGAGAATGTTAGACTTAGAGAATAGAAAGAAGTCAGGAATTTGTGAGTTTGAATCCTGACTGTGTGATCCTGGCCAAGTCACTTTTTCTGCCTTGGTTTCTGCATCTATACAATGAGGCTAAGATCACTTAACTCCCAGGGTTGTTGAAAGGCTAAAAATGCGATAATCTATGTAAAGCATTTTACAAACCCTAAAGCACTATAGTAAAGTTAGGTATTACTAGTACTACTAGATAAAAATATATTATATTTTCAAAAATATACTATAATACTACATAAAAATCAATTAGGTTTTTACCAGTGGTTGTGTTTTATCAATAATAGCCAAAAGCTTGCACTTCTATGGTACTTGAGGTTTATAAAGTGCTTTACAAATAACCCAGTTAATCCTCACAACAACTCTATATGGTAGATTCTATTATTCCTACTTTTCAGTAGGATTTTGTATAAGATAAAAATAACATGGAGATGGTATGTGAAGTCCTTAGGAAACTTTCCCAACAGTTAAGAATTGTCAAATAACGGAAAGGTTGGCTAGAGGAGGTTATAGATTCCCTGAATATAGATCTTCATCTGCTTGAGATGACTGTAGTTGTACTTAAAGATGATTTGATGAATTATAACAGCAATTCACTGAAATTTTTCAAGATAGTTATCTTTTATAGTTTAAAAAATAAATTCTTTGTATTTTGATTTCTAGAATTAGCAACTTATTTATATTATCAACTGTATCTTTCAAAAACAGTCACATTTCTGACATATTTGTTGTGACTGTTTTATAGAGGCAAACAGGAATGAGCTGATATCTGTAGAATCTATGGCCATTCTGAGGAAACTGACTCGGTGGAACAGACATTTGAGAGCTACTAAACTAGTAGCTAGGTGGCACAGTGGATAGAACCTGGGCCTGAAGTCAGGAAAAACTCATCTTCTTGAGTTCAAATCTGGCCTCAGACATTTACTAGCTGAGTGACCCTGGGCAAGTCACTTAACCATGTTTGTCTCAGTTTCCTCATCTATAAAATGAGCTGAAGAAGGAAATGGCAAAGCACTTCAATATTTCTGCCAAGAAAACTCCAAATGAAGTCATGGAGAGTTGGATACAATTGAAAAACAACTTACCTACAATAATAAAACTAGATGATCTAAATTCCCCTCAGTAGTGATTTTGTGATGAAAAGAAAGCTGGGGGTTGTATTGTTTATTGTCCACAATTGAGTAGGCTTAGCTGAGTAGAGATTGGTGCTGATGAGGCTGTGATCATGGGGTAATCATTTTGAATCCCATGTACTTCAATAGCATTTATTGTTCTAAGACCTCACAGGTCAATTTTCTGGCCAGGAGTCTTGTGAATACGGGTCACTGGTTACGTGGGAGAGTTAAGTGACAGAATATAGACAGAATGGTACAATTTCATTAGTATTACTGGAAAAATCTCAATGATAAGGGACCATTGTCATCACTTTCATGTAAAAAGGTAGTGCATTTTATTCACTTGCTACTCTGATATCCCAAAGCTAAGAAGTTTAGCCTTTTTTGGGGAGGCCAGGGGTAGGCAACGGGAGGAGCACTGAGTTTTTAAATGGTGGAGGGTCAAGGTGACATCAGAGAGATGCATTTAGAAGATTACAGGGCAATGTGGAGTACAGTGTGGGGAATGTTTTGGTAGGGGGAGAGAGTGAAGAGTTAGAAGGCTCATTTACTAGTTCAGGCAAGTTACTTAATGTTTGTCTTTCTCAGTTTCCTCAATTATAAAATAGGAATAATAAGAACACATCCCATAGGTTTGTTATAAGCATCAAATGAGATAATATTTGTAAAGCACTTATCACAGTACCTGGCACATAGTAGGTAATTAATAAATACCTGTTCCATTCTATTCCCTCTTTCTATCTCCTGGCTTAAAGATTCAGTCCAAAACTTACCTTCTGTAAGAGACCTCTCTTGATCTACTGGCTCTTTCGCTATCACCACTTATTAGATTCACACGCCCGCCCTCCCCTACCCCCACCCCCCTGCAATTCCTCTACTGCTAAAGTCTTGCTCTCAGATTACTTTTTATCTACACCGTATATGAATATCTACTTTCTATCTACTCAATATATGTATATATTTTGTATATGCATAATTGTTTGCTTTCATGTTCCTCATTAGATTGTGACGTCCTTGAAAGCAAGCTCATTGTTTTTTATTTTGTGTGCCCAGAGCTTTACATAGTGCCTTGCATAGAGTAAACCCTGATAAATAAATGCTTGTTGACTGAGTCAACCAATCATTAAATATTCTGAACTGTCAAAGGAATGCTGGTCCTGGGACTCACCTCAAGGCTTTTCAGTGCCATGCACGCTGCCTTCTGAAGGTGGAGGTTTGTCTCTGTCAATGCCTCACAGTAGTATAGTAAAGCCTGGGGGGGAAAAGACACATGGAAAAAACATCAATCAAATTTATCTCTGTGTGTAGTTAAAGAAGTGGGTGTTACCTTGACTCCTTGGGGTGGGCTCCAACCTCATTGATCTGGATGTTCCCTTCAGGGTTGCAGATTTCCATCTGTTACGTTTGCCCACCCTACTGTGAATTTTCTCTGTAGCTGCTCGTAAATCCAGAGAGATTCCACTGAATACACCAAGGCCTTTTTCACTTTTTCCTGAGGTTGAGTCTGAGACAGTGGCATACTCTGGCCTTCTACCTGTTATCCCTTGCCCATTTAACACCTAATTTCACCCTAGTCTTGGTTTGTTTTGAGGTGAGTGACAAGTGAGTTTTAAGGTCAATTATGTCATGATAGGATGTCTCTGTGACAAGCGTATACATTGATTCTTCTAGCTGATGGGACCCTTAGACTTAATCTAATTCACACTCCCCTCCTAAATTTTGCAGATGAGGAACATGACATGTCAAAGCTCCCCATATTAATCAGTAGCGGAGGGAGCATTAAAACCAGGTGACTGGGCTTCTAGGATAACCCCTTTCCCCGTTAACCTATTTTGACTCATTTAGTTTTGACTCCTCTCTAGTAGCAAGAATCTATGAATCAAGAAGTTGTTCATTTGAGGTCTAATTTTACCCTGGTCTTGGGTTGTTTTGAGGTTAGTGACAAGTGTATTTGAAAGTCAATTATGTCACTGCTATATGTCTCTGTGTTGCTAATGGACCTTTCGGCAGTCTGGTGAAGCCTACAGACCTCTTCTCAGTATAATGTGTCTGTATAGAATTACAATGGAAACCAATTATATTGAAATGAATTCATCAAAATATTAAAACAAAAAGTTCATGGAGCCAAGATAATGAATCTCTGCCTAAGATGGTAAACTTTTAGGCAAGGATGAAGGCTTTGCCCAGCCCACAGAATGACAGTGTGCAAAACTAGGTACTTAATAGACATTGCTCGACAATATTGAGCCCTGGGTATCCAAGGCCACGTCTGGATTTAGCACTGGCACTAAGCTCTTCCTGAGCTTGGGCAGGAGGCATCTACTTGGCACTTCCTTATATCCTGCAGAGATATACAGCCCTAGACAGCAACCACAGAAGAACGATCACATTACTCCCTTTAGTTTGAGCTGTTGCCTAAGAAATCCTGACTGCTGTGAAACCCAGATTGGTAATACGGCTAGAAGGGAACAAAAGAACATGCTGGGTAGGAAGAACAGTTCACTTCAGTCCGTACCCAGGCTTACAGTATTTCCCTTTGACAATGCCCGAGGCTGATTAAAAAATAAAATCAACATCTCCATGGGAGATTGTCATTACAGAAGCAGGGGGATTTTCTCCACGTACAGATGTGGGAAGAAAGCAGCACATAGTGCATTTGTCCTTTCAAACTTGGCATGATTCAAGAACCATGAATTAGGAAGAACAAGTAGAGGCCTGTGATAATGCCATGCCCTACTAAGGCAGTCATGCCTTTCCCCAGGCCATGTTTTAGTGATCCCTTGGCACTCTGCATATAGTTGACCCTATATTTACAGGCACTTTCTGTTTGTATTGCAACACTTGATGGTGTTTATATTGTGCTTTAATGCTTCATAGATATTTTATAGATACTTTATAGATATTATCTTATTTGATTCTCACAACATCCCTGTGAACTCAGAATTACCAGTATTATTTCCCCCATTTTATAGACAAAGAAATAGAGGCCCAGAAGTTAAGTGACTTGCTGATAGTTACACAGCTACTGAAAATAGGATTGGAACCTGTGTCTCAAGATCTCCAAGTCCAGTACTCTTTCTAGTTTACATGTTGCCTTTATTGATCCTGCCTATTATTTCTATGATATGCCCCGCAGACTTTTTTTTCCTTTCTCTGTATCCCTAGAGCTTAGCATAGTGCCTGGCACATAATAGGAATTTAATAAATGCTTGTTGATTGAGTGATGGAATCTAGTAAATTCATAGGTAGAAAAGAATCAATCAATGGGGAGGGAGAGAAGACAGATATAAGAGAAAGACAGGATAATGGACAAAGTACCAAAGGATATGGGAGATGGGGAGGATAGGGGAAAATATATACAAATGGTGAGATAGAAAAGGAATAAGTACATAAAGGAGATCATGTTAAATCTGAAAAGGACCTTGGAGATCCTTCTCCTGACATTACGCATTTTCCAGTCATTGTAATTGATGATACCCATTGGAGATTTGGTGGCTTGCTCATGATTATTGACGGGGTTTATCTGCTGAGACTAAGGAGGAAAAAAGTAAGACTAGGGGGCTCAAGGACACTCAAAAGCATTTGTTGTGAGGGATGCAAAAGGGAATCAACAAGAAATGATGGATTATGGAGTAGCAAGAAAAGCCCAGTTGAGTTTAGATGGCATGGAAGGGAACCACAGACTTCCAACAAGAATGGAGGAAAAGGACAGCAGGTTAATTAATAAGTGCTTGTTCAAGGCACTAGGCTAAGCATTGATGATATAAACAAAGATAAAAACAACTTCTTTCAAGGGGATCATATTCTAATGGAGGAGTCAACATACAAACAGGGTAATCAACTGGAGGAAATTTCAGAAGAAGGGCAATTAGGAAAGGCCTCTTTCAGAAGGTGGAATTTGAGCTGAGACTTGAAAGAAACCAGGATGTGGAGCTGAGGAAAGTGTTCCAGGTGTAGGCAACAGTCACTGGAAATATACACAGTCAGGAGTTGGAGTATGTCACATGCAAGGAACAAGGTTGATGTTACCAGATCATAGAGTCCATGGAGAGGAGAAAAGTATAAGAAGAATGGAAAGGTAGAAAGGAACTATGTGCGAAGGGAGGATTTAAGGCAATGAACATTTTTGTTTTTTGATCCAAATCTTATTAACAGGAAAATGCATGATGACTAACTTTTTCCATCTTGGGCAAAATTCCATCACAACTATACAACATTCCATTACAACTATACAACAATCTGTTGGATACAGAAACTTTGCCTGATAGAGGCTTCTACTTGGCAGTGAGAAGAGAAAGCAATGTGAATTCTATGTTGGTCCCTAGCAAACATGGTTTATTCAGGGGAAGAATCATGATTCCATTATGTTGAGTGGGTTCAAATGGGGTTGTAAGAATTTTAATGATTCCTTAGAAAACCTAGTCCTGTTGTTACAGTTACCAGAACCTGAAGAACTCTATCTCCTGTTTTCCTCTGGGGTATGGAGCACATACCTACTAGCCTTTATGTGATCACACAGGTAAAGTATGCACACCCAGAACAGGGCAAAGGGATCAAGTCACACTTTGGTTGGGTTTAGATGCAGATTATCCCACAGCCCCTCTTGTTCCAAATCTCTTGGTCTAAACTCCATTTTCTGCCCAATTTCCTGTGTCTGGCTCGAAATCTGATTGGTCTCCTAGTTGTGATCCCCTAGATTGTGTGCTAGCATGTCTATTCTTCTCCAATGGCTTGCCTTGGTTTCTGGTCCCAGCCTATTCTGTCTCAGGACTACCCACAATGCTGGTAAGATCCTCTTTCTTGTTTTATAAATAATGGAACCATGAAAATCACGAGACCTTACTGTAGACATTTTGTATTTCCTTAGCATCCTGTCCGTGGCGGTACTTTAATACTGATAGATGTTGTCTCTCCTCTTGTCTCTTCAACTAGATAACAAGCAATGGTCTATGTATTCTCTCTCCCTTACGACCATTTGGACACAACATATCATTCAAAATGCTTGTTGAATGAAAGAATGAGCCATATGGAATGAACAGATAGTGGTACATTACAGCTAAATGACAAAGAAGGATTAAGTGATTTCCCCTTTATCTAGTCACTTACCTTTTCCCTGAAATGCTTATTTTTGGATGCTGCTGCCAAATACAGTGTCACAGCCTGACTAATCTCATCATTGTTTTCAGTCAGAAGAAAAGCCAGGGCTCGAAATACTTCTTGCTGGACTGGAAGGTTGTTGGCTGTAAGATCAGTCATGTTCTGTAGCAGTTTTTCATCTCTTAATGACTGGAGAGTCTGAACCATTGCAGCTAGGTTAAGGAGAGAAGTGGGTTAACATTCTGGTCCACTTGCTTAATACGATAATTTTACAACAAGATTTCCTTTTTTTAAAAAAAAAATTACTTAAATTCTAAAAAAATCAAACTTCTTTATTTGTAACTTAAACATTAAATAAAAGTAACATATAAATATCTCAAATAGATTAGATAATGAGGACTGTACATGAAACCACGAATATTACGTATAGCTTGCTTTTACTTTTAAGTAAAGCAGTTCAGGGTTACTTTCAAATCTGTCCTGATGGTCTATAATTCCTATTGGCCCTTCTGTTTTCTTTTGTGCATGTTAAACAGGGTGTCCCAAAAGTCTGAGGGCACTTGGAAACTATTAAAGACTAAAACTGCACTCAGACGTTTGGGATAATCTAAACTCTAATAACCTCTCTTCTTCTCTTTTTTTTTGGAGGGTGGTGGTGGTGGCGGTGAAAATTCTATATTGTATCCTTTTTCCCATCAGCCCCACCATCCAAAAAGAAGAAAAACAAAACACTAGTAGTAATAATATAGACAATGAAGCAAACCAAATCTATACTTTGGCCAAGTCCAAAGTCCAAGTCTCGTTCTGGACTTTAAGATTATCACTTCTCATGACATAAATACTCCACCAGTTTAAAGGATGCCTCAACTTCGCTTATTTCAATTGGTGACTGACTTTTAGTTATCTGACTTATCTGACTAGTTAAATCAGTTAGGGCATGCAGCTAATATGACCACAGTTAGAGATTTGATTCTCATTTGTGCCAATGTTGACCATTTCCTGATTATAGTCTGTGCCCTTGCCCTTTTTTGGTCCTGACTTCTGAGGTCACTGGTGAAGGGAATTCTTAAAGAAAAAAGCTCCTTCTATCCATATGGACTAGAAATTCACTTAGTCTTAGAAAGTTGCCTGGGACACTGAGAGGTAAAGGGACTTGCCTAAGATCACAGACCCAGTGTTTCCCAAAGGTAAGACTTTAAATCCAAATCTTCTTGATACTGAGGTTCACTCTTTCTCCATTCCACCATTCTACCCCTCTATCTCTAGTGGATGCTTTACAAATGCATGTTACTGGTCACAAGGGCATCAGGGTGAGAAAGATTGTGCATAGCAGAAATCTGTCACCACTGTGGAGACACTACTTAAAAAAACATCAATCAACAATGCACAGTCTTAAAAGGCCTAATCCAGCTATTTCCCTAGTCCATTACCCAAGAAGGTTTCTTAACAAAACACATTATAAACTTTGTTTTGATTCTATTATTTTCATCTGAAAGGGCTACACTGGAATACTGATGACTCATATTTACCAAGCACTTTAAAGTTTAAAAAGTGCTTGCTTAATAACAAAACAGTGAAGAAGCCAGTACAAACATTATTCCCATACTAAAGATGAAGAAAAAACTGAGTCTCAGAAAGTTGAAGTGACTTGTTTAGCTTTTCCCCCTCACCATCAAATGCCTCCATACAGAGTTCCAACTATATTCCTCTTTCCTTGCCCTGGATATTTTTGCTTCACATTTCCATTTCATTTTTCTTCCTTCCTCTGCTCCATTCTTCTGAACTCTTGTGAGCAAATATCACTCCTGTTTTCTATTATGAGAGCTCTATCTACAGAGCCATAGGAGCAACTGGAAGTTTGTAACCTACAAGTGGCAAGTTAAGTATAGAAAAAATGAGTCACCAGTAGAGTCACTTCCAGGCTTCCCATTAATCGAATGCTACCAGTTAAATGATTGGAGTATTGGTAGAAATTCCTTTGCTTATTCACCAGAAGACAGTTTACATTAACAATAAAAAATTCATTTCAATCAGTAATCAAGTATATCATTAAAGATATGATGAAGTATTATTAAGCACTTTCTATGTGCCAGCCATTGTCCTAGAGCCCTGGGGTTACAAACAATGAGAAGGTCCCTATGAACGAGCATTTTTTTTGTTTATTTATTTTTAGTTTTCAGCATTCACTCTTATAAGATTTTGAGTTCTAAATTTTTTTCCTCCCACTCTCCCCCACCCCCTGCACCAGACAGCATGCAATCTGATATGGGCTATACATATACAATCATATCAAACATATTTCCACATTAGTTATGTTATGAAAGAAGAATCAGACCAAAAGGGAAAAAACCATAAGAAAGACAAAACAAACAAAAGAGAAAATATACGCTTTGATCTGCATTCAGACTCCATAGTTCTTTCTTTGGATGTGGATAGCATTTTCAATCCTAAGTCATTTGGAATTGTCTTAGACCATTGCATTGCTGAGTAGATCTAAGTCTATCAAAGTTGAGCATATTGCTGTTACTGTGTATAGTGTTCTCCTGGTTCTGCTCACTTTACAAGGAGTGAACACATAATTGGTAAACCAAGAAGAAGAAAATGGGGCTACTATCACTCAAGACTATTGTTGGAATGGACCCCAGACTGCAAAGCAAACAATTATCACAATGAGACAAAATCCAGTGGATCCTACCTTGCTTAGCCAACTGAATTAAGTAACCCTCAAGGTCACTCACACCGTTGCTGGCAAAGTAATGATAATACTGAAAAACAGTGATGACTTCAGAGGAGAGACTGGAGGAAAGCAAAGACTCTGTCCGATCCAGAATTCGAGACACAAGTGTCCGAAATGCTATGGGAAGACAAGAAATGGGTCAGTCCTACAGGATATAGAACCTCAGCCCATCAGCTGAGGAGGCAGAAGTCAGACAGGTTAAGTGACTTGCACAAGGTCCTATAGGTGGTAAGAACCAGAGTCAGTATTCAAACCCAGGTCCTTCAACATTCTACTATCCCAGGTTGCCTCCTTATTTAGAGATGTCAGGGATCTAAACTGCTGCCCTGAGTGGAAGTCTTCTCAGAAAAACCTAAACTTAAGCCCAGGCAGAAGTTGCTCCTAAGAAATGATAGAATGGGGGCAACTAGGTGGAGCAGTGGATAGAGCACCAGCTCTGGAGCCAGCAGGGCCTGAGTTCAAATGTGGCCTCAGACACTTATTACCTATGTGACTCTTAGCTAATCACTTAACTTGCCTTCCCTCCAAAATAAAAATTATAGAATGAAAGGATATAGACCTTCATTTATAAGATCATAAATCTAGAACTATAAGGGACCATGGAGGCAATCTAGTCCAATGTCTTTATTTTACAGATGAGGAAACTGAGGCCAAGGGATTTTGGGTAACTTGCCCAAGGTCCCACAGATCATAATTTGCAGAGGCAGGAGTCAAACCCAAGGCCTCTGATTCCAGAATCAATGTTCTTTCTCCACTGTACCTTGACGCCTCCTACAATTGCATTCCTGCTGCTTGATACCTCCTTCATACCACCACAGGGAAGGTGATATGTCATCTTGACTATAGTCATTGATTCTCAAAGCAAGTAATTAAGTTTCAGTGTCATGGTATGCTCCAAGTCCTTAGCTTTCAGTTCCTGAAGACTGTTGTCTATGACTTTCTTCTTATGTTTTCTGATCCCATCGCCCTGGTAACTGGGCCCATCACTTGGAAATCTTGGATAATTCTGAGTAGGCTTGTGTTGGAAAATGGACTGGCAAAAACCTTTTAGAGGATGGGAGTGAAGAGGTACTGTACTCACTGAAGGGATAAAATAAAACCTTTAGATCTGCAACATGCCTGTTTCTGCCAGTCCTGGGTGTTCTTTATTGATGATTCTGGCAAAGTTGGCCTCAAGCTGCTTCATCACCCTGTCAGCTGAGGTGTGGTAGACTCCCAGAGGGCTGCAGCACTTTGTCCAAAATGATAGGAGTGACAACTTTTTATGGAATTCTGGTATAGCTGGTGGGGGAAAAAAGTTATATTACATAGCATTCTATGATGTACAGCTTTGACTTTCCCTGAATGGTCCAATCCAAGCTTCTGTTGCTCATTTAAGTGAATGAGTGTAAATAGCAATTGTTTTCTGTTTTGGCTAGAAATTCTGAGGGTCTTCCCTTCCCAGACTGATACTCTTGTGATGGCAAACAAGGTCACCTTTTGTCTCAATTCTTACCTAGCCCTTAGTCACTGAATGGGCATCGTCTCAGACAAAATGAGACCTGGAAAGACCTTAATTTAGAAAGACAAGGTCACTCACTGCATCCTGGGTTATCCTCAGGTGTCTGGACTTTTGTCTTGTGACTGGACTCCAATGACTCTGGTGGAGAAAGTGAGGCTGAGAACTTTGCACAGCTCTGCCTCACTTAAATCCAATTCATAGGCAAGTCAAGACATCACCCTCATGATATCATTGGTTATCTTGCAAAACCAATAACATGGTGCACAAATGGCTTTCCCCCCACATCTCCTGAGAAGCATGTAGTATAGTTGTTAATTTTCATATTTAATAGATTAAAATAAGACTAGGAAAGTTTATTACTTTTCCAAAGTCACAGCTATTAAATGTTAACTCCACTTCTACACTTAAATAAAGCAGATGAAAGGAAGTTAGTCAGGGAGATCATGGTGGGGGTGGAGAGGGTAGGAAGATGAGTATGGAGTTAGGAGGGGCAAGTATCTTTTTCTTAGTTTTCAGTATTTCAAAATGTAACACAGTAGGTTGACCATGAACTTCCTCTGGGAAGCCTCCATGATGGTTTAAAATGTAAAGATATTGTATTGAGTTTCCCACATAACCAATGGAGAGGTTTCTCATAAAGGACTGTTCCCTCTAAGTAATAAATATTATCGCTGTTTAAAGAAGTGTAAGATTCATGTTCCTTCTCTCTCAGTTTCCTAATCTAACTTCTCCTTTTGTTCTCTCATCTCTTGGATTCTCATATCTCAAAAAGAAAAAGACCAGGGCATCAAAGCAGGAAAGGATCCAAAGAACATTTGTTGTTTTATACATAAGAATATTATAGTTTAGCCAGTTTTGAAGAAGTAAGAGAGATCTCCCTAATGTCCTTGGTCTTTCTGGACCAGCACCACTTCAGCCTGGATGAGGAAGGTGGGGAAAACTTGGAGGATAGATCAAGTTGAATGCTAAAGGGGATGCTAAGTGGGATGGTGGGATATGGCCACACTAACAGGATTAATGAGAATAAAAGGTTTTCACATCACTTCTGTAGCAAACCTTTGGGTGGGTAGGGCAGCAGAGGCTCCGTGATATTAATTGGCTTGCCTAAAGTTATATAACAAATAAATGGAAGGACTGAAATGAGAATGTCTTCCCACTGCGCTCTTCGCACTCATTTCAGGTCATGGAGTGCCTGCAGAAGACAGATCTGCTCTGGACGAATGCCCAGTCACATAACTTATCAGGGAGTTTCAGCCTTAAGTAATGAAACTAAACTAGAGAAACAGTCAAGAGCCTTGCATGACTTTCACTGAATAGCTGAAGTGAAACTCTTCACTGATGACTGGGATTCTTTGGAAAACGAAATTCATGACTTTACAAGAGCATCCAATTTTCAAGCCTCACAAGTCCAGAGTGTTTTTGGCAGGCAGCACTCTCCATCTGCCCCTCCCCTCCCTTCCCTGGCTCATGGACCATTTTGAGTAACAGTTTGCCTATGGGCTTGTGAATGAACTTGCTGGTCTTGTACTTTTCCAATAAGAGAATTGCCTAGTAGCCTGACATCATGGAAACATACCTAGGCTGTGGGGTTTTTTGTGGGGGAGAAGGAGATGAAGATATTTAGGAAAGTAAGAACAATCCTGACTTTCTCAAAATAGAAACCATACCTTTTTTTATTTCTATTCTATGGCCGGAGATTGCCCCTTATGCTATCTTGCTATTGGTTAAAAAAGATCACAGGACCACCATTCTAGAGCTGGAAGAGATTGTAGGGCCATCTGGTACAACCCTCTCCTTTTACAGATGGGGAAACCGAGGCCAAGGTAGTAAGGGATTTTCTCATTGTTACAGAAGGAGTAAGCATCACAGGCAGGATTTGAATCTAGGTCCTCTGAGACTAGTCAGTGCTCTTTCTACCTTACCATTCCTTCCTCCCTCCCTTTGAGAAACTTGGGCAAGGAGCATCATCCCAAACTGGGATTCAGAGTCTATCTCAGATACTCACCCTCTATGACAGAGCTGACGTTCCCCATATTTTCATCGCTGACAGCTGCAAGTTTCTCTATCACTTGGATCTGTCCAGAGAGTTTCTCTAAGAGATTTCTTGCTATAAATGGAGTTTTGCTTGAGAACACAATTTGCTAATAAAATAAAAAAGCCACCATTTCAATAGTTTTCATCAATCCAATTCAACAAGCGTTTATTAAAGGACCTACTATGCTCCAGGCACTATGTTAAACCCTGGGGATCAAAAAAGACAAAATCAGCCCATTGTGCAGGCAGTCTTGTTTTTTTCAGCATTTTCCTCCCAACCTCATCCTTTTGGCATATGGTGTAAAGCTTAATCACTTTGCCCATTTATTCCTGATCAGTTTTGGCAGATTCCTCATTCTAAAGCAGTCACACACAGACTGATGTAAGTAGATGTGTTAGTGTTATTTTAACTTCCCCCCAACTTTATTTAAAATTGTGCTTTTTTTCTTCAATGAAAAATAGTGAGAATTGAATCTATTTCTCTTTTTTCTTACTTCATGAAAATTTTAACTTGTTCTTTGAAATCTACCATCTGTGAGGGAATTGGTTGTGCATAGATGTGAATGTAATGGCAGAAAAAGTTAATCTACAAGATAGTTAGGCCTGAGTTTCATTGAGCAGAAATAATGACCAAGATATTATTAATACAATGCAATTATTTATAAAAACATATTTTAATATACTTTTTGGGGGCCAAGTTTGAGAGTACCCTAGGTGTTTGGGGTCTGAAAAATTTTTTGATGAAAAGCGAAAAATACCAAGAATACATGGTGGAATTTGTTGTACAAAGAAATGCTGTGGCAATAAGCTATGTCTTAACCACCCTAGACCAAGATGTTAATGGTTTGCCATCACTGTATTTTCATTTCTGTGTGATTGTACTCCGATTGGATTTAGAGACTCGCAATGTTGAAAAAGTCTTTCACCTAATTTCCCAATGCCCTCCTCTGATTTCTCCATCTCAAAGTCTCTCTCCATAAATGCTATAATTAAGATTTCATCATGGGTACTAGTAGTCATTCAACCACCTCACTAGGCAGTAAGCCCAGTGAGTCTCTAGAAGGAAATTATCCTCTTTTTAGGAGGAAGAAATATCCTAGTCTTCAGAAAGAATTAATTCTTTATTCAAAGGTAGCTAATTCCCAGAGCAATGTATTCAATACAGTATTAGGTTCAATAAGTATAGTTTAAAAAAGCATTAAAACAGTCTTACAGAAATGCTAAGTGATGATAATAGGGTCAGGAATAAATAAAAACTCTGGTTCATATTGACCAGAAAAGGTATCTTGCACACTTTCTGTTCAACTGTTTTCTGGTACTCATGGCTTACGAATTCAATACAATGTTTGTGGGACAACTTATATTCTTCAGATATGCTGGAAATCCTGGTCAAATGAATCTGTCTGTATCAAGAGACCTTAACTGGGGACCAAATTATCATAACCCTTAAAAGCCATCTGAGGCTGTTTTAAATAGTCTCATTTGTGGGACAGGGGAATGAGAGACTATGGCTACTCTAGGTCCACACCTGCTCCTTAGCCTAGGCAAAATTTGCTTTGCACAGCTTCCTCTTCTACTCTGAGATTCTAACAAAGCTGCTGTTCTAACTAAGCAGGGTAGGGAGTAGTGAAATAGCCAACTGGAACCCACTTCCAAGTCTGGTTGCCCATTTCTTGCCTACCCCTCTAAGATCTAACTATGTCTCCAGATCCTTTCTTGTAATACCATACCCTGGACAACTGTAAAGGACACAGGAAAAATGGATAGTAGATACAAACACCTAAGGACTGTGCTGTTTTAATAAGTTCTAAAGTGCTTGGCACATAAAAATCACATAATAAATGCTTTTCCATTCCATTCTAAAAATAATTTCTATTTTCCCAAGGCAGTTTAGCCTCCCAGTACTACAATGTAATTCTGAACTGTTCATTCATGGTCAAAAATATTTTAGAAATATACCTATAATGGGGAGAAAATGCATTGGCATGTGTGTGTTCTCCCCTACTTAGAGTTTGAGGTCCTCAAAAGCCAGGATTGCCCACTTTTCTTATTTGTCCTCAGTGTTTATCATAGTTCTTGGCACATAATAGGTCCTTAAATCCTTTTTCTTTCATTCATTCATCTATTACTAGAAATAGTAATCATGTGACAGACAGCCCAGAAGTGACAGTATAGTCTGCTAAAAAATGACATTGATTTTGGGGGAAATAATGGATCAGTTCTTTGACTCTCCTCTGATCTGGAAGCTAAAGTTCTCTGCTTGTGTCTTTATTGAATGAAGATGGCTGATTCATATTGGCATACTTTATTAGGTTCTGCTTCAGGGCTGTGTTTATTCTTTCAATGGTGTTTGACTCTGGGGCTGCCCTAAGACAGAGGGGTCTTATCAGTGACTGTTTATGCCCTGCATTATAAGAGTGTCTGGATATTTTCCTGACCCTGGTAATTGGTGGTGTGATGGTAAGTCAGCTCCTTGGATGTTGGTGACATAGCAAGCTTAGTTTGATTGTGTGGAGGATGGAGAACTAATGTTTGGATTAAGGAACTATGAAAACCATGGGAGTCAGAGTTGGTGAACGTGTCACTGGAGTGGTTAGTCAGCACATGTATCTATCAGTAGGAGGTTGTTTGGGTGCACATCCCCAGAGGGCTCATATTGGCTCCTGGAACCAATCTGCATTTAGGAAGTGAAGGCAATGGGGAAGCAATGTAGTGCTTACATAAATATGTCATTTAAAGCGAAGGGTCTTGCGTTTCAGTCTCAGTTTCTGAGAGCATGGCTGTTCTCAAAATGTTATTTTCTTTTTATTTATCACTACATTGCCATGATTTACCATCAATTGATCTTAGTAATACCACCTCCTTACTACCTTTAAGAGACCTCTAGCTTCTAAGGCTGGTGAGTGACTGTGAGATTGGATCTAATGATCTTCCATACTTTGGGTGAATGTTCTCTCTTTGCCTGGGACTGTACCATAAGGAATGTTTCAAAAAGGAGGTTATGGGATCTTTTTTTGGAGGCTATCAGGGTTAAGTAACTAGCCCAGGGTCACAGAGATAGTAGGATAAATGTCTGAGACTGGATCTGAACTCAGGTCCTCCTGACTCCAGGGCCAGTGCTCTATCCACTACCCTGTCTCATGAAAGTATGGGATCTTACCCATGAATACCAGAAAAGTGAGGACAGTTTGACCTCTAGCAAGGTTCCTTCCTTCTTCTTGAGTAATCATTACACCAGCTAAATTAAAAAATATATAAATAAAAAGGGGGATTTTGATTTAATAAACATTAACTGCCTACATGTGCTAAGTGCTCAGGAAACAGAAAAATGAGTCCCTTCCTTCAAAGAGCTTGTATTCAACTGAACCCATCTGATTACCTTGTGTATCAGCACTCTGTGGTATGAATAGATAAGGGATAATATACAATAATCCTACCTGTATAAGCTGGGTGCAGTACTGCAAGTGCCTAACTATGGTGATGTCAAGGCTTTCATTTCCTGTGGTCAGAGGAAGAGGACTTCCCGCTACACTGGTACCGACTCCTGTGTCTTCTGTCAGCGCTTCACTAGGATGCCCCCTGGCTTCGGGGTGTATTGATCTGTAACTGTTGAGGCAGGAGGGTGGGTGAAACATTCATAACTTGTTTTTAAAGGCAAGCAGCTTGTGAACTTCACAAGGCTACCAATGGGCCCCTCTAGAAACAGCAACCTATCAGTCAAGAGCCATGACGAACGGAGAAACCATTGAACAAATACCCCACATCTCAGCCTGGAAGGCAAGTATTCTGAAGTCAAATGACTGAGCAGAGCCCCATGTTTGTTCCTCAAGAACAATAAGCCCTTTGTAAAGGATTTTCACTGAGAAGCCTTTGAAACAGGCTCTCACTTTGCACTTCTTGTGTTTCTTTGGTCTGTTGACAGGGTGATTTGCCAAATTTTCTGGGATTAAACTGGCCTCTAGACTTGTGGTTTCCCAAGAGCAATGCTATTAAGAAATAATCTGTTAAGGCTTGTTTTTGTTTTTGTTTTTCTGGCCACAGATCAACAGCTACTTGCTACTGAAATGAGAGACACTGAATGTTCTACTCTGGACCAAAAGGAAAGCAGTGTTTAAATGTCTAGTGGCATCCTAAATTTGACCCTCCCCCTCAACACACACACACACACACACACACACACACACACACACACACAAAGGTCTCACACTGCTATCTCCTGTTTCTTTGCACAGTGCTCTTTTCATTGTTAAATCCTTAGCTCAAGCTTGTTAAAACATAATATCCTGAATTTGTGGAGCATTTAAAGTTTTTTGGAAAAAAAAGCACTTATATATCTAGTACAGGATTTCTTAAACTGGGGTTCATGAACTTTTTCAAAGAATATTTGATAATTATATTTCATTATAATTGGTTTTCTTTGTAATCCTGTTTATTTTATTTTATGCACTTAAAAACATCCTGAGAAGGAGTCTGTAGGCTTTACCAGTCTGCCAAAGAGGACCAGGATACACAAAAAATTAAGGACATCTGTTCTAGAATCTACTACTTCTAATAAATTTGTGAAATAGGTAGTCCTATGCCCATTATATAGATGGAGAAATAGAAGCACAGAAGTCAAATGCTTTTCCCAGGTCACATCAAAAAGATACAGTTTCAGACTGGAACCAGTCTTCCCATTCCCAATCCAGCACTATTTTCCATCATATCACTCAATAGGCTTGCACTAAAATCTAAAAATAAAACTAAATCTCAAACATTTGCACACTAGGTTGGGCACAGTGTCAATGCATGTAACTATAACCTTTGGATCACTTTGGGATTTAGCAAGCGCTTTCATGAAATAAGCGTGCAGGGTACATCTCAAAGTTTCATGGACTAGACTTTACTCTGATCCCTTCTGTTAATCTTCCTGAATTCAGTAATGGTCTTACTTTCTCTACCATTTGAATTTTAACCATGCATTTTGGATCATTTTTTTTGCTACTATGCTTTTTGGTTTGTATTTAAGGTTAATAAAAAAATTTTGCCCTTCATTTGTTTTTTCAAAATATGCGATTTTAAAAAGAGAGGCACTGTTGGGATGGAGCATGCCACAGAATAGGAAATCTGGGTTCTCGCCCTGTGTCTGACACACAGTAGTCGAGTGACCCATGGTCACTTAGCTGTCAGTGCTAAGTAACTCTCTAAGACCTGAAGCTGCAGAGGAGCAGTACATAGCTACGGAAAAGCGGGGGACTTGGTAGAGCGAGTGCTGGACCTGGAGTCAGAAAGTCTTAGTTCATATTCTCCCTTTGACAGTTATTAGTTGTGAGACTCTGAGTCTCAGTTTCCCTAGCTGTAAAATGGGGATAACAACATTTACCTCATAGGACTGTTGTAAGGAACAAATGCAATATCATATGCAAAGTGCTTTCAAACCTAAAAATGCTCTGTACTTGCTACGATGATGACCTGCAATGGCAGAGGGAGTATCCTTATGGGATGTTCTCTAGATGAAAATGTTTCTCTTTTTCCCTAATACTCCTTGATGAAATGTATTAAAGTCTCCCCTAAATTAGAAACATGAGAATTTGGAATCAGCTCAAATCCAATGTGAGGATAACTTGCAGGGAAAAATATTCACCATTGTAATGAAAACTCTTAATTTTTTAGGTTCAATTTGAGTAACCCTGAGATTGGTTTAGTTACAATCTCCATGTGGTATTTTTCTTCTCAGGTTCTATTTCAGACATCAGAGAAAAAAATTCCAAGGGGAAGAAAATAATTTTCAAAAATCCTCTTACAATTTGGATTTCTTGAAGAATAGTTTTAATATGTTGCAACTTGAAAATCTGTTTAGATTAAATGTTTCCAATGTAGATTATAGCTAAAAATTACATCTTTTCTTCTAAGATGGTGCCTGATGACCTTGTGGCTGTTATTGATGGAATTGGGCATGTTCCAATGTTTTACCCCCCCGAAATCACAAGATACCCACGATTCTCTAATGCCAAAATGTAGCTCTAGTTGTACCAAGAAATACAATGAAGATCATCTTGAGAGATCAGCATCTTCCCAACCTCCCACAAAGAGACAAGGGACAATAGAAGGCCATGTTTTAAAACACTAGGATGGGGAGTGGGGAGGATAGTAGGGTCTGTAGCCATTCCAAAATAAACTTCTATAATAGGGCATAAAGCTGACCCCATGTAACTCTGATGGGCAAACGTAATCCATGCAAAGCCTTAATTGGGACAGAGGAAAGGACGAAAACAAAAGAAAGAATTAGTAATCAGATCCATGTTAAGGAAAACCAGGTCCAAACCTATGTCAAGGAAGAGTTCTCCTGATGGAATACTTAAGTCTTATTAGTTAACTACCAGTTTTTCACTTTGGGGACAATCTACAGACACTGAAATTTAAACAAAAAGACATCCCTCTAATCTTGTTTCCTCTGGCTCCGAAGGAGAAATTTACAATGGCAGCTGGGACCAACCCCAGACATTTATCACCTAGATGGGTTTAACCATACTGGAAACTTATTCTCAGCTCTAAGGGACCTCAAGAGACCAATAAGCCATTTGTATGGTGAATACCATCTTCCTTGAGTAATGTGTGCACCAGGATCCGCAATTAGTGAAAAAGAATTACGGAATGTAGATGCTAAAAGGAGAGAAGGGAGAACTGGGACTAGCTTCTGACTTACCTATTTTTCTCAGTCTCAGTGTCTGAAAATACTGAGTCAGCACCTCCTCCAACATTACAAACCTCCTCACCATCCTCCTCCTCATCAAAGTCAGAGGTGTTCAGGAAATCAAAGCTTTCTAAAGCACTCTCAACTGTAAGACTTAAACTGGAAGACCGGCTGCGGCTTCCTGCTGGCTTGCACTGAAAAGGCAGAAGGCATCAATGAAAACATAAAAAATATACATACTATATATTTTCAAGGAAAAAACAAACACACTGCACCCAATTCAAGTTATGACATTTTCAGTTCCAAATTTTTATTTTATTTTTGTTGGCATTTTATATGCTTTTGAAAAACCTTCATATTATCCAATTCAGGATAAAACAGTTTGGATTCCCTGCCCACCCCCCCACCCCAGCCCCAAGCCTTTATTTTTGTTGGCATTTTATATGCATTTTAAATCTTCATATTCATCAAGAAATACAATTGAGCTGTCTTGGGAAACAAAGCTGCTTCCTTCACTATTCCTCCCCTCCTAAAATATAACTGAGGATGAAGTTTAATAGGCAACCGCTGAGTCATGGAGGTAATAGGTTCTATGTGCAGGATACAAACCAATAACCTAATCTCCAGTGAACAGGACATCATTGGCCAAAGACAGAACTTGGGCATTTGAATAACATTTTCTCATCTCCCTTTAAATTTTGCTCCTTATTGGTCATTTTCTGTATTTCTCAGAAGACTTAACTGAATTTCACCTGTACTTTATGACGACTGAATTTTCTGTGATACCACCTCAGTGGAGGAAATGAAGAGGGTGGGCTCTAAGAAAAGAAAAGCCCTGCCCACTCTGGAGATCTGTCCTTCTGAAGGACCAGGTTCTGTCAGTCTCCTGACTGAGCCCTGCTATCGTAAGAGCAAAATCTAATACAAAAGGCAGAGAGCATCCATAACTACAATCCATTACCATATAGCTGGCAATAAATAGAAGAAAGGAAAATTAGATAATGTCAATAAGGAGGAATTAAAGGAGGGGGGTATTAAAACTTTTTTTAAAAAACAAAAAATACTACAAATATCTTCCAAATATTCAAGGGAGTTGAGCTGGGGGAGTGAAGGGAGAGCAGGCACGTCCTGTGATTAAAAAAAGACCTAAAAGTCCTCTGTCCAGTTAGGTAGCAATGTTCGTTGATATCTCAACACAAGGCAGGAAAAGTCCTTGCTGAGATCTGTCTCTGACACCCAAGGGAGCACAAAGCACATGGGGAAATGTCTTTCAGTCTCTTAGATCAGAGCCGCTCTCATTCACCCTCAGTGATCTCCATCCAAGAGGCAGCATCGTTTATTTTCCGCTCCACAAGCTGTTAAGCATCCTAGGATGTGAGGGGGAGAAAAGAGAAAGCTTTGTCCAGCTTAATCTGGTCTTACTCGGGCTGGATTCAAAGCCACCTGCCCCAGGCCTACACTATTATATCTCAGGAGAAAAGGAGAAAATACAGTACAGACATAACATGATACGATTCTGGGCTTACTTTTACAGAGCCAGTCATCAGTAGTATTAAGCAGCCTAAAGATTCCAGGTGGTACAATATATCAAAGAGATCTGGCAAATTTGGTGGTTTTTTTAAAAGCAACAGTTTTACTTGATACAACAGTTAGACAGAAAGCAAACGAAACTAAGAAACTCAGCAAAGAAATTTGTCAAGAAGCAAATCTGTTCTTCTCTGGCCCTAGACAATAGCTACGGATAAGGATTGGGTATGCTCTGGCTCACTGAGAGAATTACTAATAGTTTAATATTCTTCATGCTGGGTCTCAGGTCATCATTTAAAACAAACACTTCCACTAGCAACACAGAACTTAGGTGATCTGCCTTCCTCCAGTCTTGGGCTCTGCCATTTCATATTTGTGACATGGCATGCCACTTAACCTTGCTAGCCTTCAGTTTTCTCATCATCAAGTAGAGTGGGGCTGGATTAATTGACTTGATATCTCTTCCAGTGGTCAATCTAGAATTCTATATCGTTGAGTTAGAAATAAAGCCTGAACTTAATGTTGCAGGGAATGCTCAGGAGAGGAAACTCTATCAGTGCAGGTTGGCACCCTTTCTGCAGCTTACAGGTTAAGTGACTTGCTCAGGGACATGCAAGCATGAGTCAGAAGAAGGATTTGAAGTTAAATGTTCCTGGCTTCAAGGTTGGCTCTTTATCCACTGTATAACTCATACGTTGGCTCTTCATTTATCTAATAACGTCAGTCATTTTTAAAGAATTACGAAGCTATATATTTGGGGTTTTCTAAGTGGGTAGGTTGCTTTTCATCAATCCAAATGAAAATGGTAGCAATTAGATCATTCCTGATTTCTCTTTCAGGTGAACCCTTTTCTCCCCTACTTATATCTTAGTTCTTGGAGAATCAGACCAATTTCCCAATTCGGCTTATATCATTATAAGATGCAAGCAAGGTAAGAGTGCTGAAAGATGGCTTTCATTCCAGTGTCTAGCTATGTCAGGTCTCCAGTCAAGGTAACCTTTGCATGCATGTCCTCAGATAATGCTTTGAGATAGAATTCCCAGAAAATCAACCCAAGGAGAAAGACTGCCTTCCCTGTTTTTCTGTCATCACTCTAGACAGTTGATTTCATCTGCTATGAGCAACAGAGCAGGTGAAGGCTCAAAGATGAATGGAATGATATGGCCAGCTATCTTGGGTACAAATTCATTTCTGAAGCCAGGTCAGTGAGAGAGAGAAGAGGAATAGTCAAGCTTGTCAGAAAAATCCATGAATGTATAATTATATATTACATAGCTGAAGAATGCTAGTGGGATACATAAACATTAAAATGGTGATGCACAGGGAGATGTTGCCCTTCCTGCCTTGATATCCATGTTGCTACTATTCTCCTAAATCTCTGAAGAATGATGAAACATATGAAGTGAGTCTGTCCAAAGAATTACTCTTTCTCTGACAAAAAGATCATAAGATCTCTCCCATTGAATAAAATAGACCTGGATGGCAAAGCCAAGATGTCAAGAAAGATGCAGGAGAGTGCAAAATGCATTGGACATGGACAAATTTTGGCTTGTTACTTCCCATATAAAGTCTTTCACTCAATCCATGTACTGGGAGGGGAGCAGATACTTCACAAGTGGCTCCACTGTCCTACTGTGGATACCATAGCACCAGCTATGGGAATGGTGAAGATATCCCCCTCTCCTGGGCCTTACCCTTGGGACTTGACTTCCCTATTGCTTCATGGTCACCAGTTGTGACTCCCTGCTCTTGGGGACCTGACACCCAGCTTCATGCCAGTCTGGAGAGTGCCATTTTGAAGTTCTCAGCCCTTAAAAAATTGTTCTATATATAGGAAAAAGGATCCCATTGCCCACAGAGTAAGGGTAGACTCAATGGGGCCATGAGATTCCCAGTTTCCCCGATAAATCCCAGAGATGATTCACTACCACTGTGACCAAAAAATGTGCCATAACTTCATCCTAGGGAAACTAATGACTATGGAACCTGCAGAACTGGAGCTCTATTTCAGGTTTTAAGCCCTTATTTCTTAAAAAGTTACTATATTGACTTCATTTTTTTTTTAAAGTATTGTTAATTAAATGCTCTTGGCACTTCACCAAATGGAATATAAATGATTTAAGATCTAAAACAATGACCATGGCACACATGCAAAAAATGCCTTGAAGATATGTTACTTTAAACAGACTGTTGGGCACCCAGAGCCCCAGAATCTGAAAAACAAGTGAAACCTTTTTGACCTTTTCCTACTCCACCCCTCCCAACTCATCAAAACTTTCTGAAAATATACTTACTTTGAGAACATCATCTAGGTGCATCACCTCCTGATTCAAGTCCTGGAACTCTTTATATTGTTCTTTATGGGGTTCTAGTGCTAGGTAAAGCCCCTGAAAAGCTTCCTCTAAGCTCCCATCTAAGAAGGATCTACAGCCTTCTGATTCTCCACTGACTGAGCCCTCAGACTGGTGCCTCTCAGGGATCACTGGCACTTCTGTTGAGGTAAGCCTTTTGACAAGCTGTTTGGTGATGTTTCCTTCAAAGGTGTCCAGTTCCACCGGCTTAAGCTCAGACACCTCATCTGGATCTTGTAGAAGTGACACAGCAACATCATTCTCCAGGAACAGGCTGTCACCCGCTGGGCCTGGGGTTTGTTGGCACACTTCAGAAGTAGCCATGGGGGCTTTCTGGTCCTCCTCTGTATGTTCCAGTGGCAGCTTTGGATCCTGGGCTTCCACTGTGGAATTTCTGGGAGAGCCTGGACCGGTATCATCCGCAGGGGAGGTGTGGGAGGCTGTGCTGCTGAGGTTATGCTCTGCTGGGGTAACAGTAATTTCTGGATTCGACTGACCAATGTTGGTAGAGGAGCCACTTGATTTAGAAGATGAGGCACAGTCCCCATTGGGTAAGTCACAAAAACTGAGTGACAGTGGCCTTTTTTCCTCAATTGCCATTCCATTTTCAAAGATGTCATCGGGAAGATTAGACTGCGAAAATAAGGCATCCAAAGTTAGTACTTTTAAAAATAAAAAAAAATTGGAGGCATAATTTATTGTTCAGCAGGAAAATATATGTGTGGGGAAAATTAAGAAATAAGAAAAATCAGAATATTTTTGTTCTGCAAAAGAACTTGTCTCTTAGATCAAAGTAACTCTGTCTCTTGGCAACTCAGTTTTGAAAAACACTAGATTCCCAGGGTGAAAATCTATTCGACCTCTTTCCATATGCATGCAGTTTCTTCCTATGTAATGTGCTTCAAAAGTTACCACTTAAAGTTCCTTTATGTTCTTTTTTAATCCTTAATAGTACAGAAAAGTATAAGCATCTTGCCTTTTTATTATTAATTTGATGATCATACCAGAAACAGTTCAAAGAATTTTAAATATATACACACATATATGCATGTATGTATATAACGTATACATATGTATGGAGATATATACACACATATATGTATGTATGTTGCATAGGTCTTACCAAAATAGAAGGCACTCCAACAAAGATTCCATGGTAGGTCAAATCTCTCAGATGAGACTCTACCTATTATACTTTGAATATAAATACTAGTGTAGCCTTGCTTTGCTAAATAGAATCAGACCTAATTGCTTGTTTGTAATCAGAAGACAGCAGTCCTTAGAATCCAATACAGAATCTTTATTGCACGCCCACCATGTATACATGGACATCACACACAGTACTAGGCTCACAGGAGTAGGTATCTTCTTCAAGTAAAGAGGAGACAAGCCTCAGTATTCCATTGCTCTTGAGGTCATCAATGTTAGGGGACAGGCAACTTGTTAATATGAGTAACTCACCTTACACAAAAACCTTGCCAGGATAAATGCACAGCAACAATGCTCGAATGTTTGTTTGCATACATGCAAGCACACTCATACATACAACTTTGGTACATCTGTCACTAATTATTTTTCTGTTGAAGTGCTGCTGTTCTGGGCTCTGTATGGATTTTTCATGTCTGTCCCATGAACCATCTCCTCCCCCATGAAGATGCAGACCCTTCAAGGACTGGAACCCTTTTTGCACATTGTTACGGGGTTTAATTAGTACAGAGCTCCACACATACAAAGTGTTCAATAAATACTAATGATATGCTCACACAACACATGAGTCTCAGATAGAAATCCTGTAAGTTTCAGACAAAGAGAGGCTTTGCGAGTCAATGACAATAATTGTATAGGAGATACACACACAAGGAAACTAGAGATCCTCAGAGATAGAAATGTACACATATACACACACACAATACATATACACACAATATATATATAAACACACCCATTCTTGAGAATATATCTAAGAATTCCTTTTAGAGAACTAACAACATAATAGACTAACATTCTAGACTCTTTAAATAAATATACAAAACAAGTTTCAGGAAAAAATGGCTTAGGTCTTTGTTAGTTCTTTCAATCACACAAAGTCTTCTGTCTATAGAAAGTGACAAGCTATCAGGCTTAAATTAATTTTGTTGATTTTGCTGGGAAAAATGCCAGATAATAATGGTTTGACTTCTAGACTTAAAAAAAAAACCCCACATATTTGCTTTTACTTTGCAAGAGTCCCTAATGAAGGTGAATTTTCGTTTTTTGTTGATTCTTATTTGTCTATCATATTGGAATGTGATGTCCCCTCATTGATATATCTACAGAGGCAATAATTTTTTCAATATGAGATTGACAATATTTTTATTCATGTTTCTGAAACAAAAATATTTTGAAGATATGTTTTAAAATCATCTTGTTTACTGACTCCTACTTATATTTCCTCAAGTGGTCTCTTGAAGATTAGAATCACACAGGAGGGTCCTGTGTGAAATCTTTTTATTTCTGTCATACTACACACCTCTTTGCTACACTAGGGAAAGAAGTGCTGGAAATCACAAGGCAACAAAAACAGGTTCAAGAATCATCTATCAGGAAGGGAAAGAAAGACAGACAGCTGTACAGTACTCTGCAAATATATTTTGCACCAACTAGAAAAGTCCCCATAGTCCAGACCCAACCATTTTTCTCCAGCATTTTGTCAACAAAATCAAGTGCAAGTTGTAAGGTTCTATCAGTAGACACGCTAGTTGAAGGAAGCACTTCAAATTCACTCCAGCCAAACTCACATAAAGATCTAGTACTGCTCTGGGGTTCAGTCTGAGGGAAGGCAGGTCACTGAAAGAGCGGCTACGCTGAAGCTTGGCAAAGAATGTATCTTGCAAGGCACCCAGGACTGCTAACTTCCGGGGCTTGAGGGGTGAAGGATGCAGCCATTTCTTCAGATGTTAAAGCAGAAAGGGGAGTTAGTCAGCCAAAGGGACCAGGGTTAGCACACTTCTGTTTGTTTCAAGCTTTGCTTGGTCAAACTAAACAACTGAACTTTAGAGCAGGAGGTTTTTAACCTTTTCTGAGCCATAGACTCCTTTGGCAATCTGGAAAGGCCTATATATCCTATCTCAAAACAATGTTTTTAAGTGCATAAAATAAAACAAATAGGATTATTGAAGAAATCAATTATATAGAAATATAATTATTAAAATATTAGAAAAAGAAAACAAATTCAGACTTTTTGAAATTCACAGGTGCCTTTGGGAGTCTTTTGGAGCCCAGGTTAAGAACCCCTATTTTATTTATTTTTAAAGAACCTCTACATTTTCATATTGAAAAAGTAATTATTTATTATGGCAAAAATAAAGTATTGGCTGAAAACACATGAGTATTACATGATATTGCACCATGATTGCAAAGAAGCTAAAACCTGTTTGAAAAAAAAGATGGGACATTCCAGAGTAAACAGCATCCCCTTAGTTGGATAAGTGGTCATGCAAACACAACAGCAGAAAGGGAAACCATTCTCTTTCATCAGACAGAACCCTGCCATACCTCCCCAACTTAAGCTTCTCCTATAAGGGAATGTAATCGAATTTTTCATCAACATTTTGCTGTCCTGTAAATATGGAGATGAAAGCTCCTTAAGCCAGGATATGCTTTGAAGTTGTTATTCCAGTAGTGATAATAGGTTTACATTGAATCATTCACATGAAGAACCCCTACTTTAGAGGAATCATTAGTGCCCAGATTAAGAACCCCTACTTTAGAGGAATATTAGAGAAGGAAATACAAAGGTTATGAACCACTGCAATAGGAAAGTGGGAGGAGGGGCTGAGTGAAACAGGAGGGAGCACAAATATATTTCAAATATATATTTGATCCTGGTGAGCAAGAAGAATGATGTAACCCTTGCTGGGGTAGAGAGGGAGGCTCAGCACAGAAGGAAAAGCCTGGCACAGGGAGGTGGTGTTGAAAGGAGGCCACTTACACTGTTTGTCAAACATTTCAAATATGTGCCATGGGCACTGCCTTGCTTTCATTAATTAAGTCAACCCACGAGACCACCTTGAACTTACAAAAAATGAGTGATCCTTGAAGATAGGGGTTTCTGGAGTGCCTTGGCTGTATATGGACATCCTCCTCTGGAGAGCTGAGGCCCTATTCCCGTTGCCTGTGGATGAGGTCACGTCCTCCACATCAAAGGGACTGCAAAACAATTGCTCTTTTATTAGGCTGTATGGTGTTCAGGATTTTCAGATCCATCTCTGCCCATTCAACAAAAGGCCAAGAAACACATTTTCATCTAAGTGCTCAACTTGCACAGAGGCCAAAGGGAATCCAAAGGAATTGGGTGGTACTTAGCCAGGTGAATTTCAGCACACATATAAAAAATGGTTAGAAAACTGGGTCGGGGGAGAGGAGGCCCCAGGTCCTATGCCCTACCCTACTCTTACTTATACATAATTTAATCTTCACTTTTCTTTATGCCCATTCCTCCATTTGCATGTGCAAAAACTTTTCAATTTAATGTAATTAAAATTATCCCTTTTGCTCTTCATAATGTTTATCTCTTGTTTGGTCGAAAATTTCTCCATTCTCCATAAATTTGACAAATACGCTTTTCCTTGCTCTCCTAATTTGTTTATAGTCTTTATAACTAGATCATGTATCCATTTGGACTTTATTCTTGTGTACAGTGTCAGGCATTGGTCTATGCCCAGTTTTGGCCACACTGTTTTCCAGTTTTCCCAGCAGTTTTCGTCAAACAGTGAGTTCTTATCCCAGAAGCTGGAGTCCTTGGGCTTATCAAACAGTAGATTGCTAAATTCATTGACTACTATGTCTTGAGTACCTAACCTATTCTATTGGTCTACCCCTGTAATTTTTTTAGCCAGTACCAAGTGGTTTTGATGATTGCTATTTTATAATGCAATTTGAGATCTAATAGGGCTAGGCCACCTTCCCTAGCATTTCTTTTCATTAGTTCCCTTGATATTCTGGACTTTTCGTTCTTCTAGATGAATTCTGATATTATTTTTTCTAGCTCTAAAAAATAATTATCTGGTAGTTCGATTGGTATAGCACTGCATTCCTCCATTTGTAAAAGCAGAATTAAAGTACTTATTCCCCTTAAGGGATTATAGAACTGGAAAGATCCTTAGAGATCAGCTATACCAGCACCCACCTTTTCTAGATGAAAAAGCTGAGAGATGATATGAAGATTACAAGCCTCAGAGTGCTATGACATCTCTGGAGATTTCAATACCACTATACCAAGTCAAGAGATTAGCATATTGTGATTCAATATAAATAAAGCACTTGAAAGTAAAAAGCCTGTTTATTTTTAGCTGTTGTGAAAATCACTTATGATTGTGATGGATGATACACTGTTCAAAATTATTTCAGTCATCATGATACTATGTACCTCATCCCACAGAAAGAATTGTCTCCTGTTTGAGCTGACAACCACCACAAATAATTCTGGACAAACATGCAAAGCTAACAATAAAGTGGCGCTGGTACTTAATAAAGCAACTGCTGAATTTATGTCTTGCTTTCCTTGTATAACAAAACACACTTCCATCGGTGCTCTATGTTACTCCATGATGCCAGGACATATTGTCATAACTATATGTCATGAGCACTTCAATTTTTAATAACATAGCAGAGTTCTCCTTCAGGAGGTAGCTTTAAGGTAACTATTTTGGTTGGAATCCTGAGTGAGAAAATAAATCTCTTGCTTTTAGAAGAAGGTTCATTAAGTTCAGAAAACCAGGCTATTGGATGATTTATCTATGACTTATGTCCTGCCTGTTTCCAAAAAAAGATCGGAAATTACTTATAAAACTAAATGTGGTATAAAAAAGGACAATTGAAAACATTTAAAAATAAGTAAGTAAAAATAGCTAGAAAAATAAGAGATTGAGAATATATATATCTTTCCAGAAGTCTGAGAAAGTCCAATGGTCCTCATCTCTCTGTAACATTTAATATTGTTGACCACTTTTCCCTCCCCAATACTCTCATATTCAGGTTTTTTTCTGATGACTCTTTTTCCATTTCCTCTGCTGGTAATTCTCCAGATCATGTCTTCTTAACTATGGATATCCTGCTCAAAGTCTGTCTTAGGCCCTTTCTGATTTCTCTCTATTTGTTTTTCTGGGTGGTCTCTTCATTTTCAATGGGGACAAGTATCATCTCTAAGCAGACGATTCCAAAATCTAGCTGTCTAGCCAGACTCCCTCTCCTGGGCTCAGTCCCACTGACTACTAGAAATTTCATATTGCATAGCCCATAGGCATCTCAAGTTCAACATGTCCAAAACAGAACTCATTATCTTTCTGCCCAAACCCACCCCTCTTCTGAACTTCCCTGTTACTGTCGAGGGACCACCATTCGCCTGGTCACCCAGATTCACAAGTCTGATGTCATCTCCAGCTCCTTACTTTTGCTCATTTCATATACCCTATCTCGTAGTTTTTTTTTTTTTCACATCATCTTTCCAATACAGTCCCTTATCTACTTATCCAGCCACTATTCTTGGACAGACCCTTCCCAACTTATAGCCTCTCAACCAGACTATTTTCATAGGCTTCTGATTTGATTCTCTACCTCATCTCTCTCCACTGCAGTTCATCCTCCATACAGAGGTCAGAATGATTTTTCCTGTTTAAGAAAACTCCAAAAGTTCCTTTTTACATCTAGGATCAAATATAAAGTCTTCTGTTTGACATTTAAATGCTTTATTCCTATTTTTGTGGTCTTCTTACACATTATTTCCCTCCATACACTCTATGGTCTCACCATATTGGCCTTTCTCTTCTTCACAAATAATGCTTTAAGGGTTTGGAGTAGCTGTCCCTATGTCTGGAATGTCATTCTCCTTTCTTTATCTTCTCCATCTCTTGGAATACCTTGGAATCTTAAGTACCACCTCCTAACAAGAGGCCTTTCCTACACCCTTCACCTGGTAGTGCCTTTCTCTCTATGGTTAATTTCCCTCTGCTACTAATTTATGTACATGTTACAAACATGCAATCTCCTTGAGGGCAAGGTCTGCCTTTTTCTTTTTCTTTGTATCCCCAGTGCTTAACACAGCCTCTGGCACATAATAAGTGTGTGATAAAGGCTTAATAATTGATATGATACAAAAGGGGATAAACTTTAAAATAATTGGATAACTATTAGAATCCTTCTGGAAAGCAAATCATTTAATTTCAGAAAAGTTTGGTTTATTTGGGTATTTATCTAAAAAATTGTGTGTATGTGCGTGTGTGTCTCTGTGCATGTGTGTTTTAAGATAAGAGTAGGACTGGTATGTTGTCCTCTTTTGGAAAGTGAATTTGAAGAGGATAACTTACTACCAAGTGATTTCCAAATTTAATTTGATGGTGCCAAGATCGTTGATATCAACAGCTACCACCTGAGGCCGGGCTGCAAAAAGGTCCTTTGTTTCACAGGTGACACTTCCCACTAGGATATGAGTTGCAAGCCCTTTGAGTTCTGTGACCTATTAGAGAGAAAAAGAAAGGAGCACCCCTATAATATAGGTATAGAAGGAAAAGAGACATTTTAAAAAGAATACAGTTTTATAGAATATAGTTCTATATAGCTAAAGAATACAGTGATATAGAATAAAACATAAAGAAACCAGCAATCTGAAAGAAAGAAATCAATAATTCAGCAATAAAAGGGCCTGGAGCATAGGATGGTAAACACAAATCAAAGGAGTCTGTACATTGACTTTATTCCTCATTCCACACACCTCTTCTCACAAACAGTCCTCTACACCTCAGTGCCAAGGACATTTCCTTTGTGATGAATTTTGAGCACAGAGTAGAAAAGGCATAATTAACATTGAAATTTTTATGGCATATGCCATAGATAACTACTATCCATATATCATTTCACTAGTTGTCAGTTAAAGTGGGGCAGCTAGGTGGTGTGGCAGATAGAACACCAGTGCAGGAGTCAGGAAGACTTGAGTTCAAGTCTCACCTCAGACACTTGACAATCACTAGTTGTGTGACCTTGGGCAAGTCACTTAACCCCAATTGCCTTATCCTGGGTCATCTCCAGGCATCCTGATGAATATCTGGTCCCTGGATTCAGATGGCTCTGGAGGAGAAGGGAGGCTGGTGACCTTGCGCAGCCCTCCCTTACTCAAAACAAATTCAAGTGCAAGTCATGTAATCATTTCTCTGATGGTGTTGTCTTCTTTGGCAAGGAAGGATGAACACACATCAGTTAAACAGCACCATTCTCTAATGTTGCATATGGAATAATCTGCTGGTTGGTTTAACCAAATGACCTTTTTGTTTTATTTTTCTTATTCTTTTCTATAAGGGATGGCTTTCTGGACTGGTGAGGTGGAAGAAATTTGGAAATGAAAGTGATAAACAAATGATATAAAAATAATTTTTAAAAATTAAACAGAATCAGGGCAGGCAGTAGGAAGGGGTCTATGTGCACAGTACCTTAATGGAAATCAATCCAGCAATCAAGGGCAGGAAAACCATTTCTTCTCCATCCCAACTCTGTTTGCCATTCATTTCTATTTTGCCTTTTAGTTTCCACCGCTGTCGGCCATACTTCATGAAAATCTGGGACAAAAAACCAGACAAACAATCTTTATTTTCCTTTGTATAATTCATCTGTACCTATGCTCTTTTAGCAAGCAAAGTTTAAAAGCACAAGTAAATACAGCAACTACCCATTCCCTTTATGTACCATCATATCTACCACTACTCCAGTTCCTGGGCACTCTTTGAACAATGTACGGGAGGGAAAGATAGGCTTTCGAAAAAGGGATAATGTATGATTATATAAGGGAAAGATAGAATCAGTGGGGGTGGATAATCAGAGGTGTGAGAGAGGAGCAGTGGACTAGGGAGTGGTAGATGGAAGTTCAAGTCTAGCCACCGTTTACTGTGCCACTGGGCAAACGGCTCAAACTCTGAATTCATTTCCTCACCTACAAAAATGGGGATACTCATTACAAACAGTAGTCAGTGGTGTTGTAAGGAAGTGTTTGTAAACCTTCAACCTCTCCCCCAGTGAGCTATCGTTACTGTGATTATTTACTATTCATTGCAAGCAGTATTATTGCAATAGAATGAGAGCTAGACCTGGCATTAGGAGACCAAGGCGTGAGTCAGAACTGCCACTTACTAGGTGTGTGATTGCAGACATGTCCTTTGACCTCCCTGACTCTCAGCTGTCTCTCCTACACAGAAAGGGACAATACTGGGAATAAATGTGTCACAGGTTTGCTATGGGAATCAAATAAGATAACGCGCTCTGGCGTTCTGTGAACAGTAGAGTGCTCTGTCAATGTCTGTTCCTGGTTTTGTTTCTTAATGATTTATGAAACAATTAATGTTAAATGCCTTGTAGGGCAGAGGGAAACTCCTGACCTGCTGATTTTATCATGCTCGCTGAGCTAAGAGTAGTGACTTTCCCATGGTCATAATGCCAGTCTGGGTCAGATGGAGGCAGGGCTTGAATCCAGTGAGGTCTGCATTACCTCAAACCATCTCTTTTCTTTTTCCACCACAATTCTTCTTAGACAGCAATATAACCAATTAAACTCCCTTAACAACTATTTATGTTTAAATAAATGAATCTCAAGACATAAAAATCTCAATGGTTCAGTCGCTGTCTACACCTCTATCAGGACTCTTTGTCCACTTATTCACATGCACTTTCCGCTTATATTATTGTAGTTTGTGCATATTCTGCTCTTCTGGTTTGGTTCTTTTACCCACATTGTTGCATTTCATATAGGTATTTTCATAATTCTGAATATTCCATATCATATGGATCAAATAAAATAATATGTATAAAGTGCTTACGTAACACATGAAGTAGATGCTATATAAATGCTTATCATCCCCCCACGTTGAATGCACTACAGTAGAGGTGTCAAATACTCATCCAATACCCATGGGGTCCATAACACTCTCTGGTGCCTCAAAACCAGATTTAAATGTAATTGGGAAATATTAAACAAAATATATAAAAATACAATAATAACATTGTGTTTAAAAACTAAGTCAATATTCAGCCCATAGTGATCCTTCTGGATAGTTTGATGGCCCCTGTTTCAATTTGAGTTTTACACAATTTTACTATAGTATCCCAGTACAGGCATTCCATGAAAGTCAATGTTGGGGGGTGATCAGAGAGCCAGGCTCAAACTCAGGAAGACTCTAAGTTGAGTGACACTTCTGAGCCTGGACAAATCACTTAACTTCTCTGTCCGTAGACAACCATGTAGGTTTCAGAGAAAAAGCTGACCTTATGGATAAGAATTTTCTTACTGGGAGTTCCCTCTATCAGTGATGACACAGAGTATAGTCCCCATTCAATTCTATTCTAGTGATGTAGTGCAATTCTTTAACCATTCTCTTGTTGCACATTTACGATGCTCCTGTATTTTGCAACTAGAAATAATGTTGCTATAAAAATCTTGACACTGTGTGCATATATATGTACATGTATGTCTAGTCTTCAGACAACACTTTCAGAGTGATTTTATTATTATTTCTTTTATTAGCCCTTAAATAGCAATCATGGTCCAATTATTTCATTCCCTTTATTAAGGAAGGAAGGGAGGGGCAAATTGGGAAGGAGAAAACTAAATTTCTACTTCCTAGCCACAAATAAGATAGAGCAAGCACCCTCTAGTGGAGAAGGGAGGTAGAGCAAGTCTTCAACCCTCAGCAGTATGAATCTGGGAGTAGGGGAAAGATTCCTGGTTTGATGGGATGACAGGTGCTAGAATACAGTACCAAAGCATGCTCTTGGTTATCTTTCTACAGACATTTTAAAAGCACAAGGGGGGGGGGTGTGCTTTAAAAGCACAAGGGGAATTTAATTTGGAATAGAGACCTAGGTTAAATGACCAATGGAGTTCTTTTTAAAGGTCAACATTTCTTTTCTTTCTCCCAATGTCACTTCTACCTAGCCCATTTTACCATTTAGCAAAGTATAACTTATTAAGGAAACCATTTGTAAATATGCATTTCATATAACAAGAGCCTTAATTAAATATTTTAATACAAGTACTAAAAAGAAGGTTTCTCTGACTGTTTGACAGTGACCATGAATCCTTCTTTAAGTTCCATACCTTAATTATTAGGCATTAATATTAACCACCAGAAGATCTTCATGTCATATAAAGAATAAAATGATATCAAATCCTCCATCACAATTCTTAACAGAAACAGAGAAAGTACTCACTTCATATTGATCTCCAGGACATAGCCGAGCAAAGCCAGCCAGACCTGTAAGAAAACATGGATCACATCAGCTACAAAATGTATATCTCCTTTCAGACAGGTTTCATCCTCTTCACAAATCAACATTTTTTTGCCTTAAGACTCTCCTGGTTTTCCTCTCCATCCCCTTTTGTTCCTTCCTCTGACTGAAGATGTCCCTCAGGGCTCAGCCCTAGGTCTTCTTCTTCTATCTTGCTTTACTTGATAACCTCTTTACTTCCTATAGATTAATTACCATCTCTCTGTGCTGAATCTCAATCATCTTCCCAGTCCATCAGGCTTAGAAACTAGGTGTCATCTTTAGTTCCTCACTTTTTCTCAGCACCCTATCAATCTGTTGCCGAAGTCTCTTGGTGGTACCTTTGCAACATCTCTCATATACATCTCTTTCTCTTCTCTGTCCCCTCTTATAATGCCAGCACTTGAGAAGGTCCTCAATATCCCCTCCTGAACTACTTCAATAGCCCAAAGGTGAGTCCACCTGCCTGAAGTATCACCTTACTCCAATCCATCAGCCACCAGAGTGATTTTCTTAAAATACAGGTCCTATCTTGTCACTCCCCTACTCAATAAACTTCAGTATCCTCCTATCACCTCCAGGATCAATTCCACAATCCTCCGTTGGTGTTTAAAGCCCTTCCAGTCTTACACTGTATTCCCTGACATGTCTTTGATCCAATGACACTGGCCTCTTTGCTGTTCTTCGAATAAGAAATTACATCTCTTGGCTTTGGGCATTTTCTCTGTGTGTCTCTCATACCTGCAATGCTCTCCTTCATTTCTTCCTATTGGCTGCCTTTAAGTCCCAACCACAATCCCAACTTCTACAGGAAGCCTTTCACAGTCCCTCTTAAATCTAGTGCCTTAACTCACTTAATTATTTCCTATTTATCCTGTAAATGGATTTTTTGTACATATTTGCTTGTTGTCTCTCCCATTAGCTGGTGAGCTCTTTAAGGGCAGGGACTGTCTTTCACTCTTTTTATGTGCCTAGTACTTAGCACTGTGCTTGGCACATAATAGGTGCTTAATAAATGTTTATCAGTTGGTTGACTCAAGTAAAATCCAGGATAATCAGAATGCTCTGGTCACCCTATCAGTGGGCTTCATCTACTCTTAGTGGCTTGTGTCAGGGAATTCTGCTCCCATAGGTAATGAGGTCATAGACTCCAGTGAATTTACTGGAGGAAACAACTGGACCATGCTTTCCAAGACTGACAATAGTATCCAAACTGGGCATGGGCCTCAGTTTGGCTTGGGTTCATTTCTTTATGATCCTCCTCTATTCCTATGCCAGAACTTCTAGGTACTAGTATGCCAGGGAGAGATTAAGTGAGCCACATTCATAATTAAAATGTAGAATCCATCTGTTAAAACACCATTTCCAAGCAGAAGAAAAGTCCCGTTTTCTCTTTTCCACCAAGGCCTCTGAGAATTGCTAGATAGCTACAATTTTCTCATGTAGTTAAGCTCCCACTCACTCATTGCCTTGTGATCCCCTATCATGGAGACTAGCCTTTCTCTGAGTCACCTGCAGCCCATTTCAACAATGTAATACTTAAAAATAAGGTTCAATAAGATCTCTGCACAAAGCAAATCAGACTATTTAGCTTCTGAACCTCAGGAACTTTGCATTTCTGACCAATTTAATTCATTCAATAAATATTTATTGAGCATCTCATACATGCAAACTACTATGCCAAATCCTTTGCAAAGAAAAATCTCTTCAAAATAATTAGAAGCAACTCAATTAAATATGAATGTAAACCTTGGGGGAAATCTATCCAAGATGGAATAAAAAAGGTCCTGTCTGCAAGGAGCTTACAGAAACACACATCTATAAATAAGTACCATAAGAGGCAGGCATATGAACAACTAAGGTTTAATCCCTGCCTGAAAGAATGAGTAGGAGAGAATCAGTTACACAAAATCGTAATTGATGGAGGAAGGCAAAACAGGGAATAGGGAATACAGCAAGAAGGTCAGGTTAGCTAGAGCAATTAGTAGTAAGTAGGAGGCAAAGCTGGAAAGGCGGATCCGGGTCAGATTATGGGAGCCATTCGATACCAAGCTGAAGAGTTAAGAACTGGCCAAGCCGTGGGAAGTCACCAAAGGGGCTTTGAGAAAGAGAGTAACACTTGAGGAAAATTCAAACAGTGTGGATTAAAGCAGAGACACTACAGGAAGGAAGAATAGTTAGGAGGTTTATACATTAGTCCTAGGATGAGGTCATAAGGATCTGAACATGTGAAATATCTATGGGAATGAAAAATACAATATACATTTTGAACATGTTGAAAAGTTGACAGGACTCATCAGTTTTAGAGCTGGGGAAGGGAAGGGAGAATGAAGGCACCATCATGGATAAGTGAAGTCGTAAGCTTGAAGATCAGGAATATATCAGTCCCACTAAATGAAGTAGCATTCCAATTCCAGCTCTGTCATGTACTGTGTGACATTGGGAAAGTCACCTATTGTATCTATGCCTCATTTTTAAATCTGAAAATCTTCATTAATACCTTTTCAACTATCTTATACGGTTGTTGTGAGGACTGCATGAGAGGATGTCTATAAAACTTTCTGTAAACCTCAAAATGCTCCATACCTGTCAGTTTAATACTATTTTTGTTAGGTTGGGAGAAGCTTATCTGAGAACTGGAGGTAGGAGATGAAAAGAAAGCATTTTCATTGTCATTTCATTCCCTTTACTCTCAATACAATAAATACATAAGCTTTACATTGTGGTTTCATGACTATGGCAATTATTACTTCATACTTGCATCTCCAATAAACACTAAGATGGACTTATGAGCCCATCGATGTGGGTACACCTCCAATGAGAGACAATTTTTATTGTTGGTGATCCTACCCAAATCAGTGACACACCACTGTAACCCTGCGGCCTACTGAGAGAATACTGTGAAAGCAAGTATAAAAGAGCCAGGAAAAGGTTGTCTGGCTAAGTCAGATTGGTGGTTTATAGATGACTGCATCACCATCATGCTTCTAACTTCCTGGTTATGATTTTGGTCAACTAGTGCAAAAAAATAAATCAACGAACAAGTATTTATTTAGAACCTTATATATGAGACCCCATACTAAGTACAGGGATACAAAGATCAAAAAAAGAAAAGAAAAAGAAAAATTCTAACTCGAAGGAATTAATACTCTTTCAAGGGAACAAAAGACCTAGAGCTCTTCCATATATCATTTCATTACCAATGAAAATGAGAGTCTACCTCACCATCCTTCAATTTCTATATGTTGCCTTCCTCATGCCACCCTTTGAGTTTTCCCTCAAAGCAATTCTTGATGTTCATTTTGACTAATTTCACCAGTATAAATAGGTTGCAGGGGAGAGGGATAAAGGATATGCAACAGTATGATTTACCCAGGGACAGGGAATTGGTTTCTTTGGTTTTGAGGGAATTTGCTGTTGCTGCTGTCTCATGAAGTTCTTAAGAGTGCTTGCTCACATCACTTTGCTTCTTTGCAAAGGTGGGGTGGAATGAGGTCTATAGGTGCAGAACACTGCACATGGCACCAGACTTTTTTGATAAGTTGGTTAGTTTTGCTAAATTTATTTTCTTTTTCCACTTTTTAATTCATTATAAGAGGTGAATCTCTAGGAAGGGGGAGGGATATTTTTGGAAATATAGATGATATGAAACAAAAGACATCAAAAATTTATTTTATGATTGGAGAGATGCAAATTAAAACAACTCCGAAGTACCACATCATATTTATCAGATTGGCTAACATAACAAAACAGGAAAATGATAAATGCTGGAGAAAATGTGGGAAAGTTGGGGCACTAATTCATTGTTGGTGGAGCTGTGAGCTGATCCAACCATTCTGGAGAGCAATTTGGAAATATGTCCAAAGAGCTATAAAAATGTGCATACCCTTTGACCCAGCAATACTACTTCTAGGATTGTATCCCAAAGAGATCATAAAAATGAGAAAAGGACCCACATATACAAAAATATTTATAGCAGCACTTTTCGTGGTGGCCAAAAACTGGAAATCGACGGGATGCCCATCAATTGGAGGATGGCTGGACAAACTGTGGTTTGTGAATGGTAATGGAATACGATTGTGCTATAAGAAATGATGAACAGGTGGACTTCAGAAAAACCTGGAAAGACTCATATGACCTGATGCTGAGAGAAGTAAGCAGAACGAGGAGAACATTGTACAATAACAGCCACAGTGTGTGATGATGATTGATTTTGATAGACTTAGCCCTTCTCAGAAATGCAAGGAACTAAAATAATTCCAAAGGACTTGTGATGGAAAATTCCATCCTCATCCATAGAAAGAACTATGAAATGCAGAGTAAAGCAGACTATTTTCTTTTTTGGTTTTGTTCTGTTTTCTTTCTTATGGTTTCTCCCATTCGTTATAATTCTTCTATGCAATATGATTAATATGAAATGTGTTTAATGGAATGTATGTGTAAAACCTATGTCATATTGCATGCTGTCTTGGGGAGGGAGGGGGAGAAAATTTAAAACTTATGGAATTGAATGTTAAAAACTAAAATTAAATTAATAAATTGGAGAAAAAAATTTATTTTAAAAAATTTTAATGAGTGCTTGCTAATACAATTCCCTACCTGTAGGTGGCAGCAGTCTACCAGAACGTAATATTTTTTCCAAGAGATGGTTAAAGTGTGCTTACCAAGACATGGTGAAAATGCAGCAAAATTAAAGATTCCAACTTTTATACATGGATTTTATACATGTGATTTTTGTAAGGCACTTCTGAAACAAACAATTCCTTTAAAAATTCTTTGAAAATCCAGAGTTGGATAGCAACTTATCTTACTAAAATATTAAATACTTTATAAATCAAGATACTACTAAAAACCTCATAAGTCAATATATGATTAGCCCATATGTATAGGGTGTCCAGCCTTTGTAGGAACACTAACTTACATAATATGAAGAATTTGGATAAAGGTTTTGTTGATGAGAAGGATCTGCTTGATTTGCAGGTCATTTAAGCAATGTGTTTCATATGGGGCACTTCAGCCGAGACCTCCATAATGATGCACTGGCTATCCCACCTTCCTCAAAAGCATTTCCTCCTTACCTTTAATACTCAAAATCTCTGGTGACCTTCAAAGCTCAGCTAAAGAGCCACCTTCTTCACGAAGCTGTTCCCAATTTCCCAGCTGCTAGTACCTTCCCCTTGCAAATCCATGCCTATTTTACACATACATATATGCACAAACATACATGCATGCATACACACATACACTCATACACACACATACATAATATCTTCTGCAGCTAGAAAACAGGCTGTTATAGGATACTTCTCCCTCTTGCTCCCTAATGGGGAGACAGGATCAAAGGATCTTGCTCTAAAAGTGATCTTTGAGGTCGTCTAATAAAGTTCAACTTCTGCATTTTATAGAGGACACTAAGCTCACAGGTGAAGAGACTTGCCCAAAGTCACATAGCTAATAAGTGGCAGAGAACAAGGATTTTTAAAAAGGATCTGAATATTATTTTATTTTCCTCCAATCATAAGTAAAGATAATTTTTAACATTGTTTTAAAAATTTTGAGTTCCAAATTCTCTCCCTTCCTTCTTTCCCTCTCTACTGCCTGAGATGGTAAGCAATTTGATATAGATTATACATGAAGAGCGAGAATTTAAATTCAGGTTCTCTGACCCCATATGCAACACACGGTCCACTGGACCAAGATATGGCCTCTGGTGGATAAAAATGAGATAGGAATTTTTATATACATACATATACATATACATACATTATATATATAATATATATACCTTCCAATATCCAGTCTTCTCAGAACCATTCCAAGACAAAAATGGACTGAGACAAGCTCTAAAAAGTTACACGATTTAGACATAAAGGGTAGCATTAGAAGCAAATTAGAGGATCGTGGAAGGAATTACCTGTCATATTTATGGATGAAGGAAGAATTCGTGAACAAAGAGATGGAGAGGATCACAGAAGGTAAAATTGATAACTTTGATTACATAAAATTGAAAAGTTCTTGTACAAACAAAATGAGTGCAGCTGGTAAATTTAGAAGAAAAGCAGGTCAATGGGAAAAGTCTTTGCAGCAAGTCACTCTGATAAAGGTCTCATTTCTAAGACACATAGAACTTAAGAATAAGATCCATTCCCTAACTGATAAAGGGTCAAAGGATATGAATAGGTAGTTTTCAGAGGAAGAGTTCCAAGCTATCAACAGCCATAGGAAGAAATACTCTAAACCACTAATGCTTAGAGGAGTGCAAAATAAAATAACTCTGAGGTTCCACTTAATACCTTTCAGATGAGCAAAACTGACAAAAAAAGAAAATGACAAATGCTGGAGGGGATGTGGAAAAACGGGTACATTGATGCACTGTCAGTAGAACAGTAAACTTGTCCAGCCATTCTGGAGAGCAAAGCTATTAAACTATAGATACTCTCTGACCCAATAATACCACTATTAGGCTTATAATCCCCCCCCAAATCAAGTACAATACCATTTACAGTGGCTCTGTTTATAGTGTAAAGAATTGGAAACAGAGAGTGTACTCATAGGGAATGGTTGAACAACTTATGGTATATGAATGTGATGGAATACTATTGTGCTGTAAGAAATAATGTAGAGGACTATTTCAGAGAAACTAGGGAAGATTTTTATGAACTGATACAGAATGAAGTGAAGAGAGATAATCAAGAGAACAATTTATACAAGATTGTAAAGACATAAACTGAAAGACTAGAAACTCTAAACAACACAATGGCTAACCATGACTCCAGAGTACTCGTAAGCAAACATTCTATCCACCTCCTATTAAGAGGGGATGACTCAAAAGCACAGGACTGATACCTGGGAGGGGACATGCTAATGAGGGAATTTGTTTTGCTAGATTACATGTTGGTAACAGGTTTGATTTTTCTTGCTTTCTCATTTGGGGGAAGTGAGAGAGATAATTTGGGTCTGAAATTAAAATCAATTTTTTTAAAAAAGGGAATAAAAGACTTAGCAATGGGAAAAATATCTTTTCAAATATATTTTAGAGTTTGTCAGCTTTCGTGCTTAATCAGCCTGTCCTAGGCTCACCAGAATAATAACACCATATCATATCTAGCAAGACCATTTTAAAATAGCAGTTGCTCAAAGAGAAAAAGCTATGGTCTTACTGAAGGCTCTATGTTTAAGCTTATTCATTTGTTTCTCCCTTCCTCCCCCAGCCAATTCTGTCTGATTACAACCTGTATTTCTTTTAGGCCTGGCCAGTTTTCTTTGTGAACCAACTATGGGTTTCAGATTATTTCCAAGGCTGAATCCTGTACTTTAGTCACATTGTTTCAGATATACTTAGACTGTCTAAAAAAATCTATTCTTCATACATGTTGCAACAGAAATGGCCACCCACACTTTCTTTACTTTCCCAAAGTAAGCCTATTCTCCCAGGAGAATATTTATATATGTTGTCTCTCTCTCTGTCTTTCTTTCCTTTTCTTTCCTTCCTTTCCTCTCCCGTCCCCTTTAGGGTTTCCCATCTCAGGGTTCAATTTCACACAAGCCTTACTTCCCACTCCAAGTAAAATAATTGCAAAGATTAACTCTTCAGTTAACAATGAGAGCTTTCCAGTTTGGCAACGGGGCATAAATGATTTAGATTTTCTAGTATTTGGATACTTTTCCTTCCTCAGAAGCATGTTTTGCACATCTGGCTTGACCTCATTTTCTTTGCTGCCTTCTCTCTTCTTAGCATTCAACTTTTCACCCCAGCTTACATACAAATTTCAGCCTGCATGCACAAAGTGCCCACCCATGCTTTTAACATGGTTCCTGAGCTTGCCCCAAAGCTATGTTTCATTTTAATGCCATACTTACATACCGTATTAAAGCTGCTTTGGGAGAGAGAGATTAGAGAGCAATCTCCCCTAGATGATGTGCCCTCAGGAGCTCCTGACATGGGGTTTTTTTTTTTTTGGGTGGGGTGTGGATTTCTTTTCAAATGGATTTACATGACCCTTCCTTCCCCTCCTAGACTCCCTTCTTTCTCCTCCCCACTCCTCCAGTTTTTCAAATAACAATAGTGGGAAATTTGGTGCATCATTTTATTGGGAAAGGTTAACTAATTACCAAATTATTTGGTAGTAAATTAATTCCATTAGTAAAAGATTCAAAAAGTCTAGAAATGTAATATTATATAAATTGGACCTTAAAAAATATGAAAAAAACCCAACCACTCCCCCTCCCCCAATGAATTGCCATAGTAAAATGGGCATCAAGGAATGGGCATAATTTGACAAGTACATGTATCAATTTGAACTTAGAGGCCATCTAGTCTAACTTCTTTTTATAGATGAGGAAACTGAGGCCCTGAGAGATTAAAAGGTGTGCCCTAAGTTACCTAAGGCAGTCCATAGCCAATGTTGTTACCTCATGGAAGCAAAGTTATAGATTGTTTTAAAAAATGGCATGACTTTATTCACTTGGGACATGGGTAATTCTTTTGTGAGAAACCCTTGAATGGCATATAAAATGATTCACCACAGCTGCCAAAGGCAAATAGATCCATTAGTTGAGCACAGAGCCCAGGCCACTGTGGTATTAAGTACGTTCATCCCAACAGGCTTTTTATGTGTCAAAACATAGGGCATGAAACTGGAGAAAATTTCAAGTGGGAGGCAGATGACTCACGAAACTGAACCTCCCCTGTTGAGGTTGAGTTGGCTTAAATTCTCTTTTCTTTCACTCCATTACTCATGGAAGTAGTGAGGCCCTATTAGAAGTGATCAAACTGCTAGGAAAGATTTGGAATGACATGGTTTATATACTAGCTCCACTTTAAATTTTAAAAATATAAAAACTCAGAAGAAAACTCAACATGCAATATTGACTCTTCTTTTACACAGCACTTTCTAATCTCTGAGCTGTAATCCAGGCATAACCCATTAAGTAATATCTATCTTTTCTCAAGATTCAGATTGTTTTTGTATTTTAAAGCAGCTAGAGTATGAAGTCTATGGTATGTGTTCACATTTTTACTTTTGCTTGATTAACCATCTGAAAGTCAATAGAGTGCTAGGTGCTGTAAATGTAGAAAAAGGCACATTCACTATTGAGATTACCACCAAGAAGAGAAGGTAGGCAGGCTTTGTACAGCGTAAGTATTCACTGGGGTTCTAGGGGATCTTTATTTCATGGGATTGAGGGAGTTGAGATGAAAAGAATCAGAAAATTAGGAGTGGCAAGAAGCATTAGGTCTTTTCAATTAATATAAAAATAGCATGCTCTGAAACCTGGTGCATTGCAGAGCATTGCCACCAACCTGAGAGCAAGAATTTTTAAAATTACCTTTCATCTTGATGGAAAACTCCCCCAGAAGATGCTCCAGCTCTGCTTCAATGGTGCACATATTCTAAGAAGGAAAATATAGTATCTGCATCAGAGCAAAGTTCCTTGAAAAAAAAATTCTACCTTGTGCATCTTATGGGCCCATGTCTAAGGAATCCCAAAGTCCTTTCTAGACATTATATACTTGGGGGTCTCAGCAGTCCCTTGAAGCAGAAGAGGGAATGAAGTTGTACAAAAGCACCATCCTAAGGAATTTTCACTTTCTCTCAGCAAACTTCATATCTAAGTAAACCATCCAGGTAAAATTGTTTTTGTTCAGTTGTGTCCAACTCTATGTGACCCCATTTGAGATGTTCCTGACAAAGATATTGGAGCAGTTTGCCACTTCTTTCTCTAACCCATTTTACAGATGAGGAATTGAGGCACATAAATGACTTGCCTAGGGTCACACAGTTGGTATGTGTCTGGAGCCAGATTTGAACTCATGAAAACGAGTCTTCCTGATTCCAAGCTCAGTGCTCTATCCATTGTGCCACCTAGCTACCCCAGGTAAAAATTATCCAAGTAAAAATCAGAGAGATTTCATTTTTCATTAAAGGAGAACTGATTGCTGTGAAAATGAGACAGCAGATGCTTACAAAAATGGATCACATGAACCAACAAATCAGATTTATACTGAGTTTATAAAAGGCTTTCTGCTCTGCCACTCCTTGAGGCATATAATGCAAATATTATTGTCCCCATTTTAGAGATGAGGATATTGAGACCCAGAGAGGTACACCTGGTAAGTGTTGGAGCTAGGATTTAACCTGAGGTCTTTGGACTCCAACCCTAGTATTCCTTCCATCCTCCACACTGCCCTAGCAGAATAATAGTACTCTTTATGTAGAGTTGTGCAGCTACAGGTCAGTGACAGCATAATGTGAACACAAAGGATGTCTGTAAGACCAAAGCTGTTTGGTTCAGCATGACAATGGTATCAATGAAATGGATTCAAAGATATGATAGCTGGACCTGAAGACATTTTATCCTGACCTTGATCTTACTGACCAATGCCTGCCCCACTGGCTTCATCCTTCAATATCTCTCTGAGACAATATCGTACTTAAGAACTAAAATCAGTTACGTTTCATCCTGGACAAAATATGAAGAGGAATGAAAAATATTTCCAAGTTGGACATCATGGGGATATTAGCCCATCTGTTTCATTCATTTATTCAATAAACATTTCATTCATTCATTCAATAAACATTTAATGAGTACCTGTTTACAAGGTACTGCTGCTGAGAGGGATACAAAGATGTAAATGAGACCCTACCCTTAAAGAGTCTTAACTTGTAAAGGAGAAAAGATATATACAATGCACTGAAAGATAGGATATGATAGATTTTAAGAACGGTACAAAGTGTAATAGTTAAATGGAGAGGTGATCATTCAGGACTGTCTAATAGCCAAACAAGCCCAATACTCACTTTCGAAACAATAACCAAACATTACAATAGAAAAGAACTTCAATTTGGGGGTGGGTGGATGGAGGGGGTATTACTGGGGTGATGGGGAACAAGGCAGTCATTTGCTTGGTGCTTCTTTCTTGGAATGATTGTTTATTTAGAGACAAAGGATTAGCATATACCTCAGTATATTCCTTGAAGCTCTTGTTGATTTCAGATAAACTCTCTTTGGCAGCTTTGCTGGCTGGGGAGGTGGCAAATGCTTGCTTCATTTTGCTAGCACCATCTTGGAGACGTCTTTGGATACAATAAGCTTCGTAGAGTTCATCCACCTGGTCATGATAAAAATATTTAATCCATGAAACATAAGTAGTTGGTGGTCTTACTTGATGGAAGAAATTATGATGCTTCATGTTTTGACATTAGCAAGGAAGAAATCATTGGTGAAACATTAAGGAAAAGGAGCTAGTCATTTGAACTATGTGCCCATTTTGATTACTTTATTAATTCTACTCAAAACTCCTAACTCTGACAATTCTTTTTCTCTTGCAAAGATTGAAAATAAACCCAAAATTGGTGAAAGATGTTAGTTAAAATGCAATAATAGCTTACACTTATTTATATAACAACTTGAGGGTTACAATGAGTTTTCCTATAACAATCCTGTGAAGTAGGTAGATGGTGTAAGTATTTTCTCTATTTTATCTCTATTTTATCAATGAAGAGCTAAAACCCAGGAAGGATAAGTGGCCAAATAAAAATACTCAGAGCTGGGGTTTGAAACCTGGGTTTTTGTTTTTTTTTTGCCATTTTTTAGGTGCAAGAAAGAAAAGTGAGATAGTTGTTTTGACAATAGGGTAGTATTTGTGTGCTTAAAATCAGCAAGTTTTATTTTTTGAAGCACAGAAAACTAACTTTTCCCCTTCTCTTACATTTGTGTATTCAAACTTTTACATAATGATATCTCTTCAATTTCTATTTACACCCTTCATCACTTATCAGAAGTATCAATACTATTGTACTATATAATTACACAGGGGCGGAGCCAAGATGGCGGAGTAGAAAGACTCACATTTGCTAGCTCCGAACCCACAGCCCATGGATTCCCTCTAAAAAGAACTCCTGACAAATTCTGGAACAGTGGAAGCTGCGCAGAAACACAGTGAAGGAGATTTCC
>CM053773.1:89725472-89754930 GCA_028658325.1 Potorous gilbertii | reverse complement strand
GAGCGGAGTCCTCCCCTCCCCCGCCCCGGATGCGCGGCACTGAGAGGAGCAAGCAGACCCAAGCAGGCGTCAGGGACCTGAATCTCCGACAGCTGCGAAGGTCCCTCCACCCACAGACGCACAGGTCAGTGAGAGAGATGGGCTGAGAGGGGAGCGGGGTATCTCCGGGACTCGGACCCCCTGGGAGGCCGCCACTGCGGCAGAGGCAAGACTCCCGGGCGGCAGGGGCTCCGAGGCATCTCCATTGCAAGAGATCTCTGCATAAACCCCCTGAGGGAACTGAGCCTGGGAGGCGGCCCTGCCCCCACCTGAGAACCAGCAGATAAGCTCCCATTGAAGAGCAGTCAGGCCTGCTGCCAAAAGCCCTGAGGCTGGGGAGCAGCATTTGAATCTCAGACCCCGAGCACTAGTTCGGGCAGACCTAGGCTGGGGTGGAGAGAACTCTCGTAAGTCAAGTAACTGGCTGGGAAAATGCCGAGAAAAGGGAAAAAAACTAAGACCATAGAAGGTTATTTTCTTGGTGACCAGAGGATAATTACACAAAAATATTTCTTACTTAAAAATAAAGATTAGTGATCTCAATGACATCCAGATATTTCAAGAGACAGTCAAAGATTTCATCTTGTGATAGTCAGTCTTTCTACCATTTTGTTAGGCTGGACCTTGGATGACCTTTGCTGACCAGAGCTTGAAACCTGACTCGATGGGACCTACCTGAAATTCTGTTTTCCTGTCTTAACTTTCTGGAACCCAGACTCTATTCCATGAAATGGGGATAGGAAGTAGGATTTTTGTGATACTATTTTGAAAAACTGAAGAAAGTATATTTCTTTATCACCTTTCATCTTGACCTTCAACTTATAATAAATTCAGCTACCCAAAGTTGACTTGATAATATAATTAATTGAAGGAACTTTCAGAGGCAAGTTAGAGAACAACACTTCCACAGGCAAAAATAGAACTTTTTCACCTCTGCAAGATACCATTACTAAGTAAATCTAATTAGTTTTAAATTACTTGTATTCTTATTTCTGTACTAGCTCTTTAGCTTCCAAAGGAACTTAGAAATTGATGTTCTTGGCATAACAATGAATTGGATAGTTTCTCTCAAATTTTATAAAGATATTTTTTCCTTTAAAATCAAATTTCTGGTTTCCCAATGGAAGGAACTACCACTTGTTACAGTGTTTCCTCTGTTTCATTTTTTTTCTTCTATACAGAGTGATAATTCTACTTAACTTAGGGCAAGACAATTCTTAGAATGAAACTAATATTCTCTTTGTTAAAGAATCCCCTGTGGCTATCCGTGATTGATCAATCAGGCCTTAAAGGGACATTCTAGAACTCGAAGGGAAGAGATGCATGGATCCAGTTCCTTTCCTTTTGTCAAGGAGTTGAGTGGGGACTTGCAGAGTCTTTCTGTTGATGAAAATTGTTTATTGGCTAATGCCATTAGGGGACATAGAAGGAAAAAATTAACCAAGATGGAAAATGCTCCTCTGGTTCTTTGTCTAGAAAAAGAAGAAGAGGAGGAGGAAGCATGGTTTTGTGTGTCCTAAAGTGGATCAGATTAAAGAGATGCTGGCAACTTTAGATATAGAATCTCTGACTTTTAATTTATTTCAATCAATAAAAATCAATATTCTGTATTGATAAGATTTTAAAAATCATTTTGTTGGGCAATTAAAACTATATGAATGTTTACATACTGTTACTCTAACTGTGTTTCTGTGTATTGATTTATACAAGTGTGTATAGATATTTAAATGCACAAGGTAGAATTCAAAAGTAATGAGGCCAAAACATTCTACTCACTCACCCGCTTAGCTATAACCTGTGTATGTAATTTACCAATATTTTACCAATATTTACCAATATAAATTGCCAATCTAAAAATTTGATACTGTAATTAAAAAAATTGTTTTATACAAACTTTTTTGGGGAATTCAGAAGAATAACCCACTTAATGATAATGACTTTTAATCTGACAATAATCTAATTTTTAAGCCCTTCCTCCCCAGACGTGGAATTGATTATATTTCTACTATCAACAGATGCCTACAAAGTTTTAAGGACTAGATTCAACACGTTTTTTTTCTTGCAGTATCAGCTCATGATGAAGATGGAAGAGGAACAGAAGCCAAAATGGAGAAAATTTTATAAAGTTTATGGTTTGCTACTTTTTAAAGAGGGAAGAAACATTGAGAAAACACTTACTTAGGGAGCAGGCATGATGAAAATTGAGAGATTGTATGGTCATTAAAACATGGGGCAAAGGCGAGAAAGGAGAGAAAGAGCAGATAGATGACATGAGATAGAAGAATTAACACAAACATCAGGTACTCAGTCATTATTCAGAATCTTCCTTCTTCCAACCCCATAGTCTGCTGCGGACCTTAATTTCCTGCCTGCCAGAGTCCCTTCTACAAGGAGTTCCCCATAGACCCAACTCGGGAAAACGTACATTGATCAGTAACTTAAGAAATGACAGCCAGAAGAAACATGATAGGAACTTCAGTTACCTTACTGATGTGAAACTCCAGTCGTCTCATGTATCTTTCGATTGCTTTGATTTGCTAAAATAAAAAAAATTTGAAAAAATAATCATTCGAAGCTTAATTTAAATTAATATGGATACATTTCTTCACTGAAACGGCTATCAATCATTAAAATAGGCCACTGAATACTTCTTTGTCTCTCCTGAACCTGCTCCTATATGTAGGAGCAACTTGTACATAAAATTGTAAGAAGTTGATTTAAATAAGAATACATATATTTATGGAGCATGAATTTACTTAAATTCCTTCTATCCCTCTCTCCAAACATATAGGACAAATAAATAAACTGTGTTCATGAGAATCCTGAGATGAAATAATATTTTCCTAGGGTATAAGCAAGCTGCTTTTTTTGTGTACTTTTTTTTTTAAGCTTTTTTTGTTTCAGCTAAGGGACTCAAAGTTCTTGGGAAATCAAATGGTTTATTAATAAATGAAAGACTATTGGGGTATTTTAGGAATAAGAATCAAGTTCACAAGCATATTCTAAGGCTGAGAGTCTGGAGACAGGTGGTATAATTGACAAAATGAGATTCATTCCTTGGTTCATTCTATAAATGAAAGATTATATCAAGGAAATCAAGAATAATCCGTTTTTCGGATGTCATCACACAAGTCCTGAGGGTAAATCCTCTTATCCTTGTCCAAATCTATAACAACCATGCAAATGAGGGGAACAAATTTGTTACTTACCTTATCTAGGTCATAGAGAACACCCTAAAATTAAGAAAGAAACAGAAGAATTAAAACTTATCCTCTCCAAATTGCTGACATTACTGAAGAAAGCTAACTTGCATTTTTAACCCTGTCTCTTGGATAGTAAGAATCAGCTCCATCTCATACTCCCTCTGCAGTAAAAAATGGGTGAGTGTCTTCCAAGAACCATTTGGACTTATTGCAAATACCAGGACCGGTTTCTGAAAGGTGAGATAGCCCTTCATTTTAGATTTCTATATTTAGTTGGAAGAATGTGTGGATTCAAGTACAGGAAGTCAATTGAAGAGGGTAATGGGGACAGTTGAATGGGTAGCAGTGGTATGTATATTCTCCTGCACTTTTATAGGGTTTAAGGCAGTTACCACATCCAAATAAAAGGTTTAATAAGAGCTTTGGTGACAAGGCTTTCAATATGTCTAAGAATCAATCCTGTTACTTCATTTGCACTTGCTCTGAGGAAGATGGATGACTGGTGTTATTATTTATATTTGATGGAGAAACTGAGGCACAGAGACATTAAATTCTATCCCCAGGCACCCATCTGGTATATTTTAAGAAGCAGTGGAGTCCAGTTCTTGCATATCACAACACTATTCTTTCAACTAGACTCTACCCTTTACCCAGTTGTGACTAATTTCATCAACAGTATTTATCATATCCCCTACACTGTGACTTGTTTAACTATAAATCAGGTAAATATTAATTTACTACTTCAAAGTAGTCACTTTGAAAGGCTAGAGATGCTCACTTCCTAAAATGCAGCATGGGCTCAAAAACATTTTCAAAACTTCTCTTTTGATATTGTTTTAGAGCGAGAGACATGAACATTCAATACTGATTGAGATACATACTTTTATGGAAATGGCCAATGTGAGAATTTGTCTGCATGTTTATAATGGGGATTTTGTTTTTCTTGCTCTCCTGAGATGGAGAGAAGGGGAAGGGCGAGGGAGAGAAGATGGATCTTTGAAAATGAAATAAAATTTAATTTGAAAAAATTGGTTCAGAGCTGGTTCATCAGCCACATAAGTTCACATTTCAGTAGACTATAAGGTTCTTGAGAGTAGTGAATGTTTTGCCTTTGCCTTGGACATGTATTAAATGCTTCGTAAATACTTGCTGAAGAAAATTAGTCTTACTATCATTCCTTTTCTTAGACCTAAATTAACACTTCACCTTAATCATGTCTCTTTCTTCACCACACTTGGCCCTGAATTGTTTTTTACTCTTTCTACAGTTAATCTGCTCTCAAAGAATTCATCCAATGAGGAGATCTAATAAAGCATCATTGAAATTTTTGCTACTATTAAGTGTGTCCCAAAGAATATTCAAAAATCTTTTGGCTACTGGAATCAACAATGGACATAAGTTTGCTAGACTACTCAGAGAATATAGAACAAGAGCATTGGCTCTGGAATTAGAGGACCTGAGTTTAAGTATCACCAATGATAATACCTGTGTGACTTTGGGCAATCAATTAACCTCTCTGGAACTCAGTATTATCATCTGTGAAGTGAGGGAGTTGTAGTAGAAGATCTCAATCTTTCTATCTATGATCCTATGATCATCTTTGGGAGGATAAGACAGGGCGGGGAGACAGAGATAGGGAGGGGAGACAGGAAGAGACAAATAAGGGAGCATTGCTAGGAGGGAAAATCCAAGCACCATAAACCTAGGAGTCAAACCTGGAGTCCAAAGCATACAGGTTATAGGTGTGAAGTCAAGGGTTTCTTAACCTTTTTTCAGTCATAGACCCCTTTGGCAGTCTTGAAGTCTATGCACTCCTTCTCAGAATTCCAAAAGGAAGTAAATTGTATTGAAACATACTTATCAAAATATGAAAAATAATAACAGTTCACAAACTCCAGGCTAAAAATCCATGATGTGACCAGAATATATCACTTTGTAGATGAACAAATTAAAACCTAGAAGAATAAAATTATTTTCTCAAGATCACCAAGTTCAAAATCAGATCTAAAATCTCCACATTCAATGTACTTTCAGGTTATAGAACTAACAAAGGCAGTGAAAAGTTATTTATTTTGCTTCCTATCTTTACACTTACATTGCTCACATTGACCTATCAACATCAGCTGAGGTTGCAGACTAGTCCAAAGGCAATGACAATGAAAATGTATTGAACATTATTACTCAGGCCATATGGGGCCATTTTTGCTTTTATGTGCTGAGCAGCATGAAAGCACTTAACTTAGGTAAGGTTGAACAACGGTTGTTCCAAAAACCATCCTAGAAACAACACAACTACTTCCTTCTCTAACCCTTCTTTTTCTTCCTCTCCTCTCCTATCCACAGTAAATAATGGCAACATTCATATGATCATAGATTGGGATGGGACTTCTGAAGCCATCAAACTCCTTACTCTCATTTTACAGAAAAGGAAACTGAGGCACAGAGAGGTTAAGTTATTTGCCCAGGACCACATATTCTGTAAGTGTCTGAGGCAAGACTAAAATCCAAGTCTTTCTGATCTTTGTCCAGTGCCCTTTCATTTATGTCATGCTGCCTTTCAAAGTCAAAAAGAAACTGGTGATTTTTTTTTTAGGGAGGGATAGTCATTCTGTGTATAATCAACCTGTCTAAGGAATTTGTAAACTTTTCAATTCTATGTATTTTTGCTTCTCTCTGATGGGTCCCAATCTATAGCTCTTCTTTCTTCTGCTGCTTCTCTGACACCCACCTCCACTATTGTGTTCCCTCTATCAAGGAAAGAATGACAGCATTTTGAATTTCATTAGCCTGTAGAATCAACATGCTAGAGGAACATAAAAATGTACACACAAAACATCCTTCCCCCTCCCCCAACCTGGGTTGTTTCTTCTTTCTTCCGAGTTCTGGATTTTCTCTCAACCAAACTCTTCCCAAAACAATTACAACAGCCAGTAGACAGTATATTGATGACTTTAAAACACTTAAAGATTGGAGAGAGCAATTTACAACTTAGATCTGCTTTTCCTAAAAAATGCCTCCCCACCCCCACCTTCCACTGGTACCTGGAAGATTACTCCCTGTCTCTGTGATTGAAACCAATGGATTGTTAATGTATTAGTGACAGGATAGTACCTACCAGGCGAGAGTTTCTTCTCATGTCTTTTAATTGAGCAGTCAACTTGTCCAGCTCTGTCTGATGAGCCTCCAGATACTCACTATAAAGATAAGATTGAAAAGGCAATTGTAAACTCTGCATAATGTCAAACAAAATCTGGTGATGACTACTGACCTCTTCCAATTCCCCTTGAAGGGAGATTACACAGAGGAGTCTTGTTTTGTGGAAGGGGTAATGTAGGCACCTACACCTTGTTTTTATTGTGTTTTCACAAATGCTGGGGCAATAGTGCATGGCGCACTTAATACCATATGGCTAGGGAGGTGGATCCAATATGGCAGAATAGCAGGAAGAAGTATAATTAGCTCCCCATCAACTCCTTTAAACAGATATAGAAAATGTACCAAAACAAATCCATATCAGGAAAGTCAAGGGAAAAAAAATCATAGCAAGTCATTTTTCTAGCTCAGGTTGTCACAGGGAGACAGAAAGAGAGGTCTGCAGACACTGGAGAGAGGTCTTGCAGAGCATCCCCATATAATGACAGGCTGTTCGCTAGGGCAAGAAGAGATTTCATGTCTAGCAGAAAGAGGCTTAAACATGTGCAAGGTTTAGGTGTAAACTGGTGGCTCTGTTGCTTATTACCCAGTTCTGAGTCACACATCCATGGCTAACTGGGAAAGGGACATGTAACTAGGCATAGCATTCCAGAGTAACAAGTGGTTTCAAGCCTTAGGCTGTGAACCAAGTAAGGGACAAATTCCAAAAACACCAGCAGCTGTGTAGCTCAGACCTTAGGGGCAGAATGGAATTTCAGCTCCAACTTCTAGTTCACTCTGAAGCATGTAGTAGAATAACGAAGGCAGGAATCTCAGATCAAAAGGAAACCTGCAGTTCTGCCCAGCTGGCTAACAGTGGCTGAACCCTGGAGAACATCAAATAGGATAAATACAAAGACTTGTTGCTCAGATTTAAACCCAGGTCAGAAACTTGTAGAACTCAGACCAAAGGGGCAGTAATCAGGCTTTGCCCCAGATCACAACACTTTTGAGAGCATTAAAGCTGCAAGAACCCAGCCTGAGTTGACCCTGGGATCCTGGAATAACAGAACACTTGATATCCCAAGAAAGCACCAGCCGGGTCAGCCCAATTCATTCCAGAAGTGCTTGGAGCCCAGCCCTAACATTAAGTCCAAAGTCAGGAAGTATGTTGAAAGAATGAGCAAACCAAAAAGAATCCCTCCATAAAAAGCCTCATGGTGACAAGGATGCTCAAGAAACAAACCCAGAAGATGAGAATGACTACAAAGCATCTGTAAGCAAAACCTTAAAGAAAAACACAACTTGGGTACATGTCTAACTGGAATTCCTAGAAGAGATGAATACTTAAAGAGTTAAAATGTTTTTTTTAAATAAAATGAGAATACTACAGGAAAAAAATTGTAAAAGAAATAAAAGCCATAGAAGAAAAAATTGGAAGGGAAATTAACAACTTGGCAGAAAAGGTGAAAAAACCTGACCTAAGCAACAAACTCACTGAAAATTAAATTGGACCAGATAGAAGCTAATGATTCCATAAGACAAGAAATATCAAATAAAAGTTTTCAAAAATAGAAGTATAAGTTATCTCACAGCAAAAACAAATGACATGGGAAAAAGTATCAAGGAGAGATGGAAAGACTTACGAACTGATGCAAAGTGAAGCCAGCTGAACTAGAAGAACATATTGTACAACAATCAGCTTGAATGACTTAGCTATTCTTAGTAATATAATGATCCAAGACAATCCAAAGAACTCATAATGAAAAATGTTATCTAGCTCCAGAGAAAGAACTGATGGAGTCTGGATACAGACTGAAGCATACTATTTTTTCTTTCCCTTCCCTTCCCTTCCCTTCCCTTCCCTTCCCTTCCCTTCCCTTCCCTTCCCTTCCCTTCCCTTCCTTTCCCTTCCCTTCCTTTCCCTTCCCTTCCCTTCCCTTCCCTTCCCTTCCTTTCCTTTCCTTTCCTCTCTTTTCCTTTCTCTCTCCCACAAAATGACTAACACGGAAATATATTTTACATGATTGCACATGTATAATCTTTATCAGATTGCTTACAGTCTCAGGAAGGGGCAAAGGGGAGGAATGAATTTAGAACTCAAAACTTAAAAAATGAATGTAAAAATTGTTTTTACAAGTAATTAGGGGAAAAAACTAGAATAGCATAAAAAAAAGAAGGCACCAGGTTATAAAGGGCTTTAAAAGATAAACATAGGATTTTATAGTTGATCACGGAAGAAGTAGGAAGCCACTGGCATTTATTGAACAGAGGGGATGATGTTATCAGACCTGTACTTTAGGAAGGTTTATTTAGTCATGGAGTAGAGTGGAGGATAAGCCAGAGTTGGGAGAGACTTTAGGTAGGGACACCAACCAGCAAGGTATTGCAGTAGTATCATATGATGCAATAGCTTGAGCTAATTAGGCTTTGTGCTGGAGGTAGTGGGTGTGAATGGAAGGAAGGGGATGTATAAGCAGTGTTGTGAACGTAGAACTCACAGAATCCTCAATCTGGATTGTAGTACTTTATGAAGAATAAATGGAGTATACTAAAATGCTGACTATAAATATCTTGTTATATATCAGGGAAATCTTATATCCCATGAATAGTATCTATTGAGAGGATTTATTCCACAGTCATCAACAATTACATTTTGTGTGCATAAAACAGTCAGAGTTAGAAAATGGTAAAGAATTATTGATGGAAATAACATGTAACAATAGACTCTACACCATCCTCCTCAGTTCCTCAAAGAAAAAATGACATAGGTACAGTTCTATAGAGTTTTAATCTGAAAATGACCTGAAAGATCATCATATTCAACTGTCTGTTTGCAGATGAAGCAACTGAAATCATGCCCTTTATTAACTACAAAGAGTCATACAAATGTAAGGTTATTAGAAGTGCTAAGTGCCTAGTGTCACTTCTTGACTTTCAATAACCTGTTTAAGGTGACAGAATATTTCAAATGCTAGGAGGGATGATTAAGCAAAAATCTACTAAGATGAAAGTCATCAAACTTGAATTATGGGAAACCAATGAGACAATCTTGTAGAGTCTATTGTTACATTTTATTTCCATCAATAATTCTTTACCACTTTCTAACTCTGACTGTTTTATGCACACAAAATGTAATTGTTGATGACTGTGGAATAAATCCTCTCAATAGATACTATTCATGGGATATAAGATTTGAGTTTGGTTTATAAGTTGCTTTTATCCTGCACATAACTATTCTTTTATGGAGCAATATTTATTCCGCTATTATCCTTTTGCATATCCAGCTGTGTTCAGTACTCACTGTTCTTGGACTGACAATTAGGGATGTGATTTTTTTTTGTTAGTGTAGAGATGTGAATTTTTTTATTCATTAATTTATTTTTAGTTTTCAACATTCATTTCCATAAGTTTTAAATTTTCTCCCCCTCCCTACCTCCTCTCTCCCCTTGATGGCAGTCAATCTGATATAGCCTCTACAAATACATTCCTATTAAACATATTTTCATGAGATATGAATTTTTAAAGTATTGCTATATTCAGAAGAGTACAGCATTGTATACTACCAGAACAAAAATGTGGGATTTCTTTTCTTTTCACCTTCTCTTATGACAAGAACAGACAGCTGATATGCAGGAACACAAAGAGTCAATGATCTCTTTAGATCTGGTTCTGATCATAGGGTCATGGGATTCAGAGTTGCAAAGAAACTGAGAGGTCATATGATTCAACCTTTCCCTTTTACATGGGAGGAAACAGAAATCTAGAGAAGAAGGGACTTGCCTAAGGTCATAAAAGTAATAAGAAACAAACTTGAGATTCAAATCCAAATCTTCTGACTCAAAATCCAGCATGATTTCCACTTATGCTTTGCTATATTAGTGTCATGAATTTATGACATGCCATGCAAGCCCCACCTATTTCAAATCTTCAGGAATGGTTTAGAACATTTCTCTGACTTCTCTTGGTCCTCTGCAGTACACAAGACTCACTGGACATTGTGAGAACACCTTATAAAATTAGCCAACTAGCTGTTTTCAAAGGTATGACTAGAGTTTAAATTCTGAATAATGAAAGGAAAGGAAAAAAGAAGTGAAGAAGGAAAAGAAAGGAAGAAGGAAAGAATGTAGGAAAGAGAAAGGAAGTAGGGAAAGAAACAGAGAGATGAGAGAAAGATACTGTTTCAGCAAGCAGGCCACTCAGTGTTGACTTACTCAAGTCCATTCTTTAGGGATCGGTAAACCTCTTCCACTCTTTTAGGCTGAGGCTCTTTGGGAGGACTGTTACTTTTGTATCCTAAATTGTGCATCTTCTTTAGTTTGGCCTGAGGCTTCTTGAGTGCTGAAGTATTTTCAATGAAGGAATTACATCTACAAAAAAAAAAAAAAAGGTCAAAACTGTTCAATCTGATGCATTTATGAGAGAGGAAAACCCCTGCTAAAAAGGTACCTTTGGATTTTGTCATCTTTTCTCAATCCACTGTCTCCAGATGAGGACAAACGTTGCCTTGTACATGAACAGATCTGAGCCATCCTGCCCTAGTTTCACAGTATTTAGTTTGTGACTCACTGAGATCTTTTCTAGTAGCTGCTAGCTAGCTAACATTCAGAAGCTGACCTCTCTTACTTAGGTTATACACTCCAAATGAAAGTTATATCTGTCCACTGTGAACCTGTAAGGGGCAAAAGACAAAGATCTGGAGGTAAAGTGGCAAGAATAGATAGGCCCCTGGTCAAGTCTATCAAAAAGATGTGTTTCAGAATACCAAGGGACATGCTCTGTTGCTCATGGAATCAAGGCCCCCTTGCCAGAGTCCTGAATTTCCCAGTTACCTCACATTACAGTGAAGTAAACATCCTCAGCCCCAATGACAACTTTCTCATGTTGCAGTTCTATGGAGTGGGAGAGAGTGTAAAATTCTTCTGGGCTCACTAGGACACAAGATGCTTCAAAGTAACATTAGGAGTAGCTGTTTCTTTAGAGTAGATGCCAAGGCAAACTGACCGCAGCCATCAGTTTAGGAAGATTACACAAAAAACATCTAACCCAATTGTGTGGCAAAGTGACAAAATTATCGGGCCTCCTGTTATTAGGGACAGGTAACAGAAGGATCCAAGCAAACTAGCAGATATTTTCATTCCTACTGGCAAATCATAATCCACCTCTACCATCATCAGTGTGAAGAGCCAGGTGGCACAGCAGGTAGAGAACTGGGTTTGGAATCAGGAAGAGTTATCTTCCTGAGTTCAAATCTGGCCTCAGACACTTACTAGTTGTGTGATTCTGGGCAAGGCACTCCCTTAATCCTGTTTGCCTCAGTTTCCTCACCTGTAAAATGAGCTGGAGAAGGAAGTGGCAAACCACTCCAGTATCTTTACCAAGAAAACCCCAAATTGGGTTGTGTAGAATTGGAGAGGACTGAAATAACTCAATAACACAATGTCATCTGTGATCCTGTGACTTTATAATCACAACCTTGGTCAAGTAAGAGGAAAAGCTTTGCAAAGTGCACAGCCATGAGGCAAATGGAGGTAATACTCTATTGGAGTGTCTGAGACAGGACTGCTGGAGAGCAGTGGGACTGAAGGGAAAGAAAGATGCTGAGGAGTCCCAGAGTTAGCCCTGGTTTGAATCCTAGTCCTGACACTATCTGTGGGCTTTTTTGGGTCCTCAGTTTCCCCATCTGTAAAATGAGGGGGTTGTACAAGATTGTCCCTTCCAGCTCTAAATCTATGACCTTATGATCTCACACTTTTGGAAAAAGCTCAAGACAAGTTTTAGGGTATTTTGCTTATTGGCTGCCCTATATTTTCATGGTGAGTCAAAAAAGTTCTGTCTCAGATCACAAACTGAATCTCTGTAAAATCAGTTTTAGATCAGGTTAATTCTCCAAGGGAAGTAGAGATTCATCCCCATCCCCCAGTTTCTCTCAATGGGTTCTGAAGATGACATCTGTTCTCCCAAAGCCAGTCTGTCAGAGGCATAGTCAATCCCTAGCACAATGTAATAATACATCACTCATAGCCTCTGTATGCCCACAGGGAAAATGTGGTGCATCTGCAGACAGCTTTCAAAATAAAAATTAACTATCCACATCATTAGTTTATCCTAAACCTTCACAAAAATCCCCTTTGCTGGAGAAACCCTTATTACTTAAAAAGAAACAACAGTGTTTGGTTTATGTCCTTGGCCAAGGAAGCACAGCTCTTTACTCAAAAGAAGAAAGTAAAACCCCAGGGTTCACTTTCATTCTCAAGTTGCAAGCATTCCCAAGAGGACTGTGTGGTACTTGCCTGGATCGCCTTTCTTGCAGACCACTGAAACCAGCAAAGGACTGACTTCTAATAATCCCATTGGGCCCTCCTGGGGAGAATGACTGAGATCCTACTAACATGATTTCCGGGAGTCTGGTTGAAATTCCTGAAAAGATAAAAAGAAGGTTAGTGGCCAACAGACAAGATACACAAAGCTTATCAATGTTGATAAAATGGGTAACAATGCCACAAGACATGAGTCATGAGTCCATCAGATATTAACGATTCCTTTCTTACTATATGACGAAGCCCTATTAAAATCAAGTATTCAACTTTCAGATAAGTGAAAAACCATTCATATTGATTTACAAAAATGTATATATCTAAATATGTCAAAACTAATCATTTCAAGTTTCCTTTGGTGGTTACTTTTCATCAGGTTAAATGCTACATTCTACAGAACTAACGTTCTGAAATATTCACATCCAGTTAGAACCAACAAAAACAAAGCCAGATTTACAGATAAGCTCAGAGAGAAAAGGCAAAACTAATGAAAAATTTTAAATTGAACCCTATGCTATAAAATTATGGCTAAAACATAAGTTTTTTCTTTGCTTTAAAAGGAATAAAACTAACTCCAAACTCCATGTTCTGAAATTTTCAAGTAAGTTTTACAAGCAATCCAGATAGTCTGGCCAGAAAGACGGTAGAAGTGGGCGGCTGGATGGGGAGGCAAGGGAGTGTTCTCACAGAAAAGGCAATAATCTCAGCAGGGATAAGAACTATGAAGAAAGGGGAGGAGGGAAGGGAGCAACCATTTCCGTTCATGGCTTTTCTTTAGTGAACAATCATCACTGGCACTAAGATTTAAGGTCATTTTGGCTCTGAACAATCTTTTCAAGAGCAGATCTATAGTTTGGTAATATAATAGTAGATAATTCTTTTTCCTACTTCCTGGCCCCAGATTTATCCACGAGAACACAACTATGGGCCCATAACATTATCACTGTCATCATTTCATCTAGAAATAGTGACTGATGATTGATAGTAAAGTTAGGTCAGTTGTTACCTAGGTGAAGACTTGAAGGTAGGTAACCCAGTTTGTGGGGGCAGATAGGTTGTACAGTAGATAGAACGCTGGGCCTGGAGTATGGAAGACTCATCTTCAGATCTGGCCTCACTTACTACCTATGTGACCCTGGGCAAGTCATTTAACCTTGTTTGCCTCAGTTTCCTCATCTGTAAAACGAGCTGGAGAAGGAAATGGCAAACCACTCCCGTATCTTTGCCAAGAAAACCCCAAATGGGGTCACAGAGAGTCAGACATGACTGAAAAATGACTATTGCTGTGAGAATCAAATGAGAATCAAATTTATAATGTACTTTGCAAACTTTAAAGCACCAAATAAAGACTTATTGTTATTATACTTGTTAAGTTTGGTTATAGAAAATGATACATTCCTAGCTTCTTGATATGATTCATCTACCACAAAGAGAATTTAGTTGATACCCTATATCTCCCATCTCCATCTCTAGAAAAAGTGATAAGGATTTCTTATGAATCATGGAAGTTTTTGATTGTGAAAGAATGGAAAAAAAGTACCTAAGTGGCCCAATGGGTAATGTGCTGGGCCTGGAGTCTGTAAGACTCATCCTCCTGACTTAAAATACTACTTCAGACACTTAGAAGCTATGTGACCTTGGGCAAGTTACTTAACCCTGTTTACCTCAGTTTCTTTATTGGCAAAATGAGGTGGAGAAGGAAGTGGCAGACCACTCCAATATCTTTGACAAGAAAATCCCAAATGGGTTCACTAAGAGTCGAACATTACTGAACATAAATACAAAAAGATGAGAAGTAGATATCCAAAGGCATGGTTTTGGAATATTGAAGGCAAATTATATTTTTTTACCTAGGCAGAAATAATCTAGATAGAAGTTTCAGAGGTTGACTTTGAGAAAAAAAATTCCAACAAATAGAACTATCCTGACATGGAACTGGCTGTCAAGAGACAACACTTCCCTCTTCATGTTGAGACATCTTTAAATAGAGGCCAGAAGACCATGTTGGAGATATTACAAAGGAGATTTCTGTTTCAGGTGAGGATTCAACTTAGATAAACTCTGAGGTTTTTTCTAGTTTTGAGGTTTTGTGGCTGTATAAGTAATAGACTTGAATACTATTTGCATATGTGTACATTTACAATACACACATAAGAAATGTATGTCTTCCCTTAGAATGTCTTCTCATATATGGTACAGTCTTCCTTGACATCCATGACTTTATACTACATTTTTTCTCATATGGAGGCAAACATAAAGCATCTAACTATAGCTTATATTTTTTGCAATAACTATATTAAAAATCAGTTTCAGTAATTCTCCATTCAGTACCTCTTGGGCACTAAAGTCAATTAATGTTTTTTTTTTTTTACTAATCCTTACCTAATAGACCTATCACATCATGAACACAATTCGCTGACAGATGACTTACAATTTTTAAAATAGTTAAGACTATATAATTTATTATTATGTAATAATCATAAGTTGCTCAGATAATAGAAGATGAAGGTTCTATCTGCTTGGAGATCATGTCCTATAAGGAACTAAAGAAACAATCTATTCTGGGATTCCTAGAAGAATCTATTACAGGAACTTGGAATGTTTAGCCTAGAGAAAGTTTACAGGAGATATGATAGCTATCTTTAAGTTTTTAAAAGGCTGTGAAATGGAAGAGGGATTCCATTTGTTCTGGTTGGCTCCAGAAGGCAAAACTAAGAGAAAATGGAAGTTGTAAAGAGACATATTTTGGCTAAATAGAAGCGAAGTTTTCCTAACAGAGCTATCAAAAAACGATGCCTCAGAAGGCATCCTCCACTAGACATCTTTCAAGCAAAGGCTAGATGATCAATTGTTAGGAATTTGGGTACAGAGAATTCTTGGTCAGGGAAATTAGATCACATCTAAAATTCCTTCCAGCCCTGAAATTCTGTGGTTCTTTGAGTAAAGCTCACAGAAAAGGGGAACATTCATTCCAAAACTGTTTGAAACTCAACTTAAAAATTAATTCAATAACATCTTCAAAGCTTCATTAAATGTTCATGCTTAACATAAACTAAACATTTGAAAGTAAAATGGATGGTTATTATATTAAGATATAATTATATTTTCTCACTCTAAGATAGATAAAATACAGTTAAATAAATAGCATCATTAAGAAGGGTCTAGTGATTTCTCTCCACCTTGAGCAGCCCAACCATGATTAGAAAACAAACCTTAATTCTCATATTAGTCACAAAACCCAAACTGTACCACCACCAAAAAAAACCAAAAAACTATCACTAGATTGCAGAAGAAAAGGGAAGAAGTATGGAAGGTTGGGGTGAATAGTGGTGTGGTGGGGGAGAGGAGATAAGGTAGGAAAGAATTGGGAGAGAATGTTTGAAGAGAATTTTTTCACTCTCATCAGTTCAGAACTCTTAATTTTTTTTATTTTTATTTTTAACTCACATCAAGCAGCATCCCAAAATTCTGTAGTAAGAAAGAATAGTCTTTGGTGTTCTTGGACTGCCTATGGACTTACAAAGCCCCAGAGACACAGCTTCCATTACTACAGCACAGCACAACTCCAGCTGCAAGGGCTGGGGGCGTGGGGTTCCCAGGCTCATCTTCCCCAGTCAAAGGTGATTGGATAAAGTAAAGTAATAAGAAATTGGCTTAATGGGTTAATTGACTAGCAAAAATTTACATGTTTACTAGGTCCTGGGTACTATGCTAAGCTCTAGGCACATCAAGAAACAGAAAAGGCTGTTCCTCCTCTCAAGGAGTTCACATTCTACCGTTAGATATAGCACATACATAAATGAATATCTGTTGCAGAGCAGAAAGGAGCAGACAGGAAGGCTTTAGCGGCTGGAATGGCCTGGAGTGGAAAGATCAGGGAAGGTCATCCATAGAAGATGGTAGCTTGAGTTGAATCTTGCATTTCTAGATTTCTAGGATTTCTAGAGGAGCAAGTTTTAGCTTACAGAAATGAATATAGAATACAGAATGTATCTTCTATTGTAGGATTGATGGTGATGGCAAAGAGGTAAAAGTTATAAGGAAACTATTTTGTTTGGAGACAGGGTAAAGACCGGAGCGCCCTGACAGGGAGATGGAGAAACTGAGACTCAGGAATTAATCACCTAGCTCCAAGGGTACCCAGAGGCAGCCAGATGACTCGGTGGCTAGAGTGCTGGGCTTGGAGTCAGGAAGACCTGAGTTCAGATCTGACTTCAGACACTTACGAGCTGTCTGGGCAAGTCACTTAACCCTGTTTGTCTTAATCCATTGGAGAAGGAAATGGCAAACTACTCCAGTATCTTTGCCAAGAAAACCCCACGGACAGCATGGTCTACAGGATCACAGAGTTGGACAGGACTAAAAACGACTGAAAAAGAATAAAGGTCATAGCATCCCCTCATCTAAAATGAACCCCCTCAGTCTTTTGAGAGTAGGAGTATGACTTCTAGCAATGTATTCATTTAAACAAAATTCCATTTTAACAATTATAGGGAAACAATTCTTTCAATCATTGCAGGTATCCAGTCTAGTTCAGCATGCATATACTAAGCTCTATGTGAAAACCAATGTAATAGATGCTGGTGATACAAAGACAAAACAAAACAAAACAAAATATTTTTGCCTTCAAGTAACTTACATTCAACAGAGAAATATATCACCTACGTGGAGAAAGTATCCCCAAAACTTTAATGCAGTTTTAAGGTATTAATAGCCTAAAGTAACTGCTATTAATAGCTTAAATCTACATGAAAACTTTTGGGACATCCTATATATCTACATAATTTAGGATGGAGAAGGCACTAATATGCTTCCCTATCCTAATTTATAAAACCTTGGTGGTAGAACTGCGATTTTAAAAATCACACTTAGTATGTAAGGCTCCACCTCACCAAACATTATCCAACAATTGGGAACCGAGAACCACAGTACTGAAAACAGCAGATTGTTCCTAAGAACCGGTGACTATCTGATTTTCACCTTATCAGAGCTCCAGAAAACGTTTCCAGTCCTGTAACTTCATACCTCTACAATAATAATTGCTCACTTTATGTTTTCTGAGTACTGTTCTGACAAAACTAATGTGGATGTCGGTGTTTCCAAAAACCTAGAAATGTTTTAATACTAGAATCTACTTGGTTCTGTGAATAGGGTTTGGATTAGGAGAATGATCAATTATTGCTAAATCCAATGGTTTCTTCTCCGTTCTTATTCTTCTTGACTTCTCTGTAGCCTTTGACACTATAGATCAATCTCTTCTATATTAAATATATACATATATGTGTATATATACACATATACATATATACAGATTATATACATATATATATTATATGGATAATATATTTTCTCTAAGTTACCTGGACACCACTCATTTCTTATTCTTCTCCTGTCAAACCACTCCTCTTCAATCTCGTTTGCTGAATCCTCATCTATATCATGCTCTCTAACAGTAGGAATCCCACAGGGCTTTGTCCTAGGCCCTCAGCTCATCTCTATACTACTTCACTTGGTGATCTTATCAGGTCCCATGGCTTTCATTACCATCTGTAGGTTTATGATTTTCAAATCTACCTATCCTTTCCCTACCTCTCAATTGACCTCCAAACTTACAACTTCAACTGCTTTTCAACAGGAACTTTAAAAATGTCAATTGATTAATTGATTATTGATAGGTCACTTCAGACCAGTACCATAAACAAGCATTGGCTATTAAGACCTTCTTCAGAGAATGTTCCATTTGAATAAAGATAGCTGAAATGTATATGACTTTTAGGTTTCTGAAGTAGTTATATCTTTAGCTCGTTTCATCTCACAACAACCTAGGGAAGTAGACTGTTCAGTCATGTCTGCCTCTTTGTGACCCCATTTGGGGTTTTCTTGGCAAAGGTACTGGAGTGGTTTGCCATTTCCTTCTCTGGATCTTTTTACAGATGAGGAAATTGAGGCAAATGAGATTAAGTGAGTGACTTGCCCAACTAGTAAGTCTTCCTAACAACAAGCCTGATGCTATATCCCCTGTGCCACCTGGCTGCTCAAGGTAGGTAGACAGTGTACTGCAAGTATCATTTTTTATTTATAAGGAAAAAGGATCCCCAAGAGAAAGGACTTGATCAAGGTTACTCAAGAGGCAAGAGGCAAAACTAGAACCCAAGGCACTGGACTCAAAAGTCTTTGGGCCACTGCATCAGACCCCCTCCCCATCCCCCATTTACATCCATTTTATAGCTTTTTTGTGCATTTTATCAGTGTGGGAAACTCCCTTCACGGATACAGATCAATAACTAAATAGCGTGGCAGCTGTTAGTATGTTAAGTGATTCAGGTGTGACCTGGAGATGCTATTTGTCCAGCAAATCTTAAATTTAGCTGATGTGGAAACTCCCTCTATGAATGAAGACTAATGACTTGTCTGTAAGTCAGAGATTTAGAGAGTAGCTGGGGCTCTTAGAAGCTAAGAGACTTGCCCAGAGTCTGTAAGTCAGAGGCTTTTTTGGGTTTCAAGGCCCTTTATCCATTCTGCAACTCAGATTCTCAATGAGATTAACACTGAGGGATGGATCAGGAGCCTTCCAAGTAGATTCTTAGAGTTGGCCTTATCCCAACACTCTTTCAGGGGGTCTATGTTTTCATAACAATACCAAGATATTTTAATTTCTAATACCATAAATACTGGTAGATCTTTGTGAAGGCAGTCCTCAATATTTTTTTTACTCCTGCTCCATTTACTAACAAAATCTAGTACCAAAAGGAATTATGTACTAAAGTACAATTACAACTAAATATGGAGGATGAAAGAGAGATATGTAAAATCCTTGTGAATGAATTCTAGAAAGCGTTAATTCTCTTGACAATCTCTTTTTTTTTAAATTTCCACACTAGTCATGTTGTAAAGATTCAGAACAAAAGGGAAAAACCGTGAGAAAGAAAAAAACAAAAAAGAAAGAGAAAATAGTATACTTTGATCTGCATTCAGACTCCACAGTTCTTTTTCTGGATGTGGTCAGTATTGTCCATCATGAGCATTTTCTTAAATAATTTTTAAGAATGCATAGGGGTAGGAGCAGCTAAGTGCCACATCACCAGCCCTAGAGTCAGTAGGACCAGAGTTCAAATCTGGCCTCACATACTTAGTAGCTGTGCGACCCTGGAAAACTCACTTAACCCTGATTGCCTAAAATTAAAAAAAAAAAATGCACAGGTGTCCTGAGACCTAAAAGTTTGATATCTGCTTGATAGGAGGTAGAGGAAGTAAGTATAATTCAGGGACTGTTGTTTATGATAAGATTTTGCCTTTATACACATTTCTCTATCTTAAACTTCCTGTTTTCCTTTTTTTAAAAAAACTGTGCCAAGAACATAAGGTTCACAGGCTCTTTGCAATCTAGCTTCAGCTTAACTTTACAGCCTTATTTCATATTGTTTCCCTTGACCAAGTCTATATTCCAGCCAAACAGGTCTATTAGTTTTCTCAGACTTACTGTTCCATATCCTGACTTCTCACATTCATATAGGTCCTCCATCCTCAACCTGCATGTCTGCCATTATCTTCATCTCTCCATGACTCCAGCACAACAAGAACCTCAGGCTCCAGAATGGAGATATGGTGTTCTTATTCCTCATCTCAGCAGGAATCAAGCCTCAAGAGCAATCCTCAAGCTATCTGCTACAGAATTCCCCACCTTCACCATTCCTCAAGAGACTTGTTATTCAGTTGTTGAGCTGTGTCTGACTCATGACCCCATGGACAAGTCCATAGGATTTTCTTGGCAAAGATACTGGAGTGGTTTGACATTTCCTTCTCCAGTTCATTTTACAGATGAAGAAACTGAGACAAACAAGGTTAAGTGACTTGGCCAGGGTCACACAGCTAGTAAGTGTCCTGACTGTTTTTGGTGCTCTCTCCACTGCACTGGTACCTGGTGCTCCAGCAGCTGCCCCATTCCTCAAGGACAGCCTTCTTTCATTAGAATGTAGGCTTCCTGAGGATGAGGATTGTCTCACTTGCTTTTATTTAATATTTCTAGTGCTTAACACAGTGCCTAGGACACAGAAAGTGCTTAATAAAAATGCTCAGTCTTCACTTCTCAAAATCCTTATGTTCTTTCAAACCTATACTCATCTATCATTTCTATCATGATCTTCTCGGTTGGTAATGAATGCTTTTCCTGCCTCATACTCTGTTCTATTTACTTATTCTGTGTACATGTCCCCTCAATAGATTATAACCCCCTTGAAGGCAAGCACTGTTCCGTTTTTTGTTGTTTTTGTGTTTAGAACAGTGTTTTGCATATAGTAGATGCCTAACTGATGTTCTTTTTTGGTGGTACATCAGATAAAGCATGGAGTTTGAAGTCATCAAGATTTGAGTTCAAATCCAGCCTCAAACACTTAGTGTGACCCTGGGCAAGTCACTTAACCTCTGTTTGCCTCGGTTTCTTCAACTGTAAAATGAGCTGGAGAAGGAAATGGCAAACCACTCCAGGATCTTGATCTTTGTCAAGAAAACCCCAAATGGGATCATGAAGAGTTGGACATGACTGAAAAACTACAAGAATGATATCCACTGGGGCCTCATGGCATGAAAGTGGTTTGTTATCCCTATAGCAAAGCTCCTAAGATAGTCCCAAACGTAAGTTACGTAAGTCAACCAACCAGCAACTTCTGCGTAACGGTTGTGACGGAATGAAATGGAAAGAAAGCCTAAAATTCATTATTTCATAATTATTAATTCATTGTTTCATAAGTTTCTGACACAGTCTTTCCTCTTTTGATGATAGGAAGTACTATCCCATCCCAAGTTTGTTTGACAGGGAAAAAAAAGAACTAATCAAAAGCCACCTGGGAAAGTTCTGTACTTTAATGATAATAGCTATCATTTATATTGTGCTTTAAGGTTCGCCAAGTGTTATACGAATAGTATTACCTCATTTGCTCCCCATAAGAACCCTGGGAAGTTGGTGCTGCTATTATCCCTGTTTTACAGATGAGGAAGCTGAGGCAAGACAGAGGTTAAGGGACTTGCCCAGGGTCACACAGCTAGTCAGGATCAGAGGCAAATTTGAACCCAGGTCTTTCTGACTCCTGGACTTTGTCACTTGTATAAAACACTGTATTGCTTTATCCTTTCCCTCAACTGAAATGCAGGAGATTGATAAAAAGTGAAAGTGGAATTTATTCATGTCTGAAAAGTTCCCTATGCTTTGTTTAGCTTTTCTGAAAACTGTAGTTGTCTTCTTCTATTCCCCACATCAGGGACAATAAAGTATAATTCTCTAAAATAGCTGTCCTATCAGGGTTTGGATGTAAGGAGGCTGCTACTGTCTGGATGGTGGTGTTTGTTTAACATGAGGCCTAAAATAGATGCTTGCTTATTACACAGTGGCAGGGTACCTATTACAGAATGGTTGACTAATCTTTTCTGCTCATGTATATATATTTTAAGTTAACTTCTTTTTTTCCTAATATATTCTTTCCTGACATACAAATTTTATATACATAAATATTTATTTCCCATGTATGTATATATATACACATGTTTTTATATATATACACATATATATGATTTTATCCTATATGTATCTTATTTGTATGTAGCTGTTTACATGTTATCTTCCACATAAGAATATAAGTTTCTTGAGAGCTGCCCTTCTTTAAATGCCCACCATTTATCTTGATGCTTGGCACATAGAAATCACTTAAAAAATGTTCGTTTATTTGTTGTTTACTTGATGTCATCCCTTTCTCATCCAGGCAGAATATTTGGTGTCAAGATTTTCCTAATTTTTTACTCATCAGTTATTAGTTATCAATATTATTTACTAACCAAATTTTATACTATGATGTAGAATCTTGATTAAGGCAACTGAACAGTACTAAAGAAAAGTTTTCAGAGACCCACTTAAAATGACAGGGCCATGGCCCCATAGGACATAGAACTCTTCCATGTGTATCGTGGTGCCCCCTTACAATCATATATTATATCATCTGAGTTTCCAATAGCCCTATAAGCTATAGATAAGCTAATTTTATAATTAGCTTATATATATAAGCTAACTTTTTTTTACTTTATCTTTTGGTGGCAGTCAGGGTTAAATGACTTACCCAGGATCATACCACTAATAAGTGTCTGAGGTCTAGATTTGAACTCATATTCTCCTGACTCCAAGGCTGGTGCTCTATCCATGGGACCACTCTCTAGCTGCTCTAGCCCTAAGAAGTATCCATTGTGTCACCTGGCTTCCAGAAAGGAAGACTGCATATGAGATGCCCCTTTTATCATGTGTGGGTTAGTTTTCCTGACTTTTTCTTTTCTTTTTTATTCTTTATTATAAAGGTAGGTGTTTTTTGTTTTTCTGGTGGGGAAATGTAGGTAACATAAACCAAAGATTTCAACAAAAATGGATTTTTAAACGTAATAATCTGATTAAGTATCAATGGCTCTTTGACGAGGCAATTTTAATAACAGTGATAGCAAAAATGATAATTTACATTATATACCACTTTATTAAGTATGACTTAAGTTTTATAGTATGCTTTCCTTACAACCACCCTGGCAGGTGGACAGAACAAGCATTATTGCCTGACTTTAAGGATGAGGACCCTGTAGCTCAAAGGGCTTGAAATATCCTTCCTAAGGCCACGTAGCTAATAAAGAGCCAGGATTCAAAGCCAGGTCTCTCTCTCTTTTACTTCCAAGTCCAGAGCTCTTTGCACTATGTCATGCTGCCTAAATATGCCCATTTCTTAAAGTGAGGAAAATGAAGTATGCAATAGTCAGCCTTTGGATTGAATTTCAGAGCTAAATAGAGAAGTACTGAGAATTTTATATACCAAGTTAATGAAGTTCAAGCCTTTTGTTTAACATATTGAAAAACTACATTAATTTCCCAATAGACATTCAAAACTGTTACCAGTAATCTGGGTAATTGCCCTGGATGCCTCTGCTTTGGGATACGGGCCACAGAATAGCTCAAGGAGGCCAAATAGTCCCCAGAACTAAAGCTAAAACAGTTATGATATGCATATACATGGTCATCCCAAAATTTCCCTCTCTTACAAGGAGATGAAAGACTAAGATGTAAGTTTACATTGCTTTTGTACCCTTTCCAAATCCAGCACTGCATGTCTCTGTAGTCTGGCTCCAACCCACCTGTCTCATCTTCCACCACCCCTGTTACACAAAACTTTTCCTTAAAGCCAAATTTAATCACTCCTTCTCTGACATATGGTGCTATATCTTCCTTTTGCATATATGTTGACACTATTGCTCCTTTTGCCTGAAATCTCCTTCCCCCAGCCCTGATTATTAAAAATCCTAATTCTAGTTCAGGGCCTGGCTCAAATGTCACTGTCTTTATGAGGCCTCATGGAGTAGTGGAAAATGCAACAGACTGGGAATCAGAAGGCTTGGCTTAGCATCTTGGCTCTGCAGCTACTCTCTATGTGGCTTTGCAGAAGTCTTCCCCTGTATATCTATTTCCTCATTTGCAAAATGAAGAAGTTAGACATGGCTTCAAATAGGGTACCCACGTGCTCTAAAATCTTTTGTTCCTTTTTTGATCAGCCAGTAAGGAAAGATTTCTCCCTCTTTTAGAGGCTTATACCACTGCTAAATTAACCCATCACATTGAATATATTAGCTATTGAATAGTATTTTAACCTCCCCTAGTAAACTGTAAGCTATTCCATCTTGGGTGGATTTCTATACATCTTCCCATCCCTTATTATGTTTTGCAGGTAGAAAGTACACTATCGTCTTTTGAATTAAAAGTCATCTTTACCATTAGTGGGTGGATGCCTCTGGGTGCTACTGTCAGACCTAAGGCAAGGGAAGCAAAAGAATAAAAAGATAAAGGGAGTGATAGAGAAGGAAGAAATAAAGGACAGACTTGGAAAATGGGTATTGTTGCTAAGTAGCCCCTTGGGTGCTTCTCCTGGGCTCCAGATTCACATTCTATTGTAATGCATCTCAGCCTCCTGCCTTTACTATAAGCTGACAAGTTATAGAACCTTCAGGAGCCTTAATTGGCCCATCTTTAAAATAGGGATGATACTTGGGATTCTTGTCTTATATGGCTGTTAAGACTCCAATGAGATATTATATATTTAAAGTACTTGACATACCAGAAACAGCTAGGTGCCATAGTAGATACAGCAGTGGGCTTGGAATCAGGAAGATGAGTCTTTCTGAGTTCAAATCTGTCCTCAGACCCTTACTAGCTATGTGACCCTGAGCAAGTCACTTAACCTCTATTTGTCTTAATCCACAGAAGAAGGCAATGGCAATCCACTTTGGTATCTTTGCCAAGAAAACCCTATGGACGGTATGGCCCATGTGGTCATGAAGAGTTAGACACAACTGAATGTCTAAAAAACAACCAGTGGAACGATTACAGTTTGTTTTGAATCAGACAATTCAGTGGGTCACACAGTGGCTAAGTCAATTGCCTCCTCTTGGCTTCATTCAGTTTTTTCATCTATAAAATGAGTAGCTTGGACTGCATGACCTCTCAAGTCTTTTCTAGCCCTCAATTTATGAAACTATAAATTGTTGTTTCTCCTACAGAGACAATCCATTCTCTTGTGCTTGAGGAGGAAATAAAAATACTTTGCCCTTCTAACCAAAAGGAAGAAACCACACCAAACAATTGTTAATTCCCCATTTTATAGATGAAGAAACACATGGAAATGAGTTAAGTGATTTGTAAAAGATCACATAGCTAGTTAATGAGAGAGGGGAAAGAGGAGCCCAAAGTGCTGGCCCTTCCTTAGGCCTTGCTGTGCTGTAGTTCTCTCTTTTTAAGTATGTTAGCAGAATGCATAGAACACCCCAAGTCATTCCTTAAGGGGTGAAACTGGCCCTTGTGTGGATAGCTACAAACTTCACATTAACATGAAACTGACAACAGAAACAAACTGTCAAAAAGAAAATGCAATTCTGCACTTGAAGGAAAAGTCAAAGATGACTGACACAGTAGAGGGGCAGACCTAGAAAATATCCATCCCAGCAGAGAGAGCTTTCAGAAATTAAGGCAATCTGAGCACTGGTTTATTTAAGAGCTTACTGGCCTGACTTGACCCCATCAGTCCTATAGGAAAAAAAAATCATCTGTTGAAAAGACTTTGAAGAAAACCATGAACTTCTTGAGGGAAGGAGTATTTTTCTACTTTGTCTTTGTCTTCTCTGGGGTTTTGCATGGCAGCTCCAACATGGAAAGTATTTTATAATATATGTTTGTTGGATTGGACTTTGTGTGAAAACTATTGCTGTGCTAGGCCAAGCACACTTCTCTGGGTTGCTCATGTATTTATACTGAGTCTCCCCTTGGGCCAGGTCTGATGCCTTTCTAGCTATTGCTTCTCATGAAAAGTATTAAGCAAATATTACTATCTTCTATTTTGTTGCTATTTTGTATTCTGCTGAAATAACCATATTTATAAGCTCCTTTCTGGAACTGTTTTTTATTAGAATAAGCTGCCTCCTGCTTTGTAAGTAGAAGCAAATAGACACTGGATTCTGGAATAATGGATATAGAGAGATCTAATTATATACAGTGGGCTCCAATCCTCTTTCCATAATTCCATCTCTCCAGTGCTTATTCTTCAGTCAAATGAAGGTAGAAGGGGAAAGTGAGTTCTATTAATAATGAAAGCAATGGTACATCTTAAGTGACAGCTATACACCTGTGGCCCAGTTTGTGGCATGGTCAATTGGCTTTTATTTAGGCTTCCTAAAAACCAAACTGGATTAAAGTAGATTTTGGCTGGGCGGATAGATGTGTAAGTAATCATGAAGCTAAGAAAAATGGCAACTCAATTGGGCTGTGGCAAATACGGCAGTGTTACACAATCCAATTTCTTGTATTAGCTTAGAGGCTGCCCTTGGACCTTTAAATCAATACGGAGTCAAGTTGTAGTCAAGACTTAAGCAGGCCTTTGAAACTGTAGTTGCATTTTATCTTTTTATTCCTGTTGTTATGACAACTCTTTTTAAAGTAACACTTGAAATGCTTCTCTTCCAATCGTCTTATTATAGGCCTGAAAATAATATATACTGATGTGAAGTGCTGCTCCCTAGGTTTAAGGGGAAATCTAGGGATTGTCATGGGACTAGGAGTGAGAACACCTGGTCTCCATTCTGGGTTTGCTCCCTGACTCATGGTGTGACCTTACTTAACTTTTCTCTACCCTAGTTTCCTCTGGGGAAGTGATAGCATTCACTAATCAAAGGGCTGGGAAGTTTGAAGGATTTATGAAAAGAATTATTTATTGTTATTTGGAGCCTCTGTTCTGGCAGTTGAATGCTGAATTGAATTTTTTAACGAATTAGCCTAGTCTATGCTTCCTAAAATGGTGAATCCAAGTACAAATCCAGGCCACTCTATTAGAATGTGAGATCCTTGAGGGCAGGGACTGACTTTTGCCTTTTTGTATCCCCAGAACTTAGCATATAACAGGCATTTAATAAATAAATGCTTATTGACTGACTGACCATTGTTTTATCTAAACACTGAGTTTCACTTTAGATCATAAGCAATAGAGGCCGTTCCATTAAAGTTTTGTCATCATTAAGCAGTTTCAAAGTTCATTCCTAGCAACCTAGACTCATGATCCCTATCCACTGATTTTAGAAAATTAAACTGTAGGAATAATAATTTGTAGATAAAAAAACAATCGTAAGTCTGGAAAGGGACCTGAGAGAGCATCTCTAGTCTCCTCATTTTTCTATTAGTTGTTTTGCTGCTGCATACCATAAGGTTGGTCACGTGAATAACATCTGCTGAACTATTTTTGGCTCCCCTCCCCCCTGACAAATTTATGTTGCTTCAATCAGAGTACAGAAGAGTCAGATATAGCCACATACTAATAACTTGTAGACTGAGACTGTAGCAGGTTGTTATGCAGCAGCTGTGTTATGAGAGAGGCCATTTAATCTTCAGGTAAAAGTGTGATCTGATGCAAGGAGGTGGGGGACTGACGGAAAAAATCAATGTTTATGTGGCAGCTGTGGTTTCAGTTACATGTTGTAAAGCAACAATTTTCCAGAGATAACAACAGGAACAATAGCAATAATAGTCTGGAGACTGATGAATACATACAGGTTATTCTTGCACATGCAAAATGTTGCTGCTTGACTTTTGATCCAGAAAAAAACACAGTAACAGAGTCAGAATGGAGTAGAATTCTGACCTTGAAGGCAGAAAAACCTGGGTTCATGGCCAGCCTCTGATTCATACTGAATAACTGATCCTGGGCAAGTTAGTTAACCACTCAGAGTCCCAGGCAACTCTAAGATTATGAAATGAAAAATAATAGCAGATCTATATTGGGAGAGAGTTTCCTTACTGGGAAGCTTCTCATACCAATAAAATCAATGGAAAGGGAAAAGGGGAAAGGCCTGGAGCTTCCAGACCCCTGTCCTCCATTTCCCTATCTGGATGACACTTACCTATGATAAGGCTAAATGACATTTGCTATTTCAAAACCTTCAGATAATCACAGTTTACACAGAATATTGCCATTATGTCCATTTTACAGAGGAAGAAAATGAGTGGTCAGATGACTTTGCCCAAGTGTCTTAGTATGGAATTTGTCTGAACCACGATTAAAGTTTGAGATTTAGTCTCTCCTTTTAAACTCAAAGTTACAATTCATCCACCAGCATGAAGGATTTGAACTCCCTTGACTTACTCTCAAATGAAAATGTGGTCCTTGGATCATCTTTAAGTTTTTGCCATTTTACTGATTGGACAGTGGTTTCCAAGGATCCTCTTCCTCCCCTGCTCTCCTCTCTCGTTCTGCCCCTCCTGCCACTCTCCAGAGACATGACAGAGGCAGCATAAAGCTTTGTTGAATTGAGTAACTAATCTTCTGTACAAAAACTGCAGAACTTATTCACATTCTAAGAACATAATTTTTAAATTTTTATACACTAAGTTTAAACAAGGGTTTTAGCATACTTAGCTGTGGAGCCTTTGGAGGCACAAAGAGTGACGGAGCATTGAGGATCTGAACTATTTCATCTAGACAGGTACAACAAATGATAACCTTTGTCCTTTCAGATCACAGGATAGATAAGGATGAGGTCAGAGTCATGGGATATTGCTCTGTCTTCTCTAGTTAAGGGTAGGGATTTAGCTGGTTTCTATCTGGATTTAAGTTTGATCTCTTAGTTTATGAAATGAGCCTACTGTGTCCTGCTTCAAAGACAGGAATAAACAAAACAATTCACACCCATGGTTAAATTAACTGGCTGTAATAAGTCCCAGCTCCCTCTGATCATCAGGTCTACTTAGGTCAACATCTGTGTAAACACAGAGGCTTCTGCCTGGGGACTATCTAACTTGGACATTAGAACAGACCAGCAGGGAAAGTGAATTCTATAGCCAGGGATACTCACAGCTGCCTTGCTTCCTGATCCCAACAGTAGAGGGTGGATGATAAGAAGGAGGGAAATCTACAAGGGAAAAGTTCTTAGGATATGAGGAGAGAAGTCCATTCTACCAGAATTCAAAGATAAAATGATGTAAAGCTGTACAGAGATACAAGATGTAATTGAGTCAATGAACCTCCTTCATGACTTAGAATATCCAGGAGAGTGTTGTATGAGGCTGATTGATCAGCAAGGTGAAAAAGGAATAGGCAGCCATGAAAAAGCTAGAATCAGAGAAAAGGTATGTGCCATTTGAAAATATTTCTATTTCCTGTCTTTACCTGACAATGTGTCTGAAGAACCTAGCTCAATGGTAATGGGTTTGACTATAAG
>CM053773.1:89697972-89722972 GCA_028658325.1 Potorous gilbertii | reverse complement strand
GAAAGTGAAAAAATATGCTTTAATCTGCACTCATAGTTCATTAGTTCTCTCTCTAGAGGTGGAGAGCATTTTATACCATGGGTCCTTTAGAACTGTCCAAACCCAATTCTTTAAGTAATTTTTGTTTTCATTTTCTCAAGTCAGACACCACACACCTGCCAAATACTAACTTTCATTCCTACTTTCCTGAAACTTCCAGTAGGGACTTTGTTTATGTGCCTTCAGTTTATATACCGGGGCTCTATTCTGGGAATAGCTCTGTAGGGCTTCAAGAGAACTCCATAGAGGGTAGAGAGAAAGTTAGTTAAATGCAACAGGCAAGTTTTACCTTCACCATTTCAATGCTTTGGAATGGTTAGCACACTTTATTAAATCCTTACTCTTCAATCAGCTGCAATGCACTGAGCTAATGGGGCCTCCCAGTTGCCACATGAAGAAATGGTCATCAATACTCATTGCGTGCCTCCAAATCCAGGCTAACTGTTTTGCTTCATGGTGTAAACAGTGCCTAACCAGCTATTATAAGCATCTAGGGAGCAGAGTGGATAAAGTTTGGGCTTAGAGTTAATAAGAGCTGACTATTAACTTGCCTCATACACTTACTAGCTGTGTGGTCCTGGGCAAGTCATTTAAAGTTTATAGCTGCTCTCTTTGTGGTGGCAAAGAAATGAAAATTGCAGGGATGCCCATCAATTGGGGAATGGCTGAACAGTTGTGGTCTATAGTTTTAATGCAATACTACAGTGCTATAAGAAATGATGAGCTCAATGACTTCAGAAAAAATGGAAAGACTTGCATAAAATAAGGAAGCGCAAAATGAGTAGAAAAGAGAAAATTGTACACAGTAACAGCAATATTGTTTTAAGAACTTTGAGTAAATAAGCCATTTTGACTATTATAAATACCCAAATTAACCATAAAGAACATACGAAGAAAGATGCTATCTGCATCCAGAGAAAGAATGATAAATATAGAATATAAAATAATTTTACATGTGTGTATGTGCACGCATGCGAATGTGTGCGCACGCGCATAATGGTATGTTATGCCGTTAGAGACATAACAGTATGTCTCTAGGATTGGGGGAGGGAAGAAAAAATATAATTATTTTGTTGTATATTTAAAAGGAACAGCAAATTGTGAATAGTAGATTTGTAGTTTCATGGGCAATCATCTTTTCGATTGTGTTGTTATGGAAATGCTTGTTTAATTTCATAAATTAAAAATAAAATTTTATAGTGGAAAAACAGCCTCGGTTTCCTTACGTGTAAAAAGAGGGGGTGCTCCCTTCTAACCGCCATCTCTACTGAACCTATGGTACATCTTATAATTTTCCCTTTCATTTCCTGCTACCCTATGATATATGTTTTGGTATCATAGGAACCAAAATAATCTATACAGATAAATTCTCTTGCACTGATAGAAAAATATTGTGCTTTTGAACATCAAATAGGAGCTGATAATAGAGATAATGAAGTTATTTCTCAGAAAACTATATGCAAATCTCCTCAGTCCCAATTTGAGAACTCTAAAGTGGATCAGGGGAATTTGGAGAAGACTAACTCCCTCCACCAATTGGATGGAGTTTTTTTTTTTTAACAAAACAATGGCACATTTCATACATGCTAACAGATTAGTTACCACTCAAAATCTTTTTGATACAGAGACAGAAGGATAAGCCAAGCGTGGATTAACCAGATCTGACACTATTCATTAGTATTCAACAACAAGCTAATTATTCTGTATAGCTTGTCTATGCATAAATTAAAACCGCATGCATTTGCAACAGTCCTGTTTTCCCACATTCAGTAATTAAAACAAAATTGATTAAGGGTTACTTTGCATGTGGGTATGGATCAGACAAGAGTCATTATATAAAGGAGGGCAAAGCTCCCTTTTTTCGTCTATTCTGATCCCTGGTCTTTCTGCCCTTCCTTTGTTGTTATTTAGCACAGCCCTCCCTCAGCGCCTAAACCAAGCATCGTGAAAAGCTGTCCTCTGCAATCAGAAAGGGGGAGGCATTTGACACAAAACACTAACAGAGTGTTATTGAATCTGGTGCATTGTTAAGTCAGAGAAGAAGTGATACACTGGTTTCCAATGAAAGTGTTCTGGGGACACATTGCCTATTTGGATAAAATAATCAATCATTCAACTGGCTAATGTAAATGTGTGAAGGCATTGGGCAATGAATATTATATAGTCAATCCTGGAGGACTGTCATTAGTGCCATGTAATGACTGGGAGTGTGATACTTAAAAACTATATGGAAAGTCAGAGTTCTAATCCTCAGTCCAAATGATTGGGCCAGCAGCAAATGACTTGGCTAAATTAAGCAAATGAGTGACTGACGTTTATTTTACATGTCATAAAATTTATGCATGCTGAGTTTTTAAGGGGAACAACTGACACTTGCTGTGAATTACCATAAGGAGGAATCTTTGACCTTTCTGTACTTTCATCCACAGTCATAACCTTATTGTACTATCTACACATGGAATTATAACTTCTTCCAGAGATAGAGCTGTCTTATTTCACAATGTAATGTGAGATGGATGAATGCACAAATCAACAGATCAGAAGCTGCAATTTACAAATAAATGTAGTGTTGGTATTCCTCAGGCACAAGAAGATATACTAGCTATCTGATTAGGGGAGGGGAAGCATAATGGAGAAGATGACAGCTGCCTTTGATTTCTGAGCTATTACTCATCTCAAAAAAGCTGCCCACTAATCCTAGGATGACCTAGGGTTGGGGTAGGGTGGGGTATGATATGGGAAGGGAAGGGAAGGTGGGTAAGGTAGTATAGGGTAATGTAACGTAACATAATGTAAGGTAACATGCGTGAGGGATGAATTAGCTGGATTCATTTTATATAGAATTAGTAATAAGATTGATATTTGTGAATTCATTGTTATAAAAATATTTCTATACTTCATAATATGTGATAGGAATGATATAAATACATCAAATCCCATCTTTTAATTGATAATTTCAGGCTATGCAATTCATTACTCAATGACCAGCCTTTTGGTGACCAAAACTTAACTGACTCTTAGATAAGCTTCCATATGGAAAGGCTCCACCAGATCTTACAACTGGCCTTTGAGATTCCAGGGTCACCTCTTCTTTGAGTAGTACTTTTAGTAAAAAAAGAACGTCAATTTTAATAAAGGCCCCTTGCTTCATGTATTATGCAAAATCAATTTAAACAATCCTTGAAGTATAGTTGTGAGGAAAAAGGCAACCCTGTTTTACAGATAAATGACTGGAGACAAAAACTGGCTTTTTGTGAATGAGCTAATAGAAAACCTTTAGACACAGAAGAGGGGGAAGGGACTAGGCAAGGTCCTTTACTGTTGCTGTGAGCAAGTCATTGCACTTTTCTAGGACTCAATTTCTTCATTTGTAAAATGAAGGGGTCAGATTAGAAGATGTCCAAGATTTCTTCCTGCTCTGAGTTCTATTACTCTCTTTCTGAATTCCATCCTTGCTCAATGAATTTTCCTTTAATTCACTATATCTTCTTTTCTCAATCAACGCCTTTCAGATTTTCAACAACAGATTTTCAACATTTTCTTTCATCAACAAGGAAGGAAACCATTTTATAGAAATCTGAATTAAAAAAACCCCAAGCCCAAACAAACAAAAAACATCTGGAAAGTTATCTTAATGTGAGGAAACACTTTGAGGAACTTAAAAAAACCCAAGTAACTTATGGGGAGAAAAAAACCCAACCATATGTAATTTTTATCCTATTTTGGATCAATAAACATCTTGATAAAATTCAACCCAAAGGACACAGTTCGTTTTTGGGACTGTCACAAGAACCGGAAAATGGAACAGATAAAGAAAACAATTTCCTTCCTTTGGCTGGGAAGGTTGAGGCAAGATTCCACTAACAACAACAGCAACCAGGTGGAGAATTAATAATCACTCCAGATTCTCAATCTCTGCTGGCTACTGTTACCCATATTTAGGAGGAAAAAATGTTTAAAAAATCAGAACTGCTCATTAGTTCTTCATTTATCTTTCATATCACCAATGGAGCGTACCTTCTTACAGCAAAAGGAGACTAACACATTAACAGAACATTCTCATTATGGGGAAGGGGCTGGGGAGGTGTGTCTGTGGTGGAATCTGGCAGATCAACCCTACAATACTTTGAATTCAGGTGAAACCTAGTTAAAATAGCAATCGAGGGCAGCTCCAATCAATAGACCCAGGAGGTAAATAGAAGGAAGGTAAAAGTATTGATAATAGGAGATGTCATAGAAAACTGTCCTGCAGCCTGAGAAAATTTGAGAGAAGAAGTAAAAATTGGTACTGTTTTCAAGTGAATGTTAATTATATTCTTTTAGTGTAGCTACACTCTCTTCCATAACTGCCTTCAGGCTGGGCACCCCAATTTTCATAACCTAGAGGCAGTTTTGCTTCTATTGAAAAGAATGGGGCATAATAGTTTTGGGGAAGGAAACAGAAATTTTGATAAGCTCTAAGTATCCAATTTCAAATTTTCATCTGCTTTTTAAATAGACCAGAAGACTGCACCTGCTTCGGCCAGATTATACCTTATCTCAGATTATAAACATAATTTGCTGTTTTAGTGCTGGCTCACCAAGAACCTTTCTTTTCTAAAGTAAGTGTCAATGCTACAACAATTTCTTGGTTTATCCCCTTATTCCCATCAAACACAGAGTAAAATGCTTCCTGAGGGATGCCATTAAATAGAATGAATCTGAGCTCCTTTGACTATACCATGGTTAAAAGCAAATTAAGAGGTCCCATAAAAATGATCCTGGAAATGAATGCAGAATATTGTCATTAAAAGGCTTATTAGTAAGCAGAGTTGACCTGGAACCTTCAGCACATATATTTAATTGGAATGTTTGTTTGAGTGGCAGAAATAGAAATTATGAGAAAGCAGGAAGTACCCTCTAGAGCAGTAATTAGACTGTAGGCTCTGTTGGTCATGGTCAGGTCCCTATAGGCAGAGGGGAGTCTAGTACTTCTGATGCAGTAACTAACACACACACACACACACACACACACACACACACACACACACACACCTGCCCCCTAACCCCAAGTGAGATCATGGGAGTAGTACTTATTCCAGGAAACTGTCACTTTCAATTTCTCCTTCCTATTAAAGGAAGGAACAATACTTACACTCTATGTTAATCTATTATTCCTTTTGTATTTTGAAAATGACCTCCAACTTTCTTCTTTTCCACCTCTTCCAAGAATCTTTTCCAGGGCAAAGACAAAGAGTCAAGTTGGAAGAGAGTCAATCAAAGAGAATTTTTTTTCATTTCCTCCCAAAACAATTTGGCTGAGGAAAAGACGTGACTTTTGTCACCACTGATGACAAACAGAAAAATCAAGAGGTCTGGTGACAGGTAGTTCCTAGCTGGACTGCTTTTTATGTTATTACCTTTGCCACTGTCAATACATTATTAGCCTTATCAACAACTGGGTTGCTCCTTGCTTTCCAATACAATCCCTGTTCTAATAAATTTAATTTATTTATTTTCCCCCAAAACCATCTTCCTTCATATGTCTCCCTTTCTCCCAGCCTTTTCTGCTTTGCCTCTTCAGATCCAATCCATACTTCAAGTCCAAGTCCCATTGCCTGTCTTTAGCCCTTAAAATCCTCCAAACTCATAACTTCAGGGGTCTGTCCCATGAAATACAGCATTCTAGGACCAAGATGTCCTTACTCATATATTAGTCTCAAATTGATTCTTTGTCTCCCCAACTCCTTAAGGAAAGGAACCACATCTTCTATGTCTGTGTCAGCACCTAGGACAGAGTGAAGAATAGAGTAGGCATTCAATAAAACTCAATAGTAAAGCAAAGAGAGCATTTCATTGAATTCCTTGTATCTTGTCAGTAGTGAAGATTTCTCCACTGAAACTGACATACTTGTTGCTCACTACTGAATGCATTCTCAAATGTGAGATTATGAAAATGCTTCTCTTGCCACTTGCTACTCTCTTACTTGGTCTGTCAATGGAAATAATTCAACTGTTTTGAATGCCATAGGGTGATGTTGCCCCTCATTTTCTTTATTTTTAAAAATTTGTTTCATTTCATAGTTAGCATAATGAAACTAGGATCTCTGAAAACATATATCCATTTCACGTAAGCAAGTTAGGATAGATAGAAAGAATTAAGATGAAAGAAACTTCCTTTCTTGATGGTATTTTGTATTTCCAGGGCTGGCTTCCCTGTATAAAGTTATTTTTTAAATGATCTCTTCTAGATAACCTGCCACACTCTTGAGGCAAACATCTGTCATTTTCAGAGAACATTACCAACTTAGGTAAGATGTGGCTGCCACTTCAAATTAATATACCTGAAACACAGACTGAAAACAAAAAAACCCCACAACATCAATACCTCAGACTAAAGGTTTAGAAAAGAATTTCATGTCATAGTGGCCTTAGGAAATGGAAGGTAGGGAGAGTGTTCATTCAGTAAATATTTATTACACCTACTCAGTAAGAAGTCACGATATATGTATTGATTGGGCTTAATTTTCAAGATAAATAGAAGAGCAAGGAATTTCTTTAGCAAGAATCTTAATAAAGATATCATTTCAAAAGGAAAGAGGGGAAATGGAGTTGATTAAAGGGTTCTTTCTCCTAGATGAAAAAGGACAGTCATGTACTTCTTTTCCTTTTATTAACAGACTTTTCTAATAATCATGCTGTGGGATGATTACTCAACAACAGTTTCATGGTACCACTCTGCATCTATATTTTCCTTTGGGGTACCAATTATGCACTCCTAGCCTATATGGTTTTGCCACATACAAAAAGTCCCATTGTCTCCTTCAGCTGGTATTCGTCTCATTGAGTGGCCATAAACACAAGCTGTCTATTTCTTATATATCAGAGGGCTTGGCTGGGAAAATATAAATAAAACTGGTAAATGAGATGTTCACAAGATGTTCTTGGGCATCGCCTCCCCCTACATTACAGGGAAAGTCCAGGTACAGAGTCAGGGCTGCCATCATTCTGCCCATGACATGTTATGTAAATGAAACAGCCTTTCCTATTTATTTATTGAACCTACTATCTCCCTTACTACCTACTTACATTTTGTTTCCTACTGAATAAAAAGGAAATAAAATGAATGTAAGAAAAATGCTGGGGAACTTTTCCCACCACTCATTTGAATTATACTGAACAGAAAGACAAGTTTGATTTGCAAACTTTTCAAGGCTACGACTTGCTGTTTTATATTACAACTGTTTAATGTAAACTGCAAGAAGTCCTGACTTCCTTCACAACTGGTTTTGTATGTGAGTCTCTTAATGCAAAGGAATGCAAGAATCTAATGAACCAAATCAAAATGTCATAAAAAAATGTTTTGGGTACAATAAGAAATGTGTGGGTGTGTAGGGAGACATCACAGTCACATGTAGATTTTTCAGCTTTACAGCTTCAAATGTGGGGTGGGAGTGGAGCTGTAGTTCTTTTTATATTTATTTGTATATTTATCCCTACAGCACGGACCATAGAGTCATAGGGTTAGAGTTAGAAGGTACCCCAGAGGCCCCTCATTTTATTCATGAGGAAATAGATCCAAAGAGGTGAAAAGACTGATCTCTAGGTTACACAGTTAGAAAGCAATGGAGGCAAGATTCAGATCTATATTCTCTGACTTCAGACACAGTGATCTTTTTACTGGACCATGATGCCTTATGGACGTCAGCACTTGGAATCTGCACTAGTGCATCCTTTGCAATGATAGGGTGACTATGAAAAGAGGAGAACCACTCTTCTAGTTCTTCTAGAGATGTTATTAAAAGCTAACCAAAAGAAAAGGGGGAGATTGTGGTGTGGGCCCCAGAATTTAAATGTCACTTGCTCCATGGTATCAATTTGTTCACACTCTATCCTGCTACTTCTTCTAACTCCAGATTTTTGATATTACTAAAGGAAAAGAGATGTTGAAGAAACTTTCATGACAGCATAGCAAATGTAGAGGGGGAAGTAATACCAGTTGAGGTTCTCCTCATAGAGTAAAAGTAACAATACCCTGTGTCTTCCAAAAAATTAGGGATAAGAACCGGTCCTGTGATTTCATAGTTATAGGAAATTCCCGGATAAAGAAACCTTTTCTACCCATACTTTAGGTAACCTTTTGCACAACTTAAAAGTCTTAGAGAGTTTCCAGAAGCATTGAAAAGGTAATTTGACTTGCCCAGAATCACACAGGCAGTATTTTAAAGACAGAATAAGAACCCAGGTCTTCCTGACTCCAAGACCTTCCTTCCTCTTTCCACTACACCTCCTGCCTTGAATATAGTGACAAATATTTGTTGGATAGAATTGTCCAATGATTAATGAACAGATTAAATTTAATAACCTAACAAGTCATGAGATGCTGACACGACAGCAGCTTCCTAGGGAGAAGGTATCCATTGCTTTCCTGGATAGGTGCCATGCATTGTTACTATTTCAGGGGTGGGGGAATGGAGGGGAAATATCTTTCCTAGCAGTGGAGTGAGGAGGGAGTAACTTCTTCTTGCCCATGCCATCCTGAGCAGACACACTCCTGCATTTTGTTCATCCAGAAGGAAGCTAGCTGCTCTCTGCATCCTAATTAAGCCCTGGAGAAGAGCCATCATAATGCTAGTTCTTGGAGGGTTCACAGCTTTGGTACCCTGCTGTGGAGTGGCATCTAAAAACTGAGGTACAATAAGGGGCAACACAATTAGTGGGCAAAACAGAAGTTCCTGATCAAAAAGGGAAAAAAGAAATACAGACAGAGGACAAGCCTAGGAGACTATGAGAGCCAAATGAAAACAGGTGAAAGAATGAAATAACAGAATACATCCCAGAAAACTGATAACTTTTGATATGTGGCTCTCATGCAACAAAACATTACACTCATCTAAGGAAATGATACTTTTACAATCCCTCAAGGAAAAAAAAAGAGAAATGGGAAGGCTGAAAGTAATACACAGATGTCAGTACTTTATTGCTTGGGCACAATCCAAGAATGCTATAAAGTTTAAGATAAGGGTCTCACCTTCCCTTAGACACAGGTCATTTATTTTTTGCTGCCAAAAAGAAATTAAGAAATTGAATATTTCCTTCTAAAGCATCTAAACACATAAAAAGGCATCCTTTACCGTAAATGATAAAATAAGCTTCAGTGGAAACTGTCATGTTCACTCCTCTCAAAAACATAGTTTTCTATTCTGCTTTGCTCATGTAACCATCTTCTTTCCAATCTCCAGAGTAAGCGATCTTGTCTAGAAACTCTATTCTAGTGTCCACTTAGCACTCTGAAAAGTCAGCTGAAAAATCTTCTTTTAAAGAGTGATTATCTTTCTTTTTAAAAAGAGCAAATCTAAGAAAAATCATAAAACCACAGGTTTTCTTTTGCCCAGTCTCCTTGGAAAGGGGATGGTATGGATTTGTAGGCTAACAGTCCCTGGAAACATCCTTGGGAAGGCTGGGTTTATAGATGCTACCCTCCACAGGATTCCATGTCAGGAAATTTATCTCTCCAGATACTGAGAGTTTTAAGGAAGAGTTGTAGAAGGTATTTGCCTTTCTCTGTCACCCAGCCTTCAAAGGTTCATATATGTTAACCTCCATCTGATCCAAATCCCTCATCTTACAGATAAAGAAACTGAGGCTCAGGGAGGTTAAGTAACTTACTCAAAGCCACAACGTAAAGGTAAGGGATGGAATTTGACTCCAAGTTCAGTATTTCTTTTCCACTGAAGCACCAAATGATTCCTCATTTCCCAACTTCTATTGAGCTCTCATTCTGGATCCTGGGCATTGCAAAACACCAGGTGGAGTAAGCAACCATTAGATGTTAGGGATAGGGGGAATTGACAAGATAGGGCTAAAGAAGCCTCAAAGAGGTTATGATAACTGTCTAAGGTCAGACAGTGAGCTAGATGCAAGAACTCAAAAAGAAACTGATGAGTTCTGTTTGAGAGAGACCTGAGCTTCAATGCTGGGTTCCAAGAAACTGATTTTTTTGGACAAGCAGTCACAGAACTCCACTCCAGAGACAAACAGTCTCATTTGTCCTGAGATGCCAAAAGAAATTGTCTCCACTCAGTGCTACCGCGTTCTCTGCTGGCTGCAAGCAATGCCACCCCTCAACTCTTACAGGGGAAGCTAGGTGTTGTATTGGAAAAAAAAATCCCTGAACTTGATTTTAGGAAGATCTGAGTTTCAGTCCTACCTCAGACATTTCTTAGCTGTATGTGACCCTGGGCAAGTTACTTAAGCCTTCTCAGCCTCGGTTTCCTTATCTGTAAAAAGAGAGTAATACCACCTACCTCACAGGGTTGTAAGGATCAAAGGAGATGATATACATAGAGAGTTTTGCAAACTGTAAAGCATTACATAAATACTAGTTATTATCTACTATCATCGTTTATTTTATTATTACAAACTACTGCTGCGGCAGCGGGCGGCGGCTGCTATTAATACTACGTACAGAGATCTCCCTTCCTTCGGAGTCCATGGCTAAGACATCCCGGTCATGACTGCAAGCTCTGCCTCCAGACCCGTTACAGCCAAGTCCTCAGCAAACTCCCCAGAACTGACCACACTTGAGCACGTCCTGCTATCCACGGCGCCAATGTCCACGACCTTTACACCGGGAAAGGTCAGTCTAAAAAAACCCTTCTTCTTTGCACATGCACACACGTACTATACACACGCAGGCAGGCAGGCACATACAGCTCAAGCGGCTCCCTTGCTGGGGTCCCAGTATACTCAGAAATCAAAAACAAAAACAAAACGTTACTACCCACCTAGAGGTGAAGGCTCCCTCTCATGACACTGAGTACAAAAGTTCGCTCAGCACCAGTCCTTAGAGCTCCCCTTGCAAAATATAAGTCTCTTAAGAATCCCTGGGGTCTGCCCAGCCTGCAGACAGCACTGGATTTTTCAGTGCTTTGGTTGATATTTTTTTAAGAAAAGAAATGTAAAAAGGCAAAAAAAAAAAAAAAAAATAGAAAAGGATGTCGGGCTAGGCAGGGTAGCCCTCAGCTCCGGCGGCTGAGGTCACGAGCTCTCGTGTTAGCAGTGGCAACCACAGCTATTCTATCCCCCTGGTAAAGTTACGGGGTCTAGAAGGAGAGCAAAGCGTGTCTCTAGGAGCTCCGAGGAAGAGAGGGAGGGAGGAGAAAAGGGAGGGAGCAAGAGAGATTGGGAGGCAGGGAGAAAAGGAGAGAGGGAGGGGGCAGAGGGGGAAGCAGCAGCAGCAGCAGCAGCAGCCAGCACGGGCGGCAGATCCTGGCAGATTCTCCTCTAGTCTCCAGTGAATGGGGAGCACAAGGCTTGGGGATACAGCTGCTTGGCAGTTAACTTTCATCGAACTCCAGGAGCAATCTGGCATGCAAGATACTTTTGCAAGTCTCTAGGTGCCTTCCCTCTCCTGCTCCAGGAGGAGTCTGTGTACAGGAAATGTACACTGGCTAAGGCCGCAGAGGGAACGTAACTGAGAAGGTGAACAGGTATTGCCTTCTCAATAAAAGATGCCCAATGAGAAATCTGTAGGGTGACCCCTCTCGAAAGAGTGAAATATAAAAGTCTCCTACTTCACTGCATGAGGCTGCCTTTAAAGGAGCTGGGGAAACAGGGCTGTATTTGTTTTAAAGAGAAAGAGTATTGTTTTCTTGGTTTCCATTCAACAAATCACAATTAAGGGCTTACTATATACAGAGTGTTCTGAGGGTACAAAGACCAAAAAAAAAAAAAAGAAAGAAAGAAAAAAAAAAGAATCCAAAACCCACCAAAAAACGTCCCAGTGTCTTAAGGTCCACGGACTTACGTGCTATCATGTTTAGTAGACTAGGACATCAACATAAATAAGGTTATTAGGAGGTGAGGAGGGTTGGGGACAAGGATTGACATAGACGAGGTACTTTAAGAAAACTTAAGTAGGAGGTCGGGGAGAATACTTCAGCCTGGCAGTAGTGCAAGATCTGAGCTCTTCTTAATTCAATTCACCAAATATTAAGTACTACTGCAAGCGAATTCATAGGAACTAGATTACAAAAGCCAAAAAAGAGAGTCTCTGTCCTCAAAGAGCAAAGTGGAAATGAAAGAATATAAAAAACTTGAAAATATTATACAAATGTAGATGTTACTTTAATGCTGTATTATATTTGGATAAGATCCATTATTGACCCAACTCACATAGTACCCTGGTTTATGCATTACAATAAAATTCCAATGTATTCATTTAAAAAAAAGAATTCCAGGAATTAGAAACAGCTATTTAGGAAGCAAAGTATTTTTTGTTTGTTTCATTATAAAAGTCCATTTGGTTGTGAAAATTTGCCAATATGGTGTATAGCTTCAATCTCCATTTTTAAGGCTTCAGAGATAAAGATTTGTAAAATGTGAATGGAAATGCATCAGATAATTAGAAATGAGGTATTGAATCTTCATAAAATGATCATCTTAAGATCATTTTAAGTGGGCACAGAAGAATTGAACAAACTGAACAGAGACCTGGATTCTAATTTCAGCCTAAAACCACCTATACCCACATTTATAGGAGAAAAGTGAATCCAAGAGAGGTTTCCATTTGGCCAAGATCACACTAACTAGCTGTGTTGGAAAGAGGATTATTAGCCAAGCTATATTGAATTTTTCCTTCCACCTACTTGTAATCATGGTCAATATACAGTCTTTCAGAAAAATCTAAAAGAGTTTCCAAAATCCACCAATTCATTCCACATACCTTAAGGGTATAAGACTCATTTAGGGGTGACATGATGTGTGTATCCAAATATTTGAAGAGTTGCCATGTGGAAATGGGAGTAGGCTTATTCTACTTCGCCCCTTAGGGGAAGAACTAGAATCAGTGGGTAGAAGTTAAATCAAGATGATTTTTTTTCTTCCTTACAAGGAAAATTTCCTAATAAATTAGAGCAGTAAAAATTGGAATATTCATGAAACATTAAGTTCTGCATCTCTAGCAGTGACATGACCTTATGTCCGTCTGTCAGTGATGTAGAGGGAATTTGTGCCACTAACAGGAGACTAAACCTTTAAGGACTCTTCTATGATTATTTCTTTGTCTTGTCTTGCTCCATTTCTCTTCTCCTTTTTATAGCTGGGCCCACCCAATTGGAAAGATCAATCTGAACTCAAGGAAAGGGAAACAAACTGATTTTAATAGCCATGACAAGTTCCAAAAAATTCAACAGTCCTTTACTGATGACAATGATTGATGAATTCTGGTGAGGTAACCACACTTGAACTAGGTGGGAAGTAAAATTAGATCTAATATAGTGCCAGTAGCCATGATCACAGTCCCCCAAAAGGTTTAAATAACCCTTCTTGCCCCTCTTCAACCCTGTCCCCCTCCCCACCAACATTCACTCAGGCCCAGTGTAGCAGACCAGGAAAGGTCAATGTTCAAATTGACCAGATAATACCCTGATCTCAATGAATTCCTCACTTGGTGTGACCTTTATAATAATTCAGCACACTTTGCACTTAATTCACTCAGAATTGCTTTTTCTCTAAGACTTTCAAATTCAGGATTTCCTATAGAGAACCTCTTTTTTTTTCACCTGCCCTACTCCCTTATACCTACTGAATCTGCCTTTCACTCTCATCATGATCTTTAGTCTTTCAATACCTACTCATTCTGGGTACATACATATGTATATATAGGTATATATACACATATATAGGTATATATAATATATAATAGTACATATAATACACAAATACATATATTGCATATACAGGGGACTTAAGGTTTTAAATTGATTTTTCTTTCATGTTACCTAGTGGATCTTCATATTTCCTCTTAGCAAGAAACAAAAAAGGAGACTGACTGGCTTTTGCCAAGGCATTCAAAATTTCTATGATTTGCTCTGTAGAGAATGACTTCCACCATTCATTCTTGTTTTTTTTTTTATCTCAAACTTTAGATGTCTCTACTTACAATCTTTCCTTAACTTACATTCCATGATTTTTAAAAGGAAATTTAATGAACTCAAGAGTTCTGTTATGGTTTTTAATTAATGATTCCTTTTTGATAGATACCAATACCTTTCCTAAGCTGAGGTACCATTTAAGTCCAAAAGCATGGCAACATTTGAGTTGAAGAAAAGAGAAGCAGAAGATACAGCTAGGGTGGTTATTTGGCCTTTTGTCACAAAATATTAATCTTCACAGTCCTGTGTTTGTGGTTATTGGGACCAGCTCTCATGTACATCTGAAGCCAGGAGATTCAATGAGCTATCTACCACCACACAGGCAGAGGCATAGCAGCTCAATATTCAAATAACTTAAAACTCAGGGGAAAGAGTTCTTAAGCTAGAACTGAATTCCTCATTCCTGTGCTTACTTCTACTCTTATTTAGTTGTTTCCTCATCTAGGATTCTATTTTTCAGTTAACAAAAGTGTATTCTCAATCCTTCCTACCTTGAAGGTAAAAGAAAAAGAAAAAAAAAACCTGTAACAAATATACATGGTTAAACAAAACAAATTGCTGCATTAGCTATGTCCAAAAATATATATTATCTCATTCAACACCCCAAGTCCATCGTCCCTCTGTCATAATCCTTTTCCCAAAGCACACTTGTGTTAGCACTTGCTAACACAAAAGTATGTAAAAGAGGGAGATTATAAGATCTATTTTTATGGGTCTTGAATTTTCATTTTTCAGAAGTTTAAGTGGAAATATGAAATATAGCTTGCTAAAACAGAAGGAGGAGAATGGAGAAGAGGAGAAACAGTAATACTCCTATCCTAACTTGGTGATATTAACCAGGTTCTGGATCCTGGTCTTTTGTTTTTTCCCTTGCACACACACAATTCCTAACCCTGACATATCAGCTTTGAAAGAAAGCCCTCATTCTACAGCACTGTTACCTCCATAATTAGACAGACAGGCATGGTGGTTACAATATCACTACAGTGACAGTACTCACCATCTAATGAATTATTCACCCACTGAGAAGTGTGATCTGTCATAAGGCTCAAATAGTTTGTCCCAATGTTGTAGTAAAAATCTCAGAGAAATCCTGACAAACCCAAAGGCTTGTTTTAGCATTCAAAGAAAGTGACCTCTCCAAGGAATCTTGCATTAAAATTCACTTTTTATTAAAGAGTTATGTTTTCATAGTCAATTGCTAGACAGAGAGGCTGGATCAGCTGTCTGCTGACAAACAGATGAATGTATAAGTGACTGTGAAAATGCTTTATTTCTGTGTACCCTCTTTCCTTGCTCCTCCCACAACATGTCTGAAATGTCTGAAGGTACTTGAAGAGGACAAATGGGAAAGTAACATCTGCCCTCATCCCCTATATGGATCCAAGATGGTGGCAAAAGGAAGAATGAAGAAAAGCCCTTGGACATTGGTAGTTTCTAGAACATAAGAAAGTGTACAAATACTCCTGAGGGAGCATTTTCAGCTCTAAGAGCTGTATTTGAAAATGAATTCAAGTTTAACAGCTGCTAGCTTGCAATGCCCCTGTGTTCCGTGTACTAATTCAGAAGGTCTCTCCTTTCTCTTCAGCACAGAGAATACACTTTTCCCCTTATATCCACATGTATAGACATTTCATTGAATTCAAGTGCCTGGTACAATACAAATATTAGTCAACTGACTGTTGGCTATTCAATGCCTGTACAGTAAACAGTGTGCCAATGTGTCCTTTATTGGCTTTCTTCCAAGTATAAGAAAAACTGTTAGAAAGAAGGGAGACCCAGTTATATTAAGATTTGAGAGAGAAACAGGCTTAAATTGCTGTATGGGATTGAGTTAAAGATAAGGGAGAATTTCCCTGTTGTGTAAGTTGTCAAATGTTGAAATACATGACTGAAGGTGTCTGCTAATTCTCCTTCTCTGAGGAATTTTATTTTATTTTCTCACTTAATAGTATTTTATTTTTTCAAATTATGTATATAGTTTTCAATGTTCACTTTTATAAAATTTTAAATTTTTTCTCCCTATCCTCCCCTTCCCCCTTCCCAAGATAGCAAGCAATCTGATATAGGCTATACATGTACAATCACATTAAACATATTTCCATATTAGTCATGTTGTGAAAGAAGAATCAGAACAAAAGAAAAAAAACACACAAAAAAGAAAAAATAGTATGCTTCGATGGGCATTCAGACTCCATAGTATTTTCTTTGGGTGTGGATAGCATTTTCCATGGTGAGTCTTTTGGAATTGTCTTAGATCACTGCATTGCTGAGAAGAGTTAAATCTATCAAAGGTGATCATTGCACAGTGTTGCTGTTACTATGTATAATGTTCTTCCAATTCTGCTCACTTCGCTCAGCATCAGTTCATGTAAATCTTTCCAGGTTTTTCTGAAATCTGCCTGCTCATCATTTCTTATAGCACAATAGTATTCCATCACATTCATGTACCACAACTGGGGGAACTTTATCACTAGGAAAAACACCATTTTAGGAAGTGCCTAGGGCATCCATGCCATTTCTTTCCTGGTTTTGCTTCTGACTCTTCTGACTTTTCCACCTTGGACCCATATACTCTCCCCCAATACTTCTTCAGCTCCCATTTTTGTGTTGTTTAGTTCAATTATAATATAAGCTCCTTTTGGTTAGGATTGACTTTTTTATCTTATCTCTGTATTCTATGAATGTAGGACAGTGCCTCATGCATAGTAAGTATTTAGTAATTGATCATTCTACCTATTTTTCTATTTTGCTTCAGGGAAAAGCTTGGGGTCATTAAACACATTACTCAGTTTCCCAAAGGCAATCTAACCTGTTCACCTCTTCTTACCTAATTCACTATGTACCTAAGATGGCTGTCATTTTGGACCAACTTTATGTATTGTTCATTCTGATGCATATCACAATCTGGACAAAAGACATTTTTCATTCTCCTGTTTTTTCCTATATGGATAAGGCTGGATTCTTTTGAATGATTATAGATTTCATTTAGAAGGCTCTGAAATGTTCCAAGGCTTAAAGCTGTTAAAGCAATGTTATCCACTAAGGCTGCACAGCTAACAATGTTTGAATGTGTTCTTTTATTGGCTTCTTTCAATGTATGAGAAATGCTGTGAGAAGGGAGGAAGAGCCATTTCAACTTAGATTAGAAAGAGAAATAGGATTTAGCATCTATAGAGAGTTCATCTGCAAATATCTGTTTAAAGTCTTTGTCTCTATCTCTTTCATGCCTTAGTTGGTATTAATAATCAGTGTTGCTAAACAAAGTTATCTCTGTTGTATTTTTCAAAGAATTTTGTATATGTAACATAGGTTCAAGCCTGGATAGTTGCATAAGACTCTCCTCATTGGTTGAGAAAATGATGCTGAATATGGCTTGCCCACACAAAGGGCAGAATTAGCTGCAGAACATAAGAGAGATTTCTTCCTTCTTCAGGAAAGGAAAGATATGAATCTAGTCTCTCTTTAGGGAGAGACTGCAGAGGAGAGGGGAAAAAAAAGACTGTGGAGGGCAAACATGTAAGGGAAAGTTAGATATTCAACATGTCCCTAATTTATAGCTTGTCTATGGAGAATTTCCAGTAGGGTAAGATCAAGAATTCTTTATACAAAAATATTTATAGCAGCTCTTTTTGTGGAGGCAAAGAATTAGAAATCAAGTGGATGCCCATCAATTGGGGAAAGGCTGAACAAGTTGTGGTATATGACTGTGGTGGAATACAGTTGTACTAGAGGAAATGATGAGCAGGATGACTTCATCCTAACAAGCAGAAAAACCTGGAAGATGAACTCATGCAAAGTGAAATGAGCAAAGTCAGGAGAACAGTAGCTACCCTGATCAAGACAGTGATCCAAGACAATTCCAAAGGACCCATGGTGAAAAATGTTACCTGTATTCAGAGGGAGAAGTTTGAATTTTGTATGCAGATCAAAGCATGCTTTTAAAAACTTTATTTTTCCTGCTTTATTTTTATCCATTTTATTTCGCAACATGACCAATATGGAAATGTTTTGCATGACTTCATATATGCAATCAATATTAAATTGTTTGCCTTCTCAAGTATGAAGGAAGAGCAAGAGAGAGAGAATTTAAAACTTAAAATTAAAAAGAGTTTATTAATTTTTAAAACATATAATTGGGAAATATTTAATTAAATAAATAAAAATATATTAAAACTAATATGGGAAATCATATGATTCACACTGAGAAACTGAAAAACAAGAGAACTCTGATAAGAGAAATTACTTTTCTCCTATATATTGATTTAATGTGTTGGAGTGATAAGTTTAAAGCTCAAAAGAAGATTGTTTCCCTATTAAAAATAGTTCTTTGCTCCCTAGATTTCAAGAATATACATAGTGTTCTACTTTTGGAACTTTCATCCCTAACCCTTCTTATGAACAGATTTTTTTTTTCCCTCCCCTCCAGCAAGTTACAACTGCTCAAAGAAGGCTTTAATGGAACCATACATTCCAGCTTCTCCTAATGCTTAGCAACTAGGACGTGCCAAGAAGCCCCTATAAATAAGCGTGTTTGGGTGTGTGTGCCGGTGCTTTTATGTTCTCTCCCTGTGGTTGTTGTTTTGGCAAGCTTTCCTTATTCTCATTAATATGCAGGCAAAACCACTGCAAACTTGTTCTGCAGTACTAGATGGCTGAAACAGACAAGAACCAAGTCAGCCAGGGAATGATCAAAGCTGGGTTAATCTCTTCTAATCTCATAATCAGAAGATGATTCATTTCCAGTATGAGGACCATCCCAGAGATACAGCACTGTATCCCACTGACAGCTCCTGAGACTCCGTGTAGTGTGTTTGTGTATATGAGAGTGAGGGTTGAATGTGTACATGTAGTATAGTACTAAATAACATTTAAGTAATACTTTAAGGCTTACAAAGTGATTGATACGTATTATCTTATGCTATCCTCACAACTGTATATGGCAGGTGATATTATTCTCACCATTCTACAGATGAGGAAACTGAGGCTGGCAGAGATTAAGTCATCTGCTCAGGGTCACACAGCCAGTGTCTGAGGCAGGATTTGAATTCAGGTCTTCCTGGCTCCAACTCCAGAAATTAATCTACTACATCAATCACCTACTTGGCTAGCCTAATAAGAAACAAAGCCTTAACAAATAATCTCAGATAAGTCCAAGTGGTTGACATTTTCAAAGGTGTCTTTGGTTTGGCCAATGGAATTGCTACTAGAATCAAAAAGACCATTTTCTCTTGGCTTATAAACTAGATATAAAGAGAAAGATGTGTCTGAGATGGATATTTCTGATCAATGAGGTCTTCAATCTTTTCTTTGTTCTTCCCCGAATATTATGGAAAAATTGGCTGTTCTTGGAGGACTGTGGTCTATGTCCATGGAAAGACTGTCAGTAGGGAAGAAAGTACAGATCTCTTAACTTAAATAAAATCACCTATCTCTGAAGGGTCAAAGTCTCTTACAATATCATCTTAGTTCCTCTTACTTTGCTGATCCACCTGTTAGGTTTCTGTTTGCTGCCCTGATTCATTACCCTATCTTCACTAGGTTTCCAAACCATCTCATCATCTTTCAGGATCTAAGAATAAAACAGAATGAGAGACGGAAGGGGAACTCTTAGGTTTTCTTCTAAAAATAGCACTCTATTTTTAAATTGAACTGTGACTGAACCAAAGGGTTGGAGAATTGGGTCGGGGATAGAGTGGGGAGAATAAAGGAACTTCAATTATAAAAGGCAAAATAATTTAGAAGCTGGTACCCAGAATTGAGTGTATGGATAGTCATTGGTTCAATTATGAACATGTTGCTTAATTTAGATTTGTGGAAGAATTTCAGAGTTGGAAGGACAGTAGGGGTTATTTAGTCCAACCTCATAGGATCATGGATTTAGATATAGCTGACACCTTAGTCAGCAGGTCCAACTCCTCCAATTTACACATGAGGAAAATTGAGTCCTAGAGAATGGAGTAAATTGTTCAAGGTCATACAAGTAATAAATAACAGAGTAAAGATGGAAATTTATATCTTATCAACTATACCCTCACTAAACTCTTAAATAGGAATTTCCTCTATGAAATCCCTGACAGATGGGTATCCAGTCCTTACTTGGACACTTCCATCATCAGAGGCAGTTTTCAAAACTAGACTGTGCATAATACAGGGACAGAGTACTACTGTGATACCTTATAAAGATGCAGAGGTGAGACTAAGTTCTCAAAGGCAATAAATTTAGACTCAGTGATGGACTGTACATATTGGTTGCCCAAGGATCAGACTAGTTAGGTTTGGAGAGGATAATGAGTTTGTTGGTTACTATCTACTAAGACATAGAAGGCTTGGACATTGGTGATGGTTTTTGATATTTTGAAATATTATAGCCATAAAAATTTTCCCTATTTGTTTCAAGAATGTTGGGAAGCTTTACTAGATTTGTTCTATAGTAAGGTATCTGAAAGATGTTAGAGATAGGCTATCCTTTTAGGTAGAAGGAGAATGCTGCTAACCTACCTTCAATACATCAGGTATTTTGATACAGAAATTTGTCATATTTGTCATATGTAAAATATATACATACATATATATATATATGTATGCACACATATTCTACATATACAATATGTATCTATGTACATACCTTTATATAGATAACACATATATTTGTTACTGGATCTGTGATTTCGTCAGTATAAGGAGCTCCTAGTGAGAAACTTCAACCAATGCAGTTAAGCAACTCTTCATACAATTTGAAGCCTTATAGAGTCATATGAGAACACTGAAATATTAAGTGAGTTGCCCAGGGTCACATGACCAGTCAAAAGTTGAACTTGAATTCAGAGTTTTCTGATACCAAGGACAGCTCTTTATCTATTTCTCTATATTGCCCTATATATAGGATGTATACATAAACATTCATTCAACATCTACTATGTGCTAGGTGCTGTTCTAGGTGCCAGGGATACAAAGGAAAAAACAAACCTTGTTGTCAACAAGCTGACATACTATCAGAGAAGATAACATATATCCACATATAAATGTATACAAAATATGTACAAAATAAAAATAATAAAATAAATGATAGGCAACATGGTATAGTGGATACAGGGGTAGTCTTGGAGTCAGGAAGACATAGCTTTAAGTCCTGTCTGTAAAACCAATTATGTGATCATAGAAAGGTGGATTAAATTCCCAATGTCCCAGACAACTATATGCTATAGATGAGAGTTGCTGACCTCCACTGGTGGAAGGTATTTTTAAACCAGGAATTCCTTACACTGATGAAATCACAAATTAGAATCAACTTCTACCAGACATCTGTTTTTATATATATGTGTGTGTGTGTGTGTGTGTGTGTGTGTGTGTGTGTGTGTGTGTGTTTGTATGTATATATGTGTGTATGTTCTTTACTTATATATATATTCATATGAACTCACACACTAATGAAATTTTATTATCACATGAAAAGGAGTTTTATCATTTAAAATTTTTATAAGTAGATAAGGAAACTACCAGATGGGGCTTAGTAGGTCTGTCCTTAATATCTCAAATAGATGCCTTGCTCAGGTACATTTTTGTATACTTGATAATTTACATTTTCAGGTGGTGTTATCTTGAAATCACAAAGCTCAGATTTTCTTTTTTCACAGAATTCTGAACTGTGGTGATGGGCAGGTAGGTGACTGTGGTGTGTCAGGCAAAAGTAAACAGAGGAAATGGTACTTGGGGAAGAAAGAGAATCACATATACACACACAGCATCCCAAAAGCAGTAAGGTTTATTAACTTCAGAAGTATAAATGCTACAAACATATCCCCAAAATATTATTTAAATAATACTTCTTATGAAAATTCAACAGACAACATCTTGTACTATGTAACTCTAGTTGAATTTTGATCTTTGTAAAAACTTTCTTTACCAGCTGCTCAGTGACTGAGAGCATTGTATTCATAATTCTAAACTTTTAAGATCATCCAAAGAATGGGTTTTTTATGCATACATGACAGTTTTGACATAGCCCCAAGAGAAAAAACTACAGTGGAGATAGTTCACAGGACTGAAGTGGCCAAGCAAGAGGATCTTCTCTACTTAACCAATGGTCTGAGAAAGTATCATCCAGAAACTGTCCCACATGCAATACATAATAATAGCTTTCCTTGTCTTATTAAAAATAAAATTTTTAAAAATTATTCAAAAATCCACAAGACTTAAAAAGTACCAAAAAAATTTAAACAGTTAAATTTTCAAATGATGCTTGTAGTATTTATACTTCTGATATTTTTGATGTTTAAAACTGCACTAAGATTTTTGGCAGAGGTGTGCTAGAGCCAGGCCTTATCTGCTCCTGAGAACCAACTGTTAAAATTTCAGTGTGAGCATTTATACAAACCAGATTTATTATTTTGCAGATTTGTTTAGACTTAAGAAAGTGATGGAAAAATATTATCACTATAGATTAAACTTAAAAGTTGGTTAGGGGAACTAGGTGGCACAGAGCACCAGATCTTGAGTCAGGAAGACCTCAGATCAAATTCAGCCTCTGTGTGACCCTGGGCAAGTCACTAAACCCAAATTACCTGAAAAAAAAAGTATGTGGAGTAAAACCCTCCCTCCCACCCCCAGGTAGTTGTTAAACATTTACCAGCATATGTCTGTTTTTGGGAAACCTGATATATAAGAAAGCATTCACAATGTTTTTCCATCTCCAATATTCTTGGGTAAGAACAAGATAATGTCACCCCCCAAAAAAACCATCAGAATGCATCTTGCTGTTAGAAATCTGACTGGCAGAAAGGGTTAATTCCAAGTGGAAATGAGCTAGGAAATGATGTGTTTTCCCAGCTTCAAGCAATGGTGTTTTTCTCAGTGCTGGCCTAGCCTACCAACATGGCTGATATTAGACAGCCACTGAAACAGCTAATGCATGACCCAGAGGGACTAGCTATTCCCAATGCAGCATTTGGAGTGATTAGTCTCAGCTTGTGTCTTTGATTAAGCCAACTTTTCTTGGTTTGTGACAGGTGTCAGGAATTGGAAGAGCAGGGAATTAATTCCACTGGATGGGGGAGGGGCAGGGCAGCTGAGCAAAGCATTGAGCGTTTAGTAGTCAGGACTGCCAAATCAAAGCCTTATAGACTATAAATTGGAAAAGAACAGTTCTTTTTCTCTGACTTCCTCCTCTCCCAAATAATAGTCTGAAAACAGTTTGGAGCATCTTCATTAGGAAAAATCCTTTCTGGTCCTTGATATGTTTTTGATTTTATCATAATTCTGTCAGTTTATAATTCTTTCAATAATTACATCTGGTATGAAAGAGAAAAAATCCAATCAGAGAGAACATTTTCTAACCAAGGGAATTTCATGTAATTTTTCTTCCAAAGATCTTGTGATGTAGTCAACTTAGGGCTAACAAGGTCATTTTCAACTGCTAAATTTGTAGATTAAACCTAGAATTTATGTGTAAAATATTGCCCTTACTGGTTGTTTCCTTGATGTTCCTGCGATTAGACCCTGGACCACTAAATCACTGCCTCATAGCATTAATCCTGGAGGGCTCCTTAGATGTCACCTAGTCCAACACCTCCCAGAGACTTAGAGTAAATTGCCTACAGTCACATAGGTAAGAAGTGGTTGGGGCAGAATTTGAATTCAGGACCACTTAACTGAAAGCCAGTACTCTTTTTTATTGATAGTACATTGTGGAACCATGAGGTAAGTGTTACTATTAATATGTCCTCATTATAATCCTAGAAATGTAATAAATATTCTAATCTCCATTTTATAAATGAGGAAACTGAGGCTGAGAGAGGTTAAATTACTTGCCCAGAGTCATAAATACCTCTTAAATATCTGAGGTCACATTTGAACTCAAGTCTTCCTAACTCCAGGTCAAGCACTCTATTCACTGTGGCACCTAGCTCCCACAGCTACTATAGAGTGTGTGTGTATGTGTGTGTGTGAGTGTGTGTTAGGGTTTGTTATTGTTCAGTCTTTTTCAATTGTGTCCAATTCTTCATGACCCCATTTGGGGGTTTCTGGGCAAAGACATTAGAATGGTTTGCCATTTCCTTCTCTAGCTCATTTTACAGATGAAATTGAAGCAAACACGGCAAGTAACTTGCCCAGGTTCACACACCTACTAAGTGTCTGAGGCTTGATTTGAACTCAGGAAGAGGAGTCTTCTGACTCCAGGCCCAGCACTCTATCAACTGCACACCTAGCTGCCCTAAGGGTCAATGTTCCCTTAGGGTTATTTCACCCCCATGGCATAACTGTCTAAAAATCTGAAGACACAGAGAAGAAACAGAGTGAGATGACATTTTAGCCTTATTTCTTGACAATTCTTTTGTATATACTTAACTATAGAATAGTATATTCCTATAGTATCTTATATAGTGCATATTACTATCTCCACCAGAAGGTAAGCTGCTTGAGGGGAGGAAATGTTTTTCCAATTTTTTTGTGTAATGTGGCAGGGACTGACCACTGAGGCAAATATAATATTTTCTGCCTGCTGCCAACCTACCTGAGAACTTAGTGAGATGACTTCTGGAAATGCATGATGGAGGGCTTGTTTCGCGCCTCAGTTCAGAGTATTTGTGGTACCTTCTGACTATTTCCTATATAGTGGCCTTTTAATTGAGTGCTGAGCCAAAACTGGGTGTTCATATGAAAGATAAGAATGGAAGAACTATGAGGTAGCTTGTGTGGGAAGAGAAAAAAATGCCAAGGCCCTCAAGACTGAGCAGAGAGTTAAGTGGAACAACAACCACTGAAATTATCCTATCTTCCTACCTGGTTGCCAATATTTTGCCACAAAATTTTGGGTTCCAAATTTTCTCCCCATTTCTCCCCTCCCCCCACCCCAATCACCAAGCATTCTAATTTCCCCTAACACCAACCTGCCTTCTCTTCTATCATCCCTCCCTTCCCTTGTCCCCATCTTCTCTTTTGTCCTGTAGGGCCCGATAACTTTCTATTCCCCATTGCCTATATTTATTATTTCTCAGTAGCAAGAACAATACTCAACAGTTGTTCCTAAAACTTTGAGTTCCAAC
>CM053773.1:89657547-89697472 GCA_028658325.1 Potorous gilbertii | reverse complement strand
ATTCTGCTTTTTAAAGAATTCTTCTCCTCATTGGCTTTTTGAACCTGTTTTGCCACTTGAGTTAGCCTATTTTTCAAGTTGCTATTTTCTTCAGCATTTTTTTGGGTCTCCTTTAGCAAGGTGTTGACCTGCTTTTCATGCTTTTCTTGCATCTCTCTCATTTCTCTTCCCAGTTTTTCCTCTACCTCTCCAACTTGATTTTCAAAATCCTTTTTGAGCTCTTCCATGGCCTGAGCCTGTTGAATATTTATTATGGATGTTTGGGATACAGAAGCCTTGGCTTCTATGTCTTTCCCTGATGATAAGCATTGTTCTTCCTCATCAGAAAGGATGGGAGGAGATATCTGTTCACCAAGAAGGTAACCTTCTATGGTCTTATATTTTTTCCCTTTTCTGGACATTTTCCCAGCCAGTTACTTGACTTCTGAGATTGCTCTCCACACCCACCTCACCCTCCAGATGCACCCAGCTTGGGGTCTGAGATTCAAATGCTGCTTCCCAGCCTCTGGGCTTTCAGCAGGGGTGGAGCTGCTATTCAGTGTGAGATTAAATTCAGGTACTCGGGGGGGGGCAGGGTTGCTATTCAGTGTGAGATTAAGTTCAGCTGCTCGAGTCGGGACAGGGCTGTCACACGGGGCTCAATTCCCTCAGAGGGTTTATGTGGAGACCTTCAACAATGGATTTGAGCTCCTGCCTGCTTTGGGAGCCCCTGTCTGCTCCCGAGGGGGCTTGAATTATGGAGACACCCCACTCCCCTCTTGGTCAGCCAAAAAGGCTCTCTCACTGACCTTTGGTGCCTGTGGGTGGAGCGACCTGTGTGGCCACTGGAGGTTCTGTCCCTGAAGCCTGCTTGGATCTGCTCCTCTTGGTGCCTCACGGCCAAGGCAGGGCTGGCCTCTGCTCTGGGTCCGGTGTGCGATGGACGTTTGGTGTCTTTTTTTCAGGTCTCTCTGGAACAGAAATCTCTTCCACTCCATTGCTGTGTGGCTTCTGCTGCTCCAGAATTTGTTGGGAGCTCTTCTTTACAGGTATTTTATGGGCTGTGGGTTAGGAGCTAGCATATGTGAATCTTTCTACTCCGTCATCTTGACTCCTCCCCCACTTAATTGTTTATTCTTGATCTTGGGTGAATGAGCATACAGAACACAATGGACTGGGTAATAATGACTTTAAGTTTTAAAGATCAGAAGGATCAAAATTCACTTCAACTACCAGAGCCAGTAGCAACAGAAACGGTGAAGATCTACTTGACCTGGCCTATCACTGAATCACCCTGCCAGACAAGATACCATGTCCTATAGGATGAATTGCCAATCAGCTAGGAGATTCCTACAAGTGAACTCGGTGGTGACTTCCCATAGCAAGCACTTCAAATTTGAATCCACTCTCCCCAGGTACTTAGTGGGTATGTCAATGGGAGAGTATGCCAACTATTCAGTTGAATGGTGCTGTTCAGGTGTATGCTGGTATACTTTGAGCCTTACTATACTTTCTCAGTAAAAGTCCTTTTGTAAAAATCTAATTGATTTAAACTGGTTGATTGATTTAGGTATCTGAGTTTAAGGTGGGGGTGGAAATCACATCAGACAGAAGCTCATGTATTAAGTCACCTCATTCCCTCAGTTATTCCAGAACCCCAAATATATCATGAGCTACTTTCCAGGATGTCAACCTGCCAGTTCAAGAAAGGAGTTGAAAGATCAAGCACAGAGTGCTACATCTGGAGGCTTTGTCTGGGATAAACATCAAACCCTTTGTTTTTGAAGAGGACTGAAAATTTTGCAGAGAAAATTTTACTGGGACTCTTTTTATATTGAGTACTTTAGTTTTGGGGACTCATTAAAGAAAAAAAGTGACTTTTTTGTTTTAGGTTGTAATTGTATAGTTTTCTGGCATGTTTCTGTACAAGTCAGATCAGTTTTTTGGGGATAACTTTTCTTTTTTTAAATGGAAACAAAATAGAAATGCTTTGATTAGGGACTGGTTGAAAAACAATGTAGCATATGAATGTAATGGTTTTGTTTTCCAACAAGAAATGAAAAGGAAAAAGTTTAGTGTAAACTGATGCAGAATGAAGTAAGCAGAACCCAGAATCCAGTATCCACTATGCCCCAGATCTTTTATGAGCCTCACAATAACCTTGGCAAGTAGGTGTTAGTATTACCCCCACTTTATATTTGAAGAAATTGAGGCAAACAAGTTAAATGACTTGCCCCTGGCACACAGCTAGGGAGTGTTTGAGGCTAAATTTGAACTTGACTTGAGGCTTAGCACTCTGTACAAGATGGTACCACCTAGCTACCTATTGCTACAATGTAAACAGAAAGATCCCTAAAATAAAACCAAAGGTTATGCAGGTCTTGGCCCAGAGAAGTGATGAGGATGTGCACTCTTGTCCTTTCCTTGGAGAGATCAAGGAGACTATGGCTGAAGCATCTCACATAACTGTCAGATAAGAGCTGCAGGTTTTGCTTGGTTGTTTTTCTTTACTACAAGGGAAGGCTTGCTGGGTAGGGTGAGACTAGGGTTTGCTGAAAATGAAGGTGATGTACAAACAGAAGTATCAATACTGGATTTTTTTTTAAATCAAAGGAATGGCTGACTAGATGACCTCTAAGATTCTGTATAGCTCTAAATCTATCATCATATATAAATATAATTTTTTTATAATTATTGTGATTGCTGCTGTTACTGTTGCTATTGCTACTATAGGTTAGGCAAGAAGATTATTTTGTTCAATTCCCTTTTCTTAACCACCGGAAGAATGTCTTCCTCTAAATATGAGAAGTTTGTGCTGATGAAACTGGTAACAGTGCACGGTATGTTTATGACATGACAACCAACACTAGGAGGTGTGCTTGTTTTGTACCCCTCCCCGCTTCCACCCCATCACATAACTAGCCATCATACAATTTGGTTCGTTTGCCTCCCGTGATAGTAACACAAAACCTTGCCATCCCAAAATATAAAGTTAAACATGAATTTAAGTCCTCACAGGTCAAATCACAGACTTAACATCAATTCAATTCCATAGGCATTTGTAAAGTACATACTACCTGTCAGTCACTAAGCAAATTCAAAACTGAAATAGTCCCTGCCCTCAAGGAACTTATATTTTATTGGGAAGGACATCCTGGAATCTTGAAACCTTACTTTCAGAATATAACTCAGAGAACAACCTATATTTAAATAAGGATATTGGATACACCATCCCAATAAGTGGTTATCTAGATTTTACTTAGAAATCTCTAGTTGGAGTAATCTACTATTTCCCAGGTAATCAGACTACTACTAAATCTCAAGTTTATTCTTTATTGTTCATCACAGCATCATCCTTCCTAAGCTATCCAAAAAGGCTTTCTTTTTGATGCTATGTGCCAGTTGTTCAATATGCCCCTAGACCAGTCTGAACTCCTGGTATCCTTTTCCCTCCCATCTCCAGTCATTCAAGCTAGAACCCCATCAGTCTTCTATTTTCCATATTGCATCCAGGGACTGTTACAGCCTGTTTGGTTTAATGAATATCTTTCTCTTCTTTCATATCTCACTCAGAAACCCTGGGGCAAAAAGCAAAACCAAAACCCCCCACCACTTGCTCTAGTTTTAGCTAATTATAACTGCTTTGGCAAATTCTGTTGTCCCAAAATAACCAAGATGCTCAATGAATTGACACTTTCTAGGCACATTAACATGAGATTCTATGCATATTTAATAGGAAAAATCAGAGGTCTTTTTTTTAAAGGTTTTAAACATTTTCCCCATTGTACCAATGTGTGTGGGTATGAAATCTACAACTTAGCAAAGTCGATTATTTTCATATTTTCTTCTAATGAATAAAATAGTAAAAGATTTCATAATTAAGCTCAAATCCTACAGAGGTCTTAGATAAAATGTTCTTTGAATTAATTACTATTTGTTTAACATTCAGCTTCTGCTGGATATAAAAGGATGAGAATTCCAAAGTTTTTTTATATGCAAGAAATACTCAACTTCCTGCTAGCTTTGCTCTTTTCTAAATAGGTCACTCTGGGGTTACTAAAGGCCTAAGTGACACAGAACTCACTATAAATCAATGGAGTGAACAGACTAAGTGGGCAACAATGATGTCATCTACTCTTTTAGTTCATGCCCCTTAAAGGACATATTCCCTTTGGCACTAGCTGAAGCTTTCTAGAGATTTCTGGGTAGCGAGGAAGAGAACGCCTTCCAATAATCTAAGGCAGTGGTCAAAAGGGCATAAATAACTCTATCAAATTTTATATATGTCCCAACCTTGTGCAATGGACTGATTATGAAAAGGACATCTATTCAAGGCTCATGTTTAGAAGTCAAGCTATTATTTGCAGCATTTTTATATAATCGATAACTTACATTTTTTCTTTTGAAAGATGCCAGTTCATATTCTTTGACCGCTTCTTAATGTTTTTCATGTTTGCTACACGGAAACAATTCCATAAAATGGACAATGGTCTTTTTTCATGTTGGTAAGTGAGAAAGAAGGAATTTGCCTTTTCTGAAACCTTCAAATGCTTTTCCTACTTCAAGCCCATCACTTGAGAAATTCTTGCTGCCACTGAACAAAAAGCCAGGTATCTTCTCTTTTTCATTCTATTCCACAGTGTTTTCAACATAAAGATGTTGTTTAAGTAGTCTGAAGTACTGAATTTCATCTGTTAATACTTATTAAACACTTGCTTTATGCAATGTACTATAACTAGATGATTTATTTATTTGTTTTGTATGACCTCTTTGCCCTTTTAAATTTTTTCTTTTTCTTTTTTAAATTGGTGGGTGCTGAGGGAAAGAAGTATTTTAATGTGGCAAAACCACAATTGATTATACCATTTTATAGAATTTTTTGCATGGAGAAAACATGAAAAATATTAGGAAATGATCAAAGGATGTAGACTGACATATTTCAAAAGACTAAGTATAAGCCATTAATCATGTAGATATGCTGCAAATAATAATAGGTAGCACTTATATAGCACTTTATGTTTTGTACTTTATGTTATGTTTATATACACTGAGGTGTTTACTGGAACTAAACTGCCAAGCATTCAAACTCTGCTTCAGAGAGTGTAACTCTGATGGGCTGGTCATGTTGTTTGAATGCAAAGCGTACACTTGCCAAAAAGACTATTTTGTGGAAAACTCTAACAGGGCAAACACTCACATGGTGATCAGAAGAAACAATACAAGGACACTCTCAAGGTCTCTCTTAAGAACCTTGGAATTGATTGTGTGACATGGGAAACACTGGCACAGGACCGCTCAGCATGGTGTGCCCTCATCAGAGAAGGTGCTGTGTTCTATAAGCAAAGCAGAATTGAAGCAGCTCAAAGGAAACACAGGATACGCAGACTTAGAGTATCCAGCCCAAATGTTCACACAGACTGTCTGTGCCCAACCTGTGGCAGAGCATTCAGAACTCATATTGGTCAGATTAGTCACAATCCAACACACTAAAACTTGACTCTAGGATAGTGATGTCATTTTGGTTCTCTTCAAGAATGAAATATAATAACCAACCAGTATATATTAACTTATTTGATCAAATCATTAGTAAGGAGATACAAAAGCCCAAGTAGCAAAGATAACAAAAGACAACAATGGTAAATATTGGCAGGACAGTGGGCAGATAGGCATACTAATGCTTTGTTGGTAGAATTTTGAACTGTTCTAGAAAACAATTGGTATGTTAAAAAGGTCACTAAACTATACATGCCCTTGCCCTATTGATAACATATACTCCAAGGAGGAAAGGACGGAGGGAAAGGTCCCATATTCATATACATGCATATATATATATATACACACATACGTATACATGTATGTGTGTGTGTATATATTTATAGCAGCCCTTCTTACAGCAGTACAGAACTAGTGGCAGCATGGGTCTGTGGATAGAGAGCTGTCTTTGAAATCAGAAAGACCTGGGTTCAAGACCTAACTCTGACATACAGGGTATGTGCTGTCAAAGACTTTAAGCTGCACAGGTGTGAACAGCCCCACTCAGGAGTTCCTTTTACCAATGAAAATCATACCCTCTCTACACACAGATTGGGAGAATGGCTTAATAAATTGTGGCATATGAATGTAATATAATATTATTGCACTCTAAGAAAAGAAGAGCATTAACTGATACCAAGTAAAGTAAACAGAACCAGGAAAACAATTTATAGGAATGCCACAATAATGTTGAGGAAAATGACAATGAAATACTTCAGAATTCTGATGAGTGGAGAGGCTAATCGTGGCCTCGGAGAACTAATGGTGAAGCATGCCTCCTTCATCCTGGCAGATGTATGATGGATTCCAAGTGCAGAATAGGGGAGGCATTTTCAAATATGACCCATGTGTTGATCTTTTTGCTTGTGAAGCAAAGGTTTTATTGATGCTGGACAGAGGAAAGGGGAGTCATTGGGAAATGACAGTAATGTACAAAAGAAAAAGAAAGAAGGGAATTAATAAAGCATTAAAAAACACAGAGTGATTAGTTACTTAACCTTTTGTAGTAGTGTTCTTTGTATGACAAGTTGGGAATGATATGAGAAAGGCTGTGAAAAGATAAGCAAATACACTCTTGGGGCTATCAATTGGTCTGACTGTTCTAGGGAACAATTCGGAATTAAATTTCAAAATTGACTACCCTGCCCTATCTCCTTTGACCAAAAGATGACAATTAAGCATATACTTATGGGACGGTGGAAATACCATTAGTTTTGCATTCAGAGGACTTGGGTTGAATCCTAGACCTACTATTTCATGTACAACCTTGGACAAACCATAACACCTCTCAGCGTCTCAGTTTCCTAATCAGTAAAGTGAAGAGACTGGACTAGATGATATCCTTTTCAGTTCTAAATCTTTGATCCTGTGACAATCAATAAACATTCACTAAGTGGATTACTACTATATTCCACGTACTGTGCTAAGTGCTGGTAAAAAAAAAGTCACCATTCTCAAGGAGCTCACAAGTCTAATGGGGGAGACAACATGTAAACAACTATGTACCCAGAAGATTTATACAGGATAAATTAAAAATAATCAAGAGAAGGAAGGCTCTAGAATTAAGGGGGAAGGGAGGGCAAGGGTCAAGCAAAGCTTCAGAAGTTGGAATTTCCCAAGGAGTCCAAAAATAAAAAGTCCAATATGCACCAAAATATTTATAGCAGCACTTTTTTGTTGTAGCAAAGACCTAAAAACAAAGTAGATACCCATCGGTTGGGGAATGGTTAAACAAATTCTGGTATATGAGTGTGATGGAATATTATTGAATTGTAAGAAATAATAATTATGAAAAACATACTGAAGCATGGGAAGACTTATATGAACTGACAGAGAGAAATAAGCAGAATTAGGAAAATAATATACACAATGATGAGAACAATTTAAAGGTAACAGCAGTCAAAACAATTAAAACTGAAGGAGTAGGGTATGTAGAATTAAGGACGTAGAAATGTTTGAATTAATTGATGTCTTGGTACATTTTACTCAACGGATTTTTTTCTTTCCTTTTCTTTTTTTTAATCAAAGATGGCTCTGCAGAAGAGATATTGGGAAATGAAGAGTATGTAAAAATAAAAGATAGTAAAGTTAATTTTAAGAAGTGTGCTGTGTAACCGTAAATGAGATACTATTAGTAAATTACAAGAGCTTAGAAAGTAGGAGTTCTGTCTTACTCTTCTTTGTATACCCCGAGGACTAAAACAATGCTGGTGGGCCCTGTTGTTTTTCACCTGAATCAGTCAGTTGTCATGGCAATCTCTTTCCCAGCAGCCACCCAGTGTAGCTCAGTAGGCTAAGTGAGCTGGCTAGGCAGAAAAGGGGAAAAAATTCTAATGCCTGGTCTTACTTCCCAATTAAGCATTGTGTAAGTCACTTACCCTTTTGGAACTCTACTTCCCCTTTCTGTGGAATTGGGGGGAAATAACACTACAATGACTTGAGAAATAGATAAGAATTTTTTTTTAAAGTGAGTAAAGTCTTGCTACCATTCATTAATTTGCTGCTCATTTAAGAGCAATAAATCCTAATGATAAGATGTGGAAGTGTATCACCCCTCACTTTCTTTGCAAAAGTAGGGACTATGGGTGGGGAGCACTGTATATAATACCAGATTTCTGATATATTAGTGTTATTGAACTGATTCCCCTTGCCCTCCTTTTTAAAAAAATTATTTGGTATAAGGGATGCTTCTTTAGGATGGGGAGCAGAGAAGAAGACATTAGCAAATGGACTTGATGTAAAAATAGATGATTTCAAAGATTAGATGACTTAAAAGATTTTAAGAATAGCAAATAGATGTTGCTTATTAAAGGGGCCTTTTCTTACTCACTCTGGAGTCATATTGGTCATGACTAGTTCTAGCTGTCTTTCCTTTTCTGCTCTGAGATGAAATAAGCTTTCCTTAGAAGAAGTGGTAAAGGAAAGGAACTTTCACCCCCCAGTGCTGGGTACCAGCTTCTGGTTCCATGTCAGGGCTAGAATTGAAGTTTTTGCTGTACCTTTGTGACTTTTTAAAAGTTATGTTGTAAGAAGACTGGCTATTCTGAGTGTTCAGAAATAAAAGAGGCTGAGAAATACTTTGCATCCTTAACTACTTAATGATAGTGTTGCATGATTCTGTTTTTGTGTAGTGCCAAAGCTAAGAGAGAATGAATGTTTGATAGTGTCTAAGGTGACTACTATTTTATAGATGCCAACAGGGTAATAAGTACTGACTGACCCCCACCTGGCCAATAGCATCCTTAATCCACCTGAATCTTGCTCAAAGGAGCCCTGATGTACTTTTGATGGCTGGTCAATGGTCTCTCCTGTATAGAGAGAGCTTTCTTTTCCCAGTCATCATTAAAACCATCATGGTGAATGATTATGATTCCTCATAGGGATAACTAGCAAGCATCAGACTGGCTGCAAGACCACACAGTGACAGAGAAGATGAAAGACCTTTAATGTGATAAGTTGGAAGCAACAATGGAAAGGGAGTCTCTGATTCTAATTACTGTGCTTTCAGGATGCTGATAATCAAATCAATCACTGAACCAAAAAATAAAGCTTAACTACCTGAGAAAAACGTTTTCTAGATGACACGTAGACAGCTGGTGTTGTTTGGGAATTAGAGCCAGGCTCTGTTTGTTTCTACCTAAATCCAGTCATTTGAGGTGGCTCTTTTTTTTTTTTTTTTTTGCTCTTTTTATTTTTGATAGCTCTGTCAACCTCACTTTGGAAGTGTGAACAGATTTACAGACCAATATTTCATGGTTCTATGAAGCTTAAAACTCCCTCAAACCACAGAAAAACATCAAATGTGAAAAACAGAATCTAAAAAAGACTGTTAAAGAAATGATCTAAGGGTCTTCCCTTCCCCCCACCCTCATTCTATTTTTCATTTTCAGTTCTTGTGACACCTATTCAGGTCTGTAATTGCTTTAAGCCAAATGAGTTTAAATTTATGTTCCTGTGATGGGAAAAGGTTCTTTAAAAATGTATATAACAAGAAAACACCGTTGCCCTGGTAACAAGATCTTGGGCATTCCCTTTTTTTGTTGAAGAAGTGTCTCATGCTACATAATCTTTTTATTTAAGATAGAATTGGAGCAAAGAATTAAATTCTAATGTGCAGGTATGCCTCATTTTATCCAGCATATTATAAGATCATGAAACTAGAGATGGAAAGAATATTGCCCAAGAAGGAAGGAAGGAGGGGAAAAAAGCATTTATTAAGTACCTACTATATACCAGGCTCTTTATAAATATTATTTCGTTTGATCCTGACAACAACCTTGGGAGATGGGTGTTATAATTATGCCTACTTTACATTTTACTGAAATATAAAAAAGCTTAAATTATTTGCCCAGGGTCACAGAACTGATGTATGAGTCCAAATTTGAACTCAGGTTTTCCTGACTACAGTATATAAAAGTGAGGATAAGTGAATTCTTCATTAATTTACTGTACATTTTATGTCTGATATTTTAGGAATGTATTTCTTAAAATACATTCCTAAAATATATTTCCTAAAATACATTCCATGTAGTCTATAAGTTTCAGCTTTTTTACTAGAAAATTTTTCCTGCAAACCACCAGATTTTCATATCTTTTCAAGTGAACAGAATTAGTTTTATACCGCCTTGCCCATATGTGAAACAGTTAGATAATGGCTTTTAATATCTTCCATTTAGTTTTATGTTCTCAGGAAGTGTTCTGTCTGGTGCTATTTTCTTGAATATTTATAATAAACACAAGCCCAGAATTTAAAAAAAAAAAGATTTTTATAGGTTATTAGTCCAATGCCTCCATTTTGCCAAAAAGCAAACTTAAGCCATGCAAGGTCATTTGTGATCCTAAGGTGACAAAGCTTTTCATTACACTGTGAATATACATATAGTTGTTTGTATTATTAAAAAAAAATCATTTCTATTTTAATACATATGGAAAGTTGACTGTATTGAGAAACTCCTTTTTTAAAAAGTAAATAGCCATCCCCGAATGTATCTGATTTGAAATTTTATCTTTGTTTATATTGACTTTATGTATCAAGACCTACTTATTTAAATTATCTGTTTCCACTGAAACTGACAAACCCAAATCAGGATTCTGGGTGCCAAAGGGCAACCCATTAAAAATTACTTGAAATTTGGTTTGTAATCCCTGGCTCAAAACTTGTGGAGGCAAATCATGCAAATGAGACAAGGCACATAAAGGTCCTTTGAAGTGTATAAAGCACTGGCTAATGTGGCAGAGATAGGAGAACCCCAAGGCACGCGTTTTCAATTCACTTGCCCTGCCCAGCCTCACCCTAATCTTCCTCTGGGGTGGAGCCTCTTCTAACTAAACTGGGAAACCTAAACTGAAACTCTCAGCCGCTGGGGAACCCTTTAGCTTAGTAACTGCATATAAACAAGGACTTGTCAGTTTGGGGAAAGAAAAGTTGGGCTGGCTACTTGGGAATGCCTAAAGGGACTCTTAGAAAAACGTTTTCAAAGAGGTATGTTTTAGTTAAACTATCCTACCTAGGTTTAACTCCAAGTTATGAATATTTAAAAAAACACGCCCATAACCACCACTACCACAAAAACAAAACTGTCAATCAACTGTGAAGGTACTATTCCAAAAATTAGGATGACAACTTTAGAAATAGGAGGGAAAAATCAGTATATAAAGCTAACTTATTGAACAGTTTCAGTAAAATGTGGGAAGACTAGTATGAATTGATATAGAGTGAAGTGAGCGAAACAGGGAGAAGGACTTGTACAATGCTGTAAAAAGCAATTTTAAAAATCTTAAGAACTCTAATCAACGTTATGATCAATCATGCTTCCAGGGGACAAAGGAGGAGGTATGCTACCCACCTTGTGACAGAGAAGTGTTAGATTTGGAGAACAGATTGAGACACATTTTGGACATGGATAAAAATAATGGGAATTTGTTTTACTTGACTATACAGCGTTTGTTACATGGTTGGTTCCCACCCCCTGCCCCCTCCCCCGCCCCCACCTCACTACCCCCACGAAGGTGGCAAGAGAGGGAGAGAAAATCTTATTAATGTAATCACAGAACAAAAAAGTTTCCCATATTAATATAAAAGAATAGAATAAGATGTTAGGATACAATAAATTAGCCTTATTAGATATTCTTCAAAGAAAAATTTTTAAAAATACCATATATGGAGTTGCATCAGACTTCTTCCATAAAAAGTGATATCCAAATAGAATCCAAATTCAGGTTAGTATTTCACTGGAGCAGCTCCAAATCGTATGAATTCTTTTTGTCTTATCTATAGCATGCACTTAATGTTGAATTGAATTTAAATGTAGATTTCTGCCCACTTCCATGGTTACCAATTCAACAAACATCCAGATTAGTTCAGAGAGCATCTTTCATTTAGTAACAGCCTCATTCAGCCAATTTACATTCTGTAGGGGATAGTCATCTTTTGAAGTATCAAGAAATCAAAACTTTTTCACATAAAGGAGCTCGGCAAATGCATACATTCAAAAATGCAATTAAATAAGTGTCTATGACTCATAAAGGAAAGTAAGAGAATTTGATGTAAATTACCACTGCAAATGTCATAGGCGTGTTGTTATTTATAAAATATTCTCAGTTCTCTAACAGTCCTTGAGTTTGAAGGGTATAACATTAAATACAAAGTGTAAATGAATTTCTATTAAAAATTAGGGCTAAAGTCCCCAAGGGCAGGAGCACACTATGCTTGGGTATCTCAGAGCCTAATATGGCTAAGGATCAGTCACACAACCAAAGCTGATTTTTGGACACAGAGGAAATGACCATGAGTTGGCACTGAATCTTCAACTGTCACCCAGCCCCTGATTTTCCCCAACACTTTGCTACTTGTAACTATAACACAACCAAGGTTTTGAGCTTTTTGTTTTGAGTTTGACTGAGAAGTCGTTGAGTTTTGGAGCTGGATTTTTTCCTTTTACATCCTTTTCTCAAAACTTCTGTTGGTTCTTCAAATATCCTTGTGATAATTAGACAAGAAAATATCTGTGTCTGGGCTGGCAATACTTTTGGGGTCTTTTTTTGAGCAGGTGAGTGGGCAGGTGGTTGTAGGGTGGGATATACCTGTGATTTCACTGGTATAGGAAATAATTAGAAAACACCCTTTACTGTTACTGATAAGCACCTGATTCCAAGCATTTTTCAGAGTTAGAGAAGGCTAAGTGGCGAAATGACTAGAATGCTGGACCTGAAATCGGAAAGATCCAAGTTTCAATCCTGATTCAGACACTTACTATATATTTCCTCATCTATAAGATGGGGATAATCACATCATCTATGTCATAGGACTGCTGCAATGAACATATGAAAAACCATCTAAAGTGCCTTGTGAACCTTAAAGCGAGAGAGAACATTTACAGAAGGAACATCAAAATTAAGTGACTTGCCTAGTATATGTCAGAATCCACCTTGAACCCAGGTTTTCCTGATTTTGAGGACCGATCACTGTCCTCTCCATACCATACAACCTTTGTTGGCCATTACTGTTTATAACACTATGAAGAAACTTACATCTATTTAGATGGGAAAAGGAAATAAACTTTAAATTATGACTTTAGGTAGGTTATTATTTAAGCATCACTGCAGATGCCAGTCATGTCATTTATCTAAAAGCTAAGGAACAATATGTCTATCCAGTCCCTGTGCTGCATTCATTCAGTAAATACTGAGCACCTATTATGTACAGGCTGCTGAGTCTGACTGTCCCAGGCTAGAAGATAAATAAAGAAGAGAGCAAAATAAAGGGGGAAGGACAGAGAATCAGTGCTGTTACTGTACAGAGACATTCTCCCAGCAAATGATTTTACAAGAAGAAAGAATTGGCATTGTTTTCTGAATGATTTTACAAGAAGAAAGAATTGCAATTGTTTTCTGACTCTAGCTCCTTGCTTTATTATATATCTGCTCCTGAATAGAGAGATCCCTACCCGTATCATTCACTAGGAATTCCCAGTTTCCATAATTTTAAATAAATTTAGCAAGGCCTTCTCATTATTGGTATGCCACTAGTGATAGTAGATTGCTCAGCTTGGCAACAGCTTTCCACTCTATGTCAAAGTATAAGAAAGAGCCATTCAAGGCATATTTCTTAAGTTTGCCCATAGATATCAGGAAAAACTTCTGAGAGTCTCTTTACCTTCACTGAAGATGTCATCATCTTCATCTTCCATACTCTGATCATCTTCTCGATATTGCATCTTGCAGGAGAGTAAGTGACCAGAAGGTCACAGTCCCAAGGGTGACTCTGCCACACAAATTGCAGAACCTGAAGAGACTAATTTTCTTTCTGTAAGTTTCCTAACTGCTTCGGTAAGGGCCCCTTCCGCTTCCGGATCTCTTCTTATGAAATCAATTTCATTGGCATGAAAAAGGTGGGGGCTTCTTTGGAGAAGGAAGAGTTCTTTGGAGATGAGAGCGGCAGCCCAGGAAGAATCAGGCATTCGGGTATGGAAAGCTGTGAATTTTACTTCAGAGTAACAAAGCACATGCTTTTTGAAAGAGGAAGAGGTTTTTGCATGTGAATGAGTGGTAGTGAAAGAGGGAAGAAATCCACTTTATTTGTATCTGACTCAAGTTTCACTGGAGTGACGGGTTGGCTACAAGTAAAGCCACAATGTCATGCTTCTAGGCTGGAATGTTATTTCTTTTCCTTTTTTCTTCTTGTTCAAATTTGTGATCATTACATACTCTAAACCACAATTAGCACACAAATAGATTCCTCCAGGAGTGATTAAATTCTAAGGTCAATTTTAGTCCAATTTAATTTCCTCTTCCAGGTTCAATGCTCACCACTTCCTCTAGAGGAAGCTAGATATATTGGAGGGTCCAGCACAGATCACAGCCAACTGAAGGAAGACATTTACATGTATCATTCACACATTTAAGTTGCATTATTTTCCTGCACTGGTGTCATTTCACATTATCTGAGTACCCAAAGTCAGCTTCAGTTTTGTATATCTGCACCAGAGATTCCTGCCTGTAATGGATTTCCTGGGAACTCTATTATATTCCATATAACTTTCAGCGCAGCAGTATGCTCAGAATGTTAAAACATCAAAGGTGTAGAGCATATGGTACTTTCTTTCCAGGGAGATCTTTCATTGACTTGTAATTGGCAACGTCTCTGCATAGTCCCTAGGAGTGCAGAACAGTTTCCTCTCTACAGTCCTTAACTCCATAATCAGGTTCCCAGAGACAGTAATTTGTCCTGAATGAGAGCTTCTCCATCACACAGGAAAAGAATCAGAGTCACAGACTGTTCGAGTTGAAAGGGATAGCAGTGATATTCCAGGTCACTTTGCAGTTGAAGAAATTGAGACAGTCACTGGGTCCACAAACATTAAATGCTTACTATGTTCCAGGCACCATACTAAATGCTGGTGATACAGAGAAGGATAAAAACAGGCCCCACTCTCAAGAGCTCACATTCTAAAGGAGGAGACCACATAGACCAAACATGTATGTAGTATAAAGGGGAGGTAATGTCATAGGGAAGGCACTAGCTGTGAGGTGGCTCAGGAAAGACCTTTTGTAAAAGGAGAGATTTGAACTGAATCTTGAAAGAAATCAGCAGCAAGAGCTAGGAATGAGGGAAAAGCAGTAAAAAGGCACAGAGGTGATTCAGGGACCCAGAGAGATCAATGACTTTACCAAGACTGCACAGAAACCTGGAAAGCAAGGAAGGGAAACTGAATTTATCCAACAGTACATGTGTGGGGTAGGTAGAGGTAGAAGAGAGAAGATTCAGAAATTCGCATCCTAAAGCGACTTCTATAATCTGTCAACCAGTCAATGAACATTTAAGTAGACCTGCACAACTTGGCAGCTGGTGTGGGCCAAAATTAAAATAGGCTACACTTCTTTGGGCCATAGATAGGGCAGACTAGAGATAGAATAGCGATGATTGGTTGCTGCAGGTCTTATGACACACTAGTGTATCCAGTGGCAACCCTACATTTTTCATGGGCTGCCAGAAATCCTTTGACTGACCCCAAGTGTGGAGTAAGTTAGGCAAGTTTGATTTAAAGGATAAGTGTGGTATATGTAACATGATTAAGTTGGCTTCTGCTTTCAAGAGCATACAAGTTGTTTGAATTGGAGAGCCAGGAGGAGAAGAGCCCACAGGGTTAACAGTAAAGCATCTCTTATGTTATAGTGGACTGTTAGCTCAGTATGAGAAAATGCCGTGATATGACAGAGGTCATTTTAGTCTGCATTAAGAAGGAGGGAAGTGATAGCCCTGCCCTCCTCTGCTCTGGTCAGACCATATCTGGAGGATTGTACTCAGTTTGGGGCATCACATTTAGTGAAGGACGTAGGTGGCCCTCTTGAAGGCACAACCAGAAGGAAATGTTCCTTAGCTAGGGTTGTAAAGGCTTTTGTGTTTATGCCATGCATGATTTGGTTGGAGGACTTGGGGTGGTTAGCCTGAAAAGAGAACATGACAGGCTGTGTTAAATCTTCTAACAGGATGTTATGGGGAAGAGTGATTTGACTTGTTCTGCTGAGCAGTAGGTAGAAGTCCCAAGAGGCAAACTTAAGCCCTTTGAGTCCTGTTTATAATATATTCTACTGGTCCCTGAGGGGCAGAAGGATGTAGTGGAAAAAACAATGTTTGTGGGCATCAAGAGAAACCCAAGTTTGAATTTCATCTCTATTGTTAATTATCAATGACCTTGACACCTTTTGTAAGCCTTATTTTTTCCCCCAAATATAAATAAAGATAATACATCAGCTACTTTACAGGGGTATTATGAAGAAAACATTTGGTAAGCTTTAGTGAACCATATAAATATGGGCTAGTCATAGAGGAAGGTTTAGAACATGTTGGTTGGATGACTCCTCTGTAGAAGATCTGTGAAAGAGCATGAATAAGAATTACACAAGGTGAGAAGGCATGGGTGGTTTGGAATCTGTACCAATGGAAGAAATATGTAGCCTGATGAGTTCTCAGATCCACTGAAATACCGGTAAATGTATATTCCCACACTGGTTCATTCATTCACTACTTCCATCTCACAAATCATTCCTTTAAAACACTTCCAGAATCTTGTCAGGAATCAGAGTCAAGCTTTCTGGTTTATATATATATAGTTTAGGGAATCTTCTTACTTCACCTTTTTCAGAAATTGGGACAATTTGCACATCAATTCTATTACACCTTTCCTGTTCTCCCCATCTCCTTTTTTTCCCCCTCAAAGATCACAAATAGGGTTTGTAATCATATCCTTTTTTTTGTCTATTTCACACACACACACTTCACTAAGACTTTTGGGATACTGTGTGTATGTATAAGATTATTGGTATAAATTTTGAGCATGAAGGTTACTTCCATGCCTGATGAGACATTACAGTAACCCAGAACAGTGCTCCTTGCCCATAGTCAATCAATCAACATTATTAAACACCACTGTGTATCAGGCACTGAGATAAATGTTGAGGATACAAAAAGATGCCAAAGACTGCCCTCAAGGAGCTTAAATCCTAATAGTTTTAATGATATCAAACTAACTACTGCCAGGAAAGCCCATCTCAGAATCCTAGAGATGCCCTATGATTGTGAATCATGGTGCTCCTTAGTCTTAGAAGACTTAAAACTACAAGCAACTTAGAAAGCAGTGGGAAAGGGGGAAGAGAGAAGGGAACCATTTTTTATTGATCACCCATTGTGTTTTAGGCACTCTGTTGAATGATTTACCAATATCTCATTTGATCTTTACAACAGTCCTGAGAGGTAAGTGCCATTGAAAGAGCCATTTCGCAGTTGAAGAAAGTGGGGCAAAGGTTAAGTTACATGCCCAGGGTCACACAGATCATAAATGACTGGACCCAGATTTGAAATCAGGTCATCTTGACTCCAGAAAGATGCATGATAGATGTAAGCAAGCTATGGCAGCCTCGCCATGATAAATAATGTGCAAAAGTAGCATGCAGTGTATTAGTATGGAATGGGGTGGCGAAGTGGAAGTGGGTTAGTGAAGTAGATGGAATGACAGACAACAAATGGACAGTCCTAGTTATACTGATACTTTTGAGATCTTAAGAATGAGAAGGAAGCCTCTAGAATGATGAATGTATTTCCCAGAGAGGAAAGACCTTGCTAAGAAGTGAGGAATTAGATGTCAGGAAGAAAAGATGGGCTGGCCATGTGGTATGAGTAGGGGTTAACCTATGAACTGACAGAATGTTTCACTGACCTTCTGGAGATGCCAGAAGAAAGCAAAAAAGTCATTCAGTCCACTCAGCATGTGAACCTGTGGGAGGGCAAAGGACACGGGAGAATGGGCAGCATGGATGGGTTGCAGTCTGAATCACTGGAGGGAACTTGGGAATGAATGAGACTCTAGATTCATTTAAATAAGACTTAAAATGTAGAAATGTTATGGGTATGAATGTGTGCAAATGCAGCACAACATAGCAGACACAGTACAATACAATTTAATTCAATATAGCTCAATAATCTGCCAAGGGCTGGGGATATAGAAAGAAGCAAAGGACAGTTCCTGTCCTCCAGGAGCTATAACCCAATGAAATAATAATAGCTAAGATTTGCAGAGCAGCATTCACTACATGCCAGCCACTGTTCTAAGCCGTTTACAATAATTACCTCATTTCATCCTCCCCACAATCCCGGGAGGTAGGTGCTTTCTATTATTCCCATTTTATAGATGAGGCAAACAGAGGTAAGTGCCTTTCCCAGGGTCACACAGCTAGTAAACTCAGTAAGTGGCTGAGGTCGGATTTGAATGTAGACATTCCTGACTCAAGGCCCAGCCCTTTATCTACTCTGACTTCTAGCTGGCTTTAGTCAGGGAGACCTGGGTTCAGATTCACAGCCTCTGACATCTACTGACTGGATGAACCTGGGTAAACTGCTTGATCTCACAGTAGCTAGGGTAATACGGTATGACTATAAGTTAACAAAAGAGGTAAAGATTTGCTTTGGTAAAGAGATTTTCTATGTATAGTATTCTTTGTAACACATAGAGGAGAGGGGAAAAGGAGGGGGAGGGAGAAGAAAGAGGGGAGGGGAATAAGAGAAGGAGGGAGGGAGTAGGGAAACAGGTAAGAGAGAAGGGGAGGGGAGGGAAGATCATCCTGCAACCAAACCATAAGAGGCCGTATGTCTTCTTGCTATTGCTCTAAACTTCTTGAACAATGCAGACCCAAGGTTAACAGGGAGTTATTTGTTCAATAAACTCCAGTGTCTTTACTTTCTTGAGGGTAAGAGAGTGTAATGGGTTTTTGAATGCTTTTTTACACAAGGGAACTTGAGAGTCCTTTGTATCTTATGTGTTTTGTGTGGTAGGTGAAATAAACTTTGTTCTCTATGCAATAGCCATATAATACATTGAATAGCTATGTGGGAATAGGGAGCATTTTTATTCATATATGAGGACATGACCTACCCCTAAACTCTATTGTGAAGATTGTACTAGATTAACCCCAGATGGTGTCAAAGAAAGAAACTAATCCCTTTTGGTGGGACAGCGGATAGTGTGCCAGGCCTGGAGTCAGGAAGACTCATCTTCCTGAGTCCAACATTTATTAGTTGTGTGACCCTGGGCAAGTCACTTAACCCTGTTTGCCTGTTTTTCCATCTTTAAAATGAACCGGAGAAGGAAATGGCAAACCACTCCAGCATCTTTGCCAAGAAAACCCTGAATGGGGTCATGGAAAGTAGGAAATAAAGGAAGACAACTTGTCAGCAACAGCCAGGACTGACTCTGGTTCAGGTTAATCCAGCGTCTTTGAGGCACAGGTTACATGTGTTTTTTGGTTTTGCTTCTCAAAATCAGCACCTGTGATATGCCTATGGAAGAGAGGAGAAGGTACATCCTGAACCCAACTTGATTTACCTTAAAACTAGCCCAAGCTTTCATAGTAGCAGAAGAAACAGATCGACCATTCCTGGTGCTTCTTCAGGAAAATTCCCTGTACTTTCCATATCAAATAATAAGGAATAATGACAATATTGATTATAAAAATGAATGACCTTTTTAAAACACTATAGATAAAATATGGAAGGAAAAAAGAAATGAGGAAGGGTTCAAACACAGAAAAGAGAACAAGAGTGAGGATTTGAAACTGAGGAGAGTGATTAGCATCAAGGAAAAATAAAATGTGAAAAACCACAAAACCCAAAATAGTCTGGCCTCTTGGAAGCTTAGAGGGGTAGTCTGTCAAGATGAGCATGAAATGCTTCCCAATTGAAAAGGTCATGCCCCTCAATAGCTAAGCCCAAATATAGAATCCTTGGTAAACCACTCCTTTCCCACCCTGCAAAGCAGGGATGGTTTTGCAATTTAAAAAAATCCACAGACAATTTTTTGGCAATAAAAGTGGTTCCTCTCAGTTTCTTGACACTTTTCCCTAACTCCTCCCATGGTTCTGGGAAGGGAGTATAGTAAAGAGGGAGGTTTTTGGTTCTCTACGGTTAAATGCCCCCCCCCCCCCCATGCCCCAATCAGTCATAAATGAAAACTGGGAAAACCTTCAGAGGACATCAAAGGAGTTTACATCAGAGTTACATTCAACATGGACCCATAAATCCATAGAACTTTAAGAGCTAGAAGAAATCTTCAAGAAATACTCTTTGTATACCCCGCATCCCAACACTGTTCCAGTTTTACAAATAGGAGAACTGAAGACCATGATAAAATGAGAGAAGCCAGAGTTTGGATTCCTTAAGAATATAACCTAACCATGAAAGGTATCAGGAAAGCCTACCTCTCCCTGGCCCTACCACTCACCAGCCAGCCATGGTCACAGCATCTGCCTATCACAGGCTGATCATTGCAAACGTGATCCATTATCCTGTCTCTCTTTGAACCAGGCATTCACCACAGGGAGGGATCTTGTACATTTCTCATTTAATGTGACTGAAGCATTGGGAAGACTTCACTAATCCGTTGAAGAGAGAAATGAAAACTGTCAAGTTCTCCTGCCCCTTTTTCTCTTCTATTTCTCTTTATTTTTTCCTTCCTATCTATGCTCCTCTTCCTTTTCTTTAAGTTTTTCTTTTCTGTCCCGCCTCTAGTCTGATTTCTTTTTACTTTCTCGGATTATCTTACTAAATATGTGGAAGGAATGGGAAGACAGAAAAAATCCCTTTGGTAAATAGTAAGGAGAGGCAGGAACCAGAAGAAAAAACTTTCTTCCTATTGTTATGGAAAAAATGGAGACGAATTCAAAGTCCCTGTCCCTCTGAACCCAAAAGCTCATTTCTCTTTCTAGGTGGTGAGGGAAGAGGAATCGCCGAGGGAAATTCTGGATTGGTCTTCAGCCAGCTATTGAACAAGTCAATTCTAGGGCAACTCTAGAGCCATCACTGAACCACCCTCTAACTTAGGAAGAAAATACACTCATCAAGTGTCTGCTGTGTGTCTGGCATCATGCTAAGTACTTTGTAATCTTATCTCAATTTACCCTCTACGTTTCTTGTTTCTACATATTTGTTGGCATGTGGTCTCCCCACTTTAGACTGAGCCCCTTGAGAGCAGAGACTGGTCTTTTTGTTTTATCACTAATCCTTAGCATAGCACATATTAAGTGTTTAATAAATAACTACTTCACTGACCGACTTTGACCTTTACTTGTAGGGCAGCTACAGAACTTACCAGACCACCTAGTAGCTTGGCTATTCCCCATCTTAGAAGGATGTAGTTCAGGGCATAAGGGGAACCTTATAATACATTTCTTTTTCATGCTTCTCCTTAGGGGCAACATTGGCTAATCGAATTGCTAGCTAGGTGCTCTGGAATTCCTGCATTCCATCTTCCATTTCCTTCCACTGATAGAAACCTTTCCCCATTCCTAGAATGCATTGTGGCTGCCTCATCTCTTGCTTTCACATTCTTTATTTCCTTTCAAGGCTCAGGATAGGTCTTCATTGAGGATCCTTCCCAGACTTTCCCAGTCCGTCAGAATCGAGAGCTAGAAGAGACCTTAGAAGGCACGTGAACCAATCGCATCGTTTTATAGATGAGAATATTGAAGACAAGGCTGAAAGACTTCCCTGGGGTCACATACAGAAGTAAGCATACGCTCCTAAGTCCTTTCCCGCTGTACCAACCTGCCTCCTTATTGGCCCTCTTCCCTTCCTCAAATTACGTTGCATTTACTTATCTCAATCTATGTTATATTTCTATCCTCCACCCCACCCCAAGGGCAAGTGAGCCCCCTGAGGCCAACGTCTGTGACTTTTTCAGTATCTTGGTATCCCTAGTACATCGCAAACTGTCTCACACATAGAAAATACTTTTTTTAAAAAAAGTTTGTTGAATTAAAGCTGGGACTTACTACTTTACCATTTTGATCAGGCTGTTTTGGGGGGAAAATTCTACGCATCGTGTCTTTTCATTAAAATTGTCCTGGGACTTCATCAAGGGTGTACAAAAAAAAATTGAAGAAAAAGGCCATTAAAAAACTATGCAAAAAGCCAAAAGAAAAACACAAGGGAAGGGTGGGTTATTTCTCCTTTGAAATGAAAATACTTCCAGATTGCATCTGTTTTTCAAAGGTTCCGTGGGAGGATAGCTAGAGTCACTCCTGGATTTGAAATTTCAAACCTCTTGGAAATTCAGTTCCTTGTGTTAGCTTTCTATGTAAATGCTGCTCTGGGACTGTGGAAAGCACCCAGCCAAAGGCCAACAGGTTCAGGCTTTTAGCCCCTGGTTGCTGGGCTTTAGTCAAACTAGTTCCAGAAGTGTTTTGAGTAAATCTAGACAAAAATCTAGGATCTTATCTTCTGAATCATTCTCCTTCCAATGTACTAGACCCTGAAGTTGGGATCCCTTTTGTTTCTTTAGAAATGGAAAAAAGGTCTGGTTCAAGAGTGGGGAACCTGAAGCCTCAAGGCTACCTGTGGCCCTCTGTGTCTTCAAGTACTACCCTTGGATGGAATCCAAATTTCTTCCTGCAGTCTTAAGGCCCCAGGTTCCCCAGCCCTGGCCCAAGCCCCAGTCCCTTGCCTCATCACATTTATAATAGGGTTAGGAAGATAAGAAGATTCTGCTTTCCAATAGTCAAATCCTATTATCACCTAGACAGTGGTTCTCAATTTCCTCTTTTAAGGAATTAGGCCATCCAAAGCTGTTCACCCACAACCCACACAAGCTGGAACAAACACAGAAACCAGCTGGGAGACGATAATGACTCAGCTTCCCTTCAATCAGCAAGAAAGGAAGCGAATAAACACTTATTAATCACCTCCAGTGTGCCATACATGGTGCTAAGTGCTTAATAAATATTCTTTCACTTGATCCTCACAACTTTGGGTAGTAAGTGTTGTTATTAACTCCTTTTTAAAGGGGAGGAAACTGAGGCAAACAAATTAACAGATTTGCCTAAGATCACATAGTTAATGTTTGAGGTTCTATTGGACTTGTGTGTATGTGAAGATGTCTCTGGCTTTCTATAGGGTCTACCTTTAAGTGACAGTATCACCTACGAGTCATTGTTATATAGTAGAAAGAACAGTGGTTCTAAAAGTGGAGGACCTGATTTCAAATCCTGTCTCTGATACCTACTTCCAGTGTCACTTTAGACACCTTCTCCAGGAAGGTACCCTTCCTACCTTCCCTAAACCCTCTTAATTCCAGTGTTTTTCCTCTTTTAATTATTTTCTGTTCATCCAGTATAAAACTTGCATTGTATATACAGTATATATAGTTATCCCTTCCACATCATGGTTTCCATATATTGCAAGTGTGCATAAGAAATTAAATGGGAATTTTAGGGGAGTTTTGCAGAAGCTGCGGATGATACAGAAAAAAGTTTGGAAACTCAGAAATGTATAAAATATCTGTATAGCATTGTATAATATCACCATATTTTATTTTTTAATATCATAGTAATTCAGACTTTTTTTATGTGGATTTTCCAGATCTCAGGGGCACTGTGCCCTGCAATGTGGAAGGGACAACTATATTTGTTTGCATGCTGTTTCTCTCATTAGATTGTAAGCTCCTCCAGGGCAGGGACTGGCTTTTGCCTCTTTTTATATCACCAATGCCAGCACAGTGACTGATACATAGGAGGTACATAATAAATGTTTATTGATTGGTTGAAGACACTTCATCTCCCTAGGCCTCCTTTTCCTGGAAAATGAGGGTTTTTGAACTCGATGGCCTCTGAGGTCTCTTTTGGCTATAAATTTATGATTCTATGGTTATAGTGGCGAATGAGTCCACCAATCTGTTTTTCCCTGTGTTAGACTGTGATGTCAATCCATATTTATACTTGCTCCTTCATCAATACCTATCAAAAAAAACTAAGTGGGGAGAGCCCTGGGGAAGGAGGTGCCTTCACTCAGCAATGCTTAAATGAGGAGATAAGTGAGCCCTCACTTCTTAGCAAGTATTAGATATACTTTTCTCTTTGGGTCTCTTTGCTTTCTATTCCCTGATCAGATACTTAAGTTTGGGATTTTAGTCATTTAAAAAAATATTCTCGTATATGTTTCAAGGTATTTCCCTCTCCCTCTACTCCCTAATTTAGCTCAAGTCTGCAAGGGAAGTATTTCTCTCCAAATACTATTGGCTCTTCATCCTAGAGTACCCATGATCGCCAGCTCTGGCTTCTTTCCTTTACTCTCCCACACTCCGATATCATTATCTTCTACTTTCTCTTTCTTTCACTGGGTGAAAAACAACCTAGGGCTTACTTGTTCCAATATATGTGAGCCCCTCCCATTCATTTCTTCAAAACAAGCCCATTTTTTTGTCTGTGTAACCACATCTAGTGTGATAACACATTGAAAGGTGCCGCCCATCCTCTCTGAGACCACAGAGAGAGAATAGAGGGCCCCATAGAAATTCATAAACAAGGGTGTTAACAAGAAGATTGTTTTGTTTTGTTTATTTATTTTTTTGATGGGGGGGGCGGAGAAAGGAGAAGAAAAAGGAAAAATAAAAGACATATTGGTTGTACATACACACAGCCTTATAATCTGGGATTGCATCTGAGTTTGATGTTGAAGTTCTTGTTTCAGCTACAAATATTCGGATTATTACCAATCTTGTCCATTTGCCACTAACTGACTGCCAGGGTTATTTTGTGTCCCATGTTAACGGTGTCCCTTAGAGAGGAAGTGGTGGTGGTTGTGGCTCTGGATGGCTCACAGATATAAGTGCATTTTCATAATGGGTTTTCTTCTTTCAGATGTGCACTTTACAAGTAAATCTTATAGCCACTACTAAGTTATTCTTGTGCTGCTAAACAGAGCTGGAGAAAAAAACAACACAAAACTATGCTGATTGGGTCCACTACAAATTTATGTTACGCAATCTTAAGTGGGTCCTCACTGCAGCAAAGTAATCCTCTTGCATCTCTCTAACCAAGTCTTTATCCCATTCACCACCAAACTTTTTCCATCTTTACTCTGCCTAATGGCTCATGGTTCCCTCTTCTCCCTCACTTTGTCACCCAAGAAAATTGCCTCATATTTTACTGGAAAACAAACAAACAAAAAATCCTGAGGTCATTTTCCTTTTCCCCTTTTCCTTATCTCATCTCTGAAATGCTTTCCTTCACTATCTTCCCCCTTCACCCATGACTCACATGAAGAATTGGCCCCTCTCCCTGTCAGGGTAAAGTCATTCATATGCACAAGTAATACCAATTCCCTCTTCTTCAGCAGATTATCTTCTCCATCATCCCCACTCTTTCACAGTCCTCAGTCTCAGCTCATCTATTGATTGATTTCTTAAGTATTTACAAACAACCTCACTTGATTTATCCTTGCTAGCTATCATTCTATGTCTCCTTCCCTTTATGGTTAGACCCCTTAAGGGAGCCTCCTACAAGCAGTGCCTCCACTTCCTTTCCTCTCTCTTCTTGACTCTGCATTTGACTTCTGACCTCATCACTCCACCAAAATTGCTCTCTTCAAAGCTGCCAATGATCCCTTAATTGCCAAATCTAATAGATTTTGTTTTCAGTGCTCATCCTTCTAATCCTCTCTGCAGTCTTTCACACTGTTGATCACCCTCTTACATTTGATACTATCTTCTCTATAGGTTTTTGTGATACTGCTCTCTTCCAATTTTCCTCCTATCTATCTGGCCATTCTTCTTCTCCTTTGCTGAATCTTCACTCAGATCACAACTGCTAACTGTGGGTGTCCCAGAGGGCTCTATTCTGAGCCCTTGTCTATTCTTCCCCTATGCCATTTCACTTTTTGATCTCATCAGGTCACGTGGATTCAGATTATAATTTCTCAACTCTACTTATCTAGCCCTAACCTCTGCAGATCTCCAGTGTCACATCTAGAGCTACCTATTAGACATTTCAAACTGGATGCTCCATAGACATCTTAAATCCAACATGTCCAAAAATGATACCCATTGTTTTTCCTCTCAAACCCTCTTCTCTACCTTACTTCCCTATTACTATTGTGGGTACCACCATCCTCTCAGTTACCCAGGTTCACAATCTAGGTGTCATTCTTGAGTCCTTACTCTCTCTCACCTGCACCCCTACTTCATATCCAATCTGTTGTCGATTAATATTTTAACCTTTTAACATCTTTCAGATATGCCCCTTAACCTCCTCTGACATGGCCACCATCCTGGTACAGATCTCTAGTAGCTCATTCCTGGACTATGGCAATGCTTTGCCTCCCTCCCACAAGCCTCTCTTAATTCTAGTCCATCCTCCACTTAACTTTCAAAGTGATCTTCCTAAAGTAAAGCTCTGGCCCCATCACGGATCCCCTCTCTCAGTAAGTGCAAGTAGCTGCCTGATAGTAGCAGGATCAAATACATCTTATTTCATGTTGAATGCCATTCAAAACCTCTCCCCTTCCTACCTTTTCAATCTTCTCACATTTTACTCCCTTTGGAGTATACAATAATTCAGACCCATTGACCTTGGCTTCCTTATTATTTCTTATATGAGACATTCCATCCTCTCACTTCATGTATTTTTACTAGCTATTTCCCATTCCTAGAATGCTTTCCCTTCCAAATTCTATGTTCTGGTTTTCCTGGTTACCTTTAGACCTCAGGTAAATTCCCTCCTTCTGCAAGAAGCTTTTTCTGATCCTCCCGTGCCTTCCCTCTGTTGATGATTGCCAATTTATCTTGTATATATCTTATTTATGCCTGGTTGTTCATATATTGTCTCTCCCTTTAAACTGTGAGCTCCTTGAGAGGAGGGAACCAGTTTTTTGGCTTTCTTTATATCTCCTGCATTTAGTAAATGCTTGTTCACTTGACTAGATTTAGAACTTCAGGCAGGAATGCTTTAGAAACAGGGAGTAAGGGATATTATTAACAGTAGCATGAATTAGAGGCACCTAATAGTGTAGTCCAACCTACATTTCCAGTGTTATTATTCATTATTCTCCTTAGGGAACAATGACTTTAAGTACAGTCAAAGTAAACCATGTTTTGGGGTTTTTTTTATGGTGCACACACGCATAACTCCGTCACAAATCACCATGCCTTTGGGCAAACTGTCTTCCTCTCACCTACCTCTCCCTCCCACCTGGAATGAGCTCCCTTCTCATATCTGGCTCTTAGAATCCTCTATTTCCTTTAAAAATCATTCACAGTGTTTCCACCAAAGCACCAAGGAAGGCTTGAAACCCCTTTCCCAAGAAAGGATGTCAATTATTGGGATGGGAGCTAAACTGAAGGCAGTGATACTCTATGTTTACATAGACAGCTTGATTCTAGAAATAACCTAATTTTAAAAAAATGTGAATGCAACAACAGCTGCCTATTGTGTCCTTCTGATGTTTTTTCTTGTGGTTATATATAGATCCCTCTAAATGTCCCCTGTGCTGCAAGTGAAGTGGAAGGTGCTGAGCCAAGTATGAAATAGTCTTAGTTTCACTCTATGCACAGAGACTTTCACTGGAGGAAGCTTGATAAAAGCTCTAAATACGCAAAGACATTATTATGAATATATGTATATAATTGGATGAAAATGATTTTCCTGGATTCCTGTTTGAAGCTCAACATATAAGACATAAGTAGTCATGGTCTTTTTGGAGAGTCAGGTCCTTTCTTGTCCCATCATAGGATTATACATCTAGACGTGGAAAAGGGAAACTAAGGGGTTATTAAATCCAGTCCTCTAATTTTTCAGATGAGGAAATTGAGATTCAGGGAGATAAAGTGAATTTGCCTAAAGTCATGACTCCATTTGGAGTTTTCTTGGCAAAGATACTGGAGTGGTTTGCCATTTCCTTCTTCAGCTCATTTTACAGATGAGGAAACTGAAGAAAACAGGGTAAAGTGACTTGCCCAGGGTCACATAGCTAATAAGTGTCTGAGACTGCTTTCTGACTCTAGGCTCAGCACTCTATCCATTATACCAGTAAATTCTATGCCATCAAAAGAATTGCCCATATTGTGGTGAGGTCACAGATGTAATGAGGATGTTTATTCTAAAAAAAAATCTTAGGGTACTCATGTATTTTGTCCTTCACCAATCCTGGTCTCCTTATGAGACAGAGCTGGAGGAAGTGTTAGTCTCATAGGAGTGATACAGAGTTTAAGTGAACAAGTAACACAGGAGAAGTCCTGGGGTACAGTTACAGAATGGGACAGAATGGTTCCAAATAGCCAGAGGAACTTTTTTTTCTAAGAGGTAGAGACCAGAATCTCATGCTTATTATAGAAATCACTGGACTGTTCTCTCTATTTCTTAGAGATGCCTAGTTATTTAATTGTTGCCTCTTTGTTAAAAATGAAAGCTCCTTAAGGACTGAGACTGGTTTTGTCTCTTTTTGCACCTGTAGTGCTTGGAGTTTTGTTGGGACTGAACTCTGACACTGAGGTCAACCAATCCCAGATCAATGAAAGACAAACAGGCAACTTGAGATGTAAACTGAGCAACTTGCTACTGGAGTTCAAGGATGCCTACATTGTCCATCTCAATAAATCAAAGGAAATAGACTGTCTTGTGACAATCACTTGGGGGTCTCTCTCTAAGTCATTCCTGGGAAGATTCTTGCCAGAGTCCTCCTTAGCAGCCTGATCCTTCACCTGGAACATGGTCATGTACCTGAGAGCCAATGTGACTTCAGAAAGGGCTGAGGAATAGTTGATATGGTGTTTGCTGCCCAACAACTCCAGAAGAAATGTCAGGAGCAGAACAGAGGTCTATACACAATGTTTATCAATCTGACCAAGGCCTTTGATACTGTCGTTCGTGAGGGTTTATGGAAAATTATGTCAAAATTTGGTTGCCTGGAGAAGTTCACCAGCACTGTACATCAGTTTCATGATGGCATGCTAGCCTGGGTTCCAGATAATGGACACTGCTCTTGCGCCTTCTCAATCACCAGTGAAGTGAAACAAGACTGTGTATTTGCTCCAGTGCTTTTTAGCATGATGTTTTCAGTCATGTTAAATGCTTTCGGTGAGGATGAACATGGCATCAAGGTAAGCTACTGCACTGATGGCAAATTCTTCAACTTGAAAAGTCTACAAGACAAGTCCAAAGTGGAGTGGGGGTTGGTGCGTGATTTTCTGTTTGCAGATGATTGTGTACTCAATGCAGCCTCTGAAGCTGAGATGCAACCAAGTATAGATTCGTTCATTCTCTTGCTTCTTGTTCTAATTTTGACCTAACAAATAACATCAAGAAAATACAGGTGCTCCAACATCCACTACCACACCATCCATACATGAAACCATTGGTTACAGCAAACGAAGAAGTTTCCACTGTTGTGGATAAGTTCACTTACCTTGGTAGTGTACTTTCCAGGGATGTACACATTGATAATGAGGTTGACACATGCATTGTCAGAGCTAGCTCAGTGTTTGGGAGGCTCCCAAGGAAAGTGTGACTGACTGCCAAACTGAAGGTCAACAGAGCCATTGTGCTGACCTCATTGTGTATGCCTGTGAAACTTGGACAACATGCCAGTGCCATACCAGGAAACTGAATTGCTTCTGTTTGAATTATCTTAGGAAGATTCTGAAGATCAGCTGGCAAAGTAAAGTATCAGACCCTGAGATCCTTACTCAAACTAAACTGCCAAGCATTCAAACTCTGCTTCAGAGAGCACAACTCCAATGGGCTGGTCACATTGTTTGAATGCAAAATGTGTACTTGCCCAAAAGACTATTTTATGGAGAACTTATATAGGGCAAGGGTTCACATGGAGGTCAGAAGAAGCAATATAAGGATATTTTCAAGGCATCCCTTAAGAATTTTGGAATTGTTTGTGTGACATAGGAAACACTGGCTCAGCATGGCATACCCACATTAGAGGTGTGCTCTATGAATGAAGCAGCTGAAGAGAAAAGAACTGAAGAACAGAAACAAGAAAAACAAGAAAAGAACAAAGAACTGAAACAGCGCAAAGAAAAGGTTGGAAAAGCAGACTTAGAGAATCCAGCCCAAATGTTCACATGAACTATTTGTGCCCACCCCGTGGTAGAGCATTCTAAGCTCATGTTGGTCTGATCAGCCACAGGCAGATACACTGAAACTTGACTCTGGCATAGTATATCGTTTTGGTCTTCTTAGAGAACAAGTTCAACAAACAACTTATCTAGTGTATTTTAGTATCTGAATTGGTTTCCTTTCTTGTGGTAGATACTATTACCAGTTAATAAATTGGAGTACGCATTTTATGGACCACGAAAATTCTCCCACTGACAAAATGGTTGAATAGAAACCCCAAGGCCAGATGAATTTACCTACCTGAGGTTAGAAATGTTGTTCAGTCAGTCAATTAACAAGCATGTATTAAGTATTTATTGGGACAGCTAGGTAGTATAGTGTATAGAGCACTGGGCTTGGAATCAGGTATCTTCCTGCATTCAACCCGACTTCAAACAGATACTGGCTCCGTGCCCCCCTGCAAGTCACTTAAACCTGTTTGCTTCAGTTTCCTCATCTATAAAATGGGCTGGAAAAGGAAATGGCAAATCAATCCAGTATCTTTGCCAAGAAGACCCCAAATGGGGTCATGATGAGTTAGACATGACTGAAACAACTGAACAAGTGTTTACTATGCTTACTAAGCTCTGAAGATAAGACAGTTCCTTCCTTCAGAGAGCTCACATTTGAAGAGGAAAAAGACATACAAATGTACTACACACAAATGGGAGGAAAATTCAGAGGGAAGGCACTGTCAGTGTGGGGAAGGGAGTTGAGGGGTGGAGAGGGGACAGGAACATTTTCTTGCTTGAAAGTGGGATTTGAACTGAATCTTGAAGGAATCCAAGAAACCTAGAAGGAGAGAATGTCAAGTATGGAGTACAGTTGGAGAAAAGGCACAGCAGTTGGGAAGTAGAGTATTGTGTGTGAGGAACAAGAAGAAAACCAGTGTCACTGGATTGTAAAATACCTGGGATAAAGTATAAGAAGTCTGACTAGAAAAATAGGAGTTAGGCTGTGAAAGTCAAACAAAGGATTTTATACTTGATTCTGGAGATAATAGTCAGCTACTGTAATTTGTTGAGGAAGAGTGAGGGATGATATAGTCAGACATGAGCTTTAGGAAGATCACTTTAACAGTAGAGTTGACTGGAGTATTGGATGGCATGGATTTGGCAATGTGGGTACATAGAGAGTGAGGAGTCAAAGGATTATGCCTAGGTTGAAAGCCTGGGTGACTAGGAGGATGGTGGTGGCCTTGGCAGTAATAGGGAACTTAGGAAGAGGGGTGGGTTTTGGAAAAAAGATGCCAAGTTCCATTTTGGATATGTTGAATCTGAGTTGCCTAAGGAACATCAAATTCAAGACATCCTAGGCAGGAAAAGAGGTGAGACTAGAGGTAAGGAGAGAGATTAGGGCTGGATAAATGTCTCTTTCTCCTTCCTCTTCCTTTTTTCCCTTCATCCACATTTTCCCCCTCCCCCCTCACTCTTCCTACATCTACTTTAGGGTCATCTTATAGAAGACGCCTAAAGAAAAATATCTTTGAAAAAACAGAAGATCAGAGCAAAGAATGAAAAACAAAGTACATGTCCAAGATTGGTGAAATGCTGAACAAATTAACCTATAGGATGTAATGAAATATTATTTCTCTGTTTTTTTAAAAAGAAGTATGAACATGAGAATTCAGAGAATCGTGGGAAGATCTGGTGTGGCTTGCACAAGACAGAACATTCTCTCCAGCTTGGAAAGCAACTTTTAGGTCCTTTTCCTTTGCCCTCACTGGTCCTTGGGACGAGGGCACATAGGAAATTTGTGGTAAAGGAAACCTCACCACAATAGAACCCCACCCTTGTGTCTCTTCCCCTTAGTGAACGGTAAGGTCAAGTGCAAAGGAACCAGCCAATGCAGAGGGGTTTACTGTATTTTGCATGTTGCCACACCACTCTCTTTAGGCTGAATGAGTGGGACTGTAGATTTTTCTGAAATACTAAACTAAATTTTGAAATTAGATGAAGCAATGCATATCTCAGAAACTGGATGACCACATTTTCTCAACTATGTGGCAAACTGCTTAGTACCCAGGTTTTCTTTTGCATAATTGGTAAACACACACAAACAGAAACTCACCAAAGGAACAAATATCACAAACATCTGAGGTTTTCAACTAGACATCTTTAAGGTGAAGGGTCCAATTTGAAAAAAATCTCCTTGTTTCACCTTATCTCTGGATATTTCTCAACTTGAGCTTGTTTGCACCAGGCAGGCTAAATCCTTTCCATAGTCCCTGGGAAAACCTAAATCCATCTCCTAGTATTTTCTCCACTTTTTAGTCTATGTCTGAATTTTACTCATTCCTCAAGGCTCAGCTCTTGTGTCTGCTACCAGATGTCACCTTCTCTGAATTTCTACAATAACTGTTGTCAGAATCATAGGATCATAAAGTTAGCACTGGAAGGGACCTTAGAGGCCATCACATCCAGCTCTTTTATTTTGAAGATAGGGGAAACAGATTAAATGACTTGCCTGGGTCACATAGTAAGTACATTAACTGAACCCAAGATTCAAACAAGATAGCTAACTCTAGATCCAATGTTCTATCCACTATGCATAACTTCATCTTTTGAGGAGTCCAAACTTTTTGACTTTGACAGTCACTTAATATCCAGGTGCCTGTTTCCTTATGGTAAAAATTAAGAGGTAGGTTTCAGTTCCTTAATTTAATCCAATCAGGTCTTTACAACTCAGGTAACTTGCATAGTTACATAACATCTTAACCCCCACCCCCCAACTAGATTGTAATTTTTTTTATTGCTCCCTTCATTCCAGGCAAAGTGTTGGACACATAGTAGGTATTCTAAAAATACTTATTGCCATCAATAAATGTCTCCTTCAGCAGCCCAGATATCCCAGGCAAGGTTCATGAGAATTATAGAGATGCAGGACAAAAGGACTGTTGAGAGGACAACCTAAAATAAAATGTTCTTAAGTTTTGGTAGCTTCTTTACAACCATACAGCTTGATTTTTTTTTTTTAAAGACTTGGACTAATTGAAATCAGGTATCCTTTTCCCTTTTTGAGCTCAGAAAGATGAATCTTCCTGACTTCAGGGCTGGTACACTATCCACTCTACCACCTGGCTAGTTGGCTCATAGTAGATGTTTAAGAAATACTTGTTGATTGAAGTTGTATATGCTTTTACATACATAAATGTCTACATATATTTATATATATATATGTAAACACACATATGTATTCTGCAGATGTAATTTTGGCCCATAATCCTGGGTGATCTTCAATTAGTCACTTGAGTTCTTTGGGTCTCATTTTCCTCACCTTTCAAATAGAGATGTGGACAGGCTATAAAACCAATGATAGGAACTTGAGCATCCTTGCCATTCAGATCTGGAATTTATTAAACTAGGTCCCTTAAGTACCATCTATACAAGTGATAGGATGAATGGAGCTTTGAGTTCATAATGCCAGAGGACTTATAAATGAAAGCCTTTTAGAGATCTGACTCTTTCCTTGTATAGAAGGAAAATTAAGGCCAAAGTAGTCATGTGACTTGTCATGGTTATAATGTAAGTCAGAAAATCTTTCTAAAAAAACATATGCCAAAATACCATGATCTTCAAAGAAAGAGGAAAAGGACACATATGTACAAAAATATTTATAGTAACTATTCTCATGATGGTAAAGAATTGGAAACTGAGGGGTTGTTCATCAATTGGGGAATGGCTAAACAAGTTATAGGATATGAATATGATAGAGTACTATTGTACTCTAAGAAATTATGAAAGGGATGATTTCAGAGAGAAAAGATTTGCATGAACTGATACAAATTGAAGTCAGCAGAACCAGGAGGACAATTTATGAAAGACAGTATCATAGTGATGAGCAATTTTGAAAGACTTGGAAACTATGATCAACACAGTTATTGTTCAGTCATTTTTTAGTAGTTTCTAACTCTTTGTGATCCTGTCTAGGGTTTCCTTGACAAAGACACTGGGGTGTTTTGCCATTTCTTTCTCAAGCTCATTTTACAGATAAGGAACTGAGGCAAATGGGGTTAAGTAACTCACCTAGGGTCACACAGCTAGTAATTATCTGAGGCCAGATTTGAACTCAGGAAGATGAATCTTCCTGATTCCAAGCCCAGTGCTCTATCCACTGTACCATCTCGCTGCCCCATGATTAGTACAATGGCTGAGTACAATCCCAAACAACTCATGTTAAAACATACTATTTACCTCCTGATAGAAAGGTTCTGGACTCAAAGAACAGATGGAAACATTTTTTTTTTTTTGGACATGGCTAATATGGGAATTGGTTTTGCTAGACTATACATAATTGTAATGGTTTCTGTTCTTTCTCAAAGAGGGGAGGAAAGATGAGTTGAGAGGGAGAGATTTTGGAAGTGAAAATAAATAAAAATTGAATTAAAACTGTGATCTTGTTTAACTTGATTTGGCAGTGTATGTCATCATTACATAAATTGTTTGCAATGATTCCAACAGGGGACTTATATTGTCTTGAGGGTGCATGGAGAATTCTTACATGCAGCCAAAGCTTTTCCTATATTCTGAGCCTGGAGTAGGAATATAGTTCTGAAGGGACCACTATTCTTCCACTTCCAAAGCCCTCAGCTGCTGAATAGCTGTCCAAACATTTTGGATACCTTGGCAGCTCAGTAGAATATGGAAATACAGCTTTTCTGGGCAATGTTAACTTAACCATTATATTTAGGGGGCAATATTTTGACTTGCTGTTCCTCATAGAATGTAAAGATAGAAGAAACTTAAAGATGTATTATTCCAATCTCTTAATTTTAGAGAAACCAATGGTTGGAAAGGTTAAAGTGACTTACTCAAAATCACACAGTTGGTCCAGAGACAGGATTATCTATTCTTGCTTTTCCATTCTTTCATGGCTTTATGTCTCAATTAAAAGGAAGCCTTTCCTAAGTCCTGCTAATTGCAGTGCCTTCCCTATGTTATTTCCTCTTTATTCTGTATATAGTTCATTTTGCACATATATATATATATATATATATATATATTTGCATGTTGTCTCCCTTCTTTAGATTGTAAGCAGCTTGAAGGCAGGGACTGTCCTTTGTCTCTATTTGAATTCCTGACACTTAGCACAGTGCATGGCACATATTAGGCACTTAATAAATGTTGATTGATACTTCAATTTCCCCACCATGTGTATTTTCCCACACATGACATATAACATCTCTCCCTCATACCAAACACTGTTTCTCATTGGTCTATGCTCCTTTGTTTTAATTCTGACCTCTCTCCTATCTTCATTTTTAAAACAAATTAATCTCATTGGTGCCGTGGAAATTGGCAATACTTCTATGAGGTCATCTTATTAGAGTTGCCTGCTCAGGATTTACATAGGCAATATATGTCAGAAGCAGACCTGAACAGTAGTTATTCATATACTATGAATATATGTACTGTTTATGAATACATAAACTGCTTGTCTTCTTAAATCTTTAGCCACTTATTTATTTGGTTAACCACATCCCTTCTATTTCTGACATACCCACTTTTCAGGGAATTTAAGGGCTTGTTCCACCTGCTTCCACTGATGGGTTCCCTCCTTTTGTCATGGATCCATTTATATACAATTTATGGCAATATTATATTGACAGTGATGATTTCATTCATCCCACAAGTTCTCTATCTGCTTGCCCATCCTCTCCCTCCCCTTTCATTCCACCTTGGAGAGAGAATGGGACAAGAGTGAGCAAAGGCCTCACTAATGTGCTATGTAGATATACAACATGATATTGAGACTTGCCATTGCTGTCCTGACCATTTCCCCTCGACCATTTCCCCTCATGCCATAGAGATATCATGATGAGAGGGCAATAGAATTCAGTGCTCTCACATCATTTCTAAGCTAAAAAGTCACAGTATATACATGAGAACCCACTCTTTCCATATTTCCTCAAATCATCACTCATTCAAACTCTACCATCCACCCTCACTGTGACTCATAGTCACACCCTAGTCTCATTCTTTCCCCTTCATTCTCTCTATTGATTTCCGTACTGACTCCAATTCAATCACTCCACTACAATTCTCTCTTCCCCACTAGGGCATACTCTGGCTTACTCCCCCCATCTCCCCCAGTCTCAATCACTGGATGTAAGTTCTCCAACTCTCCTGGGGAGAAAACTAGTAGTTACTAGCAGCTAGGAAATCTCCCCACTTTCCCTATACAGCTGCTTCCACCGTGCTTGGATTCTCTGTCACCTTTCTGGTTGTTCCCACTTCTCTCTGTTTCCCTCCACTTGTATTTTATAGGGTTGACAGTATTTCAGAGCTGGCATGGATTTTGGAGAGAATTTAATCTAAGCTCTTCATTCTACAGATGGGAAACTGAGACCCAGAGTGGTTAAGTAATGTACTCAAGCATCCCCTAATGAAGCTGAGAAATACAATTGGGAGCAATTCATCATTCTATCTCTTCTCAGGTCACAGTTGCAAGATTCAGCTAGATGGTACCTCCTATCATATTGATCAAATGAGATAATAAATGAAAAGCATTTCACGAACCATAAAGTGCTACATAAATGTTAGCTATTATTATATAGCTTGGAAATTTGATCAGTTTTTGCTGTAAAGTTTGGAGAATTGCCCCCAAATTTCCCCACATAGTGAAGGGGAGCCCCTTGTCAGTCAGAGTCTCATGACACTGAGCAATCAGGATAGTATGATCTCAGACTGAGAACTAGAGAAGGGCTCAGGTGTTGTAAAGAATAAAGCAGTCCACTTGCCTTATGACAGCATCATGGCTGCTTAGCCACTCATGTATTTTAAGATTCTGAGTAAAGACAGTTTACATTATAGCTTAATGCACAAGCCTCTCCCCAGGGAGACATAGGGGTATACAAATTTAGACATTAGGAAATTCACATGGGTAACCAGGCTCCTCAGAGAAATATTGCTTTGTTTCCTTATCAACACAGCTTTGTAGTAACAATATTAAGTCATTTTTTAAGGGCTATTAGTCCAGAATCCAAGATCTCTCGCTTTAATGAGCTAGCTCCCTCAGTGAGGGAGAGTTGCTGCTGCCTTCATTAGGGACATTGGCCACAGCTGCTGACTTCCTGCACTTGGAATAATAATTTGCAATTTTTGCGATCTTGTCAAGCAATACAAAACTTTTAAAAATGAGTTATGAGAACCCTGAGAAGCCAGGGGGCGTAGAGGAGTAAGACGAGGTCAGAAGAACTTACCCTAGGGTGTATCTATTAAATGAAGAGGATGGCTTGGATACTCTCTGGGGCCCCATCCAGCTCTAAACCCTATGATCCTTTTAAAGGGCAGTGTTGGGCAAAAAGAGATAAATGCGTGAGAAGGGGAAGGATGCTCTAGTAATTCTAGCATCTCTTTGACTACTACTCAATAATTTGCCTTTGGTGAGAAAAGTTTTGAATAATTCTACTCTGCATTCACTAATTCTGACTGGGGCCAAATTACTTGGCTTTTTTGTGTCTCAGATACCAGATCTATGATGCAGGAATGATGGATTTTTTTTTTGAAGAATGTACATCAATCCCAGCCTTACTGAATTCCACATTCAGGTGTATAAGCCTTAAAAACTTGGCAAGATTCTACTACTACTACCTGTCTTGTCCCCCTGTACTTTCCCCTCTACATTACATGATTTCCTATATTCCCTGGTTCCTTATTTCTACCTGGTTTTTGTAGTAAAGAATGAATGTAGGCAAATGAGAGGCTGGCTGACTAGGGATTATTTTCATGGTTGGCCTATGCCCATTTACGGATCTTTATATAGAATCATTATAGGCATAGTCACCTGGCACACTCTGAGAACAGTTGTTCAACAGGGAGCAGCTATATGATGAGCAGGGTTTAGGGTAATAGTAATGATGATGACAAAGGCTGCATTTATGTCGTGTGACTGTGCTAAGTAAATTCAAATATTATCTGATTTTATCCTCTAGGAGTTCGGTCTATTTTTTCCCTCCATTTTACACTTGAGGAAACTGAGGCAAAGAGAGGTTAACTAACTTGCCAGGGGTGGCACAACTGCTAAGTATCTGAGGATGAATTTAAATTCAAGTCTTCCTAACTTCACTCAGTGCTCTATCTATACCACTTAGTTATAAAGAGGGAAGAGTATTACATATAATTGAAACTAAAAGGGAGCACATGGTGGGTCTGTGAACATTTCATGGTACCATAAAAATCAAATTTTACACATAAAGCTGAAAATGTTGGGTCCTCCAGAAAAAAAAAAATCAGACTAAATCTCCTCTGTACTGTTCAGAACAGATCTCCATCTATCTCCTGTTCATTTCAGGGACTTATAGAGTGTTTGATGACTAAAGAAAAAGAACTTGGCCCATTTATCAGTCAGAGTCACACGTGTACTGTGTTTCAATATTTTAGTGAAGCTGTGATTTCATCAATGTGGATATTTCACTGAAGGTGGTAAATTCCCACCTATCAATTTCTCCTCAACCTCTATCAGTAGCTATGTCCTCTCCTGAATCCATAACAGTGGGTCTGTCCAAGGTGCTGAAGATTTTCCTCTAGGTCTTTGAATAATACATGGATATCAATAGCATTTAGATAGTTCATCTATTGTCTAAGACTCTTGATCCTCACTCATTGTACACCCTTATAGAGTATTCCTTATGATTAAAGAAAAAGACCATGAGGGCCCCAAACTTTCACCTTTGTATGTAAAATTGGATATTTATGGTGGGCTTTTGTTTTGGGGAGAAGTTTATGATCCTTAAAATCTCTCCACAATTTTCTGGACATACATCTCTAGGATGACATATTTTATGTCATGTCTTGTATGCAAATCATCATTGATAATAAACTAAAGCCCATTCAAGGCCTTTGTGCAGCTCCTCACTGAAGATGCCTTTGCCTTAAGGCCCACTCTTATGATGGGGAGGCCCAGTGTAGATCATCACTTTGTGTGTCCAGGTCATGCTCACTTCAGCTCAGAGCCTCATTCACTTTCCAAACTCCTCTGCCTCCTTGCCAGCTCCCTTGCCCCTTGACAGGTATTCCCCTCCCTCTTTTCCTGCTTTATCGTGCTGCTATATGTCCCCTAATAAAACATAAGTTCCTTGAGGGTAGGGATTATCTTGTTTACTTGTAATCCTACCTCTTAATAGAGTGACTAGAATATAATAAATGCTAAATTAATCTTTTTGTTTCTTTCTGCTTTCCTTCCTTCCTTCTTTCCTTCCTTCCTTTCTCACTTACACACACACACACACACACACACACACACACACACACACACACACACGGTTGCAAATCCTCACCCATCAATTTCTCCCCAAAACAAAAGCCCACCATAAAAATCCAATTTTACACATAAAGCTGAAAATTTTGGGCCCTCAAGAAAAAAAAAATCAGACTAAATCTCCTCTGTACTGTTCAGAACAGACCTCCACCTAGCTCCTGTTCATTTCAGGGACTTATAGAGTGTTCAATGACTAAAGAAAAAGAAATTGAAGGCCCAAAATCTGCAGCTTTATGTGTAAAATCAGATTTTTATGGTGGAATTTTATTTTGAGGAGAAGTTTATGGTCCTTAAAATCTCTCCACAATTTTCTTAGTTTAATGTAACTACTCTCTTCTGCCTTTTCAGTTTTGAACTTAGCTCTTGGTTCACATATAATGCTGGTCTATGATATATGTACAGATGAAATAACTTTGTAGATAATCTACTTAACTTCATATTATCGTATGGATGATAGGCATGTCTGGATTAGAGATAGCACTCATCATGGGGAGTGTTTAATAAATGTCATTCATACTCAAAGCATCCAAAATTCAGAGGGATGTAGTGAATTGGGAAAAAATTTTTACGGCTAAGCTTGGGGATAAAGGCCTCATTTCTAGAATATATAGAGAACTGACTCAAATATATAACCACACAAGTCATTCCCCAATTGATAAATGGTCAAAGGATATGAACAGGCAATTTTCAGGGGAAGAAATTCAAGATATCTATAATCATATGAAAAAGT
>CM053773.1:89581395-89657047 GCA_028658325.1 Potorous gilbertii | reverse complement strand
AACGACCACAGTGTGTGAAAGTTTTTTCTGGTAGACTTGGAACTTTGTAATAACACAAGAACTTACTGAAAAAAAAATTTCAGTGACGATTCTCTAAGGCAAAATGCCTCCCACATTCAGAGAAAGAAATATGGAAGTCATTCACAGAATGTAGCAGATCATGTTTGTGTGTGTGTGGGGGGGGTTTAGTGTATTATGTTTTGATTTGTTATATGATTTCTTCCATTTATTTTAGTGCGACTACATAGCATGACTATAGTGAAAATGTGCTCAATAGGAAAGTATATGTAGAACCTATACAGAATTGTACGCTGTCATGGGGAGGGAGGGAGGTAGCGGGGGGAAGGTGTAGGGGGGATAAAATCTTAATTTTAAAGGAAGTGATTGTAGAACATTTATAAATAAATAAATAAAATAAATGTCATTCATAGAGGCAAGGAGGTGGTCAAAGGGATAGAGTGCAAGATCTGGAGTCAAGAAGACCCGAATTTAAAAACATCCTCAGAAACTTACCAACTGTGTGACTCTAGGTAAGTCACTTGACTTTTGTCTACCTCAGTTTCCTCATCTGTAAAATAGGATAATAAAGCTCATAGAGTTGTGAGAATCAAAGAAGATATTTCTAAAGTGCTTTGCAAACCTTTAAGTGATATATAAATTATAGATGTATATAAAAGCACTCATCTATATATTTTCATTCCTTTACATATTTATACACTAATGCCATTTGTCTTATGTCACCATTTTGCCCACGTTTAGTCCTATTCTAGATGACTCAGTGGATAAAGTGTTGGGCCATGATTCAGGAAGACCTGAGTTCAAATCTGGCCTCAGATACTTAGTTGTGTGACCTGAGCAAGACACTTAACCTCAGTTTGCCTTAATCTACTAGAAAAGGAAATGATAAACCACTCTTGTATCTTTACCAGGAAAACACTATGGATAGTATGGTCCACACAGTCACAAAGAGTTGAACATCACTGAACAACAACAATTCTCGTCTGCAAATAGGACTGCTGCTAATTTTTCCTCCTTACATGATCATTGTCTACACTAAAAGCAGCATGGTGTAGTAGTACTAGCTCTGTCAGGTATTATCCACATTGTCTTGGGCAACTTACTTAATCTCCCAGGGTCTCAGTTTCTTCATCTTTAAAATGGGTATGAAGCCCTACCTTCTTATGTAAAAACATAATTTTTACATTTACATAGCATTTTTGGGTTTACAAAGTATTTTCTTCACAGCTTGTTAGGTAAGTCATAAAAGTCTTAACATCCTCATTTGTGCAAATGAGAAAACCAAGACTCAGGTTAAGAGACTTGCCCATTGTCACTTATATGACCAGAACCAGCACTTGAACCAAGGTCTCACATAAACAAAGGTAGCACCTCTTTCTGCTACACAGTGAAGCCTCTAGATATTAAGGATCAAATGAAATTATGGATTTGACCCTGTTAAAACAGTGTTTTAACAACTATAAAGTATTATACAAATGTAAAGTTGAATCACTCAGAAAACAAAAACATATCTTGCAATGTTTGACTGCCCTAGGTGGTATGAGAATTATGCAGATATAGTTCCTCACCTCATGGTTTACAATTTAAAATAGATAACACCACACAGGAACCAAGAAAACATGATAGGAAGAAAAATACCACTTATAATGATGACCAAATAGAATAAAAATATTTCAGCATTAACCCACTAGGACACACATGAGAATTCTTCCAAGACAACATCACAATGGTTTTTTGTTTTTTGTTTTTTTTGGTAGAAATAAAAGAAAGATAACTAAGGAGATATTTCTGTAGGAATAGGTTAGAACAATCATAAAATAAAAATGCAATACCAATAGATTTATTGCAAAACCAATTAGATCTACCTTTTGGGAAAATCACTTTGGTGGCCTGCAAAGGCAAGGCGAGGGGAAAAGGAATGTCATGTACAAGAAACAGTAAGAAGTTCCATTTGGCTGGACTTTAGAATACACAAAGTTAATTATCATTTATAATAATTTTGAGAAGGTAGGTTGAAGCCAAGTTGTAAAGGGCTTTAAATGGTAAATGAAAGGGTTTGTATTTTATTCTAGAGGAAATAGGGAATCATGGGATTTTGTTGAGCAAGAGAATAACACAGTGTACTTGTGTTTTAGGGATATCATTTTAGCATCAGAGGAGTGAGTTGCTCCAGACATAGAAGCATATATAGCAAGAAGCATAGCCACCTTTGTTCCCTACACATGTGTACTTCATGTCCCCTTTGGTGGTGTGATGACCTATAGTAGAGAATATTCTAGTGAATGTATGGGAGCGGTTTATTTTCATTTATTTTGCTGTGCAATTTAATAGGCGACACGTAGTGTTAGAATCTGAGGCCAACATTAGAGTCAGGAAGACTTGAATTCAAATTCCTGCTAAGAAACAAGCTGTGTGACCCCAGGCAAATAATTTAATCCCCATCAGCCTCAGTTTCTCAGCTGTTAAATGAGACAATAATACTTTTCTCATAGAGCTGTTGTGAGGAACAAATGAGGTAACATGTACAGAACTTTGCCAACTTTAAAGTACTGTACAAATGCTAGATATTGTGCTCTAGGGAAATACAGAACTATTTATAGCAGCTCTTTTTGTGGTGACAAAGAAGGGGAAATTGAAGGGATGCCCATCAATTGAGAAATGGTTGAACAAATGTAACAGAATACTATTATTCTATAAGAAATGATGAGCAGACAGATCAGAATAACTGGGAAAGATTTATATGAACTGACTGATGCCAAGTGAAGTGAGCAGAACCAGGAGAACATTGTATAGAGTAACAGCAATATTGTACAATGATCACCTATGAGTGACTTCGCTCTTCTCAGCAATATAATAATCCAAGACAATTCCAAAAGCTCATGATGGAAAATGCTATCAATCTCCAGAGAAAGAACTGGTGGAACTTGAATACAGATCGAAGCGTACTATTTTCACTTTCTTTATTTTTTCATGCGTTTTCTTTTGAAAACTGAAATTTTTTACAAACTATTTCTTCTTTCACAAAATGACTAATATGTAAATAAGTTTTACATGAGTACACATACGTAACCTATATCTATTTGCTTACCATCTTAGGGAGGGGATGGGGGAGAGGAGGAAATTTGGAACTCAAAATTTTGTTTAAAAATTTGTTTTAAAAAGGAACATTAAAAATTGTCTTTACATGTAATTGGAAAAATTGAAATACTATTAAAAATAATATGTCCTCTATTTGGCCAGCAAAATTATTGGGACTCATGAGATAGATTTTTAATGGATACCAACTCACCTCACAACATGCCTCAAAACTGGGGTAGTATTCAAAAATCCCTATGTGTGAATGAGTCCCTGACTGCTATGTCTCTACTGTTCCTCCTTTCCACTGTCAAACTTATAGAAGAAATCTAAAGCTATTTCTTCCACTTCCATATACTCACCTCTCAGCCCCTGACAATCTGGCTTCTAGACTTCATTCACATGAAACAACTCTCTACAAGGCTTCTAAAATCTCTTAAGCACTTAATAAGGCATTTTTTTCATCCTTCATCCTTCTTCAACATTCTATAGCTTTTTATATTGTTGACCGCTCTCCTCTTTGATTCCTCCTTCTATTTGGTTTCTGTGATACTTCTCTCTCCTGATATTCCTTCAACCTCTTTGATGACCCTGGCTTCACAGCCTTTTTTGATGGATCATCATCCATCCTCAGGTCCTTTAGCATAGTGGTTCTTAAGGACTTTATCCTGCCTCCTCTGCCCCCACCAGTTCCTAAGGGCTCATGAATTATTATCTCTATGTAGATGACTACCAGACCTTCAGCCCTAGTATCTCTCCTGAACTCCAGGTATACATCAAACGCCTGCTAGATCTACCATCTTGAATGAGATGAGAATGTCCAAAATATATCGATCTTAAATTTATAATATATCTATCTTGAATTTAGAAGGTCCAAAATGAAATTGTTTATTGTCCACTTCCACATCTGCCTCTTCTCCAAATTCCCCATTTCAGTAAAGCGTATGATCATCCATTGTATTTCAAGTTCTTCAGGTTCGTAATCTTGGTATCATCTCCTAACTCTTCCCTCTCCCTCATCCTCCTCCCTACATGTAATCAGTTGCCGAGTCTTGTCAATTCTATATCTCTATAACATCTCTTGAAAATGTCCCCTTTTCTCCATTTATGTGGCTACTACTCTTGCTCAGTTCCTTATCATCTGTTCTCTGGACTATTGCTATAGCCTCCTAATTGATCTCCTTGCTTCTGAGCTCCTTGCTTTTCACTTTAATTCTTCATACAACTGCCCAAATTTTCCAAAAGCCCATGTTAATCTGCTCAAAAACTTCCAGTGACTTTTCTTTTAATAGAAAGAAAATATAGACTCTTTATGTTAACACTTAAGATCCTTTGTGATCTGGCTCCTTCTACATTTCCAACCTTATTCGTACACATGAACCCATATTTTAGCCAAACTAGACCACTCAATTGACCTCTGAATCAACACTCCATATCCAGCCTCTAAACATTCCTCATCCATGAAATATGCTCCCCTCATCCCATTTTGTTTTCCTTCAGTGCTCAGCGCAGGTATTACCTCCTCAATAAACCTTTCCTTGATCATTCCAGTGGTTAATGCCTTTTCTTTTCTCAGTTTTCCTTGTCTTTTGCTTAAATCCATTGTTGTATTTTCCCAGTAGAACAGAAACTTCTTGAGGGCAGGGCCTGTTTCATTTGTGTGTGTATAGTGCTGAACAAAATACCTTAGACATAATTGGTGCTTAATAAATGTTTGTGGATTCTAATTGAATTATTGCATATTAGTGTCCACATTTTCTTTGTTCTAGTCAAATTGAACTAGAATTGTTCCCTTCTCTACATTTGATAGCTCCTGCCGCTGTACATCATTACAAGTTATCAGTGTTCTCCCCTCATCTCCATTCAAATTCCCCATCTTCAGTTTCTACCTTCTTAGAAGCCTTTCCTGGTTCTTATCTATCTATTCTGTGGTATTCAGGGGTATGTGGGAGATACAGCATTGAACTCTGAGTCAGAAAGATGAGTTCAAATGCAGCTTCATATTCTTAATCACCATGTTTATATAGCTCATATACTGAACACTTGGGCAAGTCACTTAATCTTTCTTACCTCAATTCTTTCCTCTGTAAAACGTGGATAACAATAGTATCTACTTTCTTGTTGTCAGGATCATATGAAATAATATTTGTAAAGAATTTTATAAACCTTAAAGTGCTATTTAAAAGTTAATAATGAGAATTTTTGATTGGTCTGTGCTTTCATTAGTGAGGTAATTCTACTCCTGTTATTGATGAAGGTTAGCAAATTATCGGTAATTATGGTTTTTGAAAGTGTCCTGAAGCCTTAGTTTCTTCAACTGTAAAATGATAATTATAGCACCAACCTTTCAGAGTTATAAGAATCAGATTTTTTTTTTAAAAAAAGCACTTGGGGGCAGTCAGGTGGTACAGTGGATAGAACACCTGCCCTGGAGTCAGGAGCACCTGAGTTCAAATCTGGCCTCAGATACTTATTAGCTACGAAATCCTGGTCAAGTCACTTAACCCCAATTGCATTATTAAAAAAAACAAGTGTTCTGGGACACTGAAGGGTTAAGGGTCACTCAGTTAGTAAGTATTTGAGGCAGGACTTGAATCTGAAGTAGCTCTCTATCCATATTGTCTCCCTGACTCTTCCCCTCTTCCTCCTATTCCATTAGTGTGCAAATATTCTGGTAGACTTTTATTTCTGTGTAGCACTAGGGGGCTAGTTCATATTAGGCACTTAACAATAGATACATCCAGGAGCTGCTAGTTGTTGCTGTAAATAGAGCACTGACCCTGGAGTCAGGAGGACCTCAGTTTAAATCTAACTTCAAACACTTGACACACTTACTAGCTGTGTGACCTTGGGCAAGATACTTATCCTATTGCCTTGCCTTCCCCTCTCCAAAAAAAAAAAAAATAGATGCATCCTTTCTTTCTGGAGATTAGATAATGATAAACTTTAAAAGAGAAGAAACACTGACTCATCTAACCAGAATTAGGATTCTTGAGGTTTCAAGTAGAGTTAGGTTTCTTGCCATATCACATATCTAGACCTGGAATGGACTTTAGAGACTGTCTTGTCCAATCTTCAATTTTTATTTTATCCTATTTTTTGGTGAGAGTTCATTTACTTTATCATAGTAAAAGGAACACTTCACAGATTTGTTGTCATCCTTGTGCAGGGGCCATACTAATCTACTCTGTATCATTCCAGTTTTATTACATGCCAAAGCCAGCATCCAATCCCCACATTTTTACCAAAAATAGAAACCGAGGCCCCCAAAAGGATAAATCATGCTCAATGTAATTCAAATAATAAATGGTAGAGCAAGGATTCATACTCAGGTCTTAGAACTCTTAGGTAACATGTTCTTTCCCTGGTACCATGTTTTATCTCATCAGGTTTTTCTTCTTGTTCTTAAAAAAAAATTAGTTCAGGGTTTACCTGTTTGGAATCTTTCATATCCCTTAACTTTTATGACCTTGTGACAGCCTAAAAGTTTGATATACAGGAGGTAGAGAAATGAGTTGAAACTAACAAAATGACCTTATAATTTTTCCTAAGGACACCATGAGTTTGAGCAGGAAGAAAAATAAATATGATTCATGTGTGGGTGTTAGAAGGTTGAGGTTGGGAGAGGAAAAGAATACATTTAACTTTAATCCTCAACTTGAATACAATATAATAATGGTCTAGCTTTTGTGGTCAAGGTTGGCCCAATTCATGGTGTTTGTATGTTTCTAAGCTTACCAAACCTGAAGCTTTTATAAAAAAAAATTTCTACATATAAAAAAAGGCATTTTAAATTTCTCCTTCAAACTATCCCTTTAAACTTCTGAACTCTGATTTTCTTCATTTCTGGGCTTTTATTTTCCTTCAGAAGAGAGCAAACTCCTTGGAAGCAGAGGCTTATATTTTTTTCTGAACTCACCTATAAATTATTTAGATACCTTCCTCTTCCAAAACAATTAAATGCTTAAGTTTTTCTAAGGTTTTATTGTATGTCCCCAAATGTTAGTGTTCTCTACCTCCATTTTTTTTAATGGGACCTATTATTTCATTGGCATAGGAAACATTTTTTTTTTTACTAAAGCAAATTAACACCTACTCTACAACTTACAGTCTTAGAGAGTTGTCCAGGACTTGATAAAGTTAAATGAATCTCTTCCTTCTTTAACTTTCTTTTCCATTTGGCCAATTGCATTTTTTAAGGAGGTCTTTCTTTCAGCTGATATTTGCGTCTCCTTTTCCATTTGGCCAATTGTACTTTTTAAAGAGTTGTTTTCTTCAGTGGATTTTTGCATCTCCCTTTTCATTTGGTCAGTTCTATTTTTTAAGTGGTTATTTTCTTTTTCCAAACTGTTGATTTTCCCCCCCATAATTCTTTTTCTTTCTCTTATTTTTCCCCCAGTTTTTCTTCTACCTCTCTTACATGATTTTTAAGCTCCTTTTTGAACTCTTCCATGAGTTCTTTTTGAACTTGAGACCACTTATTATTTTTCTTTGGGGTTTTGCCCATAGCTGTTTTAACCTAGTTATCCTCTTCTGAGTTTGTGTCTTGGTCTTCCCTGTCAACATAATAACTTTCTGTGGTCAGATTCTATTTTAAAAAATTTTTTTCTCATCTTTTTTGGCCTTATACTTTTCTTTTAAATTTGAGCTCTGTTCCCAGCGTAGAAGGGGTGCTGCCTCAGTCTTCTTGTGCCAGGAGCTGGAGACCTTGACTTCTTACCTGGTGCTGCATTGATGTTGCTCTGAGGTCCACAGGGGACTCTTGTGTCTGGTGCTGTGCAGAGAGGATATGATGGGGAGTGGCTGGTGCTGCTGGAGGCCCTAGGGATCTGGCAGCTTACCTGGTGCTGAACCATGGTCCTAATGCTGATGGTTGGCTTAGGCTGAGGTTGGTGGGGTGTCTCTGCATTTCTCTGGGGCTATATTGAAGCATATGGCAGTCTGGCTGCTGGCTGCCTGTTTGACCCCACCTATGCTGAAGCATAGTAGAAGGCTGTGTACATGGAAGTCTGGCTAGTCTGGCTAGAGGGTGCCTGTTTCTTCAGAACTATACTGAAAGCACAGGGTTCTCAGGCTTGGAATCTGCTGGTCCCCCTGTCTATGCTGAGGCACATGAGGGAAGGGAGGTGTTGGAGGTGCTTTCTCCACCTCACTGGGGCTCAAGATCTCCTGCTGGTTTGCTGAGGTGAGGCTTGCTGCTAGATGACTGGGATGCTTCCTGTCCTAGACTGCTTTACTCTTTTACCTGAGTGAGATTGACCTTTCTTGCTGATCTTCCATGTTTCTTCGTCCCATCTTTTTGCTGTTTCTGCTGTTCCAGGATTTTTTGGGGGTGCTTTTTAATGGTTGTTTGGAGGTGGATATGAAAAAATTATGGTGATTTACTGCTTACTCTGTCATCTTGGCTCCCAAAAGCTCAAAAAACTCTTCTTTCTTTAAAAACAACAACCACAAAGAATGGTGTCCTCTGTTTCTACCTTGGTCCATTTTAAAGGCCACGTTGAAGGATATTACCTAGCTGGATGAAATATCTGAAAAGCAGTCAGTCATCCCTGAAGTGATATTAAACTGCCAAAGGGAGAACCAAGGTGGTAGAATTCAGAGTTCACTTCTGATCCAAGATCTAAACTTGTCAGGAAAATTTAACACAGCATTAAGGAGTTATAAAAAGATTTAGTACTAAACTTCTCCCTGGCATATGCCCAATGTAAGTTCTACTTCAAGACATATTTATGTGATTTCTGTGGTGAGCAAAAATGAATTTATATGTCTACTCTTTCCCACAATTCCAACTTCAAGACAACAGAGTGAGCTGTGGAGAACATGGAAATGATAACAGTGAACCTCTACATAGTGCTTGAGGCTCACAAGACACTTTACATGCCACATTTGATCCTCTCCTCAACCTTGTGAGGTACGTGCTATTATCGTGACCATTTTGCAGATGGGGAAAACTATAAATAGTGGCCAGAGTGCTCTAACCGTGACACCATCTTTGCAGCCTCTCCAATGGGCATTCCTTTTTTGTTGTCATTTCAGACTGGCATTCCTGACTCAGAGCAAGAAACCTTTATTTCAGCAAGAAAAAGTTCCTTGCCATGACTAAAGGAAAGATGTTGGGACAAGTATCCAGCTGGTGGAGTACAAAATACTGATGGTGGAACAAGAATAGAGTAAAGTTAATCTACTCCTGCATATTACTTAACCTTGTCACTGTAGCAACTGGAGAGGGGATGGTATGAGCATTTATATAATGTCTATTAAATGCCAGGGTCTGTGCTAAGCACTTAAAAAAAACCCTCAAATATTTCATTTTCCCTGGGAAGTAGATCTATTATTATTTCTATTTTGCAACTGAGGAAACTGAGTCAAACAGTGGTTTAAATGATTTATCCAAGGTCACACAGCAGTAAGTATCTAAAACCACATTTGAACTAAGGGTTTCATGACTTCAAGGCCACCCCTCTCTCCATTTTGTCACCAACTACTTAAGTGAGGGTGGGAATGAGTATTAGAAACGTGTGTTGCTGCCACCATTAGCACCCAATATGCCACCCCTTACAGCATCCAACCTTTTCTGAACTGTGTATGGAATTGTACTGTCCAAATCAAGAGGAGATGTGGTAATTTGATAGGAAAATTCAATGTGAACAAAAGTACTTTTTCTATGATTTTAGATATTCTTGTACCTATATAATAGTTGACAAGTCAGTCAAAAATATTATTGATATATCAAGTATCTATTAAATATCCAGCTGGTTGTTGTCCTTCATTTTTGAAGAGGACAAAAATGACATCACCATGGTAAAGTGAAGTTTCAGTGTGTCTGACTGTAGCTGATCAGATCAATATGTGCTCAGAATGCTGTACCACAGGTTGGGCACAGATAGTTTGTGTGAATATTTGGGGTGGATACTCCAAATTTGTGCATCCTACGTTTCCTTTGTGCTGTCTTAATTCTGCCTTGCTCAAAGAGCATAGCACCCTTTCTGATGTGAGCACGCCAGGCTGAATGGTCCTGTGCCAGTGTCTCCCATGTTGCACAGTCAAATCCAAAGTTCTTGAGAGAGACCTTGAGAGTGCCCTTGTATTGCTTCTTCTGCCCACCATGTGATCACCTGCCTCATGTGAGTTCTCCATAAAATGATCTTTTTGGCAAGTGGACATTTTGTATTTGAACAATGTGGCCAGCACATCAGAGTTTCGCTCTGTGTAGCATAGTTTGAATGCTTGGCAGTTCAGCTTGAGCAAGGACTTCAGTGTCTGGTACCTTGTCATGCCAAGTGATCCTCAGAATCTTCCTAAGACAGTTCAAATGGCACCAATTCAGTTTCCTGGCATGGTGCTGGTAGACTGTCCATGTTTCACAGGCATATAACAATGAAGTCAGCACAACAGCCCTGTAGACCTTCAGAGTCTACTCTATCTACTGTTTGTGTTCAAGGCCTTATGCTGGGCTACATTGGGAATAGAAAGCAATATAACACAAAGCATAGTCTCTGTCTTCAGAATTTATGATCTAATTGTGGAGACATGCCAAATGTCTCCTCCCAGAAAACATATCATATATGATCTTATATTATTAAAGTGCTGAATATACAGACAATAAGTGATTTAAGAGTCAGAGGACTGAAAGTCTTGTGACCTATGAGAGTTCAGGAGTTTGTGCTACCAGGAGGTTTGGGAGCAGAGTTCATTCTGGGTTTTGTAGCTGGTCTACTACCAATACTTCTGAGACAAGGAATAATCTTCATGATCCAGTCTACTGGTATCAGTGACAGGGGCTCATCTAGCAGTGATGTTGGATATAGATATGAATTTTGTGGGACTGGTACTATGTAGACCTGTGTCAAGTATGGGTCCATTTTCCCCAAGGACAAAGATAGTAGAGAATAGTGTGTGTGTGTGTGTGTGTGTGTGTGTGTGTGTGTGTGTGTGTGTGTATGTGAGAGAGAGAGAGAGAGAGAGAGAGAGAGAGAGAGAGAGAAAGAATGTTTATAATACTATTCTTACTATATTTTCAAAGTAAACATGTCTTTGTAAAAATTAATGATATTCATTGGTTAAATAGACCTGGAGAGTTAATTACTGATAATTGACAGAAGGGACAATACACCAGAATTGGGGGTTTGAACTGATAGCATTAGAGAAGAATAACTCAACCCTTTAGAGATATTCCTAGAACCTGCAGGGGGAAATGTAGGGCTCACTTCCTTACTCCTTCTAGAGAGTAAGGCCAGAGAGAATCACTATATTTTAGTCAGAAATTAGCAAACACTAAATAATACATCAAATAATATATTTGCACTATATTCACTGTAGAACAAAGAGGATGGTACATGAAACTGCCGATCTCTATTATGTAGTGCTTGCTTTTTTCCCCTCAGGCATATAATGAATTCAATGTGTAACTTTCAAAGTTGTTTTGCTTCTCTGTGGTTCTTTCTGACTTTCCCTCTATTCTCTTATTTTTGGGGGAAAGGGGGGGAGGAAATCCTTTTTTTACTCCATCTTTTCCTCCCATCTCTTATTGAAAAAAAATAGAAAACAAAAAACCCCTTGTAACAAATCTATATAGTATGCCTATCTTCCCACAACTCCTCTAATACGGACGTTTTTTCCAGCTTTTATCAATATTTGTCAATTTGATGTGTGTTGGGTGAAATGAGTTATTTTGTTACTATTTTCTAAAGAAGTATTTCAGGGATACCTTTTGAAATATTTGTATTCAGAAAGATGCCTACAGATGTATGGGGCAGAAATATATAAAACTCCTGCATTGGTCATGTCCAAAAGTTTACATCTCATTCTACATCTCAAGTCCATCATCCCTCAGTCAGGAATTGGGTATATATGCTATAATATCATTGGTACTGATGATGGTTGGTCATTACATCGGTGAGAATTCTTAAGTCACTCAGGATTGTTTTTCTTTTATGTCACTATTGTCATTATATAAATTATTCTCTTGGATCTTTCACTCTACTTGGCACCAGCCCATGGAAGTCTCCCCCATTATGTCATCTCATTTTATCCATTAACTCAAAGAACACTGCTTCTTCCTAACTAAACTAGTTTGCTCCTCTCAATTTATGCCTTTGAGTGATTGATTGATTCGGTAGAGATGTTTAGGTCTTGTTCATACTGAGGTGATATCTCTGATTTATTGACTGATGATTAGAGAAGTCTGAGCTTTCTGTGTTCCATTAGAATTGGGTAGACCCCCTATACTTTCATAAGATAACGGCTTCAACTTCCTCAGCTTTCAAGTACTCAGCTAATAACTAATGACTGGGTATTTTAGAAGTACAATATTTTCTTAGTTCATCAAATTATAGAATTATGGTTTCAACTTTTAAAACTATTACTAAATGTCCTACAATTTCAATGTAATGATCCTCTAAACTCAAGTATATCAGAAAGAGCTTTGGATTTAGAAGGTACAGGGTTTGGGGTCTCTCCCCTTTCTTAAAAATAGTTTCTATCCTAAGATTGAATTGTCAATTATCAGATTAACTCAGAGCTTGCTAATGATCTTTGGAATAGGCATTTCCTCAAATTTGCAAAAAAGCTTGAATTAAAATAGGCTGAATTTCAAGTAATAAATATCTTTTTTTCTAAGAATAGCTTACATTCTAAGCAATATTCCATTTGCTTGGAAAATGTATTTTCTTAAAATAAATGCCTTCAAATATAACCAATTTTTATTTCCTCTTTTTTTAGAATGATATTTTTTTAGCACTCAGAAACCAGTTTTTATATACTGAAAGAACCCATTCAGATGTTTATAGTATCGTTTTACAAAATTCTATCAAATTGGAATGCTATTTTTAGCTATCTTTCTCCCTCATTCTGAGGTATTAACATAATTAAGTTTGTACCCTCATTCTGGACTGTATTGCTGCCAAATCATCTTTGTAATCTCCCATGTTCCAAGAGTTTCTTAAAGGTAAAGCATAAAGCTGATGCTTACCTGCACAGGAAAGGACTCTTTTGTTCTTTCTAGATCCAAAGATATGTGATAAAGATTTCTGCCCTATAAATCTGAGGGGGCACCTTTCTCAATATGAGTATTTCAAAGTGTATCCTTGAAATATCTCTTTAGAAAACAGAAAAAGAATACCTTGTTTTACCTAACACAAATAAAATGGACAAATATTGATAAAAGATGAAAAAAAGTAGGTGTTGAGTTGTGGGAAGACAGGCACACTAATAGGTGGAAATGCTAATTGTTTCAACTCTTCTGGAAAAAAGTGGAACTTATGGAAAAAAATTACAAAATTGTTCATCATTTTTAACCCAGTGATTCTGTCACTGGGCCTAAATCCCAAAGATCACTTATAGAAAAATTCCTAATGTAGTACCAAAATTTTCTTCAATGCATTCTTTGTTGTAGTAAAAAACTGGAAAGTGTATGTACTCATTAGCTGGGTTAATGGATGAACAAATTATAGTGTGTGTGTGTGTGTGTGTGCGTGTGTGTGTGTGTGTGTGAGTGTGTGTCTGTATGTGTGTGTGTGTGTGCAAGGGAATATTATTTCACTCTTAAATGATGATTTTAAGTAATTCAGATAAACATGGGAAACTTAAGAATTAATTCAGAGAAAGCAAAACCAAGAGAATAATCTTCATATTGTCTACAATAATGTAAATGAATATATCAGTAAAAGGCAGCTAAGCTCAGATTAACTGGATTGAACAACCTTGACCTGGGGAAAAGAGAGTATGAAAATACTTCCTTTCTCTTTGTAGAGAGCTGCAGAACCACAAAGTACATTATGTTGCCTAAATTATCCCACGGCTGTTTTGTTGGTCAGTTTTGGTTAACTGTGTTTCTTTATAATGAAGGAGACTTTGATGGTGATGGTGATTCATCTGGGAAAATAATTCTGATATAAAAAGAAACCAAAAAGCATTGATTAAAATGCTATGCAGGATCTTATTTTGACAGAACCTTCCCCGCCTCCTCCATAATGACTGTGGCTAAGTAGGATGATGTCAGCAAGATCTGAATTGGAATTCTGCCTCCACCATATACTAGCTATATAACCCTAGACAAGTGATTTAACCTCCATCTGTCTCAGTTTCCTCATCTCTACAACAGGGGTGATAGGGTTATTATAAAGACAAAATGAGATCATATTTGTAAAAAAAAAAATTATAAATCTTAAAGTGTAGCATTTACATAAATACTAGCTATCATTATTGTCATTTCTTAGAGCACTATCATCTCTCCATATAGACTCTCCCCAGACCATGGCTGGTAGGGCAGGATGTGGGCTGTAATAAAATAATAGTAATAGATATTAAGGGCAGGAAGGCAGGAATGCTCTAACTCAATGTTCTTGGAGCCCCGTTACACTCTTAAAAATTATTGAGGACTCCAAAGGACTTTTCTTTATGTCGGTTACATCCAGGGGTGTTTTAAGGTTCAAATGAGAAGATGAGTGCCGAACACTTGGCAAACTTTAAAGTGCTTTGTAAGTACCAGTCCTTATTATTTTTATTAATCTGAGACAGCAGGCCTTCATTCTGGAGATGATTTCCTTCCCTGGTTCCTCTAGCGCACTCCTGTTGAGCTCAAGCAATGTTAGTAGAGCAATACAGGGATGCTGGTGAATGCTCAACACCCTTGGGAGTGGAGGATAATGTACGCACGCACTTTTAGGCTGAGTCTACATTATTAATACTTTCTTAAGTCTACATAATCAACAAAACAATAATTTGAGCCCTGATTTGTAGAGAGATTTCTAAGGTGTAAATGATCACACTGAAAATTTAACAATGGGCTCTCAAGAGTCAGTTAGGGCTGGTTCTAGCACACCACTGTATGTCACCCAATATTTATATTAGAAATTAAAGCTATTTATGAATTCATCAAAATAATAAACCATTACATGTTGACACAAATAATTTACTTATATTTATGAAAAATAATTATATTTTTCAAACAAAAAATTTTTGAGGAGTGACATTATTTTACATATTAAAAATCTCTTTTAATATCTAGCTTTATAGAAGATAGCTAGGGCATCATAACTATTTTTGCATTCAGTTTGTTGATATGTTTTGGTTGAAATATATGAAGAAAATCCACCTTTACACAGATGAAGAATTGGAAAAGGAAGGCTTATTTAATAGGCAAATAATATCTAAGTATTATTGTGAAAATAGTTTTGACCCAAAGGATTTCAGGTACCTCCACTGGTTCACAAATCACACTCTGAGAGCCAGGCCTCTGACTAAATCCTGTGTTCACTACCTCTGAAATTTGAGGCTTTCAGCACTGGAGGCAGATGACAGTATTAATGAGAGGTATATTGTCCAGCTGTTTAAACTGGGAGTCATAGACTGTTTGTACCCTGGAAGCATCATTGCTGTTCTAGGGCTTATACCTCACTTTTGTGGCTTCAGAAAGTTCATCATGTCTTTCCCCTAGAAAGGCAATGTGATCTAAAGGAAAGCATAATGGTTCAAGTCCAAGGCTTGGTTCTGATGATTATATGACCCTATACAAAGTCACTTCAATTCTTTAAAATTTAGTATTTTTGTCTATGCACTGAGAAACATAACAGTTTTAGCTAATGATACCTTTCTAGGGAAGCAGTGCCATAGTCTAAAATGCACTGTAGCATTGAACTTGGAATGCTGACTTCAGTGACGTGGGGCTTGAGTTCAAGTGTCTTCTGTACCACTTACTACCCATGTAACCTTGAGCAAATAACTTCATTTTCTTCAGTCAGAGTTTTCTCATCAATAAAATCCAAGGTTGGACTGGATGACTTCTAAAGTCCCTTCTGATTTGAGATCTATAATTTTATATAGTTCTTTAAATTTTTCCCAAGAACCTTACGCACATTACCTCATTTGATTTGGCCCCCACAACAACCCTATGAGATAAATGTTATTATTATATTTCAAAGAATTCTATTCTCTGTATTATACAGATAAGGAAACGGGTTGAGAAAAGCTAGAATTACACAGAAAATAAAGATTCAGGCAGGATCTGAACTTGTGTCTTCCTGACTCTAAAACTGGGACTTTGTCCATTGTACCATCTAGCTGCTTCAAACGCTACCTACTTCACAGAATTGTTGCAATGAAAACTCTTTGTGAACTTTAAAAAGTCTCTTAAGGACGAACTGTTGTTATTCATTTCAGTCTTAAAGATGTTCAGGTACTAAGCATTTGATTTATACTAACATACTCTGAAGAGTCTTATTTATCAACTTGAGAGGTCATTGATCAGGTTTCAATGAAACTGTTAACAGGCAAAGTTACAGGATTTCTTGTGTGACCCATTCATCATTTTGTTAATTCTCTTTTCTAACCAGAAGAAAAGTCTACTGGGAAACCAAATAGATGATAGAAAGTCACTTGGTGAGCATAGGTCTAGAGCAGATGGAACTGGATGACTTTAAGAGATATTATCTCCAAGTTCTAATAACCTTACATACAAACTCTCTCCCCTGTAGGAATATACCAGAGGACTCATCAGCTATCATACTCTTTTCCTGCTAAGTGCTGGTGAACTCTTGACAAACACACATTCTTTGATTCTCTGTTCTAGATCCTTGCACCCCATCACCCTTCCCTTATGACCGCACCAACACATGATGGACATATTATAATTAATTAGATTAAAGCTTATTTTGTACATTACATTTTATTTTTAAATGTAAATTCCTGTTATTGTTCAGTCATTCAATCATATGTGATTCTTCATGACCTCATGAATCATAGCATACCAGGCCAATATATGTCTCAAAATCTGTCCAAGTTTTTGTGACACTATCTATCCCTCTGCTGAGCTCTTTTCATTTTACCTTCAATCCTGCCCAACATCAGGGTCTTTTCCAGTGAGTCCTGGTCTTCTTATTATGTGGCCAAAGTATACACCCTGGATGAATTAATCAGACCAGTCTCCTAGGCACCTACTAAGAACTTAGACAAAAGAAGTCTCCAATTTTTTGCCAAATGATCATGATTGCTATTGACAGACTGACAAAAGGATCCCAGTGTCTCTGAGTAAGCCAACCAAGGCCCAAGCTCCACTTTTTCTGATCTTGGACTAAATAACTATTATCTCCTGGGGTGGGGGGGGGGGAGTCAAAGCATCCTTAGGAGCCTCAGGCCCTGGGGCAGGGAAATCATGTGAGCCATGCAGGGCAGCTATGCCATCAAGAGCCAACTAACCACCAGAAGAACCATCACATGGAAAAACAAAAGATAACAATAAGAATGTACTTCAGAAAAGAATAAAAAGAGTGTATGCTTGTGGAATCATTTCCCAGAATGCCTAGGGAAAGTTTCCTGGGGGTGATGGTATGTGAGCTAGACATTGATGGATTGTTGCTGCTTGTCCTTTGTTCTTGAAGAGGACCATGACATCCAGGAAGTGATGCCAGGACATGCAAATGAATTGGATTTAAGTCAGGAAGGGTTGTGCTGAGACACCAGCCTCACTTTCTCCTCTGGAGTCATCCGGGTCCAGTGGCAAAAGAGATCAGGACTACTAAACCCTGGATGCAGTGGGAGACCTTGGCCTTTTTAAGCTAAGGTCTTTAACAGGTCTCAGTTTCACCTGGATGGACAGGCAGAGAGGAGAGAGAAGAGCTACAAACTAAAGGATGGATGTATGAAAAGGTACCAAGATAAGAAGATAATGAGAGTAAAAAAATGAATGTTCTGGGGACAGTGATTGGGTCGTCCGGGAGCAGCAATGGACTTAGTATACAGGGGATCGATGTGAGACATTTACAAAAGAGGGTTACGGTCATTTTGTGGGGGGACTCGAACTCCCAGGCCAAGTTTGAATTGCTTCTTGTAGACAAAGAAGAATCCTGTAAAAGTTTTTGCCCAGGAGAGTAAGATAATGAAAGTGATATTTTTAGGAAAATCAGTCTTTCTATGGTATATAGAATGGATTGAAAGCAGGAAGACAAGTCAGGAGACTTTACAATAGTTCCAGTCTGGTGTAATAAGGGCCTGAAACAGGGTTAAAATAGACCGGTAGAAAGAAAGAGGAAAACTCAGGAACACATTACAATGGAAGAACCTATAGCTCAGATAAGTGGTACCAGGCAAATACTGGGTTATAACAGCACAGGCTGTACAACTAGTTATTGACTAACTAACTCTGCATTCCTGAGAGGCCACATCACGACAAAATGCAGGTGGTAGCCCCAAGAGATTTACGATCCCAGTTCCCTCCTTTTCTGTTTGCATTTTTTGCTTGATTTTCATGAGAATTTTTGCTGGTTGGAAGGGGTGGAGAAGAAAAACTATGTACATGTTTGCTTTAGGGTACCTTTTATGTTCTTATCCTAGATAGGGTGAGTAGTTAAAGTGGTGACATGGATAAGGAGGAAAGGAAAGTAAGTGGGAAGCAATAGATTGCTAAATATATTAGGAGTTGGGGCCAATCTTACTGGCCAGTCATTGTTCGACTACCATCTTGAAAATTTACTTGCAGAGATATAAAATCAGTAGAAATAGAGGGATGTTCTCTATGTCTAACATTCAAGAAACAAAAAAGAGAGGCAGACTTCAGGCTATTACTTCTCTTTCCTCAGGTCATTTACATATTTATTTAAAATTTTTATTACTCCCTTTAATTTTTATACTTTTTATTTGTGCTCTATATTTAGATAAATATATCTATATTTATTTATATTACATATCCATAATATATCTATGTTATAAATATATATCTCTATATATATCACTTTTTTTTTCATGCTTCATTGACAGGCTGTTTTAATTGAGGACAAGTGTTGCTAGGAATAGGAAAGAGAATTGGGGAGAAAGAAAAGAATTGCTTCTAAATTCTTTACTCACATTACCCAAGCTCCAATTCATATCATTTTGTATACTTGTTTTTGGTTTTTTGCTAAAGCCTAATGGTGATGGCAAATGAAATAATATCTGTAAAGCACTTAACAGTGTCTGGCACATAGTAGATAACTGATAAATGTGTATTTTCTTTTCCTCTTACTTGTATCCTCATCTGTTGCATTCTTGTCTATTTGTTTTGATCTGACTGAAATATCATCTCTTTTGCGAAGCCTTCTCTGATCTCTCTAGTTGGACAGTATCCTTCCTCAAATTTTATGTGATATTGTGCTCTTCCTGTAAATTTATCATCTACTTTGTGTTATAGTTATTTATACAAGTATTGTTTCACCCTTTGCTATACCACCAGCTCTATGAGGGAAGGGACCATACTTTTTTGCACCCAGTGCTGGGCCCACTATTTTGGACTATTTCTGGAACTGATCTAAAACTTGATAAGTGCTTCAGTTTTTACTTTGATTTGGCTGTGGAAACTTGGCTAGACTATGCTCATGTTCCACATGGCATTTCATCAGCTGCCACCCAGCACCTGCTATATGGCCAACACTTAAAAACTGATGATGTTATTTAGAAACCATATTTTTTTGCTTAAACTGTACAATGATAAGTCCAGGAAAATATCCCCCCCCCCTTTCTTTTAATAGTGGATTTTTTTAATTGTAAAGTATTTGTAATAATGTAAAAATGAGTCTTACAAATGTTCAATAAAAAGTCTGTCTTAAAAATTGATGATTTTGAATGGATTGTAGGAAAATATATCATCTAGTTACTATAACCCTAAAATGTGCTTTAAATTTTGATGCTTGTGACTCCTAGATCTCTGAGAGACAGCTTGGTGAAGCAAACTGTAAGAGCCCTGTGCTTGAACTTGAGAAAGATCTGCATTCAAGTCCTGTCTTTGACTCTTAGCAGTTATATAACCATGGACAAGATATTCAGCCTCTCCTAGCTTCAGTTTTTACTTGTAAAGTGGAGATAATAGTATTTTAAAATCTATGTAGCACAGTAGATAGAGCATTGGGCCTGGAGGAAGGAAGATCTGAGTTCAAATCCAGATTTGGACACTTAGGAACTGTGTGGCCTTGAGCAAATCACTTACTCTCTGCTTGCCTTAGTTTCCTCATCTGTAATATGAGGATAATCATTTATTATTAAAGTTGTGTTATCAGGATCAAATAAGATACTAATTGTAAAATGCTTAGCACAGTGCCTTGCACATAATAATTGCTATGTAAATGTTAGCAACGATGACGGTGACGGGGATGCTGCTGCTGCCACAGGATTGTTGTGAGACCTAAATGAGATATTTGTAGGGAGCTATGTAAGTGTTAACTATTACTATCTGTCCTCCATGGACGTCCTATTCCAATGCCTCATAGAAATAATCCTGGGATCTCTAAGGCTATGCCATTGTAGGGCACACTCTGGCAGGTTCTACTAAGCTGGCAAGTTTTTGAGGATGGGTTCAACAATGGATGACATGTCTGTTTGCTGAGGAAAAGCTCAGTTAAGGTTGAGAGGCTCACTATCAGATTGTCTTCAGGGTGAGGAGTTCTCTGGCGACGGAGACTCTCAAATACTATCGAGTAAGTTACCAAAGGGTGGCCATCTGTTTTAGTTGAGGGAATCCATACTTCAAGGAAATTACAGATCCTTGAAGGATTACTACTACATTGTCACTTAAGTGACTTTCCTAATGTAATTAGGAAAGAAAGACTGCCATGAATTAGTCACATACATAATCATATAATTTAAAGTTTATAAGTAGGTGGTAGCATCCATGTATCAGGGAGCATCAATGTGTTAGCATTAACATATGATGGCAAATGCTTTATGACAAGGTCCTCCATTTCAATGCTTCAAAAGCTCTATGATTTCATCTATGTGGATACTTTTTCTGTACATACTGATTGCAAACCATTGTCACATGATTTCACAAGCTGTCGTGGCCAAAACATCTATCACTTGGTAGTTAATCTTTTAAGGATGAGCCTCTTTGATCATAGCTAGGTTGGCTTTCAGAGAATGTTAGGCCACAAGTTTGGTGGGGCTTCCTAGGGTTTGGACTCATCTAAAATTGCCTTTGAAAACCCAGGGTCAACTCCATGTTATGATGAGCCCATAGAGAAGACTTTAATGAAGGTCCATGGGCTCTATAAATTTTCAGTGGAAAAATAAAATCAGAGGATAAATATGCCTCACAGTATAGATACATCAGCTCACAAATATATCCCTTTCTTTCTTTCTTTTTTCTTCCTTTCTTTCCTTCTTTCTTCAAAGGTTTTCAAGTATTTAAGCACTGCAGGAAACTTGATCATTTCAGGGGAATAAATTGTTTCCTGGGTATTTTAGGATCTGTGTAAAATCATTGAAAGTAATAAAATAACAGTCTCCAAATTGAGTTTCTTGCCAAGTCCATGAGATTAAAGATAACCTGTGGTTTTTGGATTTTTTAAAGCTTTTCTTCTTTTCTTTAAGAATTACATTTTCTTTTTTTTTCAATCAATGAAACTCCACTCTCTCTCTCTCATCTCTCCTTCCCCCTTTCTTCCCACCACTGAGAAAGCAGGAAAAACAAAATCCCTGTTATAAACAAATGGAATAAAGTAAAACAAATACGCATACTGATCATGTAAAAAAATATACTCAATCCGCACCCTGAATCCACCATCTCTTTTTGGAGGTGGGTAGTATGCTTCATCATGAGTACCACTTCTTCTTTACAGTATCCAGGAGAAAAAAGATGAAGGTTAATTTAGAAAGATCTTCCTTTGGAGACATAGTCAAATAGGCTCAAGCTTTGCCTCTGATACAAACTAGCTGTGCGACTTTGGACAAATCATGCTACCTTCCAGCGTCCCCAGGAAACTTGCTAAGACTGTTCGTTACAGACAAGTTATTGAGATCCATTGCTGGGAGCAGTTTTTACTTTGAGAGTTCCCATAATGATGAAATCATTGTTCTGAAAAAAGAAAAAAAAGTCTCCAGGAAGGTCAGGTTCCTTGCGTCTGTGGTTTTTAACTCTTGTTCTGGAGTGGAAACCACAGACACATTCTTTACATCTATGCACTTGTAGATTCATATACTGGGATAGTTTGGTTTTGGACTCTGCTTTCTCTACTCTGTATTGCTTCATGCAAGTTTTACCATGTTTCTCTGAATTCTTCTTATTCATCATTCACTATTACACAATAATATTACCTTATATTCATCCCCTATAATTTATCCCATCATTCCCCAATAGTTAGGCACTTTTCTTTTGGTAAACACAGTCTCTATTTTTACATCTCCCAAAAAATTGCCCCTTGAAATTTTCTTTCCCAGAAACATTAGTCATCACTATGATGAAGCTATTTTCAAGGTGCAAGAGTAAACTATATATGGATGCTTAGAAATGTAAAATAGGCTTTACAAATAGGAGGTGGGGCGGGGGAATGTTGATGAGAGCTATTTCACTGCTCTTTGGGGGAAATTCTCCAGACTGATATTTCCCAGAGAGTTGTGCATGGACCCATTGCATGGTGACCACACTAGGTGATGATTCTGGATGTGAAGAAGCTACTTTTCTGGGAAGTTTAAAAGGGGTTGGCCAGAACTGCAGTAATATAGATGGGAATGACAAGAGGAGAGCTGTGGTTGAAGGAAGGCAACCTTCCATACGACTGACTGTGTCTGAAACATGAGGATGATTGTAGAGCTGAAGAAAGAACTGTCACTCATTTTTCCTGACTGGTCCAAGGGAAAGACTTAAAGAAGCAGTCAAGCATCTCCTTCTTGGCCTGTCAGTGCAAAGTGATCATGCCCTCTTGCTACGCTTGGGAGTTAAAGGGATTGAAAGACATTTAGCTTACAAGTCTCCTGGAGGCCAAATAGATTTTACATTCTTTTGAAAATGAGTGCTGAAATTGTTTTGTATTTGATTTACTCCCTTGTTATCATTGCACCGTCTTAATTAAATATTTTCATTTTTCACTATTGCATTTGTGTATTTCTGACGTGCTTAGCAATATAATGACACATTCAACAGAGGCTCGGCCTAAGTTCAAGATAGTTAATCACCCCACACATCATACAGAAAACATGGTTAGAGCCAAGGGCATTACTACAAAGATAAAGTCAAAATGAGAGACAACAAACTGGCTAAATAGAAGGTCAGTGTTATCAGGTACAGTATTATCAAAGATAATGGATACATATCTGTTTTCTATTGGCAATCTATTAATTGCTTTTCAGGGGATATACTTATTGGGAGGTTTTGAACAGAACAGTGGTATATCTTGGGAACTCTATCAATACATTAAAAATTAAAAGACTGAATTTTCACTGCTTGATCTCTTACTTCCCCTCCTATCAGTAAAGTTTTTTTTGCTTTTTTTTTTTGTTTTTTTTTAAGCAATGAAAACAACTAGTCTCTAGATGTATTTGGAGTGTACATTTAAGGCTTATGAGTAACTTACACATAGTAGACATTTAATATGCTTATTGAATCAAATCATTCTTAGTTTTAGGCAGTTATGTGGCACAGTGGATAGAGCATAGGATGTGGAGTAAGGAAGACTTCAGTTTAACTCTGGCCTCAGACGCTTACTGTGTGACTATGGGCAAGTCATTAAACCCTGTTTGCCTCTGTTTCCTGAGGAAGGAAGGAAAAGATGTCAACAGGATGAGTTGTGAAGTGGGTTGGATCTGTTCTGGGCATAGCGGATGATATGTTCAAAGACAAAAAGGTTGAAATGCAGGATAATGTTAATGATGAGTGAATAGTCCAGTTTGGTTGTAATATAGACTGCATAAAAAGGAGTGTCATGACTTAAGAGGGGTAAGTTCCAGTCAGATTGTGGAAGGCCTTGACTGTCATAGTCTCAGCCTTACTCACATAATTAAGGTTAAATGATTAATTTTCTTATTGTACAAATGTAATATCAAATTACTGGGATGGGAAAATTATGAATTTAGTAATATGGAACTTGATTTGATTTTAATTATTGCTACCACTGGCAGTGTGCATCTAAACAATTATGTATGGCTTTCATTTGAATCATGATGAGTGATTAAATAATCCTTGTTCGTAACCTAGGGTATGTGAACCTGTTTTAAAAAAAAAAAACTATTTCAATACAGATGATTTCCTTTACATATTTCTACTAATTCTATTTTATATATTTAAACATTTTATTCTGAAAAGGAGTTCATAAGCTTCACCAGACTGCCAAAGGGGTCAGAGACACAAAAGTATTTAAGAACTTCTGGTCTATAGAGAAAAAAGAAGCAGTGGTAATTACTGGGAGCAGGTAAGGATAGTACAGAACTAAAAGGTGAAACCAAGTAAATAAATATCAGAAAGTTATAGAATTTTAGAGTGACTGAGTTGAAAAAGACTCAAAAGTCATGAAATGTAACTTATACCTGACAAAGAATCCCAGCTATAATATTATTAACAAGTCATCTATCTTCTACTTGGAGAATTTCATTGATAGAGAAGTCCCTACTTCCCAAGGCAGTTCATTCAACTCTGGGAGGGCTTTGATTACAAGGAAATTTTTCCTTACATCAATCCTAAATTTGCTTGCAGGACATCTTGCTGTTTGTCTTGTGTATATAATAAGGGCAAGACTGTAGCTAGATAAGAGGAAGAAATGGCTATGCCCTTTGGGTTGGTTTGAGTTTTCTCAAATCCATTTGCATAGGAAATCCCAAAGGATGTTGGGGACCAGAAAATAGCAGTAGAATGGAGCCTCAGAATTCTATAGGGTTTCTTTGGCAGAGACTCTTCTTTCTCCATCCCCACCCCTCCACATTCCCATTCCCAGCTGGGTTTTGTGGCACATCATCCCCATAAGTGAATTAAAGAGTATTTCCATACCCTAAGTCACATAAAAGAGAGAGATTAAAAATCCACCCCAGTGAGCAGGAAGAGTGGGTGTGTCTTAGGATACAAATAAAGTTAAGGTTCACAAGAAAGTATAAATTAAGCCATAGATTTATTTTTTTCAGGTCCAATTTAGTGGCAAATCCTTTTCTTTTTGAGGGTAAAAGCTCATCACAGCTAAGACTGAGAATAGACAGATTCTCCTTCTGTGGGAAAAATTTGCTAAAGGTTTTACCCTAGTTTGCTGTGTATAAAATGGTTTCTTTAAAAGAGATAAAGCATCAGCCTCTGAGCTTTACCTAAAGGAGAAATGGCAGATCCCATTCTTCCATTTATGGAAAAAGAGGTAGCGCCATAGCTGAGCATTCTAGCTGATATCAGAAGCAGAAACCAACTCCCAAACCACATCTACAGGTAAACTTCTAGAGGGTAGACACCATCTTTTTTTTTCTTATTTGTATCCATAACACTTAGCACAGTGCCTGGCACATAGTATCTTAATAAATGTTTATTGAATTGAATCTTGAATGGAGCCACATCTGATGGTGACTGCAGGACCAACTGAGCAGCATATAAGAGTTACCGTCCAAGAACAACAGGAGCAAAAGACCAAGCAGAAACAACATACTGCCCACACACCTGGTGGAAACTTTACATAACACCAGATTAGTGGTGAACATTCCCAGAAGAATCGGTGTGAGGACGTTACCAGAAGACATACATTACCTTGGAAGATTGGAGGCCTGAGTTGTTCCTCCATACATGTACCCTGCCCTTTCACATTCCCTAGATGCATCCATTCCTCTCACTGATGGTATATTTGTAGAAGAGTGTGACGCAGGCTTGTGGGACAAATATTTTTGTTACTGATACACTACAAAGAACACTACATTTGAAAGAAGAGGACCTGGGCTAGAATTCTAGATCTGCCACTTAGTTTGAGATCTTGGGCAAATCACTTTGTCTCTTTGGGTCTCAACTTTTCAATTGGATAAAGGATTTGACTAGATCAGAGGGGTCACATAGCTCACCACACTTCCAAGGGTCTGAAATCAGATAAAAATGTCCTTGGAAAATATTTAACAAAATAAATAAAGATACAGTAGAAAACAAATGTTAATATAAGTTTTTTAAAGTCAAAATGCAGCCTGCAGGGATCCTTGTGTAAGGTTTAGTGGTCTCCAATTCTATTTGATTTTGATATTACTATGCTAGATTACCTCTGAGGTTTCTTTCAGTTCTGTAACTACAATTATATGATATTTTATTAAAATACTTTTGCTCAAAATCTTTGCAGTTAGAATTAATAGGAAAATAGTTAACTGGGAAAAGGCTTTTGTAATAAATTTCTTGGATAAAAATCTAATATCCAAAACATATAAGAAATTGCTATAAGTTATAAGAATGAGAGCTATTATTCAACAGATAAATGATCAAAGGATTTAACTAAAGTATATAAAATACAAGTATAAAAATGCTTCAAATGACTAATCATAAGAAAAATGCAAATTATAATATCTCTAAGATTTACCTTATAGGCACCAATTTGGCAAAAGTGACAAAAAAGGAAAATGACAATTGTTGGAGGGAATTGGGGAGGATAGGCACACTGGTGAACTATTTGGTGGAGCTGTATTCTGGAAAGTCATTTGGAATAATACTCCACAGCAGTCACAAAATTGCAAATACCTTTTGATGCAGAGATCTGAGATTAGGCAAATTCCAAAAAAGAGAGAAAGGACACATACATACAAAGATACTTTTAGTACCACTTTTTGTGTTTTTGCTAAAAAGAATTGGAAACAAAATAAATGCTCATCAATTATTGACGAATTGCTAAACAAATTATGGTATATAAATGGAATAGAATATTACTAAACCTTAAGAAATGATGAAACTAATAGATATAAGGAATCCTAGAAAGACATATGAATTGATGCAGAGTAAAATAAACAGATGCAGATCACTTTATAGGATGACTACAATAACATGAAGGGAAATAACTGTGAAAGACTTAAGAACTTTGATCAATACAAAATGACTAATTATGTTTCTAGAAGACTGGTAATGAAGCATATTTCTATCTCTAGGAGGAGAGGTGATGTATTAGAGGTTCAGAAGTAGACTTACATTTTCGGACATAGCCAATGTGTGAATTTTACAGATTTTGCTTATTTGTGATAATAGAGGATAGGGAGGGGAGAGGAGAGTTATTGGGAGTGTGAGAAACTAGCTAGGTAGTGCTCTTGATAAAAATGGGAGAAAAGAAAAAAATTGAACACTTTAAAAGTACATGGAAAGAGGTTTAGGAGAAATATAATTAAAGAAACTTTAAATTTAGTATATATTTTAAAAGTCATACATATAGAGGTTCATAGTTTCATGCGCAGGCCTCTTTTTCTGTTCTGTGTATGTGGAAATGTTCATGCTTGATAAGTTCATGATAAAAAAAATTTTAAATTTTTTCATTGAACCAATTGTGTTCTCTGTCTGATTAGTAAAAGTAAACATACTAGTGGGAGCTTGGGACCTGTATTTTTTAAGTAGAAGCCTATCCACAATGTACCTTGAACCTCGGTGGGTTGTCTGGAGGAACCCATTCAATTATAAGGAAGGAATACTCTCTTGTGGTACATGAAGTTCTACCCATTATTCTTACTTCTATATCCTTGGTCAAACAGAATTCTAATCCCTCTTCTGTGTGACAACCCCTCAAATAATTGAATGTAATTAACACGTGCCTCTTGAGTCCTCTTTTTTCTCTAGGCTAAAAATCCTTTATTTCTTCCCCTGATTCTATACTGAGCAAACTCATCAGTGTTCTGAGCTTGGTGGTGGCAGGGGCATTTGGTGAAAAGGGCACTAGCTTTGAAATCAGAGGACCATCCTGGAATCAAATTCCAGCTCTCATGTTTTCTACTTAGACAGCTCTGGGCAAGGTTCTTAGCCTCTCTGTCTTTCAGTTCCCTCATCTGCAAAATAAGAGCATTGGACTAGGTATCCTTTGAGATTGCTTCCAGCTCCAGATCTATGATTCATGACCAACTTCTTCTAACCTATTCCCTGTCACACTCGGCAAAGGAAAGAGTTGTATATTTTGATACTTCTATGGCTCTATGAGCCCTTAGGTGATGGTCTTCCCTCCAACAGTGGGCCCTCCAACCCATTCATGCTTTCTCATCTTATGTGACCTTTTTCTACATCCTGCTTTGCTTCAAGTAGGAATTAGGGAATAAAATTCTGAATCTTAGGTAAGAAGTTAACTCAAAAATGATGAACTTAATGAATTTAAATCTCTTAATTTCTAATAGATACTATCCTTTAAAGATTAAAAAGGTCCAGAGAGATACATTTGATACAATGCATAGTAGGAAGAATACTGGAGTGGGGAGACTTCTGTTTTGCCCAGTTCATACCCTCACCTAACTCTGGTGAGTACACACCCTTAGCGGGCTGTGGTGGTCATGCCCTTTCTGGTCAGACAAACCCCTGGCCTAGAAACCAGGACCAGGCAGGATGCCAAAGCACAGATTGAATTGGGATTGGAGCGGGAACTGCTGTGAAGGTCAGACATGACCCCACCCCCATCATAAATTCTTTGAGATCAGGGATTGTAAATCATACTGATTGCTTCACCTCTCCAGAGGGGAACTGAAGAGTGTTGACTCTCTGCAGTCAACTGCAGAGAGTCAACACTCAGTAAATGTTTGTTGTTGGCTGTAAAATAGTTTCCTGTCAAACAATTCACCCCCTGCCTCCCATAATCAAAAGTGACTCCTCCTCAGTCAAGGACTATAGAGGCATTTGCTCATCTTTCTAATTAAAACTTTGGAGCTGACTTTGCTTGTGAGTACTGCATCTACTATCTCCTTCCTTGCTGCCTACTATCATGCTTATGTCTCTCTCATCCTTAAAAAAAAATTCTTACTTAATCTGACCATCTCCACTATCTACAATTCTTTACCTTTCTTTGCCTTCTCAAATAAACTTGAAAAAGCCAGTTTTACTAGGAACCTCTACATCTTCTTTTCTCACTCTCTTCCAAACCTCTGTAATCTGTCTTTTGACCTTATCATTCACCTGAAACTACTTTCTCTAAAGTTACCAGTGATCTCTTCATAAGTAGATTGATTATACAGACTCTAATGACCTTTTCACAAACCTCATCCTTCTTGACCTTTGAAACCACTGATCACTCTTTTTCCTTGAACTTTCTCATTTGTTAATCTCATTAACTCCCTTAGATTCCATTAGTATACTATTTCATCAACTGCTTTTTGGATATCTTGAATTGACTATCCCATGGAATTTAGCTTAAGAGAGAATTCCTTAACTTTCCCATTAAACCCAATCTTCTTCTGACATTTTCTGTTACTGTTGAGGACACTATCATTTTATCAGTCATGTGGAATTGACAATTTTGGTAGCATATTTGATCATAAGATAATAGGGAACCATTAAAGCTTGTTGATTATATGTGTGTGGTGGGGGTGGGAGGGGGAAGAGGGGAACATTACCTTGATACAGTCAGACCTACACTTCAGGAAAATCATTTTGGCATCAAGAGTGAAAGATGGATTGGAATGATTGGAAAGGGGAGAGACCTGAGGCAGGAAGACCAATGAGAAAGCTCTTGTAATAGTTCAGGGATAAGGCCATGAGGGTGCTGATTATGTGAGTAGAGGGCAGACATAATATCTTATAATTAGTTATCTATTTACATATACCATAATCTTGAAGGCAGAGACTATTTTTTACTTTTGTCTTTATATCTATGGTGTCTGCTAGGTTATCTTACCCATGGTGGACTCAAACCATGTTTGTTAATTGAAGTTTCTTTTGGGGGAGGGATCAATATTTTGGGTAAATTTTAAAAGCTCACTATTTTTTAATATGAAGAATTTTTTGTGTTCCTAATTCTCCCCCACCTTCCTACCCTTCCCCTACCCAGTGAGGGAGCAATATCAATTATACGTATGAAATCATGTAAAACATATTTCTATATTAGCTTTGTTGAAAAAAAGCAAGAAAAATAACTTTAAACTATACTGTTATTTATTGTTGGTAAAAATCACTATTAGTGGCCAGGCAAAATTAACAACTAAGTCTCTTGATTCCTCTTTTTTTTTTTAAATCATCATATGATTTATTTTAACATGTCAACAGCTCTTGATCTGTTGAGTCCCTAACTCCTCTTGTTTTGGGAGATAGGTTGGTCTAGAGAGAATTTCTCTGACTCATCTTCTCTCCTTGGTGACTTAGATATTGCTTTAAATACCTTAACTGGAGCCAGGATAGATTGAACAGCCAATTTGTTCTCTGTCACATGGCTTTGTTGCACATTCCACTTCCTGGATTTATTTGACTTTTTGTTCCAGTAGAGAAATTATTCCCTTTTGGTGGGGCATAGTTGAACAAAGGTGAGGTTAAATGGGTGAGGGAAGGTAGGTCATCAGTCTTTGCAAAGGTCAGAAAAGAAGGCTTCCAAAACCACAAAATAGAACTCTATTTATGATGTGGTGGAAGAAAAGGAAGGTTACTGCATTTATAAACCTTTACTTCAAGTATAAAGGGGAAAGACAGGTCTAAGTCTTGTGTTTTGCTTTCCTTCTCTCCAGTTTATCTGCAAGGTCAACCAATCAATTAATAATTATCAATCAATAAGCATTTGTTTATTAAGTGCCTACTGTGTGCCAGGCACAGAGTCCCTACTGTCTTGGAATCCTCAGGCCAATGATAGGTGAACAGATTGTAAAGTCTCTATTTTGAGATTTCACTATTTGGCATAAGCTCCAATTTTGGTCCTTGACAAAAAGAAAGGCTTCATATACAAAAAAATATTTGTGGTAACACTTTTTGTTTTGGTAAAGAACTGGAAGATAGAAGATGCCCATTGATTGGGTAATGATTAAAAAATTATGGTACAGGAATGTAATGGAATATCATTGGGCTGCATGCATGTATTTTACTGATGTCACTGCCTCCAACTTTCTTTCCAGTTCTAGCTTTGAGAATAGCAATTGGTCAGCTAGGTGCCATAGTGGAAAGAGCACCTGCCCTGGAGTCAAGAGAACCTGCCCTCAGACACTTACTTACTACTAGCTGTCACCCTGGGCAATCCACTTAACTCCTATTGCCTCTGACAGCTGATAGAGAGGGAGAGAGAGAAAGAGAGAGAGAGAGGGAGAGAGAGGGAGGTAGGGAGGGAGAGAGAAATAGCAATCAATTCAATATTATTTTTATTTGTAAGGTATGTCAATCAGTTGCCCTATTATTCCAGTTTCCATTTGCTCTGACTTCCCTGTCCAAAACACTTCTCCTTAACCACCATTTCATATATATATATATATATATAATATATTCACATATATATGTATATATGTATGTATATATATGTATACACACATATATATGTTGTCTTCTCTTATTAAAATGTAAGCTATACTTACTTCTATTTATTTACTAAACATTTCAAGTTAGATTGTGATAAGAAAATAGAAATGGTACCAGGTTCTAGAAACATTTCAAGAAACATTTCAATGTATTTCTAATACATTAGTGAGTGCTTGCCATGCTGCTATTTGAAAGTTTTGTCATAGTCCAAGTTCTTGCCTGTCCTTTTTCTTAAACTAGATCATAAGCACTTCAGAAATGTTTGTATAAGGGGGTAATGGGCCAAAGATGAATCAGTCCAGGGAGCATGTGCATTTGGTGAGCCCAACTCTGAAAGTGACTTATGAGGTAGAGTGGAAGGGCATGATGCTCCAATTCAGAGCACACTAAGATCTTCTATGATTGTTTCCAGTCCAATAACCGTATGGCAAAGAAATGGTCTTTTGATTGGCCTCTGAGCCAGAACTAGATGGGCATTCAAAAGGCACTCACTGGCCAAGAAGAGCTTGCTCTTTTTCCTGTTTAGCTGTATTCCAGTGAGAAGTAAGGTCTACTATAAACCTCTAGATGGGAAAGGAAAGCAAGTATCAGCATCTCTACTCTCCCCTCCTGAGTCAACAAGAAACCCTGAATACATGGTCCTAATGATGCTTCTGTCTTTAATTTATCTATTCTTTCCTGCCTTGAGTGAAGGGGCGTTGTAGGTGGAATAGACTAGGCAGCAGCTCTGTGAGCTTTGAGAGATCAGGAGAACCGCTGGAGATCCAAGACTGGATGTTGGCCGCAGTTTGCTACTGTGTGGCCTCAAGGAGAGATCCGAAGGATCTGACATGGCAGTCAAGGCATTTTCCGAAATAATATCTGTCAGCTGTTCTACATTTGGAAATGTTCTTGTGCCACTAATTACTGGAGGATATCAATGGGATAAAGGATATGTGAACTATAATTAGAAGCTAGTATTTGGGAGAACACGCAGGCGATAGATTTGGAAAGATGCTCAATTCTTCAAGACTACTCATAGGCTCTTGGGATACAACTCATCAATGTCAATGGGAGTTGGGATAAGGATCCCAAAGTATATATTTGTTTGAACTGAATTAAGATTCTAAAGGAGAGGACACTCTCTCCTGGTGTGATAGATAAAGAGTTGGCCTCAAAATCAAGACCTAGACTGAAGTACTGTCTCTGACACATGCCGGCAGTGTGAAATCTCAAGATATCATTTAATTTGTCAGTGCCCCAGAATGCTTTGTAATATTAAATGGCAAAGCAATTGCTGATCTGCATTGATAGAGAATTTCATCAATCTGGAGCTCTCTAAGCCAATGAACTCACCATTCTGAGCCAAAAAAATAAGAAATAAAGGAGCAGACTATATTATATATTTTTTTCTCTTTCTTCATGAAGCTGAGTATATTGTTCTAACAGAGGAAATTTTAATAAATGTCCTCTGCTTAATGAATCTTGAGTTCTTGATTATAATCTGAAAGAGTTACAAGAAGAGAGTCTTATGCAGGTAAGGCTATGGTCCCTTAGTGTGATATACGAAGCTGCCATTGAGTTGTATGGGAAAAAGGAATTTCTTCTTGAAGTTTTGAGAGCCAAGGAGGTCTAGATGGTATCTGAAGACTATTGCATACTGAAAGTATAATTATTTCACTACTCCTAGCAGTTTTTCTTTGTGATATGATTTCTCTGAACTTGTTTACAAACATATATATAAAATGGAGATTAAAATGCTTTCATTTCCTATTACATGAAGGTTGTTTTAAGGAAAGAGTTTTGTAAACTTTGAAATGCTACAGAAAGATGAATTACTATTATTAGTGTTAGAGAAACAAAGCAAATTTAAAAGACCACGGCTTTTCTAGGGGAGGAGATGTCTTGTTCTTATGGATGAGACTTGGAATTGGAACCCAAATCCTTTGACTCCAAATTCAGATATGAAGGTTTCTTTTAATCTACCATTGGTGACTACCACTTCTCAGTTTCCTGTTTTGGTATTTGAAGATCATTAAGAAAATTAGGATCACAGATTTAGAGTTGAAAGTTATCTTAGAGGTCATCTATTCTAACTTCTCACTTTATGGATAAGGAAACTGAGGCCCAGTGAGGTTCACTGATTTGGTCAAAGACATGCAGTTATTATAGGATGGATTTTTTTTTTCCTTTTGGTCTCAGAATTAAATTTTAACTTGTCAGCTGAGAAATGTGGAATGAGGTCTTTATCTTTGGCAGGTGGGTGGTCAGCAGAGCAGTGGATGGGTGTAGAAAAGGGAAGAATTTTTTTTTTTTTTAGAAAGCAGCTGTTAAAATAAGACAAGATGTAACTTCCAGCTACCTCCTAACCCTTAAGCTATAACTATCCAATTGAACATGAATTTAGGGCCAGGAATAAAACCACAGCTAATCCTGACTTAAGAAGGATTTAAGTAGCAGGGACTGTCCAAAAATCTAGAGGGCATTGTGAAAGTAAATACTATCCTGCAAAATAAATAGAGATGAGCAAACTTATGAGTTTCCTGTTTCATTGTTATTACATTAAACAGAACTTGAGGCAAACAAACTGATAACATAAAGACTTTCTATTTCTCATGAGGAGCCCAAGGAACAGTGTGGTATACTGGAAAGAGTCCTGCATGTGGAATCGAAGCACTTGGCTTTGGATCCCAGCTTTTCCTTTACTATTGTCATTCTCTCAGCCTCAATTTCCTCAACTGTAAAATGAAGAGACTGGATTTATAATCTCTTGAATCTCAAAATCCTGTGATTTCCACGAAAGAATAATCAGGCTGAGATTTCCCAAATCAATGTTGACAGCAGTTGACAGATCACTTGGTGGAAAAGTACCATATAGAATGCCTCTGTGGAAGCAACTCAGAGATCTGTGGCAACTTTTCCCTCTCCTCCCTCCCCCAACTTCTTACTGAGTTCCTACAAATATTTTCTTTCTGAAAGCCTAATTATTCAGTGCATAAATGTTTTAAGAACTGAATTCATTAGCATCTCAGTCAAGTTAGAACCTTTTATTCAAAAGGACCAGAAGCAGCTTCTTCTTCCACCCTTGATTTTTTTTTCATCTAAAGCTTTTAATCAACAGTGTTTGTTTGATATGGGACTAATCATGGCTTTACATCTTTCAAAACTCCACTGACATATGGATAAAGTGGCAGAGGCATTAATCAGAACGGGATGTATTTATTTTGAAACCTGAGTTGACAGCGGAAAAAACAACACCCAGGGCTGTCAAGCTGTGAGAGTCTGAATTTTGCTTTTTGAAGCATATCACATGTGAGATTTTTAGATCTCATTAGTGCAAGTTAAGAAAGCCTTTAAAGTGAAAGATGCTTCTAAAAGGAATTCAAAATGCCAAAAAATTAATCTGACATGGCCAAGTCTTCTACTCTCAATTTGCCATGATTTCCAGAGCTATCCAATAAAATTTTGAAAGTATTCACAATATTCTACAATCAAGCACAAACACTGAACTTTCCACTATTGTTCACAGTCAATATACCATTTCCTGAGTCTGTCTGTTCATGGATTGTCCCCTTGCCTGGAATACTCTACATTCTGTCCTCTACCTCTTGGCTTCCCTGGTTTCCTTCAAGATTAAAATTAAATCCATTATTCCACAAGAAGTCTTTCCCCTTCCTTGACCACTTTTCTCCCCTTCTAGGGCTTCTGGAATTACTTCCCATTTATATTATATATATCTTGCAGGTAGATAGTTGTTTGTATGAGCTTGTTGAACTTCTTTATCCCCAGTTCTCAGCACAGAGCCTAGCCCAGCAGAGCCCTCCCTTAATAAATACTTGCTGATTGACCTTTGCTTTATTTTGTGAAATATTTTTGCAAAGGGAAAGGTAGGGGATGAAAAACAAATGTAACCCCCTGTCCCAAAGCTTATTTCTTGGATCTGACTAAAGAGGGAGAGGAGGGGAAAGAGAAGTCCCTCTCCTCTTTTACTGATTTAGTTCACATTGCCAGTGCTAGGTGCCAAGCGCAACATCAAGGAGCACAGCTGTAAAGATGGAAGATAAGAGACAGCAGCCAATCAAAAAAGGCTACACCACGCACTGGCAGAGGACACAGCAGCCTCCATGTTAGACAAACTAGGCATGTTCCAAACTGGATATCCAGAGGATCGAACACTAGACCTAGAGTTAGAAAGACCTGAGTTTGACTTTGTTCTCGGATACTGCTAGCTCTGTAACCTTGGGCAAGTCATCTAACCTTTGTTTGCTTTAGTTTCCTCATCTGTAAAAAATGGAAATATTACTAGAATTATTTCCCAAGGTTGTTTTGAGGATCAGATAAGATAACTATAAAGTCCTTAACACAGTGCCTGGCACATAGTAAGCTCTATATAAAATGTTAATTATTATTAATTATTATTTATTATTAGCTGTGTTACATAAGCATTTATTAACAGTCCTGTGCTAAATGGTTTACAAATATCTAATTTGGGCACATCTCAGAGGGGTATATAATTAGCTGTAAAACCAGGTAAATCACTTCTATGGGCCTCAGTTTTTTCATTAGTAAAATGAAAACTTACTAGTCTAAGTGACCTCTAAACTCTTTTCCCCTATTCTAGAAACCTTTGATTTCCCAGTGATCTAAAATCCCAGTATTTACATGAAAACCCTATATTTTCCTTGCTGTAATGCATAAAATTTTATTTATGTGATTAGTTTACAACCTTTCCTTATGCTGAAAGTCAAAGTATCTGACTTGAGGGTGGTTGTCTATGTGGATACTGGAGGGATATCAGGAAGATGTCCCTCCTCCATTCAAATCCTTTCCTTAGACTGAGAAATATCTTTCCCTGCTAGGAAATGCAGTGTCTGATATTTCAAAACTAGAGATTCACTTCTTTGAGTTCTAAATTGCCCTTGATATAGAAATGTAGAATAAAAGACCTTGATGTGGCTTTGAAGCTCACATCTCTTCATCTTTCAGATAAGCAAACTAAGACATGGGAAAATTTTTAACCAGCCTATGGGCAAAGTACTGTATGTCTTGTTAAACTGCTAGATAGTGACACAGTTGGTATTGGTATCTTGAACTCCACTCTCCTAGTCCAGGGGTATCCAATATACAATAATTTTTCTTTTCTGTGCATGTCACTAATATTTTAATGTAGATCTGTCTTTTAATTTCTTGTCTTTCCCACTTCCAGCCTGTCCTATATCCTACTGATATTAGGATAGTCATTCTAATCTGCTAGTTCTCGTCATATCACCTCCCTCTACAAACTCTGAGTGACTTGCCATTGCTAAATTAAGACACAGAATCATAGGGTTTAAAAATGGAAGGAGGACTTCCAGTGCCAAGATGGCAGAGTGAGGAAATAACCTTCTGAAACCCTCCCAAATTCCCCTTCAAGAAACTAGAAAACTGCCTCAGAATTGCTCTAGGAGCAGGGAAGCAGCTTACCTGCCTGGCAGGAAAGATCTGTCTCACTGGGGTAGGAGGGATTGAGATCCAAGAGCCTCACAGCAGAAGGCCTGCACCAAGGCCCTAAGTAGAAAAATGAGCAAAAACCAAAAAAGAACTTGATTATAGGAAATTACTATGGTGATAGGGAAGATCAAGGTATAAACTTAAGAAGAGAACAATAGTGTCTAGAAGCTTCAAAGAAAATAAGACCTAAGAAGAATTTCTGAAAGAGGTTAAAAAGCATTTCAAAAAGAAAATTAGAGAAGTAGAAGAAAAATTGGAAAAAGAAATGAGAGTAATGCAAGAGAATTATGAAAAAAAATAAAAGTCAATAGCATGGGAAAAGATATACAAAAATTTACTGAGGGAAATAATTCTCTAAACAGTAGAATTGGCCAAATGGAAAAAAAAAAGTACAAAAGTTCACTTAAGAAAACAGTTCCTTAAAAATTAGAATTAAAGTAGTAGAAACTAATGACTCTATGAGACATCAAGATATAATAAAACAAAAAAAAAATTGAAAATAGAAGAAAATGTGAAATTTCTTGTTGGAAAAACAACTGACCTAGAAATATAGATCCAGGAGAGATGATATAAGAATTACTGGGCTACCTGAAAGTCATGATTTTAAAAAAGTCATCTTTCAAGAAATCATAAAAACAATACCCCAAAGTAGAACAAGAGGGCAAAATAGAAGTTGAAAGACTCTACTAATTACCAACTGAAAGAGATTGGAAAGTCATAGCCAAATTCCAGATATCACAGATCTAGAAGAAAATATTGCAAGCAGCCAAAAAGAAACAATATCATATTATTGAATTGATTATCAAATTGAATTATCAATTTGTTATCAATCAAATTATCAAATTGAATCCATGATTCAAATATCATGGCACTATAGTCAAGATTACACAAATTTTGGCAGCTTCCACATCAAAGAACTGGAGGGCAGGCTTGATATATAATATACCAGAAGGCAAAAGAGTTAAGATTACAACCAAGAATCACCTACACAGCAAAACTAAATATAATATTTTGGGGGTTGGGGGGGATGGACATTTAATGAAATAAAGGACTTTTAAGCATTTCTAATTAAAAGACCAGAGTTGAATAAAAAATTTTAACCTTCAAATACAAGCAAGAGAAACATAAAAGATAAAAAAGAAACGAGAAAAACAGAAGAAATTCAATAAGGTTAAACTGTTTATATTTCTATATGGCAAGACAACATTTGCAACTCTTAACAACTTTATAGGAGTAATTATAGGGAGTACATGTAGACAGAGAGTGTAGAAATAAGGTGACTTTGATGAGATGATACTCCAAAAAATGAAATAAAGGAGTGAGATAGAAAATTACACTGGTAGTTGGATATAGAAATAAATCTTACTGTATAATGAAGTAAAAAGAGGTTGGGATAATAGAAAGGGGAGGGGAGACTGATAAAAGGGAGGGTATATTGGGGAATGTGGTGATCCAAAGTAAAACATTTAGGAAAAAGGAATGGATGGGAGTAATAAAAGCGGGGATAAACAAATGAAAAATAGCATGGAAGTAAATGCATAACTATAAATGGGATGAATTCAACCACCAAAACGAAATGGATGGCAGAATAGATTAAAAACCAGAATCCTACAATATGTTGTTTATAAGGAACATATCTGAAACACAGAGATACACAAAGAGTAAAGGTAAAGGGCTGGATCAGAGTCTATTATACTTCAGCTGAAGCAAAGAAAGTATGGGTAGCAATCATGGTTTTAGACCAAGCAAAAGCAAAAATAGATCTAATTAAAAGTGATAAAGAAGGAAACTATCTTGGTGAAAGGTGCCATAGACAATGAAGTCATATCAATACTAAATATATATACATGAAATGGAATAGCATCTAAATTTTTGAAGAAGCAATTGAATGAGTTACAGAAAGAAATAGATAATAAAATAATACTATTGGGGACCTCAACTTTCCCCTCTTAGAACTAGATAATCTTACAAAAAATAAAGAAGAGAGGAGTAACTTAAGGAGGTAAATAAAGTTCTGGAAAAGTTAGATATAATAAATCTCTGGAGAAATTTGAACAGGAATAGGAAGAGATATACCATTTTCTCAGTAGTATATGGCACCTTTACAAAAATTGACCATGTATTAGAACACAAAAATCTCACAGTCAAATGCAGAAATAGTAAATGCATCCTTTTCAGATCATAATGCAATAAAAATTATATTCAATAATGGACAATGGAAAGAGAAATTAAAAATTAGCTGGAAATTAAATAATCTAATCCTAAAAAAATGGGTCAAAGGACAAATCATAGAAACAATCAATAATTTCATTAAAGAAAATGACAACAATAAGACAACATAGCAAAATTTGTGGGATGCAGTCAAAGCAGTACTTAGGGGAAAGTTTACATTTCTAATTACTTAGTTCAACAAAATAGAGAAAAAACAGGTCAGTGAATTGGGCATACATCTAAAAGCTAGAAAAAGAACAAAGTAAAAATTCCCAGTTGAACACCAAATTAGATATCCTGAAACTCAAAGGAAAGATTAATAAAATTTAAAGAAAACCATTGAACTAATAAATAAAACTAGAAGCTGTTTTTATGAAAAAAATAAAACAATAAAATAGGCAAATCATTAGTTAATTTGGTTTTAAAAAAGGAAAGAAGAAAACCAAATTACTAGTATCAAAAATGAAAAGGGTGAATTTACTACCAAGGAAGAGGAAATTAAGGTAATTTGTTAGGATTTATTTTGCTCAATTATATGCCAATAAATTTGACAATCTAAATGAAAGGGATGAATATCTACAAAAATAGAAATTACCAAGATTAACAAAAGAAGAAATTAAATACTTAAATAACCCAATCTTAGAAAAAGAAATTGAACAAGCCTTCAATCAACTTTGAGAAAAAATCCCCATGATCAGATGGATTCCCAAGTGAATTCTACCAAACATTTAAAGAACAATTAATCTGAATACCACATAAAGTATTTGGGAAAATAGGCAAGAAGGAGTCCTACCAAATTCCTTTTATGACACAAATATGGTGCTGATACTCAAATCAGGAAGAGCCAAAACAGAGAAGTAAACTATAGTCCAAGTTCCACAATGAATATTGATGCAAAAATTTTAAATAAAGTATTAGCAAAGAGTTTACAGCAATATATCACAAAGACCATATACTATGACCAGGTGAGATTTTTACTAAGGAATGCAGGGCTTGTTCAATATTAGGAAAACTATTAGCATAATTGACTATGTAATTAACAAAACCAACAAATAATATAATTATCCAAGAAATGCAGAAAAGTCCTTTCACTAAATATAGGACCCATTCCTACTGAAAACACTAGAGTGCATAGGAATAAATGGAGCTTGCCTTAAAATGATAAGTAATATTCATCTAAAACCATCAACAAGTGTTATTTGTAATGGGAATGAGTAAGGATGCTCCTTATTACTTCTATTATTCAATATTGTTCTAGAAATGTTAGCTATAGCAATAAGAGAAGAAAAATAAATTAGAATAGGCAATGAGGAAGCAGAATTATCGTTCTTTGCAGATGATATGATATTATATTTAGAAAATCCTAGACAATCAACTAAAAAACTACTTGAAATTATTAGCAACTTTGCCAAAGTTGGAGGATACAAAATAAAACTACATAAATTGTCAGTATTTCTCTGCTTACCAACCAGGTCCAGTAGGAAGAGATAGAAGAACAATTCCATTTAAAATAACTGTAGACAGCATAAAACACTTGGGAGTCTACTTGCCAAGACAAACCCAGGAACTATATGAATACAACTATAAAATACCTTTCATACAAATAAAGTCAGATCAAAACAATTGGAAAAGTATTAATTGCTCATGGTAGGCCAGGTCAACATACTGAAAATGACATGTCTATCTAAATTAGACTTTTCATTCAGTGCCATACCAATCAAACTATCAAAAATTATTTTATAGAGCTGGAAAAAAATAGTAGCAAAATTCATCTAGACAAACAAAAGCTCAAGGATATCAAGGAATTAATGAATAAAAATGTGAAAGAAGGTAGTCTAGTCATACTGGATCTCAAATTGTGTTATAAAGTGGTAATAACCAAAACAATCTAGTACCAACTAAGAAATAGAGTGGTGGATCAGTGGAATAGATTAGGTGCAAATTGCATTATAATAAATGACCATAGTAATCTATGATTCTAAAGATCATAAATAAATCCAAAGATCAAAGCTCTTGTAACAAGAAACTCATTATTTGACAGGAATTGCTGGGAAAACTGGAAAACAGTATGGCAGAAACCAGACATAGATCAATATCTCACACCAACAAATCACACCAAAAACCAAAATAAGTTCAAAATGGGTACATGATTTACACATAAAGTGTGATATCATAAGCAAATTAAAAGAGCATGGAATAGTTTACCTGTCAGATTTATGGATACAGAGAGAACTTAGGAACGATGTAGATAGAATTACAAAATATAAAACAGATCATTTTGATTATATAAAATTAAAAAGTTTTTGCACAAACAAAACCAATGCAACCAATATTATAAGGAAAGCAGGAAACTGGCGGGGGAAGGAATTGCAACAAGTATCTCTGATAAAGACCTCATTTCTCAAATAGAGATCTGAATCAGATTTATAAAAATGCAAGTCATTCCCCAATTGATAAATGATCAAAGGATATGAAAGGCAATTTTCAGACAAAGAAATCAAAGCTATCTATAGTCATATGAAAAGATGTTCTAAATCACTATTGATTAGAGAAATGCAAATTTAAACAACTCTGAATCACCACCTCTAACCTATCAAAGTGGCTAACATGAAAAAAGGAAAATGTTGTCTCATCAAGTCTCTTTCTCAAGGTCACAAATCCAGTGTGTATCAGAGTCAGGGTTTAGATCCTGGTGTTATGCTGACTCCAATGTTGGTTCTCTATCCACTGTGCCATACTGGCTCTCCATTTAATTAGTCACCAATTACATTTTTCTCAGCGCAGACAGTATTTTTACCACTTGGAAAGGATTTCTAAATCAACACTAGGCATATGGCTAAGAGGAAGGCTAGTTGCTTGCTTCTGGGTAAAAATGTGTAGAGGATCCTGTGGGTACTGCCTCTTTCCTTCCCCAACTGGACAGAAGAGTGGGAGCACATCCTCCATCTGCAGTGAAGAATTCAATCTGGAATCCTGCAAAGGTCTTTTGATGTAAGGCAATGATAGTTTGGAATTTTAAAAGACCCAGTTCATAATAATATCTGATAACATCTAAAAGGAGAGCCAGTGTGACACAATGGCTAGAGAACTGACCTGGGGGTAAGAAATGTAAATTTCTAATACTTGTTAGAAGTAGATGTGGAACTTGCAGCAAGTTGGCTATGAAAAATCTATTATTCTTCTATCATTTAATCTCCCCCAGTGTTATGACAGCAGGGAGGAAGGACATAGAAGAATCCTGGTCCAGGGAGTTTCCTCAACCCTGAATGTTATCAGAATCAATTCTCCGATACAGAAAAGGTAGAGGGTGAGTGTTGGGGATAGGGTGGGGAAGAGGCTATGTATGTAGTAGGGTACTAGTCCTTTAAACTGTTGAAAAATTGCTATTAACTATGAATTATTTCATATGATCCTAGATTTAGAACTAAAAGGTTCTAGAGGTCATCAACTCCCTCTTTTTATAGAAAGGGAAACTGAGGCTTAGAAAGGTTAAGTAGCACTTCCAGGGTTACCCAGCTAGTAAGGTTCTAAGGCAGTTTTCCATCATAACTTTTTCTGGTTCCAAGTCCATTGCTTTATCTGCTACACTGTGATTCCAAGACACCTTCAGTAAATATAGGTCACAAAACTAAAATTGTATCATGGTTTGTCTACAGAGACACTTAGATTTGACCTTGCAGGTCTGGGAGTTTTCCTTACACAATCTATCTACCTGGTGCAGGCACTAGAACCAAAGACTATCTCCCTAGAGCAGAATGTCTTTCTCCCTTAACTGTGAGCAAAATTGCATGTATATATCTTCTAAATATGCAGAATGTCTAAAGAAGTAACAATACAGCTCTCTGATATAACAATTAGCTTGTTTTTCAGGTTGTGGTTTTTTTTTCTTTCATAGATACCCATTGTGTGTGTATATGTGTATTATACACATGTATATCTATACATATTTATTTATATATTAGATTTAAATATAAATTTAACATATTTACATATTATATTACAATATATTTAAATATATGGCATATTTAAACACAATATAAGAGTTATTAATTGCTAATAATATGTAGCCTATGAATAACATATAATTAATAAAATATATGAATAAATAATATGTTCATTGATAATGTTAATAAATAATAATATGAATTATTAATGATAATAATAGAAATAGAGGACATCTAGGTGATGCAGTAGAAAGATATTGGAAAGGTGATATGATGATTTGCAAGTGAATTGGATTTAAGTGAGGTAGGGCTGTGCAAAGGCACCAGCCTCACTTTCTCCTCTGGAGCCATCTGGTTCTAGTGGATTGGAGTGGCTCACAGATAGAGCACTGGGCTTGGAACTAGGAAGACTCATCTTCATGAGTTCAAATCTGGTCTCAGACATTTACTAGTGTGACCCTGGGTGAGTCATTCAGCCCTATTTGCCTCAGTTTCCTGATTTATAAGATGAACTGGAGGAGGAAATGGCAAACCACTCTAGTGTTTCTGCCAAGAAAATTCCAAATTGGGGTCATGAAGAGTTGGACATTATTGAAACAATTCAACAACAATAGTGATATTTATATACTATATAATTTATTTACATATACATACACATGACTGGGAGTAATAAATGCAAGCAACTTTTATGAATTCTAAAAGTAATCTGTCCCAAGGTAGAATCTGACAGCTGAATAGCAGGTATCTATTGGTTCATAATTCTTCAAATTTAGGACAGTGTCAATCAGAGATATGATGTAAATGTTTAACAACTTACTCCCTACTCCCACACACACACAAAAGTGAACGTGACACACTTTTATGATTAATCTACATTAACATTTTCTTCATCATTTTCTTAAGCCTGGACAATCAAGAAAAAGAAATTAAGCCTGATTTATAATGTTTGCTGATTTCTGAGGTGTAAAATGATCGTACTGAAAATTTAGCAATCATCTGTCATGAGTCAGTAAGAGCTTGCCAATGAAATATGTAAGTGTTTAGAGAGAAGAAATTAAGGGGGAAAGATGGTGTAAAATTGGAGACCTTTCTTGACTACCTCCCTTAATGATTATCTAGTCCAATCTCCTTCATTTTGAAAAGAAACTGAGGCTCAGAGAGTATCTGTGACTCAACTTTTTTTGTAGAGAGTTAAAGGACAGAGCAGATCCTTCCCAGGTCTTCAGACTCCAAATCCATTCCTCTTTCCACCATAGCATGTTGTCACTTTTTTTCTCTCTATCCCATAGACCTCTATTTGCATAATGATGTTATTTTTGGAGCAGATTGGTGAGATCATGTAGGTGCAGTACAAAAGAAGGGAAAAAAGGATGGGAAGGAGTCTTTGTAATCATTCTCCTGGTCTTTTGAATGAATTTATTCATTCATTATCCCAGTGTTCTATCTCAAATTCTTTTGCTATAGTTCTCTGTGGGATAACTTTCTCCACCTCAGTATGAGATCAGAAAGTGGGGTGGGTCCCAAATAACTGAAATTCTTTTCTTTTTTTTTTGTCACTGCTTTTGCTCTCCCCAGTTTGAACAAAAGGGTGTAGAGTCTGGATGAAAACCAGAAGTGGTTCTAAAGACCTTTATCTTAGGATAAAGCTTTCAGCAACTTTCTCCTTCTTGATAGACTAGAACAACCTTGTACGTAGAAAATACTTATCTCTCCAGACAAATATTTTCCCAGCTTGCTTTTCCTCATGAGCAGTTATGGGTAAGAAAATGAATGCAATCAGCACAAATTCCAATCTGCCCTAGAAATCTGTGTATTTCTGTGGCAGAGAGATTGTCAAGCTCTTACAAACAGGATGGGTTTAGTTAAGAAATGACTACCTTGTACCTCTGGAGAAAATAAGGCATGTGTTGGACGGCATGCAGTGACAAATGTTTCGCTGGCTTATCATGCAATGGGTGATGTGGGGGACTTCAACTCACAGAACCTGGGTTCAAATTCTAATTGCCATTTGTTTCCTCGGTGCCATTAAACAAGTTACTTTACCTGTCATGGCCTGTGTCTTCATTTATAACAGTAAGGAAGTAGACTAGGTGATCTCTAAGACGTCTTCTATCTTATGATCCTGCAACTGGGCCCCCATGGCTTTTTTGTCTGTTTATTTTGTTTTTTTGCTAGTTAATGCATCTTTTGAAACATCTACTGGATGCAGAGTATCCCTTACCATTTATAAATACAGAGCTAGGGACATGAATGTGAAGTAGGATGGGGCAGACATTAGCTAGAAGCAATCATAAACATCCTCAATCTATGGGATCCCTGAAGAGGACAGGTTAGTTCTAAGAGACTTCTCAGTGATGTGAAATGTGCTAGATTTGGAGTCCTGGAACACTTAGTTTGTATTCAAATCTTGACTCTGAATAAGCTAGTTTTGTGGCCATGGACACCGTCTCACTTTCCTTATCTATAAAATAGGAATAAGACTTATGGGCACTGACTACTTCCTAGAGTTTTTGTGGGAAAAGCTCTTTGTGTAGGGGTGGGGTTCTTCTCTACCTTAATTAGTCACAGAAAGCTTAGACTCTTCAGATTCAATTAATGAACCAAATGTGTAGGCATTAAGGAATCTATAACTATATCCTTGATCCTCCACAGGATTTTAGTGTTTTTAAGCATTGAACGCAGGCGGATGATATCATGTAGGAAATATCTATATTTTAAAAGGTCAGTTAGTTCAGAGGTGAGAGAGTTTATCAGTGGGCCAGTTGAGCAATGTTGGGACTCCAGCTTTACACTCCAAATTCAAAAGAACTTTGAGGAAACAGAGCCCTGTGCTGGTCCCAGAGGGTAGCAAGAGGCTCTGGAGAAGTGATCCAGATGGAATATTACACAGACTGCCCCCCAGCCCCCATGATCATATTGCCAGAGGAGGAACTGAAAGGAGGCAAGGCATTCAGCCAAGATAGAGAAAGACATACCAGAGGCCAACAAGAGGTTGTCCTACTTCCTGTCTAGGAGAAAGGTAAATGAACATTGACAGGCCAATAAGTCCAGTCATCAACTTTATGAGTTCAGGTGATCCAGATAGCCCATCAGAGATAAACTACTGGTGACTAGAGTTGGTAGCAGACTCCTATAAAACTGTTAGCAATAACTATTGGCAGGGAATATACTAGATTCAGCTCAAAGTGGTCTAAAGACTGATAGTTAAATTTTGAGTGGGAACATTTACAACTCAGAAACCAGCAAATGCAACAAAATCAGGACTTCATTTCTTGTTTTGTTTATTGTCTAGGCTTAAGAGAGTGTTAATAATGCAGATTAAACTTAAGAGTGTGCTATATGTACTTTTTCTTGTGGAGACCCATTGTTAAACATTTACTAGGATACTCCGTGCAGCAATCTTCTCAACATAGGTGTGGAGAGATTCAGAGTGGCAGCTGAATGACTTGCTCAGCAGCTTGGAGATGCTCTGTCCTGTGAAGATCCAGCCCAACAACCCAACTCACCCATCACTTATACATACTCTGTGGCAAGCCTTGTGAAGATTCCAAGAGAAGAGAAAAGGACATGAGCAACAGGAGGCAGGAAGAACTCCAAGCTTGTGTTCTCTATACACATGCCTCATTACCATTTTACTTTGAATCTAAGCCTCCTTTCCATGGGGACCTTTTTTGTCTAAGGGAAGAATGTATCCCAGACATTTTGGGGTGGAGTGTTTTGTACCAACTCTTCTTGCTATAACACTTTAGTAAATACCCTTTCTAAAAGTTAAATGAAGTATTAAGGATTGATTTTAATGGGATGCACACCAGTTGGGGCTTATGAACTTTCACATTAGAAACTCAAACCCCTTGGGGTTACTCCTAGAACCTTGAGAGTAAGTATTTAATTGAACATCTGGAGACCCCAGTCTGTGAGACTTTGTAAATATTGTGGTCCTATTTCAATTTTAATATTCTTTTTTCAAATTTTGAAATCCAAATTCTCTCCCTTCCTCTCTGCCCTCCTCCCCCCCATTGAGAAGACAAGTAATTTGACATGAGTTATACAGCAGCATGTATTTTTAAAAGGTCAGAAAACAACTTGGGAGTAGGTGAAAATGGGGTGAGTTTGTTTTGGGGCACACACAGGCTCCCCTTTGCCCTATCATCATTTCTAAGAAATGTCTGGGAGTAGCAACTGCAAGAATCTTTAAGGGAAGTCTCAATGGAGAGTATTAAAGGAGTGCTCCATTAGCTAATTACTTGCTTTTAGAAATGCTCAAAGCAAAGGCTATAACAGAGTAAAAGCACCCAACAGTAGCACGATGACTGTTGGCAATAATTATCTCAGCTCAAGCATGGTGTCTGTCCCCTTGAAACTTAGCCACAGTAGGCTGTAAACATGAGAATTTTTTTCGAATTTTCATCTTAGGCATCCCTAGGTACATAGCACTTCTCTTTCATTGGTACTTTCTTTTACTTACTAATTTTCTGGTCTTAATTTCTGAACTGAAATTGTGTGTCAAGGCCAGGCCTTACATACAGATACAAAGCAAAATGGAGGCTTTTTTGGTCTTGATCTTTATCTATGGTGCTGAGCCCTTTGTTCTTCTAGCATCTTGGGGGTGGCTCAGGGCAGCAAAGCAGATGCCTTTCTGAACCCTAAGAAATGGTCTGATCGAAAGCTTGTTCTAATCTAAGGCATGGTATGACTATTGCTTTGGAGTAACAGCTGAGGTTCCAAAGGGCAGTGGCTTGCCCTTGTTAGCACTTGACCCACGGTACACAGTCAAAGGCTCCAGGTTTCCCTGGCTTACCCCTAGTCTGCATTGCTGGAAGTTTCCAGACTGAACTTTCCTGATTAGATAGATCCCTTCTCTGCTCCCTAGATTATATAGCTGCTGTCCCCAGGTTTCCTTGGATTGTCCTTGGTCTGTGTACTGGGAAGCTTCTGAATACTGCAGCCCTAGGCTGGGTTTCTGGTTGGATGCTTTTCCCAGTGCTTACAGACTTCCAGATGTCTCTGTGTATGGACCTAGGCTAGAAAAATATCCTTGTCGTCTCTTTAGAAGCCTTGATCACTCCTGGGTCTCGTTCTTTTTTTAAATTCTTGTTGGAAAAGTTGTGTGAGAGCTAGGCTATTCCACTTGAGAATCTCCCCATAAGCCCCATTTCTAAGATTAGTTTCAAGATTCATCTGGCCACCTGAGGCCAACTGGACTGCTTGGGCTCACTCTGGAGTAAACAGACTTATTCTCCACAATCCAACAAACATTTATTAATTACCAATATATACAGGGTACTGTGGTAGGCTCTTGGGTGGTGAGAGGGGAGGAGATCAACAAAGTTAAACAGCTTACAATATGGGGCTGGAGGCTTACCTATGTGATGCAAGGCTCTGAAATGAGAGGGTCTGGACTTCAAATATCAACAATGACCCTTGTCAACTGTGCCAGACAGGAGCCAATCTCTCAGTTTCTCAGTTTCTTTTCCTCATTTTGCAAAATGAGGGACTTGGATCAGATAGCCTTTGAATTCCCTGTAAATCTAATCTTAAGACTTTTGTGATTCTCATACACCAAAATGTGCTAAATCTTCTGGGGTTATTTATTTTTCTTGTGATCCCATATCGAAATGAGTTAATTTCCCATAAGGTAACTTATAATAATATTAATAATAAGAGCAGCTAACATTTATATAGTACCTACTATGTGCCAGACATTATGCTGAGAATTTTAAGATTATTATGTCATTTGATCCTTATAGTAACCCTGGCATATAAGTGCTACTGTAATCCCCATTTTACAGATGAGGCTAAGTGACTTGTCAATCATCATACAACTATTACGTATCTGAGGCTACATTTGAACTCAAGTCTTCCTAACTCCAAGTCCAACACTTTATCTACTGTGCTACCTACTTGTCCTTGGCATCTGCCTATTTTCTAGCTCTGCTGCTTTTTACTGGCCTACAGTTTCAGAATTCAAGGCCTTTGTTTTAGTAGTCTTTCACTGTCTTCATTCTATCATCCCTCCCCCACTTCCCCTTTTTAAGAATTTGGGTCAACAAAAAACAGAAGACATGTTCTCACTAGAAGCCTACAGACTTACTGTTTATCAAATAATTATCAATATTTCTTCACTTCTTTACCAATAAAATGGTTTTAGTTGTATTGTCTTTTCTGACATCGTCAGATGGAATACTCTATTAAATACAAAGCACTGTAAATTAAATCCAGTGAAATTACCATAGTTAAACGTCAGAAGGAGGGAGTACGGAATTGGAATTTATGATATCAAGTCTCTCAATTGAGTTGGTCACCTTCCACAAGTGCTTATGGAACCTTTATCCAAAGTTTCTTTATGAAATCAGCCTTGGTGCTATAAACAGGCAACTTTCTTGATCTAGTTCAAATATCCTATAACTTACCAAAAATTCCCATCTCTACAATGCTTTACAATTTATAGGGAACTTTACATACATTATCTTATTTGCCTCTTATAATAACCTTGCGAGGTAGGTAGTGCAAGTATTATTATAGAAGGGAGGACACTAAATTTCACTTAGAAAAAGGAAAGCTAGTCAATGACAGGTCTTCTGAAGGGAGGACACTGAGGTTCACTTAGAAAAAAGGAAAGCTAGTCAATGACAGGTCTTCTGACTCCAAGTCCAGAGATCTTTCCAGGATATTGCACTGTCATGAAACCATTTCACCAAACTCAGCTCAACTTCTATTTTTGTAGCAACAAACGGAAAGGAACTACTGTGTTTGCTTCCCTCTACTTAGCACTCTGCCCCCTGTTCCTCTCCACTGAAAGTCTTTCTGGGAATATCATTTTTTAAAACTAAGTTTTTATTGATGTTTTCTGTTTTTTACACCATCAGAGTTATACCTAGAATCTCTTTTTGTCCCTCATAGAGTCATCCCATATAGAAAGAGCATTTTTTTAGAGAAGAAAAAGAAATCAGTACAGCTGATCCATATAATGAAAAAGTTTGAAAATGTTCACTGTTGACCTGTGTACCTCCCAATGCCATGAGGGTGTAGATTAGAGGTATCCTTTCCCATTTCCTCATTTGAGCTCGCTTGATCTTTATAATCTTGTTACATAAAATTTTTTTGTGTGTTGTTCTTTACCTATTGCTATGGTTACTTTGTATCTTGTTTTCTTGACTGTTTACTGTATCAATTCATACAAATTTTTCCACGCTTTTCTGAATTCATTTCATACATCATTTTTTACAGTACAGTAATATTCCATTACATTCATGTGCCACACAATTTGTTTAGCCTTTCCCCAATCGGTGGAATCTACTTTGTTTCCAATTGTTTGCTAACAAAGAGTGTTGCGATAAATATTTTGTATGTGTAGTGACTTTCTTATCGATGGCTTCCTTAACATATAACCCCTCCTTAGGTATATTTTAAAGCCATTAAAGATGACCTTACTATTTGCAGTAAGAAAATCAAAAGGGATGATTGCCTGAAAGAGACTTTATTTTTTCCCTGTCCTGCTTATGGTGGAGAGTTGACCGATAACAAGGAGAAAAATTCCTGACTGGGTAGAAGTAGGTATTACCCTACAGTATTTTCAGCTGGGGCACCAAGCTTGTAAAAAATGTTCATCTTCCTTTTAGCATGCTCTTTTCTTTAATTTGGTATTTCCCCCCAATTACATGTAAAAACAACTTTAACATTCTTTTTTCAAATTTTAAATTCCAAATTCTCTCCCTTCCTCTCTGCCCTCCTCCCCCACATTGAGAAGACAAGTAATTTGACATGGGTTATACAGCAGCATGTATTTTTAAAAGGTCAGAAAACAAATTGGGAGTAGGTGAAAATGGGGTGAGTTTGTTTTGGGGCACACAGAAGTCCCCCTTTGCCCTATCATCATTTCTAAGAAATGTCTGGGAATAGCAACTGCAAGAATCTTAGACTCTTTAAGGGAAGTCTCAATAGAGAGTATTAGAGGAGTGCTCCATTAACTAATTACTTGCTTTTAGAAATGCTCAAAGCAAAGGCTGTAACAGAGTAAAAGCACCCAACAGTAGCATGATGGCTGTTGGAAATGATTATCTCAGCTCAAGCATGGTGTCTATCCCCTGGAACCTTAGCCACAGTAGGCTATAAACATGAGAAGGGAAGGCATTGACACAGGGTCAGGGGGGTACCCGAGTTGACTCCGGAGCCTGAAGTTATGACATGTTTATCATTTGACAAAAGTCCTAATAACTACATAATTTTATCTGAATCCTCATCACCCACTCAATGGGACTTGAAAATAAAAGCATGTGGTGCTATGTACCAGGCTAATGGTTAAAAGAATCCATTGGAGATTGTGATACTGTGAATGGGGCAATGTGGAAGACAGTAGCAGGTAGTGTGATCTCCTTTGCCCAGTGGTTTTGTCTTCATATTAGCATTGTTACCTAAAAAACATACCTGATTCTATCCCTGGATGTGTATCTGTATCTTTTACAGTGGTTGGAGTAATCGCTGATATATTGGATGCCAGAATCAATATTTAAAATGCTTTTGAGACTATAGACAACTGGGGAGAATTCAACAATCTTAAACAGAGCAGGAAAGAATGTAAACTTCTTCATGTAAATAGCAAAAATTTGTTACATGAGTAAGACTTGTTACAACAATTTTTCATGTTAAAAAAAATTCCTCAGCCCAGGGAATGAGAGTTGACCACAAGCTCACTATGGACCAACAGTGAGATGTAGCTACTGAAACATCCAATATAATTGTTTTATACTTATGTATTTATTTTTATATATTTTGTACATCCTTGTCTGAGTCAATACACAAGCATTTATAAAACACCTACTATATGCCAAGTACTGTATTCAGAATAAAGACAAAGAATGAAACAATAGCTACTTTTGAGGGGTTTACATTCTATTTCAGGAGACATACCAACAATAATAATAGCAGCTAACATTTATGTAGCAACTGCTACGTACCAAACATTGTGATGAGTTCTTTCTAGATATGGGTGTGCAGAATAAACATCAAAGAAACACAAGGAGTTTGGGAAGGCTCTAGTAATTGGGTGGAGGAGTCAGGTAGAAGCCTTCATGTAAAAGGTGATGCTTGAGCTACATGTTGAAAGAAAAGAGAGGTTCTACGAGGCAGAGGTGGTAAGGGCATGTGCTCCATATATGACAGAAAGCCAGTGCAAAAGAATGCATATGGGAGACGGAGAGCTATGTGTGAGGAATAGAGAGAGGGCTCATTTGACTGGGTCATAGAGTGAAGGAAAGGGAGACAAGTAGGCTAGAAAGATTGGCTGGGTTCAGGATGTAAAGGTCTTTAAAATAGAAACAGAAGAGTTTATAGTTAATCCTAGAAGTAATAGGGATCTTAGTGAGTAGAGGACAGATATGGTCAGATTTGTGCTTAAGGAAAATTACTTTGGCAGCTGTGTGGAGGGTGGAAATGAGTGGAAAGAGATGTAAGGCAGAAAAGACTTAATGCAGTAATGGTTGGAGTCCACTGCAACAGTGCTGACTATAGGTAATAAGGACCTAATCGAAGGTGGTAGCTGTGTAAACAGAGAGAGGAGGTTGCATATGAAAGATCTTGTGGAGGAAGAAATATCAATGTTTGCCAACTCATAGAAATTTAGGGCAAAGGAAACAAAAGAATTGAAGCTAAAGATGAACCTGGCAGACTGGATGAATGGTGGAGTTTTTTTGTCAGAAATGGGAATTTTGGAACAAGAGTGGGTTTTGAGAAAAAGAGAGTTCTGTTTTGGATGTGTTGAATTTGGGATATAATTGGGATATAAAGCTTCAACTGTCTAATAGGCAGTTAGTGAGGTCAGGAGAGAGACTGGAGCTAGATACCAAGTTCTCTGATTCATTTGTATAGAGGTGATAATTAAACCCAAGGGGACTTATGAAATCATTAGCTAGTACCATTCATGTAGTACTTTAAAATTTGCAAAGTGATTTTCAAATGTAATTTTAACTTTGCAGTAACCCATATCTCCATTTACCAATAAGGATAATGAAGCTGTGTGTGTTCATCCTTTGCTCCCAAAGAAGACCAGGCCTCAGAGAAATGATGGTATGACTTACACTTGATTTTGTTTTGAGTGAGGGTTGTGCGGGTCACCAGCCTCATTTTTCCTCCAGAGCCATCTGAATTCAGCGACCAGATATTCATCAGGATGACTGGAGATGACTCAGGATGAGGCAATTGGGGTTAAGTGACTTGGCCAAGGTCACACAGCTAGTAAGTGTCAGGTGTCTGAGGTGAGATTTGAACTCAGGTCCTCCTGACTCCTGCACTGGTGCTCTATCCATTGTACCACCTAGCTGCCCTCTAATGAAGCTGAGATGTTAACTGACTTACCCAGGGTCACATAGTTGGGAAGTGTCTCAGGCTAGATTTGAATACATCTTTCTGAGGTGCAGTATTCTTTGTACCTGGCTGCCTCTGAGCAGGAGAGAAAGAGAGTAAGAGAAGAGAACCTGGGAAGAACTTTGAGGAGCACCCAGAATTAAAGGGTGTGATAAGGATGACGAACCAGCAAAGGAGACTGGGGAGGAGCACTCAGACTGATAGGAGGTGAACTAGGAGAGAACAATATCACAAAAACCCAGTGAGGAAAGACTGTCGAGTAGGAGGTGATCAACAGTATCAAGTGAAATATGGAAATCGAGAAGGATATGGATCGAGAAAAGATCATTAGAACTGGTGATTAATGGATCTTTACTAACTACGGAGAAAACAATTTTGGTTGAGTGAGGAGCTCAAAAGCTCCCTTGTAAAGGGATATAAAGCAAAAGGACAGGTGGATAGATGAAGTTTTTTCTAGTTCTCTTGAGAAAGAGAGGGAAGATATTGGATAAACACTTGAGGGGATGGTAGCATTGATTTAAGATTACTTTGGATGGAAATTCTGGGGAGTTTTTGAAGGAAAAAGGGAACCAACCAGGTGATAGTGAGATATGGAAGACTTAAGGGGGATGATTATATAGTCTACAGAAGATGGGAGGAGAAGGGGTTAAAGGTACATGTAGAGGAGCTGTCCTTGGCAAAAGGAAGGTCATTTCGTTATCAGAGACTGGAAGAAGTGTCATGGGAAGATGTCCCAGAAAAGATTTGAGATGAAGAGAATGCAAGAAGAGGGAGTTCAATGAGAGCGTCCCCAACTTACTCAATAGAGTAAGAGGCAAGGTCTTTCACTGTGAGAGAGAGGTGGGAAGGAGAAACAGGATTCTTGAGGAAAGATGAGAACATTTGTGATAGCTTCTACTGAGAGTGAATTAGGGAATCAATGGGAGAGGAAGAAAAGGATATATAGTGAGGGCCTTGTTGAGTTGGATAACATAAATTTATAGTACAGTCAGTCACCCAAATGTGGGCTCCATTTAGTAGAAAGTGAGTAGGAGTGGAAGAGAAGTGAGGCTGTAATAATACAGATCTGGGGTTTGGTGATAAATAAACATTGCTAAGAAAAGGGGGCAAGATACTTAAAAATAGAAGATAATGCTAAGTTGAATTTTTAACTAGAGCATGGAGCCTGGGAAAGCAAGACAGTGAAGGCAGAGTATGGGTAATGGTTGAAAGAGTAATGGAAGATGGAATGAGTGATTCCATGATAAAGCTGAAGATGAGAGTTAAGAGGGACTGAGTCACCACAGTAGGTGGTTATGGTTAGATTAAGAATGTTAGAATTTCTGATGAGGGAAGTGGAATGCTTGTGGGTAGTGATGTTCAAGATTTGACTATAATTATGTGTGATTGAGGTAGAACAGAAGAGTAAGTCATGGATTTTGAGATTGAAGAATTGGGGGGGTTAGGGAGTTAAAGGGAGCCAAAACATAAACATCAATTCCCTTAGTAGAAAGCAAAGTTGAGGGGAGGACAGGAAAACAGTAAGACAGATACTGGACCCCTTGAAAAGGAGGTACCATGATCTATATAAAATGAATATGTTGTCCTTCCCAATAGAGTGTAAGGTCCTTAAAGGCAGGGACTGTTTCATTTTTGTCTTTGCATTCCCAGCATTTACCACACTGCATGGCAAGTAGTGGGTGTTTAATAAATGCCTGTTATTTGGGTAATATATATACTAGATGATGATGATTGTCTAGCTCAAAAGAGGTGATATTTAGACTATACTTTGTTGGAGTCAGACCACATTTGCAATACTATAGTCAGCAAGGGTTACTAGATTTTAAGTGGAACACTGACAAGCTAGTGAGTGAGTTTTCTATCTCTAGAAGACATAACTCAATAATTAATGACTGAGATTGAACTAGCCTCTGGGATATTATTGAGGAAAGTCTTATATGGAATGTTAGACTAGGATGGTAGGGTTAGGGTACCTATGACCTCGAGGCCTCACATGGATCTCTAGGGCTTCAGGTGTAGCCCTTTGACTGAATCCGAACTTCACAGAACAAATACCCTTAATAAAAGGATTCGTCTGTAAAACTTAGACTCAGCCGAAAGCTCACACCCAAGGACACAGCAGCGTCTAAAATCCCTTCCTGTTTGGAGAGTTTAGCAAGTAGAAATAATGTATTTTTTTAATGAAGAAAAAACCTTGTAGAAGAGAGGACTTCCACCAAGTCCTAATCCAATGACACATCATGCCCAATTGGTGACTCTGGGAAAGCTCGGGCAGGTTCTACCATGCTTGAAAGGTTTTAGCTAAGCTTGCTTTTTAAGGATAATTTTTAAAATGCATAATAACAACAACGATGATGTTAAGAATAAACATAGTTAACATTTGCCTGGTGCTGTCTTTGTGCCGGTCACTGTGCTAAGTGTTTTACAGTTATTACCTCATTTGATCCTTCCAACAACCCTGGGGAGGTGCTACTGTTATTATTCCTATTTTATATATTCCGAAACTGAGGCAAGCGGAGGCTAAGTGACTTGCTCAGGGTCACACAGTCAATAAGTGTCTGAGACTGGATTCGAACTTGGGTCTTCCTGATTCCATGCCTACCACTCTATTCATGCCCTGACTATTCTAAAGACCAAACTAGACAAATGAGGAAAAACTCACCACCAGTAGTTTGGCCACTAGCTGATGAATTCTTTGACATGGCAATCCATAAAACACGTACAAAATGTCTCTCATTTCTGTGCCATTCCCTTCCATTTCCAGAGTGACAGTGGTGGAGAATGACAGAAAATGAGGAAGAAGTTGTTAAAGAAACCATATTTCTTAGATTTTCTGTAAATAACTATTGGTACTCTTAAGTATGAGATATTTGTCCATTGCATCAATATACAACTAGAAGGACTGACTCACATTTAACATTAATATTATGAGGAAAAACAAAACAAAGTTGTTTCTAATTGGAAGGATGAGTCTTTGGCTATTCTTGGAGAGGAAATCAAGTTTCAGTATGCATCCCAAGATAGCAAGAAACAGTATTTCATGGGATACATGGTCATTTCATCTTGTAGTACTTATGGTGAGAATAAACAAGAAAAAAACAATATGAAGGTAATTGAAAATTATACATTAACATCTTTGTCAGAGAATGAAGAGGTAAAGAAATTCCATGAAAAACTTAACAAGATCCTCAAAGTCAATTCGACATATATTTTGATATTTGCTAACTTCATTGTGAGAGTAGGCATAGGGGAAAATGATCAACATGTTGGAGAGTATGGATCAGGTATGAGAAACAAAAGAGGCTTTATAGATTATTCCAGGAGCCTCTGACCTATGTATTAAACAAAGGGGGAGAGGGGGGGAAAGCTTAAAAGATAATTATCTTAATTATCACTATATCCTATGTGTAAAACAATAAAGTAATGTAAAACAATAGGTCAACTGAGGGATCCCAGAAATTGCCTTAGTCAGCAAATATTTTATATCCTTGACAAATAGAAAGATATGGCAGGTAAGGGCAATAGTGGTTTAGAATAAAAATTCTCTAGTAAAAATTACAAAGGAGAATGGTACAATATTCCAAGCAGTATAATCTTATAAAATAGCAAAAAGTAGTGGAAGTGAAAACAAATGTACAAAGATCTTGGTATGAGAATCAAATTAATTGTTCCAAGAGGACTCATAGATGAAATTGAGAAGAGGACATTACATAAATTGCTGTTCAGTCATTTCTGTCATGTCCAACTCTTCATGACCCCATTTGAGGTTCTCCTGGCGAAGACACTAGATTGATTTGCCATTTCCTTCTCTGGATCATTTTACAGATGAAAAACCATGGCAAACAGGGTTAAGTGACTTGCTCAGGGTCACACAATGTCACACAGCTGGTAAGTATCTGAGGTCAGATTTGAACTCAGGAAGAGAAGTCTTACTGACTCTAGGTTTGGCCCTCTATCTACTGCACTACCTAACTACCCTACAGTATATAATACATTATGTTATATAAAATTCTACGATGATCTGTTTTCACCATCAGTGACAAAGGAACTATCATATTTGGACTATAACACCTTAGTCTCCAATGTACTATTCAAAAAATTTCAAATGGTATTTGAGAAAAAGAAGTCAGGGAGAGTGTCTGGAGCAAAACAAGAAGACCATCAAAGAAATTCGTGTTGAAAACAACACAATCTTGAGAGCATTGAGGGACTACATTCCAAGAGATCACAGGTAAAAAAAGATGTCAAAAGAATGGGGAAGGTCAAGGATGAAATTATTACTTCAGAAAAAATGGCAATAGCTAATAATCCACATGCTTACTTTCCTATCTTTATAAAATTTTTGTTAGAATTGTGTGTGCACACGTGCATGAGGGTGCCTGTGTATGCCTTTGATGAAAACATGAGAAAGGAATAAGTAGACTTTTACAACTACATCTTTAAAAAAAATTCTATGGATGTATTTTTTTTTTTTTTTTGCAAAATCACAGCCATTTCTGGATATACTCCTCTACTCTCCCACTCCCATTCCACTCGGCCTTAAATTTTCCTTTGAAACAAAAATAATTAAATAGACCATCGTATACAGTGATTGACAAGGTAAATGTACTTCCTGTCTATTCTTCAGGATCATTATTGATGTTTAATAGCCCCAGGGCTTGGTTTCTTTCCGGTAGAACCTTTTTATTTAATGTTGTTTTGTAATTGCTGTCTATGTGGTTCTTCTAGTTTTATTCATTTCACTCTATATCAGTTAACTTAAATTTTCCCAAATTTCTCTGAATTCCTCATATTTCTATCAATGAACTTATAGGTAGAGAAGATATAACATCCTGATGTTTGTTATTAAGTAAATATCAAAACAAAAATCAAAACCGATTTTCTTGATTGACCAAAATACATCCTTGAAGGATCCCCTCCAGTAAGAAGCATTTAATATATTTGTTAATATCATACAAGATTCTTCAATAAATGAAATCTACTTTGACAACGTTATCTAAGGACTTTATAATTGTTAATATCAAGGGAGGCATACAAGTAAGGAGATATGTGCTTGCTATAGACGTTATCCATTGTTGTAGGAGTGTTTTATGCAAAATTCCAATGCAAAAAAAGGATTCTCTATAGAGAGGTCCTCAGGATATTGTGCGGATTGTGTCAAGTCATAGAACACTACAAATCCTAGCTCCCTCAATGAGATCTATGATCTTAGATTTACCATACACAATTCAGCCTATTCTTTTCCTCCTATTCAGTTCTGGAATTGATCATTGTCATCCATCCTGACAACAGGATCATAAAATGTCACATAGGTAAATTGTCAATCTCTTGAGTTAGTATATCAGGACAGATATGTAAGGTCAAGCAATGTAGCAGGACAGAACTGAACAAGAAGAAGAGAATGGACTTCATTGCATATAATACATTGGGCAGGGCTTTCAGAAATTCTGAATTGCTTTCTCATACAAAGATCCATCTCAAGGAAATGTGACTGAAATTCTTAGAACAATTAAAGTCTCTGAAGAATTAAAGTTATGGCTGATCCAAAGGGCAATTTTGAGATACAAGCTAAGCGTAAATAGACCTCAGCAATGATCAGGAATACTGTTGAGGAAATGAGAGACTGGATGAGGAGTGGGTTAGTTAAGTGGTAAGAATGAAGAATAAAAGATGGCAAGTCCAATCTCTACAGGTAGCTATTAAGAAAGACCTAGAGGAAGTGGGGATCATACTTTTCAGCCAGAATTCTCTGCTTTTTTTGTTTACAGATAATTTCTACTTGAGATAAGGCTATCTTCCTTATCCTCAGTGAAGGACCATCTGAAGAATGCAGACAAGGATAGCACAGTATAAGACATAGATGGATTATAATCCATCTAGTGAAATGTAGAACTCATCAAAGCAATCACAAATCATCTGTCAGGATGCAGCAAGAGGAAATGTGGGAGGTCAGATGATCAATCAGTTAATCAATGAACATGTATTAAGAGTCTACTATTAAGTACTATGCAATAGAATATTAATGCTTTTCCCCTTCAGTTCACTCTGATTTATGGATCTGATCTAGATTTTTCAAGATTAGTACCACTATTATTTGAAGATCTCTATCCAAATGTTCTTTTACTTGATGAGGGAAACATGTTAGCACAAATTAATTTACTCTTTAGTTAAGTAGCTATTCCTTAGCAGGGAGAAAAGTTATAGACACCAAGAGTTGGAAGGGACCTCAGAGACCATTTAATGCAATCCATACTTGGCCAAGAATCCCCTCTGTAACATTTGACAGTCATTAACTTCTGCCTGACGATCTCCAATGAAGAGGAACTTACTATCCAGTAAGGCAAGCCATTTGACTTTGGGCCAACTCTAATTGTTAGGAAATTCCCTGCCCACTCCCATACCCCCTTACATTAAATTGAAATCCACCTCTCTGAAATTTCTGTCCATCACTTTGAGTTCTGCCATCTGGGGCCAAGGAGAACAAACCTAATTCATCTTCCACCTGATGATCTTTAAATACCTGTGGACAGAAATTACCTTGCCTCCCTCATTCCTAGTTCTCCTCTTCTCCAGGTTTCTATTCTTCCTGCTAGCTTCAGATGATTCATATATGGTTTATTTGCAAGTCCTTCTTCTCTAAGTTTCATTTCTCACCCAACTGATCTTCAGGATTCCACATCTTCTCCACTAACTTATCTTGCAACATTGTATCTGAAACTCACATCTCCTCTTTCTCCCCTGGCCTTGGGACCCTTCCTTCCCTTTGATTCAAGAGGACTTAGGGTGGACAGTTTTGCCTAGCCAGAGGCTTTCTGTTCTTTTTATTAGTACAGTCCACTGATAGATTTAATTTGTAAGGTCATATTTAGAGTTAAGTTCTGTCTTGTCAAGTCCATCATGATTAAGCAAATTGATCCTTGAACTCCTTAATGAAATAGGAGGTAGCTGTCAACCTGGTTTCCTAGAACTCTTCTCAGATTTTGACTTTCAATTGGAAAAGGAAAGGAAGTATTCCCATCTGGAATTTCCTTTTGGTTGTGGCAACAATCTAAGTTAGGTCATGAAATCTGAAACGCCATGTTAGAAGGAAGCTAAAAGTTACCTTGTTTGGCCTCTCACCCAAAGTGGGACTGTCTTCTCTAACTCCTCTGACAAGCAGCTGCCCGGTCTGTTTGGTGATGTTAGTTTCTCAAATAAATATTGTTCAGCATTTTCTTGTGCATAGTTTCTATATTTTTCAGGGGTGAAGACTGACAGCTGTTAGAGAGCATGTATTTGAAAGAGACAGTGATCATTGTCTCTGCCTCTAATATCTAAGTCCTGTATCCCAAGGATACAAAAAGAGGAAAAACCAATCTCCACCTTCAAGGAACTCACATTCTTATGTTCCATGTTGCCTACTTCTTGAAGTTTTCCATGCTATATGCCAACCAAAAACATGGCTTCATTTGGATATACTAAAGGTTAAGATATGATTCTCAAGTATGGCTATTTCCCTGGAGAACTAGAATAAAAGCCTGAAAAGCAATAGGCTGGTTCTACCCCTATCTTTCTTTCTCAAGTCTATAGTAGCTGAATCAGTTAGTAGTCAGGAGGAAATGCAGAAGATATATATCATGCCACAAAGAAAACGGGACCACCACTAGCAGCAGCAGCCTAGAGAGCACTAAATCCTGTTATTTCTGCCCCCTGACAAGGGTCAAACAAATGCTTTTCAGTTACCTTATGGCCAATAAAGTTCATGGTGAGAGATACTTAAGATTCACCATAGGCAACCCTACCCACTTCTTTTCAATTCAAAAGAAATACTTCCATTAGAATTTTCTAAGTCAGCTCTAGTTTTATTTTTGAAATATAATTATTACTATACTATCTGTTTCTCATCAGTAGTCTGTTGTCTAGGCATTCGGAAGGAGAAGAGCAGGGAGAAGAAGAAGAATGAATTTAAAGAGTTTGTAATAGAAATGAAGCAGTAGAAACATAGTGTAGCTGTTAGGAGGCACAGCGGATAGAGTACCATGTCTGGAGTCAGGAGGATTCATCTTCCTGAGTTCAAATCCACTTATTAGCAGTGTGACCCTGGACTAGTCACTTAACTCTGTTTGCCTCAGATTCCTCATCCGGAAAATGAGCTGGAGAAGAAAATGACAAATCATTCCAGTATCTTCACCAAGAAAACCTCAAATGGGGTCATGAAGTCAGACCCAACTGAAACAAGTGAACAAGAAGAAATGAAATGATTTCCTAACAGGACCAGCCAGTGATAGAAAACAGCTATGGTGTAGAAGAAAACAGACTAGAAGAGATACTGGAAAATTAGCACGTGCCTTAGACACATCCATTCTCCCTTTGAGCCTTTGTTCCCTCATCTGTAAAATGGGAGTCATAATCCTTGCAAGATTTCTATCTTATAAGATTGTTTGAAGGAGTGAATAAGATAAGGAATGCAAAATGCGTTATAAATGACAAAATAGCATAGAAACATCAGCTACTGTTACCTTTAACCAGCTGTGATTTTGAAGAAACTGATGAAGGGATAAATTTTTGAATTCCAGCCCAGGTAGAATTACCACCCAACCACCACCTAACAGCATATACACTAAGCACTTCTGTTCCTCCTGAGTCCCAGCTGGGCCTGTACTGGAACCAAAAGCCCTTTCTGGCCATATTCTCTGCAGATTATTTCTACTTTTTACCTCTCTGGTTGCGTGCAGAGAGGGGATCCATTCTAGCCATCCTCTTGAGTTTAGGCTTTAAATTCCATTCATAAATGTACTTTCTGGCTTCAGATTACCACTCCTGAGATTGTGGTGAGCCCCAGATCTACCCTTCTCAACAGGTAGACACCAAGACTCCAGGGAGAGCCGGAAGTTAATGTGAGTGTCCTGTACAGCAGGGCTTCTATACAGAAGGTATTGATAGAAGAGGAAGTACTAGGCCAAAGCAGTCTGTGGGGGGTTTTGTGGTATGTGTATGTGTGTGTGTGTGTGTGTGTGTGTCTGTGTCTGTGTCTGTGTATGTGTGTGTGTCTTCTTTTCTTCATCTTTCTCTTTTTGTCATGAAGGCTTTGGGCAGAAAAAGTAGGATCTCACCTCTGAATGGGCCTTTTTGACTGGGCTATTTATTTTTCAGCTGAAGAGACCCCTTGCATGATGACTTCGTGCAGGGTCTTTGACTAGAAGGTCAAGGTGGTGGGATGATAACGTGAGGGAATCAGTCTGCTGGAGCAGATGAATTGTTCAGACAAGGCCCCGAGTGACTGAGATGACCAGACCTAAAAATAAATCATTAAAAACCAGCTAACCTTGCAGCTTAGGACCCATTTCTAAGGCTAAAGGTAGAAGAAAGAGTGGAGAGGCAAGGCAAGCCAGTGACATCTTGCATCTTTCTGTAGATATTATCCTTTTTGTACCTTTGCTAAGAAGGCATTAGCTTAACACCCTAGGGAGGGAGAAGAAATGATCTTTCCATTTCCTTTCCTAAGGTAAGTTCCTCTCCTCCAATATGGTTGTGCCTTGGTCATGGAGGAAACGTTGGGCCAAGTGAATATTGCTTATGACAGCTCTGTGGAAAAGTTTTCATTCTTTCTACCAATGCAAAATTACACTAAATCAGAGGCAGGAAAATGCCTTTGGACAACCCAGGTCACATGAGGCTTAGTGAGATTAATTGCCTTGTCCAAATTTTTCATACCTAGTAAGTAAAACCTAGATCTTGACTTCAAATCCAGTAATCTATGAACTATTCCAGGATAAGACCTGTCCCTGCCTTTCATAGGTTTAACAATCTAGTTGAGGAAATTAGACTAATGTGTATAAAGCAACAGTGAATAGTAGGAGGTATATGGAACAAAGTGCTAAATTTTTTATTCCATTAGCAGCTAGGTAGTACAGTGGGTAGAGCGCCAGGCCTGGAGTCAGGAAGAATCATCTTCTCGAATTCAAATCTGACCTCAGACACTTAACTAGCTGAGTAACCCTGGGCAAGTCACTTAACCCTGTTTGCCCTAGTTTCCCTATTTGTAAAACCATCTAGAGAAGGAAATGACAAACCACTCCAGTATCTTTGCCAAGAAAACCTCAAATAGGGTCACAAAGAGTCAAACATAGCACAACAATAGACAGTAAAGGCCAAGGGAGTCTGCAGCACAAGGACACAGAGTGCTAGAGTAGCTGTGAAAGGCTGCAAGGAGTAGTTGGGACTTAAGATGAACTTGGAATTATTGTTATTTAAAACTTTAGCTTATAGTTATAAAACATTTTAATGTTTGTAAAGTACTTTAACATTTATTTTTTCACATGGCATTTGGCTACACTGAGGGGAAGGTTTCTAGGGAGAAGGAATGACATGAGTAAAGACATAATTACTTCTGCTCTCTTGAAAATTGTCATGTCTGTGTTTTTCTCCTCCTCTAATCTTTCTGCATTTTCCATAATCTTCTGGTAATTTACTTCCTAGCATTTTGGCTCTGAGCACTGTTTTAATTCCTTTAAAGCATGTCTCTGAAGTCAGTAATCAGTGCAACCTTGAGGATCACAAGCATAGAAAATAGTAGTGCTTTATAACACTATACAATAGATATGTCTCTGAAAATAGACATTAATCAAATAATTGTAAAACAAAGCACATTGGTTGTTGTTCAGTTGTGACTCTTTGCAAACCCTAGTTGGGATTTTCTCGGCAAAGATACTAGAATAGTTTGCCATTTCTTTCTCCAGCTCATTTTCTAGATGATAAAACTGAGGCAAACAGGGTTAAGGTGACTTGCCCAGGTTCACACAGTTAGTAAGTGTCTGAGGTTGGATTTGAACTCAGGTCTTCCTCACTCCAGACCTGACACTTTACCCACTGTATCACCTAGCTACCATACCAAATAAGCATATTTTCATATGAAGGAATTATTCTGTATACAGTTTTGTCAAGGTAATAATTGACTTTGTAATTTATCTCTACCTTTTTTGAGGGATTGAGGTTGAAGTGGCATATGGAACAGTCCAACAATTTATATGTCAGGTGTGTCTAAAAGTAGGTCACATCTATTTTGGGTGCTTTCTGATACAAAGAGCTCTGTAATAGTATAATTTTTATTAACAGCAACAACTCAACCGTTATAGCCAAGCCTGAGGTTCACAGATTGCCATGGACTTATCCCTGCAGTGTTCAATATGCAGTTACCACTGGGCAACTTGCCAAGGTGAGAATTGACACACATGTTGTACCCCAGGGAACACGTATGAAGTAAGTCCTTCTCATTGCCTTCTCTGGCCAATACGCAAACAGATAAATCCCAAAGATACCTCGGTTTTGTTTCCTTTTGACAGATGCCCTTCTCACTCTCCCTTTTTCTTCACTCATCAGGACAGCATTAGCTATACTCCCTGCTACTTAAGTACACCACCTGCAGCCTTCCCCAGCACAGATGCTGTACCTGTTTTGTTCCCCATTTCTGTAAATCAGCTAAGCAGCTTGCTGCTTTGTGATAACATGGAACATGTAAGTTTCAGTTTCCTCACCTGTAAAATGGGACAGTGCTGTCCCTACCATTTTAAGAGTTTATGGAAAGGATTTAGTAAACCTTAAGTCAATATATAATTATCACAGGTGTAAATACAAGATATGCTAATCAGTCATGCCCAGGAACATCTTAATGCCTCAAATAAAATTGTGTATTGTATCTCACTTTTTAAGTCTGTCAGAGTTTTTTTGTTTTATAAAGTTCTATTGTTATTTTAAAAAAACTAAGTGTTAAGTTTAGTTTTTTAATTTGATGAATAAAAATAATGTATTCTATAGATGTTTACTTTAAAAAAATCTTCTGGGTACATAATGAAATTGACTATGAACACCGGTGATTGCTATTGTTATTGATTTTTCCTTTTCTTCTTTTCCTTTCCTTTTGTCTTTCTTTTTTTTCCCCATATCTGTGATCTCATCAGCATAGAGAACTCCTAACCAGCTCTAGATGAGAAAACTTCCTTTATCAAGGCAGATCTATACTATTGTGCAATGTCACCTTCAGAGTAAGGATTCTTAATCTGGAGTCTCCTCTGGGGCCAAGCTAAATAGGACTATTTTCTCCATGACAGCCTTTTAAATATTTTAAGACCATTATCATATTACCCCTAAGTCTTCTCTTCTCTCAAGATCTTTCTTAAATGTCATCCTCTTGAATCCCTTTACCATCCTGGTTCCGCTCTTCTTGATTCTCTCCAGTCATCCTTAAAATGAGCATAAATATGGGACTACTCTGTTTGGCTTCTCTCAGTCTTTCTCTTATTTAATGATTCCTACCCTAATTTCGAATGAAGTACCATTTTATTTGACCTTTCTTCTTCTTTTCCAGGCACAAAAATTTTAGCAATAGTGGTAGGTTATCAGCTTGGTGGATAAATAAATCAGTATTAAAGTGTCAGTATTCAATAACCTTTATTCAGTGCCATAGTACAGTGAATATATGATATAGTGTTGACTCATGTTGAGCTTGCAGTCCACTATAACCCCCAGATCTTTTCCCAGTGCTATTATCTAGCCATACCTCATTAATTAGTATTTCCAAACTTAAGTAGACTATTTTATATTTCTTGACCTGTGCTTTCTAGCTATCTTATTTTCTCTGAAATGGTAGCCAAGGAACACAGATTAGAATTCTGGCCCAAAGAGCAGGGGCATAGAAACTTCCAATACAGGGACAAATCAACAAATGGAGGAGGAAAACAACAAAGGCAATAAGATAGGTGTATGAAGTATGTATGGATTATTTCTCTCAACTATGAAAACATGGCATGTTTATGTCTCATGTTATTGGGACAAAGGCTGCTTCTCTCAACCTTTCCAAGCCCAAGTAAAGACACATTTTTTTCAAACTAACCATGACTTATCTGGAAGTCAATGAAACTGGATTCACAATCCCTTTTGGCTCCAAATCTTTGAGTCTATGAATTATTGGAATTTCATATATATATATATACTTATATGGATATGGATAAACTTATGTGTTAGTGTATGTGATCATATTATATTAAGGCAACTAGGTGGTGGAGTGGTTAGAATGTTGAACTTGGAATCAGGAAGACTTGAGGTAAAATCCTGACTCAGACACTTATTAGCTCTGTGACCCTGGCAAGTCATTTAACCTCTGTCTCAGTTTCCTCAGGTGTAAATTTGGAATAATAATAGCAACTATCACACAGAGTTGTTGTAAGAATCAAATGAAATAATATTAGCAAAGTACTTTGCAAACTATTATTATTGCTATTGAAAATATGGTGTAAATAATCAATAATATTTAAAATCAAATCTACTTTGGAACTATATCCAAAGGGCCATAAAACTGCACACACTATTTGACTCAGTAATGCCAGAGTTAGGTTTGTATCCTAAAGAGATCAAAGAGAAGCAAATGGACCTATTTGTACAAAGATATTTATAACAGCTCTTCTCTATTGGCAAAGAATTGAGAACTGAGGGGATATCCATCAATTGGGGAATGACTGATGGAATACTATTGTGCTGTAAGAAATGGCAAAGAGGATGCTTTCAGAAAAAGCTAGGAAATATTTTATGAACTGATGCCAAATGAAATGAGCAGAAGCAGAAGAACATTGTACAAAGTAACAGCAATAGTGTAATGAAGATCAACTGTGAAAAAATTAGCTATTCCGATCAAGACCATGATCCAAGACAATTCCAAAGGACTCATGATAAAGCATGCTACCCACCTCCAGAGAGAACTGATACATTTTGGATGTAGATTGAAGTATACTTTTTTTCACTTTCCTTTTCTTTGTGTGTTTTCTATTACACTATACCTAATACAGACATGTGCTTTGCATGACTTCATGTTTATAACAAAAATCATATTGCTTGCCTTCTCAAGGAGTAGGAGAGAGGCAGGAAAGAGAAAGAGAATTTGGAACTCAAAATTTAAAAAACATGATGTTGAAATTCTTCTAAATGTGATTGGGATATATTTAACAAAATAAATTAATTAAAAATAAAATTAAATTTTAGGGCAACTACATTTGTTCAATTTCACACAACGTTTTCATATATGAGATTCTGTGGCAAGGGGAAAATGAAAGCTATAGGTAAGAAGGTAAACTGTGTCCTAAAATTGTAGTAAGAATAAGAAGGAAATTTACTACTTATTAATAGAAAGATTACTTGCAGTCAATATGATGTAGTAGAAAGAGTCTTGCCGCATATTAGCTGTGTGACTTTAGGCAGATCATTTAAGCAGGACTTAGACCCTTACTGACTATATGACCTTAGGTAAGTCACTTAGCTTCCATGGACTTCATTTTTCTCATATGTGAAATGAGGGTGTTGAACTTAATGACCTCTAAGATCTCTTCCAACTCTAAACTTAGGATCCTATCATCTCCCAGCCTTGGTTTTCTCATCTATAAAATAGTAATGACAATATCCATTGGGGTTTTTTGTGAGGATCAAATTATAATGTACATGAAAATGCTGTGTTATGTATGTATCAGGTATGTGCCTATTCCTTTACCGCTTGTCTCTCCCATTGGAATGTCTTTATTGTTCTGTGTGCCCCTACCATTGCTTAGCACAATGCTTGGCATATAAGCAATAAAAAAAATGCTTGTTAATGATTGGTTACTGTAGAAACTGAAAAATCATGGGCAAATATAAAGGATTTTTTTTATCATATTTACATGTTTAATCATTAAAGTTTAAAAGATAACTATGCAAATCCTATGTGTATACATACATGGCAGGCATTTAGATTTTTGTTGAATGAGTGAATAAATATATCACTCAATTCAAAGTAGATAGAATCCAACACTCTGAAATTCTCCTATAACCAAGATTAAACATGTTTTGGTGCATCCTTTTAAAAAATTCATTGTAGGAAATTAAGTAATTGTTCCTTTTTATATTAAAAATTATGAATATGTTCAATTCCTCCCAAATATGTTTTTGTAAGCCTGCAATCACTTTCGTTCAGGGTCATATTTACTACAATAGCATTTGACTAGAATGAAGGAGATGCTGTCGGTCACCCAGGACACAAAATCAATCACAAGAAAGTCACATGGGGATAGTAATTGTTGTTAGATGCACCTGCTGTCATGGACAAGATAAATACCACGTATATGTGTATACATTCAAAAATATACATGTGCACACAGAATATTCATGTGTACATAGATACATGTCTGCATTCTATATGTGTTCATATATATGCATATACATATATATGTGTATATTCCTGAGTATTTTAGAGTCTGTAGAAGAAGAAACATCTTTTTGAAATGGGAACTAGGTTGCCTGAGATGAGAGTTGATCTGCTACTGACAAAAGGTTATAATTTAAAAAAAAAATAGATTGTAAAACATGTTGTTCAGGTCAAGTCCATTGAGCTCTTGTTGCCATAAATTTCTGCGTAACAAATAGGATAACATCCCCGTTGACTATTTTTTTGTGCTTTTATTGAAGACACTAAAGAGAATAATGTCAAACTTGACAAGTCATTTATTGACCTACTTTTTAAATGCATTTGTAGATTAGCACTTTCTTTTCTTTTGAAAGTATTCTCAAACTCCTTCCAAAAAAAAAGCCACTCAAAATTTTAAATCAGGGATAGGTACTGGCTGAGGGAAAGATTTAAAGGAACCTATTTTTACTTTGGTTATGGAGAACATCATTGGAAAATACACCAAAAAAAAAGTTATTTCAAGATTTTTTTTTATTAAACCCTGTCATTTACTTTAGTCTAAATAGAAAGCCAGTTATTCAGGTCTAGCTATAATTTAATACATCACCACTGTCCTTTTTAGAGAAGAGTTGTTCATCTTTTGCCATAAACCCAATATGTTTACTCTGACAATATTCCCATTAGATGTATGCTCCCAGGGACAAACATCCTTTCCTGGTCTTTCATTCCAAATGATAAACAAAAACTTCACATGCTTGTTATTTCAATTGTTTCTAAACTTGCATAATTAAAATTTTTTTAATCCAAGTAGCTTGACTTGGAGGGGCAGTCTGGCAAGGTGCAAGAGGACTCAGGTGTAAAACTACTTCTGACACATAGTAACCTTATAATGTTGGGCTCATCACTTACCCCTGGCAATACTTGAAGGCTATGAACTGCATAATCGGTATGAATGCATTTGCATTGGTAGAGGGAATTTCTTTACCAGAACTTGTAACACCAGTAAAATCACAGGTGCAGACACAATAATCAAAGGAAAAACTTGATCTTAGAGCATTTACAGATTAAGAAAAAATTCTTGTTCCCAATGAAAATGAAAAACTATGCTAGACCCAACCAAAAAACCCAAAAGGATGGTGATGAGTCGTTTCTGTGAATTCCCCTCTCCCTCCTCCCCTCCTTTTCAACTCTGAACATTTTTTTAGACATCTTAAAAAGCAATAAAATCTACATTTGGCTAAAAACCCCAGTGATTCCCAAACCCAGTGAAAAGGAACGAAAGATGGAAATTAGTGGAGTGTCTGATGTGATCCTCTTGTTGAAGGATGGATTTTTTAAAAAAAAGAGTAAACTAGTTAGTGAGCACAGACAAGCTTAGGCAACTGAAGCAGTGTAACTAAAACTCTGTAATCTGAAGAAAGCAAAGAAATCTTTTCTGTACCTCATAATACCTCCTTCTCACGTCTTAGCACCACTCTTCGACAACCACTCTGGCCTGGCCCGGATAACAGCTTTTCCTTTGTGTCCAAAGTCACTCACCACTGTTTAACTGCTGGACCTTCCCCCCTCACCCCCCCCCCCCGACTCTTCTTCCCTTTTAGGTTTTCTTCTGCCAAGAACAGAGATGAGTGTTCGAAAATAGGCACTGACTTGACAAGATTCAGGAGTAAAGACTCTAGGAAACTGTGGTCTGGACTCAGCCAATCAGCGAACCACCATCATATAGACTGTAACACACTGAAGAGGTTCCTTTGCTCAGAAGGGACTGAGTCCCCAGAGAATGATGGAAGAGGGACACTCTTTGGCATTTGTACTAGGGTTACTTTCAGAGGGAAGGCAAGCCTACCCTACTTTAACTAGGGCACACAGAATTCTTGTGCATTCTCAGTCCTACTTGAAAAGAGGACAATTTTTTCCCCTCAGGTTGACTTACGCTCCTGGTAGGTAACGTGTGGTGATGATATCAACTAAAAAAGAGAGATAGGAGTAGAAATGTCATTTTTAAAGGAAAAATAAAAAGAAATTTAGCCTGCTTTTCACTTTGTGCTTCTGTCATCAGTAACTCATAGAGCTCTTCCAATAGAAGAAATAGATGAAAACAGAGCTCAAGGGTCAAAGGGGAAAGTTCAGTAGTAGGAGACCTGCCCTCTTGGACTTCGACACCCCTCCAGCACCTTTAACCTTTCTCAAGCAAGGAGGTCAAAAGTTTTCCTTCCTTTGGCTAGTCAAAGACCCTCAACTAGAGAAATGAGAAGTGGTATAAGAAATGACATGTGCCTAGGGTTCTTCTGTCAGCATTTACCAAACTGGCCAGTTTGAAGAAAGGAAGACAACTGGAAGATGGAGTTTGTCCCATTAGCATCTGAGGAGTCAAATCCACCCAATGATTAAATATCTGTTCAACATTTCTTTTTCTGAGAGGGTGGAAGGTAGGGGAGGGACTTATGTCCAAATGACATTCCTTCATAGAATACATGAACAATACCTTGGCATTATGAAAATGGACTTAACAACTGGTCCCTCCACATGTTTTTTTTTTTAATTTATTTTTAACACAGATAAAGCAATTCAAACTTTTGGTCAGGTGATACTGCTTTTTAAAACATTAACAATATGGACCACAAAAGAAGTTTTGTTTTAAACAGCCAACTGAGACATAAATAATATTTATGTATGCTAACTTCACAAGCCCTTGACCTAATTGTCTCCACAGTATTACCAAGAATTAAAGGACCTTAACTTAATGTTGTGGGTCTAAAGTCCTGTGCCTAATAGCTTAATTTTAGACAGCCTCGGATGTTCCCCTACCCATAATCTATAGTTCAATAGATCTGGTATTAAGCTTACAAACCTTTTGACTATAGGAAATTGCCACTAATAGTAAGGACATTGCAGGGATACAGTATCTCCCCAACTTCATGTCAGTTCCAGGCAGGATTAGATTGTCCACTTGCATTCAGTCAAGCTTAAAGTCTGCCAGGTGTCAGTGGGGTCCACATGTTTTTAGTCACTAGAAGCCATGAGGGGAAGAAATTTCACTTGTAGTCTCTTGCTCAAAGTCAACTACCTCCAAAGACTAATCTATACTGGGAACATCCCTATTCCACGAGGGGATTAAAAAAAATCCAAATTTGTTGTGCCTGACAAGTTGAGACATATTTAGCTTTATGCATTTCTATTTCATAGATAGACTATATCCTTCATTTATATTGTCCTATGACTTTTTGCCTAATATTTTGCCATAGAATATGTAAGATAGTGGTCTTTTATTTGTTATCTTTTCCATTTGCTCTTTTGAAAAATATCCTCAAATAGCTGATGTTTTTAAAAATACATATCTCATCCCAGTAACGGTTGGGGAAAGGGATGGCAAGCAAAAATGATGCTGTCGTTATTATTTCCGAAGCAACAAGGCATCCAGAGGGAGAGGCAGGGGGCAGCTTGTGCTAGGTGAGTCATTGTTCTCCCAGAACCCTAAAAATAGCAGTGCCACACACACACACACACACACACACACACACACACACACATTGTACCACACCAACCCCTGACCATTTGCTTTGGTCAGGTGAGCCCAAGAGCCTTTGGAAAAAAACAGATCACCAAACCTGAGAACAGCCTGGCACCTAAGCCATTGTCCAGAGGAGCAGCCATTGTGGAGATGGAAATTAGCACTTGACCTCGAATGCTGCAGCTCCCTCCTCCTTCTTTAACTCCTCAGAAGAAGGGGAAAAGAAAGTTCTCAACCCCAAAGTTCTTGGCACTCTCAAATGGTTCAGCATCAGAAATTGGTATCATTTTATCAGCAGAAATGATGCTAAATAAAATGTATTCCCATTAGCTTTACCACTACTCCCTAAGAATTACTGGGTCTTTCCATCTGACTTGCAGCTAAACCTTCCTTTATGGAGTGTCTCCTATTTGAATGTGAGCACTTTGAGCCCAGAAGGTGTCACTTTCCCACTTGTATCTTATGCTTTGCATGTAGTAAATGCTTAATAAATGCTTTCATTCATGATCATAACAGCAATACCAAATTAAAATGGTACTGGACTTGGAGTTGGGAAGACCAGAGTTCAAATCCTGCCTCAAACACAAGCTGTGTGGTCCTGGGGAAATCACTCACCCTCTCTCACCCTCAGCTCCCTCAAGTACAAAATGAGGCTAACAGTAGTTCCAGTCTCCCAAGGTTATTACGTAAATTAAATCAGATGCCGTATGTAGAGCACTTCATAAGCTCTAAAGGGTTACGTAAATGCTAGCAACCATTATTTTTATTAAAATCTTAGTTTCTTTGATCATTTGTGTATTAGGGAACTGGAAACAAAGGAAGTAGGAGGAAATCAAGTAGAACTAATGTAGCTTCTTGTGAATATAACAGATTTTCACATGTGAATTATAAATATACTTACTGATATATTTTCCCCTGTACTATTCCAGTTTATCCCTCCTTTGTCTCAAACCTTTGTCTTCTTGCCCCCCAGAAAAAAAAAATCATAGTCACTAGCATTTTTATAGCATGTACTATGTGGCAGGCACTGTACTAAGTGCTTTAAAAATACTATCTTATTTGAAAAAGTCATTCCCCAACTGAAAAATAGTCAAAGCATACAAACAGGCAATTTTCAGAAGAAGAAATCAAAGTTATCAATGGTCAAATAAGGAAATGCCCTAAATCACTAATAATTAGAGAAATGCAAATTAAAATAGCTCTCAGGTGCCATGCTATCAGATTGGCTAGCATGACAAAAAAGGAAATTGACAAACTCTGGAGGAGAGGCAGAAAAATAGGTAAACTAATGCACTGTTGGTGGAATTGTGAACTGGTCCGATTATTCTGAAGAACAGTTTGGAACTATGTCTGAAGGCCTATCAAAAAGGGTCAAACTTTTTGACCCAGCAATACTGCTACTAGGTCTGTATCCTAGAGAGATCAAATGAAAAAGAAAAAGGAGCCATGTGTACAAACATCTTTATAGCAGCTCTTTTTCTGGTGGTAAAGAACTGGAATTTGAGGGGGTGTCCATCAATTGGGGAAAAACCAAAGGAGTTGTAAAATGTGATTGTAATAGAAAACTGTTGTGCTATTAAGAAAGGACAAAGAGCGTGATCTCAGACAATCTTGGGAGGACTCATATAAGCTGAGGCAATGTGAAATGAGCAGAATTTAGAGCATTATACACAGTAACAGCAATATTGTCATGATAATCTGCTATGAAAGACTTAACTCTGATCAATCCAAGATCCATGACAATTCCAAAGGACTTGGGATGAAAAATGCTATATATTGCCAAAGAAAGAACTGATGAACGCAGAATACAGATTGAGGCATATTTTTTCACTTTCTTTATTTTTCTTTATTTTTTATTCATGTGGTTAGTATGGAAATATGTTTAATATGATTTCATATGTATAATGGGTTATAATGTCTTGTCTTGTCATTTGGTGAGGGAGTGAATGAAAAGAGGGAGAGAATTTGAAACTGAAAATTAAAAACAAGGAAAAGAAAAGTATTAGCTCCTTTGATCCTTCTGACAACCATAAGAGTTAGGTGCTACTCTCTCCACTTTACAAATAAGGAAACTGAAGCAAACAGAACTAAAGTGATTTGCTCAGGTTCACTGAGAAAGAAGCAATAAATATCTGAGCTCAGATCTGAACTGAGGTCTTCCTAGTTCTAGGCTCAATGTTCTATCTGCTGTGCCATCAGCTGCTGAAGAAAACATAAAAAAACAATGAGAGGTGTAATAGAAAAAGCACTGGATAATGAGAAGACTTGCCTTCTTGACTTCAGGTAAGTCACTTTATTTCTTGTTTTCATCTGTCTTTATTTGTGTGAAAAGTGTTTTGTAATTATGTTCATATAGTTCTGGGTTTGTCTGGGCAAGTAGATTTCTCCAGTTGTTTAGATTTGTCTTTATTTCCAAGTCACTTAATTTCTTGGCTGCTTAGTTCCATCATCTATATGTAAAAAGTGAAGATACTGGGGCTCAATGATTTTTGAGATTTTGTCTGTTTCTTATATTCTTATTTTATTAGTTGTATCCATCTTCCTTTCCTCAGTGTTGCCTTCTCCTCATCTTCCTTTCAATGTGATTCAACAGGGGGGAGGAGCCAAGATGGTGGAGTAGAAAGAAACACTTATGCTAGCTCCGAAACCACAGCCTATAAAACATCTGTAAAGAAGAACTCCTAACAAATTCTGGAGCAGTGGAAGCCACAGAACAGAGTGGAGGAGATTTCTGTTCCAGACAGACCTGAAAAACCCTCACCAAAGGTCTGTCATGCATGGGACCAGAGCAGAACCCAGCCCTACCTTGGCCGCGCAGCTCCGGGAGGAGCAGATCTGAGCAGGCTTCAGGGACGGAATCTCCAGTGGCCGTGAAGGTCCCTCCACCCACAGACACACAGGTCAGTGAGAGAGAATTCTGGGCTGGCTGAGAGGGGAGCAGGGTGTCTCCATAACTCAGCCCCCCTCAGGAGGCAGCAGCAGAGGTAGCAGCGATCAGACGGTTCCGAAGCAGGCAGGAGCTCCATTACAAAAGGTGTCTGCATAAACCCCCTGGGGGAACTGAGCCTGGGAGGCGGCCCTGCCCCCACCTGAGAACCTGATTTAATCTTAGCAGCCAGGCCTGCTGCTAAAAGCCCTGAGGCTGGGGAGCAGCATTTGAATCTCAGACCCCAAGCACTAGCTGGGCAGATCTAGGTGGCGGTGGACAGGAATCTTAGAAGTCAAGTAACTGGCTGGGAAAATGCCCAGAAAAGGGAAAAAAATAAGACCATAGAAAGTTACTTTCTTGGTGACCAGATGTTAGCTCCTTTCCTTTCTAATGAGGAGGAACAATGCTTACCATCAGGTAAAGACTAGGAGTCAAGGCCTCTGTATCCCAAACATCTGAAATAGATATCCAATGGGCTCAGGCCATGGAGGAGCTCAAAAAGGATTTTGAAAATCAAGTTAGACAGGTGGAAGAAAAACTGGGAAAAGAAATGAGAGAGATGCAAGAAAAGCATGAAAAATAGGTCCATACCTTGATAAAGGAGATCCAAAAAAATGCTGAAGAAAATAACGCCTTGAAAAATAGGCTAATTCAATTGGCCAATGAGAAGAAGAATGCTTTCAAAAGCAGAATTAGCCAAATGGAAAAAGAGGTTCAAAAGCTCACTGAAGAAAATGTTCTCTCAAAATTGGAATGGAACAGGTGGAGGCTAATGACTTTCTGAGAAACCAAGAAATCACAAAACACAACCAAAAGAATGACAAAATGGAAGAGAATG
>CM053773.1:89535615-89580895 GCA_028658325.1 Potorous gilbertii | reverse complement strand
CTTCTACATTAAGGGATCAAAGGGCATGGAGTAGGATATTCCAAAAGTCAAAGGAACTAGGTCTAAAACCAAGAATCACCTACCTAGCAAAACTGAGTATAATACTTCAGGGGAAAAACTGGTATTTCAATGAAACAGAGGACTTTCAAGTATTCTTGATGAAAAGACCAGAGCTGAAAAGAAAATTTGACTTTCAAACACAAAAATGAAGAGAAGCATGAAAAAGTAAACAGGAAAGAGAAGTCACAAGGGACTTACTAAAGTTGAACTGTTTACATTCCTACATGGAAAGACAATATCTGTAACTCTTAAAACTTTTCAGTATCTGGGTAGTTGGTGGGATTACACATACACACACACACACACACACACACACACACACACATGCATACACATACAGAGACAGAGAACACAGAGTGAATTAAGTAGGAAGGGAATGTATCTTTAAAAAATGTAATTAAGCAGTGAGAGAGAAATGTATTGGGAGGAGAGGGGGAGAAATGGAATGGGGCAAATTAACTCTCACAGAAGAGGCAAGCAGGAGACTTTTCAGTGGAGGGGAATAGAGGGGAGGTGAGAGAAAAACATGAAGTTTACTGTCATCACATTTGACCAAGGAAGGAATAAAATGCACACTCATTTTGGTATGAAAACCTATATTACAATACAGGAAAGTGGGAGAGATGGGGATAAGCAGGGTGGGGGGGATGATGGAAGGGACAGCAATGGGAGGAAGGAGCAATTTAAAGTCAACACTCAGGGAGGAACAGGATCAAAAGAGAGAATAGAAGTAATGGGGGGCAGGATAGGATGGAGAGAAATATAGTCAGTCTTACACAACATGACTATTATGGAAGTCATTTGCAAAACTACACAGATATGGCCTATATTGAATTGCCTGCCTTCCCAAGGGAATGGGTGGGGAGGGAGGGAATGGGGAGAAGTTGGAACTCAAAATTTAAGGAACACCATTGCGTATTGTTCCTGCTACTAGGAAATAAGAAATACAGGTAATGGGGAATAGAAAGTTATCTGGCCCTACAGGACAAAAGAGAAGATGAGGTAAGGGAAGGGAGGGATGAAAGAAAAGAGGGCAGATTGGTGATATGGGTATTTAGAATGCTCAGTGTATTGGGGAGGGGGGAGGAGACAAATGGGGAGAAAATTTGGAACCCAAAATTTTGTGAAAATTAATGTAAAAAGTTAAATAAATAAATTTACTTAATAAACAAAAAAAAATCAATGTGATTCAACAAATATTTATAATGTGCCAATGTATAAGAACTATGTTAGGTGCGGAGGTTGTTTCCATTAAACACTTCTCTAGCAAGATCCTTTTTATTACAGAGGCTCATTAAATTTTGTTTCTGTGCAAAACAGGTTCCATTGTAAATTGACTTTTTAACTTTCCATCTTTTTCTTTCCAGTTCTCTTTTCTCTTCTCCATATACCTTGTCCTTCCTCTTTCTCCACTCTCATATTCATTAAAGGGAGTCCTCATTCATTTATATCATAGTGTTATAGTCTCAAGATCTTTTTTCTCCTTGTGCATTTTCATTCACCTCTGTACCAGAAGAGCATCCAAGGGGAGGATGAATCACCTATGTTCTTAAAGTAATGATTATGGGAATAGTTTGTGCTACAAGGTCTTTCACAAGTTTCAGATAACCCTCTGGGTAGAGCTTCCAGAAGACAGACATATTCTGAGAATTCTATTGACAGGAAGAAGAGACCGTAAGAACAGGAAGTCAGACAGAGCTGTTAAATATAGCACAGCTATATAAGAAAAAGAACTGTGAGAGATGAAACATCCCCTCCCATCTTCAGCTGGCAGGTAGCATTTTATTTTGAAGGTGGAAAATACTCTTAGCTAAGAGGAATCTGAATTTCAGTGAATTATTTGGGGGTCGGCCTAAATGTTTTGTGGCAGGAGAACGTGTTGCCATGGGTGTGATTTTATTTATTTTTAGACTCTGGAGTAGAGTCTTTCACTTTTTGTATAAACCAGAAGCCTCTGGTGAGGTCTTTATAATCAAAAGTAAAGTGGAGAACTAAATCAATTACGTAGACAAGGCAATTGAAAAGCTACCAAACAACTTTCAACCAATTGTGTCCTAAAAGAACTAGTTAAAGAAAATGGTGATCTTTAGCCTGAAGAAGGCAAGACTTGAGGATGGATGGAGGTTAGGAAATAATTGATGTCTACAAGTGTTTGAGGAGTTGTCATGTAGATGACATGTTTGTCTTTTTGACTCAGGTAGAACTTAGGCCAACAGATCAAAATTACAGAGAGGCAAATCCTGGTTCATTTTAAGAAAAAAAATCCCTTCCCAGTGATCTGAGCTGCCCACAAGTAGAGTGGGCAACTTGGAGAAGTAGTAAATTTTCATTTGCTGGTGATTTTCAAGCAGAGACTGGATGACCACTTGTTAGAAATGTTTACAGGGTTTGGACCACTTGGACATAGAATTGTGATACCAGTAACAACTGTATCCTTGCTTTCAGTCTGTTCTGGTGATGGAGAGGCCTGCAGATTTAGGGAGAGATGCTATTGCCCCTTTACATTCATATAGCCATTCTTGGCAGAGTGATTTTGAATGCATTCTCTCATTTGATACTTACAACAAGTCAATGAGGTAATTAGGGCAAATATTATCCCTATTGGACAAAGGAGGAAATTGAGACCCAGAGATTAAATGACATGCTTCAGAAAATCGTGCCAGGCAGACAGCACCCTGAGTGTTTTAAATTCAATTTAACAAATATTCATTAAGCACCTACTGTCTGCAAGGTACTGTTTAAGGTGCTGAGAATTAAAATGCAAAAACTGAAACAGTCACCGGAGCTCATCTTCTCTGAGAAAAGTATTTGAACACTAATGTTGCCAGAGTCCTTCTCTTACTGTCCTTTTGTTCTTTAACAGGAGTGTATGTGTGTGTGTGTGTGTGTGTGTGTGTGTGTGTGTGTGTGTGTGTGTGTGGTTTGTCTAAAAGACCAAGTTTGAAGGGGATCATGACATCAGGGAGGTGAAGCCATGACATGCAAATGAATTGGATTTCAGTGAGGGAGGACTATACAGGATTTATTTCAGTAATTAAATATACATTTGTAAGCACCTAAATATGTGCCTAGCCATGTCCTAGATACTGCGGTAGGAGTGGGACACAGAATTTAGACATCATCAGCGCTGTCATGGAACTTACAGTTTATATCTCATGAAAGAATACTGTAATTACGATTTTTAAAAAAATCCAACAATACTTGAGAAATGCATCATTGCGGAGCAACCCCAAGTGTTTTCTGAGGTTCATGGTGAGAGAGAGCGTTATTGGCTTGGGGGAACAGGGCAAGCTTTCTGGAGGAGGCGACATTTGAGCTAGACTGGATTGACAGTTAATTAGCCCTAGAGCATTAGGTCTTACAGACATTAATAAGGCTCTGCAGGAACTCTGGAGGAAAGCAAAGCTTATTATGGTCAGGATCAAAAGCAAGAGAAGACGTGGTTTGTCGTGACAGGTCTGAAAGAGCATGATTTACTCTGTTTGGCTTCTCCTGTCAGTTTTCTACGTAATTAATGATTCCTGCCTTAATTTCAGATAAACAACTTTTGCTTTGACCTCTCTTCCCAGTCTAAGAATCTTAATGACAGAGGTCAAAGTTGTCATTTTGGTAGATAAATAAGTGAAATCTCTTTGTGGCCATCACAAGACACCAAAAGTCAAATTTCTCTAGAAACATTTGCCTCTGCTGTCTTCAAAAATCTCAAAAGAATATAGGACTAGAACCACAACTAGGGCAGAATAATCAGTCTTGTGCTAAGATGCCAACATTTACAGGATGCTGACAATGCTTTCAGATTCTTCAGCTGCATAGAAATGACTGAGCTTAGCAGTTGGTTCATGAGTAAAATTAGACAAAATAGGAATCTCACAGATGGTATACTTCACCTCCCCTCCGCCCTGAGGCTCCACTCCAGGTGAGCTCCTCCTCCTCACCACATCCATAGTGGCACCCCTATAAATGGTCTCTCAATGTCATAGGACCACAGACGTAGAACTGGAAGGGACCTCAGAGTTTAGCTAACCCAAATCCTAAATTTCACAGAAGAGGAAGCTAAGACCCGGGCAAGAGCCATAACTTGCCCAAGGGTACCCAGATGATAAACATCAGTTGGTTTGAAGCCAGGTCCTCTGATTCCAGAAATGAGACCTGTTTTCCCCAAACCCTTAACTGAATTTGTCTTTGAAAGTTAATAAGAGGGTACATCTTATATTACTTGTCCTAGGCACACACACAAAAATGACTAGTTACAAAACGATATTGAGCCTGTGAATTTGGAGAGAAGAATTTCCTAAATTGTGGTCTGTGAATAGCTTGATTTTAAAACAAAGTGAAGGCTTAGCTCAAATGCTACCTTCTATACGATGCATTTCTTGACCCCCCCCACACTCCAGATACTAGTGCTCCCAAATTATCTTGTATTTATTTTGTACATATCTATTTATCGCTAAGAAAATGTGAGCTCCCTTAGGACACAGATTATTTCACTTTTGTCTTCATTTCTCAAGAGTCCAGCATAATGCCTGGCACATAGTAGGCCCATAATAACTTCTTGTTGATTGAATGAAAAGAAATGATAGAAAAATCCAAACTAACGCAAAAGAATGTTTTAGTTACTGTATAGATGTTGTATTTCAACATAGTAAAAAGAAAGAATTAAAATTTTGTCTCACAGATGAATGAGTTCTCAAAATATGTAGGTATATGTATATATGTGCGTGTATTCATACATGAGTACATAATATGTGCATCTATATGTATGTATATGTATACATATATGTATAGGTATGATATTTATGTTTAGAAGATATATTCACAAGTACACATACATATATACCTTTGTGTATATATAAATGTAACTATCATTATTTAGTTTTATGAGAAACTTTTGATTATTTTAGAATTGTATCATATGTTGAGCAGAAGGTAGGATGTCCATATGGCTTCCCTGATATCTACAAAAGATTACAAGAACCAGAGGAAGACTCCAGCTCATTGGATGGATCTGCTTTGGAGACTTTATAGAATAAGGTAGATAAGAATCACACACAGAGTGCAAAGACATGGAGGGCATGAAATTTGAACTAGGCCAAGGAGTAATTATTTAGAGAAGATCAGGTATTATAAAAGTATTAAAACTAATCAGAACACCTTGGTTATAGTTCTAGCTCTGATACTTGAAACATTTATGTTCTTCCTGTAATCTGCTGTGTAATATTGTATGACCTCATCTCTCTGAGTCTCTGTGTAACACATATGTTCTGACCCCAGCTCCTCAGGGCTAGACCTGTTACATTTTCCCCTCAGGGTTCTGAGGTTCCCTGAGATATTGGGGTATCTCCCATCTCATAGTTCTTATACTTATAGCATAATTTTTTCACCAGATGTCATGAGTGAAGGACTTCCATCACTCCCCAAGACCATATGCACCCAAGGGGCCTTTACTTCATTACACACACACACACACACACACACACACACACACACACACATACACACACATACACACTTCATTCTAAATCTGTGATTTCGTTGGTATGGTGAATTCCTTATGAGGAAACTCTCTCCACTGATGAAGACTGGAAATACATCTGAGTCTTAGTCTTAGACAATTCCTTGGGGCACTAAAGAGGTTAAGTGACTTGCCTAGGGTCATGTAGTTATTATGTGAGAAAGGATCTGAAGATTATAGGCCTAGGGCTAGAACATGCCTCAGAGGCCATGACCCCTCTCATTTTATCATTGGAGAAAATGAGGCCTAGGGAAGCCATGTGTCTTGACCAAGGACATGAAGAAGTAGTAAACCAGAAGCAGGATTCCAACCCAGGTCTTCCCAACTCCAAGATTAGCTTTTGTTCTACTACAACCACGTTGTTTATATAGACTAATTTCTACAATATATGAAAACCTCAGGCTGTGTTCCCCATCAGTCAGAGAAAGTTTTACAGGGATTTATAAGATGCTGGACTTTAAGTACTTGGCGTTTTACAAAGCTCAGGTTGAAGCCCAGGTCCTCAGTAGTCAATTCTAGAAGCAGATCACACTATATTGTGTGCAATTGTTGTTCAGTTGTGCCCAACTCTTCCTGACTCCATTTTATGTTCTCTTGGCAAACATACTGGAGCAGTTTGCCATTTCCTTCTCCATCCGATTTCCAGATGAGGAAACTAGGGCAAACAGGGTTAAATGATTTGCCCAGGGTCACACAAGTAAATGTCTGAGGCCAGACTTGAACTGAAGAAGGTATGTCTTCCTGCCTACAGACCTGGCAATCTATCCACTATGCCACCTAATTGGCTATAGCCACATGTTACTACTTCCCAAAGAGTTGATCTCCAAGACCTGAGGTTCCTTTCTTGATTGCATTAAAGAGCAGATGTTAAGGTGATGCAGTGACTCATCTTAAATCACATAAAATATCATGATTTATTTTTCTCTCCCTTTGATCCTGGGGCATGATCACCCACAACGTGCTTTCTTGGCAAAGACAAAGGCATCCATGTGAATGAGCAGAAATAGCATCCCACCTACCTGCAATCTATCATCTTAGCTCCAATGATGTTCATTTGAAATAAGTGCAGAACTTCACAGGGAAGTTCTGTTTTTGAAAGGCTGCTGCCTGAGAGTATTCTCTGAAAAGGAAGCAAACTATTTCTAGGGCAATGGCTTTACCATTGTGGCCCACCGTGGGTGTCCTGTGGGTGGGTATGGATTTCTTGTTGTATCCTTACTGTGACAGTTTAAACCACAGAGTCAGCATTTGATGAGATCTCAGAAAGAAAATCTGGTAGAGCTAGGTGGCACAGTGGATAGCGTGCTGAGTCTGGAGTCAGAGAGACTCATCTTTCTGAGTTCAAATCTAGTTAGTGAAGTTACTAACTGTGTGACCATGAGCGAGTCCCTTAACCCTATTTGCCTCAATTTCCTCATGTGTCAAATGAGCTGGAGAAGGAAATGGCAAACCCCTACAATATCTTTACCAAGAAAACCCCAAATAGGGTCACAGAGAATCACAACGAGAATAGCCTAGTCTGAATTCCTAACTAATCAATAACTTCACCTGGAGATGGTCTTTCTATTCCTGACAGGTGGTCACTTCATTTACATAGACTTATTCCAGACACCTATAAGTGATGAGGGTCTACCCTGGTCATTTTAAACATGAACTCCTTTTCTGTTCAGTCAAGCCATAAATATTCTTTAGATGCCTCCTAGCTAAGTACTTGGCAGACAAAGATAAAAATTAAATACTCCTTGCCCTCAAGGAGTTTTCATTCTATGGGTGGAAAACAACATGCATAAGTATAAATAATATGTAAGAAATGAATGCAAAGAAAATATCTGAGGGAAGACCCTTGCAGCTGATGGTAGAGAGTGTGGAATAAGGAAAGGCCTTGTGGAGGAGGAGATACCTCTGTTGATCTTTTGGGAGAACTAGGGATTCATTACATTTTCACTGAAATCTACCCCATTACTAAACATTTCCACCATTCTTCTTGCACCCATGCTTGAAATACCAATGTTATTCTAGATTTATTCTCATTCACTCCATATAGCTAATCAAATGCAAAATTTTGTCGTTTCTATCTCTATTGCATTTTTCACATAACTTCTTCCCTCATATAACAATCGCTGTAATTCAGGCCCTTTTGACCTCTCCCCTGGATTATTATGGTAGCCTCCTAAATGATTTCCTTGCTTCAAGTTTCTCCCCTTTCCAATCCATTGTAATCACAACCACAAAAGTGACTTTCCTAAGGCATAGATCTTACCATATACTTTCCTACTCAGAAAGCTTCAATGGCTTCTGATACCTATAGGATAAATCTTTGGGGCATTTAAAGATCTTCACAACTTGGTCCTGTACTATGTTTCAGATTTATTTACACTGCTCCACCCCACCATCCGGCACCCCTTGACAGCCTGACAGTGCAAACATCTCCTCTTATCAGGTCTAAATTATCCACTCGAAACTTGAATTGTTAACACTCTTCACCAGTACAAATACAGCTACTCAAAGTCTGAAAGGAGCAATACTTTAATACTTTGTTCTTGACTTTTCAGTCAAGTCTCGTTAATCCCATCAAGTAGTCTTGGGGCATTCAGTTGATGAGGACCCAATTCAATCTTATTATAGCTGTATAATAGAAAGGTTTATATTTGTGTACCTTGTATGTGTGTACGCTGGAGGAGGGGGACAGATTGACCAGTTGTTCAGTTTTGTAGTTGATTAGATAAGCTTTAATTATCTGAATGGATCTTTCTGTCTCTTAGCTTCTGTATGTCAGTTTCCTCATGTATAAAATGGGGATAATAGTATCTATCCAGGGTCATACAGATAAATGCTTAATAATTCTTTCTTCAGGGAAAACAAAATGTGTATACACAACATGTTTTTAAGTTTAATCTGCATTATTTAAATTTTCTCCATCACTTTTTAAAGTCTAGACGATCAGCAAAATAGTAAATCAAACCCTGATTGGAAGCTTTTGCTGATTTCTGAGGCAAAAATGCTCATCCTGAAAATGTAACAATCTGTGCTTCTGATTGGTTAAAGATGACTCCAGAATACTCCTGCGCCTACCCCAGAGGGGTAGGTTGAAAGGATCAAATGAGTTAAAATGTGTAAAATACTTTACAGGTCTCAAAGAGCTATATAAATGTTAGCTATAATTATTTGGCTGGAAAGATGGACAATGACAAGTTAATTTAGTGGTTGCATAGATGGATGGATATCATCATTTAGTGGATAACATCAAAAACCCATCATGCATTCAGGAAAGCTTCCTCACTAGCTGATACTGAGCCTGGTATGAATAGATCAGTGGGTACTAGCTAGATTACCTAGATTGGTCAATTCCTGCGCTTTAAAAAATCATCTCATGACACCTCTGTTAAACTCATCTATTGACATACATGGGAAAGTCAGGCCTTGATCCTTTTTGACGTCTTTGTTAATCATAATTTTCAAAAAAGGAAACGATTGGAGGGGAAGAGCCTGAGAACTATGCAGAATTTGGAAGTGCTCAATACTATAGCATAGTTCTGTTTAAAGATGTGATGATCTCCATGATGCGACAGGAAGATGGTTAAAGTTCAAATCCAGAGATGTCAGTTACAGAAGCTACTCTGCCATTAAACAGCTGTGTAACGTTGGACAAGTGGCTTCATTCATGTGGGCTTCAGTTTCCTTCTTTGTAAAATGAGAGAACTAGGCTAGCTTATGATTCCTAAATCATAATTAGCATTTTGTGATTCAATCTAAAAACTATTTAAAAGCATAGATGGCCAAGTCAGTTGGTCAGCATATATGAATTAGAATTGAGCAAATTGGCTAAATCTAAAAGAAATAGGGCAGCTAGGTGATGTGGTGGACAGAGTGCCTGGCCTGGAATCAGAAGACTCATCATCCTGAGGTCAAAATTGGCCTCAGAAAGTTATTAGATATGTATCCTTGGGCAAGTCACTTAACTATGTTTGCCCCAGTTTCCTCATCTGTAAAATGAGCTAGAGAAGGAAATGGCAAAACATTCCAATATCTTTGCCAAGAAAATACCAAATGGGGCCACAAAGAGTCAGGCATGGATGAAACAAGTGAACAAAAACAAAAAGAAATCACTGTAAAATAAATAATAAAAGAAATATTGTTAAATTACTACCTTTTCCTCAAGCCCCTCCTCACATGACACCACCCCAAAATAATTTTGCTAAGAAATTCAGACTTGAGTGGAAAATGGCATGAGAATACCATTTTTTCCTATAACCTCCTCCCTCTACACACATTTTAAAAAATTATTTTTTAGGAACAACTCAAAAATAAGATTTGATTCACCCTCCACTTACCTACTAAGATGATTTTTCTAAAACATAGGATCTGACCAGGTCACTTCTTACTCAACAAACTCCAGTGTTTCTGTGTTACCTCTAGACTCAAATACAACTTCCTCTGTTTTGTGTATAAGTCTTTCCTAACTGGGCACACCTATCTTTCCTGTCTTATTTTATATTAATCTCCTCCATATCTCCTCTGGTCCAGCCAAGCACACTTATTTATTGTTCCTCACACAAGACACTATTTAGCTCCTTTCTGGGCTATAAGACCCAGCCTTGGCCAGGTCATCCTCATACCTGGAATATACTCCCTCCTCATCACCTCTTAATCATTCAATTAATAAGCATTTGTCAAGCACCTACTATGTGCATCTACCTTATTTCCCTCCATATACTCTGCAATCGGGACCAACTAGGTGGTGCAGTGGATAGAGCACCAGACCTGGAGTCAAGAAGACTTGAGTTCAGATTTGGCTTCTGACATCTACTAGCTGTGACCCAGGGAAATCACTTTATCTCAGTTTGCCTTAGTTTTTTCATCTGTAAAAAAGGCATAATTATAGTACCTAATAATCACAACCTGGAATTGTTGTGAGGATTAAAGAATCGGTCCTTGTCTTTGCTAAGGTCATCCTTCTGCATGTACATCTGATACCAAACCATCCCATTTTCTCCAGCAGATCGCGTCCTCCCTCTCTCAAATCTTCAACCTCTCCCTATCAACTGATTCTTTTCCTACTGCCATCAAACATTCCCAAGTCTCCTCTATTCTTAAAAAAATGTTTCTAGACCCACCCATCCCAGCATCTTATTGTCCTATATATTTTCTCCCTTCTCACCCAAACTCCTTGAAAAAATTCTTGACACTTATCTCCCCCGCATCCTATCTCCCTCAATCTTCAACCCATTAAAATCTGACTTCTAAACTCACTACTTAACTAAAACTGCTCTTTCCAAAGTTACAAATGATCCCTTCATTTACAAGTCTAATTATTTTTTTCTCAGTCCTAATCCTTCTTGATCTTGTTGCTGTGTTTAACACCATTGACCACTCTCTTGGATCATTCTTGGATACTCTCTTCTCTCTGAATTTTTGTGATATTATTTTCTGTTGATTCCCCTACCTGACTGCTCCTTTTCAGGCTCTTTTGCTGATTTATCATCCACATCATGCCTTCTAATGGTAGGTAATCCATAAGGTTCTGAGCAGGCACCCTTTTCTTCTTCTAACCTCCCTTTTTGGTAGCCTCATTAACTCCTATGGGTCTAATTATTTTTTCTATGCAGATGACTCTCAGTGCTAAATTTCCAGGCCTTGTGTCTCTCTTAAGCTTCAGTCCTATATCAACCATTATCACACAGACATTTCAAGCTTGATTTCTTGGAAATATCTTAACTTCAACTTAATATTTTTTCCTCTTCTAGTCAGTTTCTTTCAAAGGCATTCCCATCCTTCTAGGGTCCCAGGTTCATAATCCATTATCCTGGACTCCTCATATTTTTCCTCGCTCTACACATCCAGTCAGTTGTCATACCTTGTCCTCTCTGCCTTCACAATATCTCTTTATTCTGACCCCTTCTGTGCACTCCCAATTGCTCTAATTAGATCAAGTTTTCCTCTATTCCAGTCCATTCTACACATTTGCTGGCAAAGTAATTTTCTTAAAGCAGAGATCTAACTTTGTAATTCCCCTACTCAACCAATTCCAGGGGCACCATATTGTCTCTAGAAAAATATTTAGACTATTCTCTTTAGTTTTTAAAGTATTATGTAATCTAGCCCAAATCTGCCTTTCCAGTCTCATTGAACATTCCTCCTGTGAACAGAAATCTCCCATAGAAAAGAGCAAAAATTTCACTTCATCTTGATTTTCTATATGAATAGAGACTGTGAAAGTGGGTCTCATGATCCTTCTGACCTTTGAGATTTAAGTGGAAAGTGTCAGAAAAATTATCATAGGGATATATATGGCAGCCAGTCCTTCACAGCAATGATTTTTGATCCTTTGAGGTCAGTTCTTCCTATTGTTGGGAAGCAGATTCACCAGACACTATTTACTCATTAATAGTCAACATGAGCTTGGTTCAAACCATCATGAGACAGGTTAGTTTTAGTCTGTTGATGATAGGTTGTTGCCACAGTAATCCTGCTCAGCACAAGGAGAACCAGGTTCAGACATTTGGTGTATATATATGTATATATGTATATATATACATATATACAATGATTTTTGTTATATTCTATTATATTCACACACCATATTTTGTCTCACCATTCCCCAGTTAATGGGTATTCCTTTAACCTCCAAATCTTTGTAATAAGGAAAAGAACTGCTAGATTTTTGTATATCTGAGTCCCTTTCTTTTTATTTTTATATCTATCATACATTTTCTAATAGTTGTATCACTGAGTCAAAGTGTAGTTATAGTTTAGAGAATTTTTGGATATATGTCTTAACTGTTTTCCAGAATGACTGGACCAGTGATCTGCCATAGGTATATTAATGTGTCTGTTTTTCTGACATCCCTCCCAACCTATGTAATCATCCTTTTTTGACCTACTTTGACAATCTGATGGGTATGAGGTAGAACCTTAGAGCTAATTTATTCTGCATTTCTCTAAAAGGTAGGGATCCAGAATATTTTTCTTGTGGTTCTTGACACCTTAAATTTCTTCCTTTGAGAACTGCCTCTTCTTATCATTTGACCATTTATTTCTTGGGGAATGACTCTTGTTCATATAAATTTGAATCAGTTCTTTATATGTCTTAGATATGTGACCTCTATAAGAGAAACTTGCTGCAAAGCGCCCTCTACCCTGCTACCTATTTTCCTTCTTGTTTTAATTGCATTGTTTTTTGTGTGTGCAAAAACTTCTCAATTTTATGTAATAAGAACCATCCATGTAATCTTTTGTATTCTCTCTATATCTTGCCTGGTCACAAACTCTTGCCCTATCCATAGTTGGAAAAGATATTTTTAACTTGGTCTGCTAATTTCTAATACGATTTTTCATATCTGTATCTAAGACACGTTTCCATTTGGGACTTATCTTTGCATGTGATGTGAAATGTTGGTTTCTACCTAATCTCTGACTATTAAAGGTGAAAGCACCAGGAAGGGCTCATGAGTTATGATTTTGGAGGTGAGTCCACTAAGCACCTCAAAACTGATTTTTATCATCCCTTGGGGCGTCTAAATTTTTGGTGCCTGTTGGTGAAGGGAGCTAAAACATCAAGTGATAATTACCCATGGTTCCAAGGACAGAATATACAGCTGATGACCACAGATAATCACTCAAACCTTGAGCTGAGCAATTGTGTAACTTTATTTTCCTTCCCAACAAATACCTGCCTGTAGTTGCTAGCAAGAAGAAAAAAATCCACTTATTTGAGCATCACTTCCTTTCTGGCTAGTAATCCTTGAAAAGTAATAAGCATGAAGGACCAATGACGAGAAGGGAATGACCTGGATAATCTACCAAATAAGTAATCAACCTCTGGATAATTGATAATTATATGAAAGTGATCTCCAATGTATTCTCGTTAAAACATAAGGGACAAGAAAAATCATGGTTAAGGAGGAAGTTTTGTAAGATAATATACTTGTCAAACTAGAAACTTGGACTTATTTTCTTGGTATATAGCACCTTACATGTTCCGCCCCCCCCCTAATTAAAATAGGACCAAAAACATTGAAAATTGCTTCAAATCAAGTGCAACAATAGTTACCCTGAGCCTTAGAAGTATAGAAAAGCTTCTAAGGGCCTTTCCTTTAATTTATACAGAGTTGATCAAAATTATTGAGGTCAGAGACGGAGCACAATCCTTGCAGCAAAGGATCAGTACTTTGGAATATCACTATTCACGCTAGCCATCCTGCCTCTCCCCTAAATACAGTCAGGCACCTTCTAGACCTTCTGTGTGAATCTGGGAAGGAAAAGCGTCTGGCAAATTCTGACAAGCATCTCTTCAAGGGTGTATTTGCAGGCTATTAAGAGGCCCAGGCTAACGGGGCCTGCTGTCATGGCAACAGACATACACACCATTTACCCATCAGCTTCTGAAATGAGCACAAAGTAACAAAACCTTTTCAGCCAGGATGTGAAGACGAATCATCCCAGGGGCAAGATGAATGCCCTGGATTGTGTTTCCACTTTCCACAGGAACCCTGTGGGCTTCAGGGATTGGGCCACCTGACCCAAAGGAGAACTTGGCTATTTGGGTTCTGTTGACATGAAAAGCTTAGTTTGGTCACTTTAAATAAGAACTCATTTTCTTTTCAAACTCTCTGAGCAGAATCTGTTGATTTAAAAAATGCTGTGGGAGGATAAGGAGGGAATGAAGTAGAAAGAGGACAGTAAAAGTTGCCTCCATTTATCATTACACCTCACTCTTGAGTGGGAATGTCACAAATCTTCCACAAACCTTCTTTATAAGGTGTCATATTTATATTGGAAAAAGAAAGGTGATGGGGAATAAGTGACAGAGGATGGTCCTGTGAGACCTTGACTAACACGCTCCATCTCCAGACTGGACATTTTCAGCTAAAATCTCATCTGCTATAAGCCTTTACCAATTCCTCTTAGAAGTAGAGCCTTTCCTCTATTATCTCTCATTTATTATTCATATATTTTGTTTGTACATAATTGTTTGCATATGGTCTTGAAAACAGGGACTCTCTTTTGCTTCCTTTGTAACTCAAGTACTTAGCACAATGCCTGGGACACAGTAAGCACTTAATAAATGCTTGACAGACTGACTGGTTTAAAGATATGGGGGGAAATCATTGGCCCGTTGCCTTCCCTTAAAGATTTGGCCCTGAAAATAAATGGTAAATTGAATTCATACTTGTTATTCTCAGGGCTATGGGCATCCAAAGCAATAAAACAGAACCTCATGGAATGAATATTCTCTGTTGGAAAATTTAATCTTAGTTGGGCTCAGATCCCTGTAGGCAAATTGCAGGAATTTGGTGAGGGAGATAAAGGGCCGGATCTCTTCCCTAAATTAGTCTTGAAGTGCAACCACGGGGACTCTATTCATGAGAAGTAAAATTAGCTTTATGTTTAATTTCTATGACGTTCATAGGGGAAAAACTGCACTAAGCAATCCCCAGCATGAGCTAATTGCTACTGAAACATAATGGAAGCAGGAGAGGAGAGGAAACAGTGTTTCTGAACACTAAATGACAAAGTATTCATAGATCTGGGAACATTTGGCAATCAGAGATGTAAGTTAGCCTGGGAAATGACACAAGGCTATTAGCTTTGTGACTGACAGATAGTATATTAGCTTTGTACCTTTCTGAGTCAATTTTTTAAAAAGAAAAAAAATGTTCCAAAGACTACTGAACCTACAATGGGCTTCCCGTTGCTTAACCCATTAAGCACATGGAGTGTGGGTAAGATTTTGCCTCTTAAAATAGGAAGACACTTTTCAATCTCTAGCTATTTTTTCTCCATTATATTCTCCTTCTTTAGTTAAAGTATACACTCAGTGACCCCAGAAGTAGGTGAGATTGGGAGTTAGCTTCTTAGAGCACAACATGGAGAGAGTGGGGGGGGGGCGCAATGGGAGATACTTTAAAATGTTTCTTTTTATAAAAGCACATACTTTAGTGCTGGAATATTCTACTCTCTGTCACATAGGGATTGATTTTGTGTTACTGAATTATATGCGGCACAGTGAAAACTTTAGCATATAGCTGCTTACAAGAGGTACAATTTAAAAACCTTTCCATGGGGTGCACAAATGTTTTGACCTAACTCTGGGCACAAGTTGTCAATATAAGTAGTTATTATACACCTACGAAGGGCCAGGCATTCTGCTTAGTGCTGGAGGTACAAAGAAAGGCAAAAGCCAGTCCCTGCTATTAAGGAACTCACAGTGTGAAGGGGGAGACAATAGACAGACAATTATGTACAAATAAGCTATATGCAGGAGAAATTGGAATTATTCACAGAGGAAGGCATTAGGAGATATTCACAGAAGGAAGTATTAAGGGGCTGGGTGAGGAAAGACTTCTTGTAGAAGGTGGGATTTAATTCTGCATCTCTTATTATCCCTTTCAGAAATTAATCTGTGGAGAAAAGCCAGAAAGTATTTATGTTTCCAGCACAGGGAACTGGATAAAATAATGGGGCCTTCGGCAGAAGGAGTGAAATCAGGAGGAGGAGGAGGAGAAGCAGCATGTTTTGGGGGCAGGATCATGAGCTCAGCTTTAGACCCGTTTGGGTTCTGTCCTATGGGAGATCTCGGTGCTTGTGGTGCAGGATGGAGAGGTCAGCACTAGGGATGAGACCTTGGGCAGCACCTGCATGGAATGATGATTAAAACAGTGGGAGTTGATGACATGGTAAAGGAGGAGAATATAGTGCGCATGAAGAAGACTGAGGACAAGGCCTTGGGGAAAACCAACTGTTGTTAAGGAATAATATGAAGCACCAGGAAAAGGAAATAAAGAAGGAGGATCAAAGAGAGGGAGAGGAGGAAGTGGGATAAACCCAAGGGGAAAAAAGCAAACATATCAAGGGCAAGAGATTTGGCCTTGTTGATGTCACAAGTTAGCATACACCATTGAATAATGTAATATCCTATTGAATCTTTTCTTTTTTTCCTTGGAATAATTCTGACTCTAAAAAGAAGAATCAGAGGGATAAAAGAAGCTGGTTGTAGATGAGGCCCATAAATACAGCATTTTCAAGTGTAATAGTCTCTAACAGACACAGCAGGGGATTAGGTTGAATTTGATGAACATTTCTTAAGTACCTACTATGGGCAAAGTGCTGGAGATTACCAGATTTTTTTTTACTGAAGCACTCCTTGACCTCAAAAATATTTTTATTCTAAAAGGAGAGAAAAATAATATGCACACAGATAAGCACACACAAAGTAATTTCAAGGGGAAATGAACAGTAAGATGAAGGATCTCTTAGCACTTAAGTTGTACCTTAAAGTAAGGAGAGGATTCTATGAGTTAAAGCAATAGAGGGAGTGAATTCTAGTCATGAAAATTCCTAGTTGTGTGACCTGGTCCCTAGACATATAGTTGACCTTCAAAGGTAGGCAGCAAAAGTATGGTACTGCTGAAGCATGTGGCTTAGTTTCCTAAGAGCTGTCCAGAGATCATAGGCAGTCTAAGATGCTCAACCAGTTCAATCAGGGACTTACTTATTTCAGGGTAATTAAATTCTGGATCCCTGTTTCATTTCCTATACAGAGGAAATTTTAATTTGATCTTATTTATAATTCATTAGATACTTAACTTCATTATTTTTTACATTGCCTCCATTTCTAAATATAACGTTCTCCCCTTCTCACCCCTCAACCCATGCAATGAGTTATCCCTTGTGGCAAAAAATAAAAAAAAGAGGGAAAACCAGGTCAGCAAAACTAACCAACATATCAACTTTGTTTGACAATATATACTATCTTCTACAAATATCTTCCACACTTAAAATGATCTTCTAAGTACAAAAATGTCCATAATGCCTTATTTTTGGGGAAAGGAAAAAGACCAGCCTAACATTATGATCATGATTGGACTGTGTTAAACCAGGTAAGTGACCTTTTTTTTTTCCATTTGTGAAGATTGGGATCTGGAAGAGGGTTCAGGAATTGTGGGCAATAGATTTCAGCCACAGATTATATTCTGAAGACTGCTGAAGAATGGGAATTTGTCTTCATGTTACAGCCACTGGGATCAATCACGTGCTGTTTCCCCTCAGTATAGATGAGTCCTGACTTTTGATACCTTAATTAGCTCCTAGAAACCTTCCTTTCTGAAAGCATACTCACTAATTCCCTTCAAACTTTTGTTTTCCTGTTTATATCTTGTACAGCCATTCAGTCCTGTCTTCTGGTCATTCCTTCTGTCTAATCTCTTGTCCCAGCTACACTTCCTGTTCTCAGAATCCCTGCCTCATAGCCTATCTTCAGTGCCATTCTAATGCCCATTTTAATCCAGAGGATGCACATTTCTGCCTTGCTATCTACCCTTGGAATTATAGTTCACAACAACAAACCCTTTGACAACATGAATGGTGAGAGACAGATGGCTCCTTTTCAACCTTACTTGACTTGAATATCATTAACTGAAAAATTCCAGATAAAATACTCATATTATCAGTTAACCCTATAAAATAGGGTTAGGGTACATGGAGAAAAAAAGAGGTGTGGTAATACAAAAGTGAAAGAATTTAAAAATAGACTCTTTATTCAACAAAAGATATTGAATACCTTTACTACATGTGAGACACTTTGGAGGATACAAAATCACCATAATCAAAAAATATTTATTAAGCTTTTACTACATTCAAGGCACTATCTGCATTTCAATATACTACTAACAAAGCTCAACAGTAAGAGATAGAGAAATGCCATTTAAAGCTATGGTAGACACTATAAAATATCTGGGAGTCTACCTGCCAAAACAAACCCAGGGACTATATGAACACAATTACAAAACACTTTTTGCACAAATAAGGTCAGATCTAAGTAAGTGGAAAAACATGAATGGGTAGGTCAAGCTAAAATAATAAAAATTATTTCTACCCAAATTTATTTATTAAATAATAATTATTTAATTATTCAGTTCCACACCAATCAAACTACCAGATAATTATTTTCTCGAGCTAGAAAAAATAATATCAAAATTCATCTGTAAGAGCAAAAGGTCCAGAATATCAAGGGAACTAATGAAAAGAAATGCTAGGGGAGGTGACCTAGCCCTATCAGATTTCAAATTGTATTATAAAACAGCAATCATCAAAACCACTGCCTAAGAAATAATGTATACCAGTGGAATAGGTTAGGTACTTAAGACACAATAGTCAATGAATATAGCAATCTACTGTTTGATAAACCCAAGGACGCCAGCTTCTGGGATAAGAACTTATTGTTTGACAAATACTGCTGGGAAAACTAGATAACAGTGTGGCCAAAATTGGGCATAGACCAATGCCTGGCTGTACACAAGAATAAAGTCTAAATGGACACATGATCTAGATATAAAGACTGATACTATAAACAAATAAGGGGAGCAAGAAATAGTGTATTTGTCAGATTTATAGATAATGGAGAAATTTTTGACCAAACAAGAAATAGAGAACATTGTGAAGTCCAAAATGGATAATTTTGATTACATTAAATTGAAAAGGTTTTACACAAACAAACCCAATGCAATCAAGATTAGGAGGGAAGCAGAAAACTGGGAAAAAATTTTGCAACTAGTATCTATGACAAAGGTCTCATTTCTAAAATATATAGAGAACTGAGTCAAATGTACAAGAATACAAGTCATTCCCCAACTGATAAATGGTCAAAGGATATGAATTAGCAGTTTTCAGAGGAAGAAATTAAAGCTATCTATAGTCATATGAAAAAATGCTCTAAATTAATATTGATTAGAGAGATGCAAATCTAAACAACTTTGAGGAACCACATCACACCTATCAGATTGGCTAACATGACAAAACTGGAAGATGATAAATGTTGGAGAAGATATGGGAGAGTTGGAACACTAGTTAGTTCATTGTTGGTGGAGCTGTGAGCTGATCCAGTCATTCTGGAGAGCAATTTGGAACTATGCCCAAAGGGCTACAAAAATGTGCATACCCTTTGACCCAGCAATATCACTTCTAAGATTGTATCTCCAAGAGATCCTAAAAATGGGAAAGGGTCCCACATGTACTAAAATATTTATAGCGGCTCTCTTTGTGGTGGCCAAGAACTAGAAATCAAAGTGATGCCCATCAATTGGGGAATGGCTGAACAAGTTGTGGTATATGAATGCAATGGAATACTATAGTGCTATAAGAAATAATGAACAGGAAGACTTCAGAGGGGCCTGGAAGCACTTATATGAACTGGTGCTGAGTGAAAGGAGCAGAACCAGGAAAACTTTGTACACAGTAAGAACCACAGTGTGTGACAAATTTTTCTAGTAGACTTAGTCCTTTATAGCAATGCAAGGACCTAAAAAATTCCCAATGGACTTGAGACAAAATGCCATTGATATCTAGAGAAAAAACTATGAAATGAAATTGCAGAATGAAGCAGACTGTTTTGTCTTGGGTTTTGTTTTGGTTTAGTTTTTCTCATGGCTTCTCTCGTTCATTTTAATTCTTCCATGCAACATGACTAAGGTGAAAATGTATTTAGTAAGAATGTATGTGTAGAACTCACGTAAGATTGCAAGCCCTCTCAGGGAGAGAGCAGGGAGGGAGGGGGGTAGGAGGTCATAAAGAGGAGAAAATCTAAGCTTTATGGTAGTGATTGTAGAAAATTGAAAACAAATAAATTAATTTTTAAAAAACCCCAAATATAGCAAATTAACTTTTAAAGATAAAGTCAGTTGGTAAGGTTGAGGAGAATGTTAGAGACAGAAACCCTGGGGTACAGCTATTGCTGAGAAGATTATTCACTGGGAAGTTTGTGTTTGTCATTCCTTGCCAAAGAAGACCATGCCATCAGAGAAACAATGACATGATTTGCACTTGGTCTTGTTTTGAGTGAGGGAGGGCCATGCAGGTCACCAGCCTCACTTCTCCTCCAGAGCCATCTGAATCCAGTGATCAAATATTCATCAGGATGACTGGAGATGATCCAGGATGAGGCAATTGAGGTTGTGACTTGCCCAAGGTCAAACAGCTAGTGAGTGTCAAATGTCTGAGGTGAGATTTGAACTCAGGTCCTCCTGACTCTTGCTCTCTCCACTGTACCACCTAGCTTCCTTAACTGGAGGGTAGGACCAGTCCAGGGAGGAAGAGGACTAATTATTCCTTTTTTTTTTAATGAATTAATTATTTTTTAAAGTTTTCAATATTCACTTTTATTAGATTTTGTAATCCAATTTTTTTTTCTCCTTTCCTCATCTCCCTCCCCTCTCTGTAATACAACAAGCATTCTGATATAGGCCATATATATGTAGAATCATATTTCCACATTTTAATTCAATATTCTTGCTAATTAGGTACTAAACTAATTTGTTTCTTCACTGCTAAAGCAATCTAATCAGACTGCTATCAGGGTCTTCTAAATGGGGGGGCCATGGAGCAAAGTCCTTGTCACTCTTCTTGGATTGAGATCTTTATTCTGACCTATACAACCTTCAATGGTGCCCCTGTCTACCAAATTAAGTCTAAATTTCTCAGTAAATTCAAATTCCTCTATAATCTGGCTCATATCAGTTCTTCTTCTGACTTCCCTATTTCTGTTAATGGTTTCATTATCTTCCCACTCACCAATTCCCTAGAAATCTTGATATAATTGACTCTACCCATCCCACAGTCAATCAATTACTAAGTCCTGTTTTCTATATCTCTGAAATGCATTTTACCTTGATTCCTCTCTTTTCATTCCTGCTACCATTACCAAAGCCCACTCATTAATTCTTTCCTTGATTAATGAAATTAATGAAACCTAGTCTTCCTGCTTGTATACTAATTCCTTTTTTAGACATCTCTACATTCTGCTACCAGAGTCAACATCTTAAAGCCCCGATCTTATTATTTGACCTGTTCTCAAAAATGTACTCTGATTCAGATCAGCGTTTCCAGTTTTGTCTATTTTTATTCCCTTTAATGGACCATAGGCAAGTCAGACTGCGCTCTATTCTCCAAATACATTACATACTTTCCTATCTCTATGTCTATCTGATAATGTGACTTTTCTCTTTCTCCCTCTCTCCCAAGGCCATCGACCTATCCTTCAAACCTCAGCTAAGATGGTTATTTGTTCCATGAAGTCTTCCTTGGTCCCTTCCCACTTAGAATCCATCTTTTCCTCCTCGATGATTCTCTAGTGCCTTGACTGTGCCATTCTTTAAGCACTTAGAAATTCTTCTGTGTAGTCTATTTTTTATGTCAATGTTATATTTCCCCTAGCAGATAATAAGCTAGTTGAGGGCTTTTACAGCATCTAGCACAGTACTTGGCACAAAGTAAAAGTTAGATAAGCATTTGCCAAATGGAAAAGGATGAAATATCCATAAAAAAATATATTCAGTAAACTAATACAAATTTGAACTTTTCTAAATGACTAAAGAAAAGCAGAGTTGAAGACTCTTTCAGGTTTTGAACTCCCTCTGGGAAAGGAGTCCAAGTGTGGGTGGGTACTTTTTCCCCTGCTGCTAGATAATAACACCTTGGGCTTACATAGAAACTCCCCCTTCCCCAAGAACAAAAGTACTTTGGTAGTAATAAGTTTTAAAAAATACTGTATGTGTCTGCAGCAAGACTTCCAGGGATCAGAATTGAGAAAGTGAAAGGACCCATAAAAAATGTTTTAAGTGAAGGAATTTTGTTGGACCATATTCCTGCTTCAAGAGTGATCAAAGATCTTTTGGATTTCAGATCAATTCATTGCCCTTTATGTACTCTGTCCCAGGTACTGGACTGCTTAATGCAATTTAAACTCCTCATTTCATCTCTTGCCTTTGTAGAAGCTGGCCAATTGGTCTGGTACGCACTGCTTCCTCTTAGAATCTATTCAAAGTCTGCTCCATCTTCTTTCTCCTACAAGAAGTCATTCCTGATCCTCTTGGTTGTGCATACTTTTTCATCCAATCATAGTTTCAGTACATTAATGCTTTGTTATTTACGTATTTGATCTCTCCAGCAGAATTTAAGCTCCTTAAGGGCAGGACCTAGTCTTCACTTTATTTTTGTATACTCATTATATATCCTTGCACTTTGCTCCCAGTAGGCATTTAATAGATGTTTGTTGATTGGTCAGTTGACTGACAAACACATACTGGATTAGATAATAAGGAGTTTGGTTTTTTTGATAATTTGATTCAAAATATCACTTAACGGTAGTATTACAAAAGGGAGAAGTGAGAGAAATGATTATTTCTCTCATATTAAATAACCAATTATTGGGGAGATCCAGGGTTTTTTTCTTCCTATTTCAAAATCCAATCTTTCAGGGAGATCTCTGACCTTGCCCCCAAATTTACCCCACATAGACCATCTTATCAAGACAGAGTTATTGACCTACCCAACTAGAAAAATCTTTAAAAAAAATCTAATCTGCGTAAAATTTGGCCCACTGGGTTCTGGTCAAACAGGTCCTGAGTGATCAGAGTCCTCCCTCTGCCTCCCATTAGACTAGGTACACCTCTAATGACAATATTCATTCTTTTCATGAATTGTTAATCAATCAGAGTTGATTGCTGCCTGTCACAAAGACCCACTCTTCCAAAGGCATCAAGAAGCCTCCATAATTGGTCTTTGGCACTCATGAAGGCCACTGACCCCTTGTATTATCTGCTAACAATAATTAATAAAATGATTAATTACATAGAAACTATGTTTCTCGAACTTTTTATAAGTCACAGACAACAACAAAGTAAAAAAAAATTAATGCAAGGTAAATTTTTGTCTTTTTATGATGTTGTCTAGTTATACCAAAGAAATAAAACAAGTTAGTTATTCAGTACAAGTGACACAGTCAATGGAGAGCCTGCGTGCTCCATTGGTATTCACACAATGGGAGGAGAACATGAGGAAGGCTGCTCATTGTTGAGGCACATTTATTGCAGGATACACACAAAAGTCACACAAGAGGCTCAGGCAAGAAGGATTACAAACTACATGTTGGAAATCTCCTATCCTGATGAGCTCACAAAGTGTTGGAGTACTGAAATCCATCAGAATTTTCTTTTAGAATAGATTTGGGAACAATGCATTTCTTGTCAAGAATAAATAAGTTTTCTTCACTCAGATTCTTTTCAGTGTAAGAGACTGGCATATTGATTACTAGTAGAGATTGCTGTAGGAGGCAGAAAGAGGATTGGACTGCAGGAGCTATGAAGATTCATTTGGTGTGTTGGTAAGATTTTCCTTTGTGTTCTAGGTGTTGTTTTATTCATGTTTTTAATACCTGGCATCTTGAAACGAAATTGATTGTGAGTGTATTCATTCACGCACCAAGGAAACTAGAACAAATTGTACAGGATACAAAAAAAATGAAAGAAGTGCCTGGGCTTTCTGACTCACAGGTGAGTCATTTGGGAAAGCTTTGTGCTCAGCGAGATGGCTTTATAAGTGAATCATACATACCCATTAAACTAAAGAATGTCACAAACATTAAAAGCTGCATGGAAGGTTTTCTGTTTGGGACCCTTATGTGATTAATTAAGGCTATTGTGTATAGAGCACGGTGAAATGGCTTTCATTTGATAGTGCAAAGCTGTTAGGGCAATTATTGGACATTTATAGATAGCACCTGTAAATGCATCTATTTCGCATACAGAAGGAGTAGAAACCCTATTACTGTAATTTAAGCTCCACCAATTCCACGTTAAGGTAATTCAGCTAAAGTCTATCTTAAGGAGACCATTGCTTAGTGAGTCTTTTGTACATAGTGCAGGTAATGGTATAAACAAGGCTAAAGTGAGGCTATTTCACAAATTTAAGCCAATAAGAAATTCGGGACATCTCAGAACTAACCTTTAGCATATAATCAGCTGATATAGTAATTACAAATCATCCTTATCTATTTGTTAAAGCAAGTGTTCTGATCATAGTTTTTTGTTGTTGTTTTCAGTTGTATCCAACTCTTTGTGACCACATTTGGGGGTTTCTTGGCAAAGATGTTGGAGTGGTTTGCCATGTCCTTCTCTAGCTCATTTTACAGTTGAAGAAACTGAGGCAAACAAAGTTAAGTGACTTGCCCAGAGTCACACAACTAGTAAGTGTCTGAGGCCACATTTGAACTCAGGAACTGACTCTAGGTTCAGCCATTTACCCACTGCACCATCTAGTTGCCTTCCTGATCATCTTTATAGGGCAATATTTTGTCAACCTAGTCTAACTTACTTAAAAGGGATTTTTAAAATTTTATGTTTATACTTAATAAGATTTTATTGAGTATCTACTATGTATCAGGTACTTCGTTGGTCAGTAAGCATTATTGAGCACCTACCATGTTCCAGGCACTGGGCTAGATGCTGGAGGCGCTGACTATACATTTTGCTAGGCAAAGAAATGAATACAACAAAAATGAAGTCCTTCTTGCTCTCAAGGGCCTTTAAAACTATAAGAGAAATATTTTCACATATAAGAATATACAAAATACTATTCCTGACTCCATGTGTCTGAGCCCTTGCCCAGTCTTGCTGTTTCTGCCTCCATAACATCAGTTGCATCTGTTTCCTTACTGCTCACAGTGCCATTCTCATTAGTTCTAGACTGGACAATTTGAAATGGCCTCTCTCCACACCTTCCCACTTTTTTTTTTTTTTGGAAGGAGGAGGCTAGATAATAGGAGTTAAATGGCCTGCCTAAGGTCACCATTTGATTTTCCTTAAGCACAGATCACTTCCCTACTCAATGGATTGGTAATTTCCCTCTTTGCTCCAAATGCTCCAAACTCCTCCAAATGGCTTTTAAAGTCCTTCCCAATCTAGCCCCAACCTATTTTTCTTGGTCTATTACTCCCTTTCCTGTACTCTAAGTTTTAGTTTAACATCAGAACTCTCTCTTCTGAGTACATGGCCCTCCATCTCTAATCTCTGTGTTTTCACACTGGTCATGCCTGAAACATGCATTCCATCCTCACCTTTGCCTCACAGAATCCTTTACTTTCTTTCAGACTGAGATCAGGCTCCATCTTCTACACAAGACTTTCTTTGCATTGATTTTGTGGGCACTTATTCTGTCAAGTAGCTAGGTGGTACAGTGGGTAGAGGACCAGGCCAGAGTCAGGAACACTCATCTTTCTGAGTTCAAATCTGCTTCTGACACTTACTAGCTGTGTGACCCTGGACAAGTCACTTAAACTAATTTGTTTCAGCTTCCACATCTATAAAATGAGCTGGAGGAGCAAATGGCAAACTCCTCCAGTTTATTTGCCAAGAAAACCCCAAATGGAGTTTACAATGAGTTGGACACAACTGAAAATGAATGAACAACAATTTATTTTTGTACATGTTTATCTGTGCATGTTATTTCCCCTATAAAATATAAGCTCCTTGAGATCAGAGACTATTTTATTTTTATGTTCTAGATTTCTAATAATATCACAGCACCTGACACAAAATAGGTGTTTATCAAATGTTTATTGATTGATTAACTAAATACAAATTAATTTTCAAGAAATGCTATTTTAACTATTAGGGAATCAATATACTGTACCGGAAAGAATGGCATATCTGAGTTGGAAGATGTAGGTTTAAATCCAACCTACTTCTTGCTAGAAGCAATGAGGTGTAGCAATAGATAGCAAGCAGGGCCTCCTGTCAGGAAGACCTGAGTTCAAATCCAAACTCATATCCAACTAGCTGTGAGACTTTGGGCAAGTCACTCAAACTCAATTTCCTCCATTGTGTAAGGAGGATAGTAGTATTTGTAAAAGAATTAGTACAGTCCCTGGCACATAGTTTGGGTTTTTTAAAAAAGTATAGTTCCTAACACATAGTAGGTCCTATATAAATTACTAGCTGTAAGTCCCTTAACAGTCTTTGAACCTCTGGGATTGGAAGGAGAAGGAAACTTCTCTATTTAACAGAGAAAATAATGCTTGTATTGCTTCCTTTACAAGGTTGTTGTGAGGAAAATGCATTGTAAACTCTAAAATGCTATAAAATATGTTATTATTGCCCTAATTCTTAGGGTTACTCTGGTTGATTAAAGTTTTAGTATGTACGTTTTTATTATATTTAAAACAAGATTTTTTACCCAAGTGAGGTAAAATGAAAGACAGGGAAGTTGCAAGGACAGCTAAGTTCCTATTTGGGGGTATTATTTCTTGGATTCCATGTCTGGGATGAATTGGGGAACACCATGATATAATGGAAAGAGTATTGGATTTGGAATCAGGTAATCTGGGTTAAAATCCTGGCTCTTCTGTGTGACCTCAGGCAAATCATTTAACTTTTCTGGGCCTTAGTTTATTCATCTATAAAATGGAACAGTTAAACTAAATGACCCTGAGATCCCTTCCAGTTTACTATATGAGCCTATTATTAAATAGAGCTATTCATCTTGTCCTTTGAAATAAAACAGCAATTATAAAAACTAGCAGTTACTGGGCACTTTCAAGTTTACCAAGTACTTTATAAATGTTATCTCATTTTATCCTCACAAGAACCCTGGGAGGTGGGTGTGTTATTTTTGTTATTCCTACTATTATTTTAGAGATGAGGAAACAAAGGCAGACAGAGGTGAAGCAATTTGCTCAGGGTCACACAGCTAGTGAGTCTCAGAGGCATGACTGGAACACAGCCCAGCACTTTTATCTACTATGCCACACAGAGAGATACAGATTTCAGCCCAGAAAGAGTTTCTGTGTTGGGAGGTTCTGAGATGGGAATTCACCAAGGGAGACAGTATAAATATAGAAAAGGAAGGGATCCCGGGACAGCTTTGAGACATATCTGTGATTAGGGATAAGGACGTGGATGATGAGTCAGTAATGAAGACTGGAAAAAAACCAGTTCATATGGATCGGATAAAAACCCAAGAGACAAGTTGTGTGGAATCCAAGACTTTCCAGGAGCAAGAAGAGTAAAGTTTGTCATAGTAAAAATATGTCAAGAGGCCAAAAAGGATGAAGACTGAGAAAAGGCTATTGGATTTAGGAGTAACGAGATTTTTAGTGACCTTGGAGGAACCAGTTTCAGTAGAGAGGTAACATCTGAAACCACATAGCAAGCCATCTGTGGTGGGTGACAAAAAAATGGAAGCGACAGGTGTAAACAAATTTATTTTTTTGGTGTTTGGGAATGAAAGGTAAAAGCAATAGCTTTAGGTGATGTCAAGGTGAAGAAAAGAAATTTAAAGGATCTGTTAGACTCCTATAGGCTTATAATTAGTGGGGAAGGAGACAGTAGGTAGGAAGAGACTGAAGATGAGAGATATGAAATGAATGAATGTTCAGTGAATCAGTCTCTCAGAAAACAAGGGTGGAGGGCAAAAAGAGAGGCGTCATCCAAGATATGAGACCTTTCTTCCCTCAAAGACAGAAGCAAAGGAGGAGAGGATGAGTGAAAGGGGAGTGGTTTTTATGTGGGAGTAGGAGAGATAAAGATCTCAAGCCTCTGAATAAAGCAAGGGGTATAGTTATCTGCTAAGAGAGGGTGTTGGGATGGCATTGGGGCTTGAGGAGAGGGAGAAGATGCAGAACTGCCTCTGTGGGGAATGTAACAGACAGCTATTTAGGGAAAAATAAAACTAAGGGACCAGTTAAGATTAGATCATACGAATCTATAGTGAATCTGATTGGGCCAGTTGTGTGATTTCCTCCATTTTTTAGCTTCTTGGTAGTAGAAAGGCAGGGGAAAGTTAGAGGTGACCCATGGGGTGGAGGATTATCATTAAAGAAGGACAAGGGGGCAAAGAATTAAAGGGTAGAGGATAGTTGAATAGTTGAACTTGTTATAGAGATAAGGCAGTGAAAGGAGGAAAGTGAGAGAAAGAAAGATAGGAAGTTATGATGGCAATGAAGAATACATTTTAAAATGGGTGTGGCTTAAATAGTATGAAGTAGGGAATTTCAGAGTCAGATCATGGAAACGGAGCAGTTTTAGGTCACAGATTTAAGGTGTAACCACCTCAGGAAATAGCCTAGATAAAATGAAGATGATGTTGTTCATTGTTTCAGTCATGTCTGACTCTTTGTGACCCCATGTAGGGCTTTCTTGGAAAAGATACCGGAGTGATTTGCTATTTCCTTTTCCATTTCACTTTACAGATGAGGAAACTGAGGCAAACAGGGTTAAGTGACTTGCCCAGGGTCATGATATTAGTTAGTGACTGAGGACATTTGAACTCAGGAGTCTTCCTGACTTCAAGCCCACTACACTATCTACTGCGCCACCTAGTTGCCCAAAATGTAGATAGATGTAGGCTATGAGAAATGACTTTTATATGTGTGTGTATAAAATTATAATTTCATAAAATGAAATACCTGGGTATTTGAAGGGACATTAATGTGAAAACTAATGTTCCCAAATAGGGGTTGTAAGACTATGAGCAAGGACATTAAAGCTTTATGAACTGTGCTCAATGCAATGACCATCCATGATTTTAAAGAACTGATAATGAAACATGCTAACCATCTCCTGACAGGGATTCAGAGGGCAGAATGAGACACAGATTTTTGAACATAGCCAATGAGGGAATTTGTTTTGCTTGATTATACATATTTGTAATGAGGAATTTATTTTATTTTTTTCCAATGAGGTGGGCAGGCAGAGGAAAAGAAAATTGATTTTAATATAAATTAATTTTAATAATTTAATAAATTAGAAAATGTTTTAAATAAAGAGGTACAGGGCTAAATATTTGGAACATTGCAAGCACTTTCAGATAAGATTACTATATTGCTAGTTTTCTTTAATTGTTATACTTTATTACAAGAAAGCTCTCACCAAATGGGGTAATCTAGAAATGTTTGTAATGTAAAAACAAAACATATCTATAAAGTGTTTTCTAATTTAGAACAAATGAGTGGTTTTTCAACCATAACACAACCCTTCTCCTGCAGGCATAAGACACCGTAGAGGATTGTACTGCTTCATGTAATTGAGAATAACTCTACCCTTTGATTTCTCTTTGTTGTTTATTTTTCTATTCTATCTTAATAAAAAACTTTCTATTAAAAAAAAGAAGAGTGATCAGGGGGTCAGTTCCTAATAGTTCAAAGATATGAACAGGGTATGGATGGAATAAATCTCAAAAGGTGGCTAACAATGATGGTGGCAGAGAGAGAGTACATGAAAGTGGCAGTGTGACCCAAAGAGTATTCCTAATTCTTCCTTCTGGCCCAGTATGTCTTGGGCCATGAGAAAAGAACAAATAACCCTGGAACAGATTGCCAAAGATGACATTTCATCTAGATAAAGACAGGTCTCTAAGAGCAAAAGAAGATCGAAAATATAGAAGAGATCTAGGATGAAAAGTAGACAAAAAGGCAGGAATTACATAAGGTCCAAGGAAAGATAAGAATAGAAAGGAATGGAAATAAGTGAGAGGTAGGACTGAATGTGGGGAAAAGAAAAATATAAAAGGAGGTTTTCCTTGACAGATGAAGATTCTAAATCACAGGAATGGATGGGAGTTTGCTAGCAATGGGACAAGAAAAGATCAGTCACTTGGGATAGTCAGTTAACCACACTAAGAGATAGCATGGTCAGTCATAAAAATGGCTAATAGGGTCTTGTGATGGAAATAATCTCTAGTCTCAATCTACTATTTCTTTACACTTCCATCCCCTATCTCAAACCCAATGAGAGACCGAGTCTGGAGCAGCCGTGTAATTGTGCTTACTGCCTCTTCAACAATGGCAGTTTTTCCATCTCTCTTGGGTACTGCACGTGACCCACAGAACAAAGGAAAGATATAAGCACTGTGAAGTGGCCCATGATATGATTATATATATATATATATATATATATATATATATATATATATATATATATATATATATAGTAAAACAGAGGGTAGATCAGTCACCTAATGAAAATGGAATGCAAGTTAGATAACCTGTGTGCTTCACTGGAATCTACAAAACATTGAAAGACCAGAGAAAAAGCACCAGTGTGTCAGATACTTTATAGAGGGTTTACAGAAAGATACGGACAAAAATAGCATCATATGAAAAGACTTTGAAGGATTGTGCTCTATACCAGTGCAGAGAGTAACCATACTGACAGATCAATGAGTATCATGGATTCATTAAAGCCACAAAACCTCATTCTACAAGGTTGGAGATTGGCATGTTTATAGATCATAAGGTCTTAACTTTTTTGTGTGTTTTCTGCCTGGAAATTGTTAGAGCTGGTATTCTTAGTAGTTTGGTATATCCAGAGGTATCCTCACAAATCCTGACACCAGTCACAAGATGCCAGTGGAGAGTTTGGGCAAGGTGGCATTTTCTGAGTCTTGTATGCCTCATAGAAATGATTGTTCCAAGTTTCACATTTCTAAGAAAAAGTTTTCTATTGATATCTGTTGTGTTCCATATAATATGCTCTTTTTGAGATAAATGGCGTCATCTTAACTATAGCATTTTTTTAAAAACAGAAAATGTTATTGCTGTTTGACAAAATATACAATAGCATAAATGTAGTGTGTTTTTTTAAATCAGTGGTGGTATCTCACTGACTGATCTTTTTTTATTTCTGATATGTGATGTTTATGTGATGTTTCATTTTAAATTAGTCAATATCCCATTGAGCTTTCACACAATGTCATCTTGCAATGTGAAACCTTATTTTATTCCTACTTATGCCACTTCTAAGAACTGAATTGACACTCTTTTTGGGTGGGAGGAGATATTTATAGAAGTTGCAATTACAGATGTGAGAATCAACCAGGTGTGACTGAGCCTGAGTTTTTAAAACTATATGCAATTACAAACTACTTCTGATAATTCTGTAAAAACTAGGAATTGTTCATATGTTAGGTTTTGCTTATTAGATGTAGTCTGATGATCCCACCCACAACTCAGGCATAAGGCAAGAGAAGAAACATTGTAAACAAAAATTAAAATTAAAAGCTCCTAGAACTTTCGTACTGTTCATCACAATTACCTACTGCCCAGATTCCATCATGCCCAACAGGAAAACATGTGCTAGGAGAGCATGTTAGGGACGTTCAATTATTTTGAAGCAATGTGTCACACTCCCTGGATGTCTTGGAAAGGGACAAGAATATCAGATGGTTCTGAAGTATTACTGGGCAATGCAGTGATATTTCCACCCACTCCTTCATAGTTGCTCCCATAGAGATTGCTTTCCTGAACAAGGTTATGGCTTTTGCCACACACTTCGTAAATGTGGAATATTGAATGAACTGAAGTGCCAATGAGAAGAGGCAAGCCTAGCCTTTTACACTCTATTGTAGGGGTGGGGAGAAGGGAGGGAAGGAAAGAGAGGGTTGTTTCTTCTCTTTAAGCAAATGATTTTAATCATCATCAATTATGATGATGTTTACTCCAGTTAGTTTATCTTTAAATGACACCTCAACATTTGCTAAGTGCAACTGAGAAATAAGATATATAGGCAATAGGGTATAGAAATCTATCTTGCCCTACAAGAAAATAGAAGGAATGGGGTTAAGAGAAGGGAGGAGTCTGTCAGAAGGGAGCACAGATTGGGGAAGAAGCAATCAGAATGCATGTTGTTTTGGGATGGATAGAGGGGAGAAAATTTGGGACTCAAAATCTTGTAGAAGTGAATGTTGAAAACAAAAAAAATAATTTTTAAAAATAAAAGAAAGAAAGATTTTCTAAGTACTTTATATACATTAGCTTATTTGATTATTACACTTACCCTAAGGTACATAATGCAAGTATTAATGTTTCCTTTTTACAGATGAGGAAACCAAAGCTCCAAGAGGTGATCGTCCCACCTAACATCACTACTAAAAGTCAGAGCTATTGTTAATTACAGAGGCCATTGTTACACAGAGTAAAATTGTGAAATTTCTTCCTCTGAAGTAGTAGCACCTTAAAGCTTTCTTATGCTATCCACACAGTAAAAATAAAATAGAACAAGGATACTTACTGAATATGATATATAATTTTTCAAATAATTAATAGACTATTATTACATATGGACAGTTTAGTGGCTTGGTGGATGAAATGCCAGATCCGGAGTCAGGAAGATTCATCTTCCCAAGCTCAAATCTGATCTCAGATACATACTAACCATGTGACCCTGGGCAAGTCATTTAACTTTCTTTGCCTCAGTTTTCTCATCTGGAAAATGAGCTGGAGAAGGAAATTGCAAACCACTCTGGTATCCTTGTCAAGAAAACCCCCACTGTGGTCACAAGAAGTCAGACATGAATGAAAAAATAACTGAACAACAATTATTACATATCTTGGACAGACCCTGCAAATTAAATATGAGCAGGACGTAAAGTTAAAGAGAAGGAAGCCAGTGGCCTGAATTGCTTATGGGAAATTGTGCAATATTTTAAATTTCCCCCAACTTCTCCCTGAGACAAAAGTCTAGCACCAGTCCACCACTGGGTAGACCCAGGGGAGGACTTAGGGGAAGACATGAATAAGAGCCACCTAGGATGGTCAGGCAGAGATGGATTGTGATTTGTGTTGATGAGGGGTGTATTAAGCTAGGACCATAGATTCAGAATGGGAAGGGACCCCAGTGTGGAATACTGAGGCTGAGAAAAGTTCAATGATTTTCCCAGATTATAAACATCTAATTCAAGATTTGAACACAGGTTTTCTTTACTCTATTCAGTGTTCCACCTAGTTGCTGCACATCACAAAGCATCCAGAGTTACCATATAGTGATACATAAATGTATATGTCATACATTCTGTTAGTTTTAGCTCCATGAAGGCAGGAACAATGGCAGACACATACACAATCACACATATCTAAACACATGTACATATGTACACATATGTGTATACATATGTGTGCATAGATTCCTTAGTATCTAACAAAATACTTCACATGTTGTTGTTCAGTCATCTTTCAGTCATGTCTGACTCTTTGTGACCCTGTTTGAGATTTTCTTGGCAAAGATACTGGAGTGGTTGACCATTTCCTGCTCCACCTCATTTTACAGAGTTAAGTCACTTGCCCAGGGTCACATAGCTAGTAAGAGTCTGAGGCTATATTTGAACTCAGGAAGTAGTGTCTTCCTGACTTTAGTCCTGGTGCCCTATCCATTGTGCCACCTAGCTGCCATTTTAAGAACTGGCAAGTAGCTACTTGGGGAAATGATTGGAGTTCCCTCATCTACTTTTTGTCCACCTTTGGTAAAAGTATTAAGAAGAAGTAGGCTGTCAATAGAAGGACCAAAGCTGAGCACTGGATAGTCCATTGACTGTTGGGTTCACTAAACAAATGAGAGTTGACTACAGGGTGAGATAAAATCAAGGAAATCAAGGCAGATTCTGCCTACACTTCATAAGCTTACCTCTTCGGATGCAATGCCTATGTAGTTATTGGTGGAACGCTTGGAGAAGCTAAGTGACCTAATGGCTGGTATTAGCTGAGATTTTCATAGCATTTAAAGGTTTACACAAATATGTTTATGTCTATTCATACACACACACACACACACACACACACACACACATATATATATATATATATATATATATATACATACACATAATATTTTTAATTATCCCCACAGCAACACTCTTGAGTAAGGTGATCATAGTATTAGCACTCTTGTGTTACAAATGAGAAAACTGAGGACCACAGAGAAGAAAAAAAGAACTTTTTTCCTAATGTCCCATAGTTCATAAGTACCAGAATAAAGATTTAAATTCAGCTTTTCTGACTTCAAGTTCAATATTCTTTTCATCACGCTACCACAGTGTCTTTGCCTAGGCTAGGGATGGGGAACCTGTGGCCTTCTAGGTCATTGGATGCGGCCTTTTGACTGAGTCCAAGTTTTACAGAACAAATCCTTTCATTAAGGGGATTTGTTTTGTGAAGTTTGGATTCAGTCAAAGGGCCTCACTTGAGGACCTAGAGGACCACACGTGGCCTCAGGTTCCACCCTAGCCTAGGTTAAGTAGCTAGATTCACTAACTCAGTGGTTATTCCAACATGTTCTCAGATGATACAGAAATCGAGAAGTCTGTTAGGTATAACGCTGATGGATTCTAACTGCCAATTATGTTTCATCAGAACAAAATCTCGTTTCAGCTATTGGAGATTAGGCAGAAGATAGGGAATTGTTTCTATGTGTGTTGGGAATGTGATAACAGAACATGTCTTAACCACCCACATGCAGGGAGGGGAGAATGAAAGAAACCAAAATGCAGCGAGGATTTTTCTAAAAAAGAAATAAAGATTTTCTCTCTGTTCTCCATTACCCATTCCATGTTAAGACATTACTATTGTTCTAATAAGGATACAAGATGCAGAAAGAAGATGGATAAGGTGAAATATGGTCAGGAATATGTTCCTTCCTGGCAATTTGGTTGGCAACCTAGTCGATAAATGCCTGTCCTTCATCACCACTGCTGTAGAAGAGGGTAGAAAAATGCTCATTTCTGGACTATCTTCTCATTCTGAGGATTATAGGATCATAACTCTAGAGACTGAAGGGGCATCAGGGGCCAACTAATCCAAACCCCTCCTTTTACATGAGAGAAAACTGAGGTTAAGAGGCTTGTTCAAGGTCACATAGGTCGTAGCAAAGGAAAGGAGTGAAATCTGAACCCAGTTCTCCAACTCCAAGTCCAAAGTCTCTTTCCTGGTCTAGCATTAAGTTCTTCATGATGATTTTTTGTTTTGTTTTGTTTTTTCCTGATCCACTATGTCTGTCTGACTCTGCCCTCCGCCTCCAACTGAAAATAAAAATAAAAATAAAAGGTCTCTGTTCATGTGCATGCACTGACTCACTCTGGGACCCCGCCTGGGAGACAGGGAGAGGGAAGAGATTAGATATAGACTCTCTCTCTCTCTCTCTCTCTCTCACTCTCTCTCTCTCTCTCTCCATATGTATATATACAGTATATATATGTATATATATATATATGTATATATATGCATATATGTATATATGCATATATATACATATATATGTATATATATATACAGTTGGAATATATACATATATATATATACAGTTGGAAGGTGGCACCCAGTGTTACCCACACGTTTTAAATTACAATCATTAATCACCGGTTCCACATATCATCACTGATGAAGGTTATTGTTGCCATCCCCATTCTACAGAAGAAATCTGTGGAATTGAAGGGGTTAACTGATTTGCCCCAGGCCACACGGTGAGTCAAAGTCAGACTCAGGATTAGAACTCAGGAGGTTCCAAGTCCCAGGCCTCCACTTAGCACACTCTCATTATGACTGTTTATAGCGTGCTTCTTTAGCAATTACAAATCTTACCATCTGCAAATAATTATATCTTATAAAAATACATACAATGCATTTTCATCACCATCTGTACCATTAGAGGTGTTCCCAGGCTCACCAGCCTGCTTTCAAATTTCCTGATTAAACTAGGTCTAATGCTAAAAAACATTTCCTCCCCCTGGGAATTATCCTGATAACAGCTGAGCTCCCCATTGGTAGTAAGAGGTAAAAGAAAGTCTCTGGGGGTTCTTTGAAGATTTATCAATATGCATTCGTTATCTGCCTTTTTATGCAACATTAGCATGCAAATCTTTTATGGTTCTTTTTTTCCCATTTACTTACAAAATTAAAGATAGATTAATATGACTATATTTGTACTAAATCCTCAGTGGGTGAAAGCTTTCGAGCAGCAGTGCCTACGGACCAGAACATTAATCAAATAGGCCTTTATTTTGTCTTCCTTTCCTGAAACTTCTTTCCAGAATCTTCTTAGATGTCAGATTTATTTTTTTCCAATCTATTCCTAAATTGAAGCAAATGCCAGGTGAAAATAATGCCTGGACACTGTAATAGTGCGCTGCATGGAACCAGGCCCGCCACTGGAGACAGAACAGTCTCCCTTCAAAATCACCTTCTTTTTAGGTGGGAGTTAATAAAGAGGTCCAATATGGAGTCAATGGGAGACTTCCTAGAACAAAGACACACACTCCATTCCGGACCCACTGACTTCCATTCATAACACACCTCATTCCTCTGTCATAAGAGGAAGGAAAGGAGCCTCCTTGCCAGATACACAAGCATATGAACAGTTATGTGTGCAATTAATTCAGAGCCCCTCCCTACTTTTAATTAGATCTACTTTTAACTTTAACAGCAATGAAGACAGTGTCTTGGAAAGTCATGACAATTTGCCACCCTATTGCTCTACTAAAAATTCTTGATTCTATGGCTATGCTGACCAGCTCCTCCCCTGACCATTACTTCCTGTTCCCTTGTGCCCATAGGATCATATCTTTAGAACTGTAAGGGACCTTAGAAGCTACCTAATTAGACCACCCGATTTTATGGATAAGAAAACTGTGGTCAAGTTCACACAGATAGTAAGGATCAGGCCCATTCGTCCAGTGTTCCAGTTTTCCTTCTCCTCACACTTTCATTGAGTCCCACCTGGTCATTGAATGGGCGCTGCCTCAGTCAAACTCAGACCTGAGAAAGATCTTAGTTTTAAAAAGCCAAAGTCTCCAGGCATCCTGATCTATATCTTGCCACTGGACCCAAATGTTCCAGAGGAGAGAGTGAGGCTGGTGACTTTGCACAGCCCTCCCTCACTTAGATCCAATTCACTTGCAAGTCATGGATCAGCTTTATGGTGTCATTGTCATCTTAGAGAATGAAGGACAAACAACTGCAACAACCATTATGCCTTCTGGAACCCCTGTTCTAGTATTAACAGGTTGCCCTTTATGTTATACCTGTGCCTGTGCTATGAAATTATTTTGTATATTTTTTTTGCATTTATTTATATGAGTACATATTATTTCCTTTTTCTCTTTTGTCCCTATCCTCTCTCTCTCTCTCTCTCTCTCTCTCTCTCTCTCTCTCTCATAGAATATAAATCCTTGGGGGGCAGAGACCATTTTGTATTATCTTTTTAATCCTACTACTTGGCATAGTGCCTAGCACACAATAGACACTTAACAAATATTTATTGAATTCAACTTAATTATCTTTGCCAGTCATGATGATATAGGCATGATACTTATAATGAATATATATCTTGTCTAAAAGAGTAATATTAATGGTCTAGACTCTGCCAAACTCTCTAGCCCTTCCATTTACTGTGACTGTAGATTTGGTATAAGAAGCTTATTGTTATTGTGGGTTGCTCTAAAAATGTTCTTGTATAATTACCCAATTTCGTGGATATTGGTATTTTGAAAAAGTTACCCAGTCCTTAACCCAAATTGTCTGAATCCAAACAGGTTTGTCCCCTTAACATTATGGCAGGGCAGAGGGAGAGGATGCTATGGAGATACTTTATTATATGGATCAGTTTTCTGTTTCCGAACAATGGCTGAGTTTTCAAACTAGTGATTAATTTCTGGCTGATCCCAGATCACGACAAACAACCCAGGGATCAGAGACGCTATGAACAACTTAGTCTTGTGCCATTGCGACCCTTTGTTACTTTTCTGTTTTTATGACCCCTATTTGTACTTGAGTTTTATTCCTCAACTTCCCATTCCCACCCCCATCTTCCTTTCTGTTTTGTTCTTTGCCTGGAGACAAGCTGAAATATCTGTCCTGATCAATGTAGGCACAAAGAGGGCACTCTCCCAACCAACAGGACCTCCTTTAATTATTCAAAGTATCTCTCATTCTCAGATTTCCTATCCTTTCTTTCCTTGACAGTAGACACTGGAATTGTGCAGTTGGCACTGGTGGTACTCCCTGAGTGAGAATCATTCAAGGCAGGAAGGAGGAGGGGAAAGACTCTAAGGAAACAATTCTTCTCCATGATGAGAAAATAGATAATGCCATGTTTGGAGGTATATAAATAATTCCTAAATAAGGGAGGAAAAAAACCAGCCCCCTGAAAGAAGAAAATCGGGAGAGTCATGACGTCTCCATCTGCTAGTAAACAAGAGGTTGTTTTCGGGGCCAAGGAGAACAGCTTTTTGCGTTAGAGCTATTGTTGTAAAATATCCACATGTAACTAGATTGGATCTCATTAACAACAACAACAAAGCAACACAAAAACAAAAATAAAAAAACCTGAACGTGTAAATAATAGGAATATTTTAAGTTCTCTTTTCCTTCCTGTTTTTTCTTTTTAAAATTATGGACTTGACAAGCCTCAAAGAACATTTCCATATACCAAGAACAGAAAAATATGAATGTACATGAAACAATGAATCTCTTTTATGTACTGACATTTTCTTTTAAATATATATTTAATATATTAAATTTAACATGATTGTACCAACATTGCCTAGCTTATAGGTAACCCCTTGTGAACCTAATTTATTTTCAAAAGATGCTTTATTGGAATTCCCTAAATACTTCTACAGCAATTTTTCTTGTGCCTGAGGTAAATCACCACCTGTGCTACTAACCCATACGTTTAGGAATTGAAAGGAAACTGTATAGCAAGAAGGTGCCTCATTTCCTCCATTCCCTAAGCCCTTCCAAATCCAAAGGACCATGCCCTACAGTACCAAAGATGAGGAAACAACAGACTGGCAGGTCTTCCATGCTTGGCTCTGAAGCAATCTGCCCACAGTGTTTCCAAGCTGGTTTCAACTTGTTCAATGTATCAGGGATCCAGGAAAGCCAGCTTCCACCCAAAAGGTCCCCACAAAGTTGGTGCAAATTTCCAAAGGGGAAGTGCAGCTGGCAGAAATGTGAGAGGAGTCCAGGCACGACGAGAAGTCTGCCCACTCTAGCCCAGATAAACACTGTAAGCCAGTACAGTAAGCTGATAGTAAGCTAATGCCGTTCAGTAAGCTGATGCCACTTCTCGCAGCAAGCCGGGGACCATCTGTGGTGTGAGAGAGTATGGCACCTGTGAGAGGTTGCCAGCTAAAATTTTACCTGTGCATTTTTGAAGGATGTGCTTGTTCCCCCCCATCCACACCCCCAAATCTCACAGAGCACCTTACTGCTCCTCCAGAGGTCAGTAGGAACACCAGCTCATGGGTTCCACAGCCTGCTTAGAGTAGCATCCAAAAGCCAAGCTGGGACTCAAGTGGGTTCCCAAGTGCCCTGCCATGGGGCTTAAGTGCCCTGCCATGAGGCTTACCTCTTCCTGTAACAGAGATGCCATTTCTGATTTTTGCAGTTGATTTCCTTTCCCAGAACCTTAAAGTATGCAGGGTGCAAGCAGACAGAATAGCACTGCTTCTGAGAATCCCAGTGCCCCCAATTATCAGATCTCAAATGGCCAGTGCTGGGGTTCTGAGGTCACTGATGAACTCGAGCCTCTCTCTGGGAGACCAGGGCTCCTCCGTTCTGCCAGGGTTACTTAGATGATCACAAGGAATTGAGTAAGGCTGCCCAGTCAGGCAAGAAAGCAAAACAAAACAAGACAATTGACTCACGTTAGCCTGGGGAGAGAAGCTGGTACCCGTCCCCTTGACGTGGCCTGGCCCCAGTTCATTCCCTAATCTTAAAATCTCATCAGGTCTGTCACCATTTTCTTCTCAATGGGATAGAAAGAGCCTGTGTGTTTTCATTCCTTTGACTTACTCCCTCAGAGAGGGCTGTGCTTGGGTTTTGTGACAGCTGTTGCTGAAAATCTGGTGTAGTGAATAGAGAGACTGGCCTTAGGGGCAGGAAAACCTCAATGTAAGTCCTGCTTCCACAAAAATTGGACATGTGAACCTAGACAAGTCATTTGGCCTTTCAATGCCCTTAGTCAATAAGTTGCAGAGTAAGTACAGATTTCCATTGGTAAGAGCATTTTTCTCATTCAGAATTTTTTATACGAATGAAACCATAGGTGCAAACTAAATCAACCAATTAGCTAACCAAAGAAACAACCCAAACATAGATTTTAATCTTATACCTTGCCAACCACTCCACGACAGTCTGGTCCTATTCAGTCTGCTTTTGCAAATTAGAATATAATTTTTCCCCAAAAAATTAGTCTCAAAAACTGCTGGGGTGGAAAATACTTTTTCCCTTGAGTAAAAGTACTTCCTCTATCTTCACAGACTTCTGGACAGCAAATGTGTAGCCAAAGCAGGGTTTTTGAGTTCTAAATTATTCAGAATGACCATCTACAATGCCTGTCTTGTACAAATTGTCTTCTCTCTTGTGTTGCCTCATTTAGAAAGGCGGGAAATTGTGGGTTCTGTCAAGGAATGTATCATTTGTAGCTGTTCTCCCTTACATCCCTCTACGCAAGACACACCATGGTACCTTCTAGAAATACAGTCTATTTGGAATAATCCATAAAGGTGACTCTGGTTGTCAGAATTCTCATATTGGTTATCTCTACCTGTTCAATTAGCTAATCATCTCATATTAGTTAAGTACCTACTATATGCCAGACACTCTGCTAGATGCAAGGAATACAAAGAAGTTAAACAGCCCCTGCCCTCCACCATCTTTACATTCTATCAGAATTCAAGAGGGTCCTTTTCTAAGTGGAATAAACCCTGAGGTCCTGGGCATGCAGAAGGATAGAAGTAGCCACTGGAAATCATTCCATTCCTCCCCTGGGTCTGTCTCTCACCCACAGACACTTACTGCTACCTATTTAGTGGCTATCCAGAAAATGCATAGCCATCTCATTCTCTTTTCCAAATATTTCTCAGTCTTGCACAGGATTTTGTCTATGTAGGCCTGTAGAGCTGACCTTACCGTTGTGGCAGTCTTTTAAAAAAATATGCAAATACCACTGACATGATGTCTTTTACACCTTAGCATAAACGAACTTACAAGATTTTATGTCCTTATTTTACAGAGTGGAGGTTGGATCAGGAAGAAGGTTTGGAGCCTAGACAGAGGGTAAAAAGAAAAATCCAAAAAGAGCAGGAAAAACTTCCACTTATTAACAATTTTGCCTAGGGCTGATTTTGTATGGGGACTAGGTCTTAAGATGCTTATGCTTAAGATTTGAAATGAGACCTTCCCAGCTATCTTAATCTCTTTGCAAATCTTCACTCTCTCCTCTTCCACCTTCAGACGTATGCAGGTCCCCACTTAGCTTGAAAACAACTTGATCCTGTTATGATCCCTGGCTCATTCCTCCTCTTTTCAAGAACAACATCTGGCTGAAGCTTGGATGGAATGTCAGGATCCGGTACAGCATCCAGTACAAGGCAGTGAGGCTTTTGATCCAACCATGTGGCTTGGGCCAAGGAAGGCAAGATTAGAACATGCTTGTATTACGAGAGGAGAAAAACAAAAACCTCCCTGGCTCCAATATTTCTTTCTCTTGCTTACTCATTTTGTTCTGTTTTCCATTTAGTTTTTAAAAATAAACTTTTCATTCATTCTTTAAAATAAAGCTCTAAACATTGTTATCCATTTCTAATGACCCCAAGTGAAACCTCTTTTGAAACAAAGAAGTATAGTTAAATAAGAGAAACACATGAATCATATTTGCCGATGTATTTATCAGCCAATATAAATCTCATTATGTACCTATAGTCGACTACTTCTTTTCTGATAGAAGGGAAGAACCATTTAACTTTGATACTAAACCAGATATAGATTGTATCTTAGAATGTAGGATTTAATATGGAAACCAGTCTGAACCTAGGATAATGACATGGCTAAATATGCATCTTGTTCTTACAGATTAGGTAAATATTTTCCAATTGACTAGGCTTCTCCTATGTTTCAATACAACTCAAACTGAATATTCTGATACCCATGCCATTCAGACAAGTGCAAAAACAAATATCCCAAAAGTCCTCTCCTACATTGGTTGATTCCAGTCAAGCTCTATTTGTAATAATAGTATCTGACACAATTGTGATTTGCAATGTCACAAGAACAGGATTTTTAACTCAACCTAGGATCCAGTGAAAGAAAATGGAAGTAATAGCAGGGAAAGGTGAGGGAAACAGGGACATATTTAATTATTTCAGCGGACCAACTGCATTTCTTTTTAGAAATGTGATTGCCTAATTCTAACAGCCAACTAAATTCATCATTAGCTCTACTTTCTTTCTGGAGATACGACCAAGTCAGAGGTGGAGAGAAGAAGAGGCAGCAATACTGTACCCCAAAGACTTTAAAGGACTCTGGAGTCTCCTCTCAGGGGTCTTACCTCTCCCCATCTAGCAGAGCTGCCATTCAGATCTTTGCAGTTGGTTTCCATTTCCAAACCAGCCATTGATCAAGAGGAACAGATATGCTATCACCTCTCTAAAATCTCAGATGCCCCAAACTGATTCTGTCTATCAAGCCCTCTTCCCTATAACAGGAAGTTAAGCCTGAGGTCATTCTGTAGAATATAGCCACTTTGCCAATAACTGACATTTTATTTGGTATTTTAGCATTTGCAAAGCACTTGGCCTCCATTCATTTAATTCTTACAACAGCCTCATGAGGTATTTCGGTTATTGTTAGCCTCATCATACTGATGAGGAAATTGAGATGATAAGTGGTTTGCCTCAGAGTCAATAGCTAATAATTACAAAAGGCAAAATTCGATCCTTCCTGACTCGCATCCCATATACTCTCCAATACGCCATGCTACTTCTCATAGAGACTCCTTCTATAAAGCTTTATAGTTTATGAAGGTCACCAAATTATATACTGTGTCTACACTTACCTTACTATTCTCAATTCTTTATCAGTTTAATTGTCCTTATCAAGAATTTACAACAGAAAAAAAAAATTCACAACAATTAGCAAATACTCAAAATATTGTTTTGAGGTCTTAAACGTTTCACATTTTGAGCCCCCTCCTGGGATCAGCAGTTATTTATGAAACAAACAAAACATTGGTTTTGAGAGCCAACATGTTGACAGAGACACAATCTAATTTGCTAATGATGAATGGGTATTAATTAGCACATATACAAGGGGATGGTTTTCTCAGTTTTAACTTTTAAGTCAAAAATTTCAGAAGCAACATAATGGAAAAAAAAGACTTGGAACTGGAATCTGTGGGCCCAAATACAATCTCACTTTTGCTAATTGTATGATCTTGGACAAACAACTTACCCTCTTTGGGCAACAGGTTCCCTCATCCATAAAATAAAGGAAGGACTTCTTTGATCTCCATAAATTCTACAAATCTATTGAGTTATAGTCTATTCATTGCAGGCAAAATTACTGTTGAACTTAAAAATAACTTCATTAGCATCTTAAAGCTCATGCATCTTACTAGTTAGATCTGGAAGGACCCCCCATTTTTACTTAGGAGGAAGCTGTCACAGAAGGACTGCAATTTTTCTTAGTGTCATCCAAGTAGACCTGGTCCTCTGACGCCAAATCCAGAGTTCTTTCCACTCACCTCTATACCTCACCAGGCTGGGATCCCTCAAAGAAATGAGATCCCTTGACCCTTTAGTTCCACCGAATCATAATGACACTGCTATTTGTTAGCCCAGTCTATTTTACCTCCACAATGAACAAAAGTTCCTATTACCCATACCCACTTGGCTGCTTAAATATTTGTAACTTAAAATCTAGATAGAGTAACCCAAGGAAAGGGACTCTTAGTCTTTCACTGGCTACAAGGAATTTCTGCTTAGATAGTTCTTGGAGTGAAGTTGAGGGCAGAAAGAGGAAAACAAGAAAAGAGAGAAAGGTGAGAGAAAGAGAAGAGACAGGAAGGGATATGAGAAGAAAAAACAACAGAAAAAAAGGAGAGATATGTAGAAAGGAGGGTGGAAGAGGTTATGAACCGGTGACTTTGACTTTGTCAGATCACTTACTGCTGAACTGCCGTCTTCGGACCCTTTCTCTCCATGGTCTGTTTCTAATCCAGTGCAATCGTGAAGGTAATACCATGGTCCCAAACTGTTTAATAACTTCTCATTGCAGGAGGGAAAAAAACAGTTTTAAAGCAATACCAAGTAATCAGGAAAGTGAGGTCCAACAGTATAAAATAAAATTGTAGTTAGTCTCCCTTTTACATCCAAAGTCCTGGTTAGCTTCCTTTAACTTGTAACTTGTAGAAAATGAGTGATCTCTCTTCCTCCTTGATTCTGGGCTGGTCTCAGAGGCTGCTACTGCTCTTGAGTCTGCAGAGAACCAGCCACTCTCCTCAATGCCTGCTCCATGTTTTATGCATGAAGTTGATGGGCAAGTAATTTATTCTAGAGGAGACAGATCACTGAGCTCCTGTGTCTGCCCTTGTGTTAGAAGAGCCTGCTATGAGGGCTGGAGGAGGACAAGTGTATAGAATCACTGAATATTAGAGCTGGAGGGAATCCTTAATTCAACTCCTTTTTACAGGAGAGGAAACTGAGAGTCAGAGGAGGAAAGTGACTTGCCCATCCCTGTTCAGTAGTTAGTAATTGGCAGAGCCAGGTCCAGGTATTCTGACTCCTAGTCCAGTGTTCCCTCCACTGAACCACACTCCAATAAGAGAGACCTGAAATGGAAATCACCCCCGATCAGGTAAGAGGGAATTGCTGGGCTTCTCCTAAAGAGTGTGCAAAGCAGTCTGACCAGAGTTCACCACATAGGCTGAAGTCAAAAGTGTATATATAGAATTAAATGAGCTCCTTGAGAACAGAGATTGTTTAAGTCTTTTTATCCCCAACACCTTGTAACTGGTATTTAACAAATACTTTTTAAATGATTGATTAAATCTGGAATTCAGAAATCATGATTTGTTATATAGTTATTTCAGTTGTTTCTGACTTGTTGTGTCCCATTTGGGGTTTTCTTAGCAAAAATACTGGAGTGGTTTGCAGCTTCCTTTTCCAGTTCATTTTCCATGTGAAGAAACTTTTCATGCTTTTCTTGCATCTCTCTCGTTTCTTTTCCCAGTTTTTCCTCCACCTGTCTGACTTGATTTTCAAAATCCTTTTGGAGCTCCTCCATGGCCTGAGCCCATGGGGTATCTATTTCAGATGTTTGGGATACAGAGGCTT
>CM053773.1:89495945-89535115 GCA_028658325.1 Potorous gilbertii | reverse complement strand
GGAGGGCAATGGGAGGAGGGAGCAATTTGAAGTCAACACTCTTGGGGAGGGACAGGATCAAAAGAGAGAATAGAAACAATGGGGGGCAGGATAGGATGGAGGGAAATATAGTTAGTCTTACACAACACAACTATTATGGAAGTCATTTGCAAAACTACACAGATATGGCCTATATTGAATTGTCTGCCTTCCCAAAGGGAATGGGTGGGGAGGGAGGGATGGGGAGAAGCTGGAACTTAAAGTTTTAGGACCAACTGTTGAGTATGTTCTTGCTACTAGGAAATAAGAAATACAGGTAATGGGGAACAGAAAGTTACCTGACCCTATAGGACAAAAGAGAAGATGGGGTAAGGGAAGGGAGGGATGATAGAAGAGAGGGCAGTAATTAGAATGTCCACTGTATTGGGGAGGGGGGAGGGGGCAAATGGGGAGAAAATTTTGGAACCCAAAATCTTGTGAAAATGAATGTAAAAAGTTAAATAAATTTATTTAATAAAAAAATAAAAAAAAATTAATATGAAAAAAAAAAAGAAAATGAATGTAAAAAGTTAAATAAATAAATAAATACCTACCTTTCCATCCACTTAGTATTTCTGAGGATAAATAATGGGTATTGGTTAATATTATTAAGGTTTGTTGGAGGTAGGCAGAGACTCACTAAAGTCACCCTTTGAAGCACAGTACCTAGGTGTATACCTCAAGAAAGTGAACAACCAAAAACGCCCAGTATTTCACAAAATATTTATAGTAGCAAAGAACTGGAGACCAAGTAAATGTTCATCAACTGTTAAACGACCAAACAAATTATGGTATAAGAATGTAAATGGAACATTCCTGTGCTCTTTGAAATGATGAATACAGAGAAGCATGGGAAAACTTATAGGAACTAACGTGAAATGAAGTAAGCCAATATATGTAATATATTATAATATGATGAAATATATAACATAATCGCAATATATGTAATGTATTTCAAAACAATCAACTAAATGCTATGAATTTTGTGTGATCAAGTGTGGTCCTGAAGAGGAGATGAGAGGTTATTACATCCCACTTACTTGCAGAGGTGGGATACTTTATGTGTAGAATACTGTATGTACTTTAACAATTTTTAAATATGTTGACCAAAATAACTTAGAAGGGAAACTGACTTTGGAACAATTTTTTTAAAAGTGGTTTAGGTTTGGTTCAAATTGTATTTCAGTGAAGTATTTGTCCCTGTTGCGACTGGAAGCAGTGACTCAGATGGGCAGATCTTGAAGGAAAAAAGTAGCCTCTTAGGTTAGTCCAATCGTGTCTTCTATTTCTACCTTCCACATTCTCATTCTGCAATGTAACATAAATAAAAGCAGGTAGCCACCAATCAGACAAATTATAGCAGAGAGAAAAGTCAGACTGAGAGGCTATGAGGGTATAGAAGACAGGGCAAGTCAGTGATTACCACCCTCTATTAAATGCCTCAGTCTTCTTGCCCCAGTCAGAATTTGACATGGGGGACATGACACATGGGGAACATAGCTTCCCAATTTATATGAGCCATTCATTGGTTTTTCACAAAGCTGCACATCTCTTCAAGTCTCTGCCACATGAGTCACCCGGTATTTCTGATGCACATAATTTACAATAACATCTGAGGGAGAACAGCAGGCCAGAGTGGGTGGAAAGTACAGTTAGGGCTCAAATGAGACATAGATGAAAAGTTTGGTTTTCCTCTTTTGTGAAATTAAATACAATTATTGCCTCCAACATCCTCATTATAATCATGTATTGGGCAGGAGGGAGTAAAGATCAGGAGAAAGATGAATTACCACACATCATTTTTTTAAAAAGCATTGTTATATTAGGGTTTTTTTTTTTTAATGAAAGCATCCCATCTGGCTACATGCAATCCCATTGCTCATGCAAAAGAGATTATTCCTTTTCCTGACTCTTTGCTCTTGCTTTTTTCTTTTCTTTTATTCAGCACCTGTATGTAAAAGCTTGGAAGAAGATGTTTTACTTTTTAATTCTTGAAGGAACATTTCCATTTGTTCAAGAAACCAGGATCAGTTCTATACTTCACTGGGCTAATGCTGTTATTAAATTTTCATAGGATGTCGTGTTTTGATGGCTGATGCACGTGGAATCTGCTGGCACTCAAGTATGAAAAAGAATTTTGGAAAAGCTTAATTGTATGATCCTTCTCCGCTCCCCCTTTTTTGCCTCCAGCTCATTTCTCAGCAAATGAAAGTGAAATGTCAGAATTGAGAGAAAGGGCATCAGCATGTCTGCCATGCAAAAGGCACCTGGGGGAAAGAGATTTTCAATTACGCAGAGAAGAACAGAAACTGCTGAGCCAAGTCACGTTGTGCTCCTTTTAAACTGAATCCACTAAGAAAATTTGAGATGATTTTAAATAAAAATCTTATCAAATTCTATTGGGGGAGAGGTGGGAAGGAAGAGAGAGCAGAGACAGTACTGGCTTTTTTTTTCTTTTGTATCAACTCAGGAATGTTCTCCCTGAATTTCAATTACTAAGAGCTCAATTAAGAAGGCTGGAAATATACAAGATTCAATGTCAACAGACCTGGGGCTAGACCTTAGCCCAAACTCACACTGCCAATTCATGGCAAAGCATGGACCAGAATGTTAGAATCTTAGGTTGAGAAAGGACTTCAAAGCTCATTTGCCTTATATTTGAGTAGGAAACTATATACAACATCCATTACCTTTGTATCTCCCTTACATACCATAGTCATGAACAAGTATTTATTAAACACTAGGTGGAGCAGTGGATAGAGTGCCAGGCCTGGAGAGTCCCAGAGAGTTGGACTTGACTGAAAAATGACAAAATGACAAGGTATTAGGCCCTGTGCTAAGTGCTGGGGATACAAAAAAAAAAAGGTAAAAAGCAAACATACAAATAAAAAACCCAGTCCTTTCTCTCAAGAAGCTAACACTGTAATGGGGAAGATAGCATGCAAGCAAGCTGTGTATAGGATAAAATGGAGATAATCAACTGTGGGAAACCACTAGCCTTCAGGAGTATGCTGGAGCCAATTCAAACTGACTCAGGAGAAAAAACTGTTAAATTTTCAATGTATTTAATCTCAGAAGTCAGCAAATGCTACAAATCAGGGCTTTATTTTTATTGTCTAGACTTTTTAAAATGGTGTCATGTAAATTCTTTGAAGTGGTGGGGGAAAGCTGGTTGTTAAACATTTACCAACACTCCTCTGATTAAGGGGTATCAGAAAAGATTTCTAGCAGAAAGTAGGATCTTAGCTGGGATATGAAGAAAGCCAGGGAAGCCAGGAGATGGAGATTAGGACTGAGAGTGTTCCATGCATGCTGAACAACGAAAATGCACAGAGACAGAAGAGTGTCTGAGAGTGTGTTCTTTCTGTTTCATTGTGCTTCCCCTTGGGGCTTAGATAGACTCTCAAAGTATTTTAGACCTAGATTCCTTTCAAGCAAATACTTCTTGAGAGCCCAGGAAGTGGTAAAAGCAAAATGGGCTATGTAGAGAGTCTATAGAGAAAATCTATGCAATTAAGGGCCAGGCAAAAGAAAACTATTTCCATAGTTGGCATGGGGAAATGGAGTACCTTGTTAGGGTTTTCATTAGCATCAACAAATATTAATTCAATTTAACAAGTATTTTGGAGGTGCCTACTAGATGAAGAACGTTATACTAAGCAATGAGGGAGATAGAAAGTATAATTAAGATATATTCACTGCCTCCCATGGTGCTTACAGTCTAGTAGGGAACCAAAATATAACATTTCAATTCTTCGTTGGATCTATACTCTTGGTGTGGATATTGCCTCCATTGGTGCAGAATGAGACCAATTCTAACTTTCTCATCCCATGGAATTCTTTCTCATGTTCTCCCATTGATTCTCCATAGATCATACATTCAACATACTGGAGGCCTTCCTATAGGTCTTTTTACATTTTATGGAACCCAACGAAGCACTTGGACATTTATAATCTCTCAATCTTGCCATGTGACTGGCTAGGATCCTTTTCTAATGATAAATATCCTTGAGGGGACATTTCCATTATGCTATTTCTTGAGTAAAATCCATCATTAGAGATGGGTTGCAGTCTCTATGGATCTAATATGTGTATCTCCATTGAACTTTGAGTCATCCACAATTTATATTTTTTTGGAAGAAGGGTTTTCAAACTTTGTGGTCTCAGGACTCCTTTATAATCTTAAAATTTTTTGAGCACCTCCAAAAAGTTCCTGTTCACATGGGTAACTTACATGGGCTATTGATATTTACCATTCAATAAATTTTTGTATTAACATTATAATAAAATAATTTTGACCCTCAAAGACTGCTTGAAAGGACATCAAGAACTCCCAGGGGTCCTTGGACCATACTTTGAGAACTGCTGCTTTGGAAACTTGATATTCTAAGATTTGCAACCATGTGGCATTAATGAGATAATTTTTTTATTGTTGCTAAAGGGGTAATTTTTATGCTATAAATTTCATGCTATTTTATGCATATATATTATGAAATTGTTAAAAACACTATGCATTTTCATGAATGCAATTCATTCCAAACTATTCAATTCTAGACTTAACTCATTGTCCATCTGCATATAAACTAACTCATTATACTGCCTATGCATCTGGACATCTATTTTCTACATGTATTATTACAGCGATTTTAAAAATATCAGTAACATTGAGGCATCTTCTAATGCTTCAGGACTCCATACAATCAACACAATGTGGTTTACTAGAGGGAGCATTTGGAGATCCTCACCGTCTATAAGGAAATTCATCTCCCATTTGAACGTTGGGTAGGATATTCTCCATGATGGCAGGAAATACCTTTGGTGAACATATAGCCTGGGTCTTCTTCCCTAGAAGAGAGCCATAACAATTAAGCGTAATGCTATTTTAGAATGAAAACTCATTTGTACAATACTACAGAAAGGCAGTATCACTTTGGGAATTGCAAATAGAAAAAAGCAACGGGAACGAAAACACTCAGAAAATTTGACATGAGACTCAACTCAAACTTACCATCCCTACAACATGTATAGATGAAAATTGTAGGATTTCTGTAGAAATCTATTTGGTTAATAGGAACAGTGTAGCTGCTTCAGGCTCCAGGGTACAATACAAAAAGATCAAAATGACACTTAAAAGTCAAAATCAAGAAGAAGGATTAGATGAGACCAAGAGCAATCCGAGGAAGTCCATGCTGGAGAAGACACAATCTGGAAAATACTGAAAGTTTATATTACATGGAGGGAAAGATACCAACCAAAAGAATGGGAAAAATCCCATTGCACTCTCTCCTCCTGCAATGCTGCTAGCTTGATCTTAAGAATGCATGCATAGATCAGATCAGATAAGTACCCTGCTCAAAAGTCTTCAGTGGCTGTAATTTATCTGCCTAGTGAAATTTAAATTTCTTTATGTGACTTTCAAGGCCCTACATGATCTGGGATCACCTATGTTTACAATTTCATCTCATACTATACATTGTTATTCATTTGTGTCTGACTCTTTGTGACCCACGTTGGGTTTTTCTTGGCAAAGATACTGGAGAGGTTTTCCTTTTCCTCCTCCAGCTCATTTTACAGATGAGGAAACTGGGGCAAACAGGATTCAATGACTTGCCCAGGGTCACACAGCTAGTAAATGTCTGAAGCTGGATTTGAACTCATGAAGATGAATTTTTCTGATTCCAAGCCCAGTATTTTATCCACTGTGTCACCTAGCTACCACATACTATATATACTCTACATTTAAGTCAGTGACCTACTTTCTGTCCAGTAAACATACCCTATACTTTTCTCACCTTTCTGCTTTTGCTCACATGTTCCCAATGCTAAGAATATCATTCTTTCAGCTCTTCTTATCATCCTTTAAGATCCAACTCAAAAAATATCTCCTAAAGGAGCTATCAAAGACTCCTCTAATTCTCTTGATTGGTAACTATTTCCCCCTTTTCCAGAACTTTTAAAGAACTGTGTTTAGCAACTCTTTGATGCAAGTATGCATTATAGTATAACTTTGTACATATCCTGATGTTAATAATAAGAAGGTTTGGGCCCCTTCCAGAGTTGACCTATAGTATAACAATAGTTTATTGTACAAAGGACTTTACTGTTGACAAAAGGTTTTCCCTCATACAAAGGGTTCTCCTGAGAGGTAAGTAGTGAAGTTATTGCTATCCCCACTTTGCAGATAAGGAAACTGAGGCTCGGAGAAGTTAAGTTACTTGTCAGTGGTCCTATGGCTAGTATGTGTCAGCTGAGACTTGAACCTAGTTTTCTTGACTCCAACTCTGGGGTTCTTTCCATTGTAATAACCTGTCTTTCTTACAGTATAGGGGATTTAAAATGCTTCCCAGAAAGCCTTAACCTTTAGGTCTACTTTTATGATAAATCATTTCAATTTGTCCAAGACCCTACTGTAGTAGCTATATAGGGAAAGTGATTTAGAAAGTTGAGTTATCTAGGAAATATGATCAATATTAATCTATGATTTGGATAATTAAGTCATTGTGATCTGGATTATATGAATAGTTGCCTACTTCACCACTTTACTTTGGAATTATGTAGATGGAAACCCAGAAGCCTCAGATGTGAAGTTTGAGGTTGACATGGTATGGGGCTCAGCAAACCTTCTGAAGGAACCAGGTCAAAGTGGTCTTGCATTTATTTGTATGTATTGATTTACCATAGTTCTACACAGTTGCTAGTGGTCTTGCATTTATTTGTATGTATTGATTTACCATAGTTCTACATAGTCGCTAGTGGTTCCAACCAAAGTAACCTGGATGTCACTGAGGAGTATGGTTTTCCTGACTTTATTCAAATGGATTCTAGCAATCATAATTTTTCTAAAGCAGATTGACTAAGTACCAGCACAGGATGGGCCTATTATACTTGACAGGACTGAAGCTGACTGAAGTTCTCTTTAGGGTAGACTGGACTCAGGATATAGTTATATCCACTACGGCATCCTTTCCAAACTGTTTGCAAACCTGTTGACAACAGTGACGAGTATGTTAACGCTGACTTATTGCCATGATTAAGTTGGGTTCTCACCCATTTTCATCAAGAGCAGCCTTGATTCAGAGAGCCTTTTTGTAGTGGATGGTATTTTAGGCACTAGTATTAGAACCAATTTTTGTGGTGGTCATACTATGAGGATAGGTAAATACATGGAGGAAAACCCCTTACTGGGAACATTTTGCAGTAGGGGACAGAGGTTTCCTTTGGTCCTAATGTGTGACATCATATTGTTGAATTCTCTCAGATTTGTCAGGATGGGTTCAATCCAGAGGAGAAAGATTCTTACCAACCCTTTATCCTGTTCATGTCTGAGTGATTACACTCTGTGGTGACGATAGATTGTAAATTGGACATCTCAGTGATCAGGTGTGTGTATCCTTTGAGCAATGCCTTGTAAATGACATTTTATATGAGAGTACTCCAGCATAATTATGACTATATTCTGAGTCATACTAATGATTTTTGAATGTTTTGTATTATGAAATGCTTTAGTCACTTATCATTCTTAGAAAAATCTCACCAACTAATGTCCTCAGGCAGAGTTAGCAGCCTTTTTGCTCTTCTACAATTTTGAGTTTGTTTTCGTAAGTAGAGAGAGAGAGAACTGCTCTCCCCCACCCAAGTATCCTGCCATCATAGGAGGAGGATGCAATAAGTTCTGATTCTCCTTTCAGCACCAGGAACAGAATTAATCTTACTTATATGTGGAAGACCTGGTTTATATGATATAATTTGAGAAGACCTCAGAAAAAATACCTCTGCCTCCAGTTCTACCACAATAATGTATGAAATGTCTACAAAACTATTAATAAATAACTAAGCACTCAAGACTCCTGCTAAAATATAAATGTTACTCAAGGCCCTGGCAAAAAATAGGAAATAATAACAAGTAAGTTTCAGTAGAGCAAAGAATCCCAGGAAAGGGCGGAAACTTGGAAAAAACAGGCTAATTTGGGGTGGGCTGGATTTAAAGTAAGTCTATAACAGACTGAGCTGTTACGTAAAATGAAGACATAGTATGGGGGTAGCCTGTGGACCATGAGGTCTGGATTCTTGTTCCAATCCTGCTCAGAGGCTTTTGGCTTTGCTCTCACCCCATCTTATCTTCTTCAGGTCATACCCTCTATCTCATCTTCAGTATCTCTATTTCTGCCAATTCTTTTATCACTGTGGACCTTCTAAGATCTAGTCCATCCTTTAAAATTAAACAAAGCAAAGTAAAATCTTCATTTAACCATGTCATCTATTCAAATTCTAAATCTCTTTTCATTTTTACAGTCAATCTCCTAGAAGGAATCCTCTACCATAACTGCTTCTACTTCATTACATCTTATTTTTCTACCTTTGCAATCTGACTTTTAACCATCATCACTCAAGTGAACTTTGTGATTATGTGGATCTCCATCTCCTCCAAACTCTAACTTTCCTTTTTAGGATGATATTCTCTCATTTGTCCTTCCTGTCTGACTACTTATCTTAAGCCTGTTTTGGGGGGTGGCTGGTAATGACTTTCGTGATGCTCCCATACCAAACCACAAAGAAACTGTCTTCCTCATTTTTCCTCTTCATAGCTAGGAGCCTAGTCCTCTTGAATGATCATGGGCAAATCCAGTGCAAAATGAGGCCATTGAAGGCTGAAAGCAGGGAAATCAAATCAATTTAAGAAGGAAGGGAGTAGAAAGAAAAGAGAAATAGGAGAAGAGGAAAGGGAAGGGTGTCAGAAATTTCATCAACTCCCAATTTCCCCCAAAGTGAATCTTGTGTTTTACAACTCTTATTGGAGTTTCATTTATCAACAGCTAATTTAGCATAATGGATTTTCTTTTTAAAAGGATTTTTTGAACCTCTAAGCTTCTGTTTCTTGTTTCTATCTTCACAGCCTTAATATGGCCCCCTGCAGTGAATCAGGCAAGGAAAACTAGTTTTCTGTCTTAAACAAAGAAGGATATTGCATTGTGTAAGAAAGCTATCTTGGGTTGGGAGGAAGGGTTGTATATAGTCAAGATTGGCTACTGGGCCCGATTATTCTTCAAGTAGAAAAGAAAAAGAAAAGCTCTCTCTCTGTCTCTGTCTCTCTTTCTCTCTCTCAGCTTCTCTTCTAAGCCAGACTTCCTTTTTGAATTCTTAGCCTATGTTCAATAAGGACTGCTAGAATATGAAATGACGTTTCTGGGACATGCTGTCATGTTAACTGATTTTTGCTTAACAACATTACTAATTCTTATTGCTGCTGCTACTTCTTTTTATCATGATGAGCACTTTGAATGGATTTCAGGGGTCAACACTTTTCTGATGCAAAGCATCCCCACTGGTAATGCAGGGTCAGCCTGTTGGAGCAGACCTGCTCCTTTATAGGCTGACTGAGTCAAGCCTCTGAGCAACACCAATGTCTTAGAAAAAGATGACCAGGTAATCATATACGTGACATGATTCTAGGAGCCCAAGGAGTTCACAGATTGTAAAATCATAATAGCAAAGATCTAAAGCTGGTAAGGACCTTAGAGGTCTTTAAGTGTGATGCCCGCATTTAGTACATTAGGAAACTGAGGTTTGGAGAGGCTAGCTTACTCACAGACTGTAAATATTTGAGGCAGGATTTGAAACTAGATCATCCTGGCTCCTCTTTATTCATTGTCCCATGCTGTCTCTCAGACCTCAAGGTGTTGGTGGTGAATCCATCGCACTGTACGAAACACCCCAGATTCCATATGCTCATGATAGTGGGTTAGTGTTATTGTCTTTGTATAGGATAAATTCCACATTCCATACATGGCACAGAGTGTGGTGACTACCTGCCAACAATACTGTTTCACAGTTGGCCACAATAATTGTCTGCTTCGCTCTTGACTACACTCACTCTGGGACTTCTTTGGCTCTTCCTTGTCAATTATTTTGCCTCTTTCTTTACTCTTTTCTCCTCCTTTCTCAACCCCTTTCAAGCATTTGTTTATGTAAGAATTCTAAGAGAAACCAAGTGGGCTAAATCTCAAGAGTTAACCGTCAAGCTGAGTTAATTTAGGGACCCTGTATGTTCTCCCTTCATCTGGAGAGAGATCTCCTTCCTCAGTATTTCCCATTTCCAGCTTGTTGATCCTCTCCAATCGTTTTGCCCCTGATTTTCTGATCTCACTTCTCTTTTGTTGCCTCTGTTCCCCTCTGGATCCTAATCCAGTTTCTCCACTGAACTTGGACTCGCGACCCTCAATGTATTCTTGTTTCTGTGCTTGAGCTTTTGCTTTTGCCCTATTTCACTTTGGATTGAGCCCTCTAACAAAAATGGCTTCCAACACTGCTCAGAGAGTAATTTGTATCCTGACTTGTCAGGAAATGAGAGGCAGTGTGATGTAGTAGATGGCCTTAAAGCCAGGAAACCCAAGTTCAAGCCTAACCTCTGAAACTGCTGGTTGTTTGACCCTGGGCAAGATAATTAACCTCTAAGTGCTCTAGGCAAGTCTCTAACACTAAGAGTTCTTTCACCTTGGTGTTCCCAGTACCAATGAAATCTCAAGTCTGATCCCTATCTGTCCCTGTGACAGGAAATGAACAAGTAGGTATGACACCGAGCTGACTTGAGAATTTGATAAGTGAATTTAGTCTTACAGATGAAGGTGAAATACTTTCTGACTCATAGACATTTCTCACCATACTGGCCAATATTCAGGCTGCTCAGCCTGAGCTAGATGGAGATACCACCAACAACAAACCACCACCACCACCGACCCCTCTTGTGATGTTCTAATAGCTTCAGCCCCTGGCCATGTGTCTGCCTACCAGCATAAATTAAAGGACAAACAAGGGATCCCTATTTGCAGTATTAGGATCTAGATTTTGACTCTGAATCAGAAAAATGTAATAGTCAAATACCTTTAGCTTTTGATGGGTAGAAACAGAAAAAATAAGAAACAACCAATGACAGTTTATTTGCCAGACACCAGAAATGCTTTCTGAAAGTCAGAAACAACCCTTTAAGGGTGTCTCTGATTCAAAAACAAAACCAAACCAACCAGTCAAAAGAAAAAAAAAGCAACTATTTAGGGACTGGACTGGATCAAAACAAAACTATGAAATATGTCTTTTCTGTTCTCCCACCCACCTCATATTTCAGGATTTCTGTCTCTTCTCCTGGTACCCCTTTTCTCTTACCCTAGGTCCCATTTCCTTAAATGTTTAAATCTCATCTGGTTGCTAATTTATGTCCCCTCTCAGGGTCATTTTAATTTTAATACAGGACAAGAAAAAGTCTCTTGAGATTGAATGATAGGAGCTGTGACGCATTAAAGTGCTCTTTTGGGTCAAGAACCAAAGACCTTGTCCCAAACCATACTCTCTCCTAGGCTGCTTGCAAGGTCAGCCTAGCCTAACAGAACTAAAATTGACTGTTTCAGAGCATACTAAGCAGGACCAAAGAATCCCTCAGGTTTAGTCATGCTTCCTGGATTCATCCTCAGGGTTAGCAGATAGAGGTAGGAAGCAAGGTATGATGAAACAGCAAATAGTCTCTTTCAAGTCTCCAAGGAGTAGAAGTGGAGAGAACTCTCTTACCATAGACCACAATACCTGAGAGCAGTAATAATTAAGGAGATAATTCAGGGAGGAAAAGGAAGAACTTAGAGTAACTATTACTAGGGAATGGGGTAAAGTGCAATAGCTGGAAGAATTATGAAAAACAAGGAAAACGCAGTTAAAACACTGACCCACTATTAACAGGTCATTCATTGTGGGTCTGAGGAGCGCTACTGTGGGATTGGTAAAGGGAATAAATCAAATGTGTCAAATAGTAAAGTAGGCAGGATCAGGTAGAATTTGAGGGCCATTCGATCCCAAATGTATGAGGAAAACAGTGTCTCACAGCAGAAAGAACGCAGGATTCAGAGACAGATGACCCTGGATTTAAATCCTAGTTTTTGTCTTATCCATGTGATTTTGAGTGAGTCATTTCATTTTTTTAAGACTCAGTTTCCCTCATTGTGAAAGAAACAGATTAGGCTAGATGGGAGCTAAGCAATATGATCCTCTGTATTTACACTGATTGATCCAACCCAGAGCCTACCCCAGAGCCATCTTTGTGAAACAGCTGCTCAAGGTTGGGGGTCCGTGGATGGCTGACTGTGACCTCAAATAATCCTATGACCAAACCAACGGAGCTAAACAATCCCACAGATAGTTATAACTTTTGGAAGGGGAATGAGTAAATTAGAGCCAGATGACAGAAAGAAAGCTTAGCTAAATAAATAAATGGGAAAATGCCATTCAAAAGCAGACCTGGAATGTACCAATTTAGGCAGTCTAAATGAAATATGTCAGTAGGATCCTTTGAATGAAAAAAATTGGATACCTCCTGCTATCCTAAACAACAACATTGTTGACTTGATCCGATTCCTAAAAGCCTCCAAGAATCTAAAGCATCCAGGCGGTTCTTGATTCAGCTGAGAAAATACAACTTCTGCATGTATTCCCCAATCCTAAGAACTATCCAGAAGAAAATCTGTTTCCAACTAGAACATAGATTGACCCAGTGGGTTGAAAGAGTGGGCCAGGCCTTGAAGAAAGGAAAAAAAATTCTTCAGTTCATCTGCTGTGATTCCTATCCTAAGGCAAAACCGGAAGCTTATGTGCTAAAAGACATTCAGTTACAGAGCATTTCATGCTCTCACCTAGTCAACATGCTCACCTTCCTGTAAGGGCAAGTAAAATAGAATCTTTTGGTGTTTTTGTTTTAGTATAATCAAGAAGTATAATGCCTCTATTTGAATGTGAATAAGGATGATCTTTCCCACCTATTGTCAGGCCTGGGGAGATTTTTAGGAAGGTGTACACCTTTTGTTGATGAGACATTGGTTCTCAAGGGACATGATATCCTTTGGCTCTAAAAAGTGTATAAGGAGCTATGAGTTTTATTTTGGGGCTTACTGACTGGAGGTGCTTATTTGGTCCGATGAGGACTCTGGGAAGCCACTTTGAAAACCCAGATGTCGGTGCTTCCCTCTCTGGTGACTGTGGTCAGACACTTGAGGTCCAACTGTCTGTTGAATTCAGGCAGAGGAATCTTGTATGTTGATCTTTGATTTCTCTGTATTTTCTTTGAAGTTCAGGGTGCTGACTCCTCTGAACTAGATGAATACTTGGTTAAAGAAACGATACATGTGCTTGATTAAAGTGATTGTTAACACCTCAAAAGTTGCCTTTTCTTTTACGAATGCTCAGCATTAAGCAAGGTGCTGTTAGGCATACTAAAGACTTTGAGAAAAGCCTTCACCCCAATAATTGTGCAGTTTCCTTGGGTGTATAAGCCCAACATCTAAAACTAGTAGAGACAAACACAAATGGACCATAGTAAAAGGTCAAAGAAAGAGAAGATGGCCCATGGTAGTCAGGAAAGACTTTTGGGTTTACCTTGAATTGACCTTTGGGGAACTTGGAGGATTTTAGGACAATTTGAGGGAAGAGGGATTAGGGATTGTATATGATACATACCTTCTTTGGAGATCTGAGCTATTTGAGTTGTACTTCCAATGGCCAAGTCACCTGATAAGAATAGTACTGTAGGTCTTGGTCCCCATGCCCAAGTCGCTGGACATGTTGTTTCCAACTGTGTATTATTCTTAACAAAGATGGCTATTTGTGTGATTTTCACTTCTCTAGGCTTTGGTTTTCTCTTATATAAATTATAAAATGAAGGGACTGAACTCAGTGATCTCTAAGGTCCTTTGCAGTTTTTCTTTTTAGGTATAATAAACCTTAGATTTAGTTAACTTTATTTTAGAATATTTGGATTTATATAAAGCAGTACTTAAAATATAATGAACTTACAGGGAGATGGTATGTTATATTAGCTTATGTTGTTCTAAATGAGTTGTTGGACACTACAGGGCCAAGAGTAGGGTAGAAAAGATTCCTGTTCATGTCACAGAAACTTTGCCTTGACCTCTAATCTTTCCTTCTTCATTCCAGATAAGAGGACCCTGAGTTGATTTAATTTCCCTTTGGGAATACATCTAGTTGCAAACAAGTATATTGGGCAGTAATATGTCTTTCTGATACCTATCCACACAACCCTGTATGATTCTTCTCCCTGGTTTATATCTGTGAAAAGTCTGTAATGTCCATAGGGCTGGTGCTTCACTCCAGAAAATGACAAAAGGGACAGAAAGGAGGCAGAGAGGCTCACACAAAAATTATTGTTGAAGATCAGTGACTCACTCTATGGGCTACAGAGATACTCTGAGAGACTCTGGTTAAAGAACGCAAAAATTCCAATACTAAGGAAGATTATCTTTTGTCCTCCCAGATGTTCTTGGTAGAAGACTCTTATTTCTAAAAATTTGACACCTGGTATGAGTCAGATTTGTCAGCAAGGTTATAATATAGGCTTTGAAGTTGGACTATTTCTGGTGCTTGGGGATTTGAAGGCATCATAGCCCCAATCTGAGGCTCACTATTGATGGCTTTGCATACAGACCTATCACTGGCAAAGCAAAGCAGAATTCAGTCACCGTGAAAATGAGCATGACTGATAAAATGCCATCGATACATCTTGAAACTATTATACACAATTCTTTGTTGAAAAAATAAGGCAATTGTTTATTAATTAAGAAGTTTATGGAGATGAGAATGATCCCAATCAGGTCCCCTAGGGATGAGGGGATATTCATGGCCTCACTGCTTTGGACCAGAGTTTTTCTGCCTTTTTTCCTAGCTGCTACTGAAATGGATCCAGAAATCATAAACAATAACGCTCTTCAGAACGGATATTTATTGAATATGACAAAGAACATTTCACATGGTAACAGGCAAAAAAATTATTTCAAGGAACATGTCCATTACACTGAGCAAGATCTGAGTGACCCCAAGGACTATGGGTTCTCCCTTCAGGAATTTCTTTGGTGGAGGGTCAGGGAGGAGGAGTGCCTTTAGGTTGAAAGGGAGATGCCAGCATCCCAGGCTGTCCAATGTGGACACTGGACATATGGTACCCCACTGATGAACCATCATGAAGATGGCATTAATGACTCTGTGATTATCATCTCATTGGACATGGTTCTCTTAGTTGCTTCTCTCAGAGTTAAACACCTTTGTGGTTCTAAGCCTTAGGATGTTGTCTTGGCCCAGGATTTAATCTATACTTCCTGCAATGGTCTAGAGTAGGACTAGCCTAGTGCCCTTTGAAAATCTGCCTGACATAACAGCAGTGGGCCTAGTCTATATTGTGGAGGTAGATCATAGATCTGGAGGTGAAAAGGACTTCAGAAATACAGAGTATCCCCTCTTATGGTCCAGACTTGGGGGAAAGTGGAATATATCATCTATCACTCAAAAAATAACTTATTTTTCTTATGATGCTGGAAGATTGACCAATCATATCCTCTATCTGTGTGCCAAATCTCCTACCAGATGGGATATGCTCCAATTTTCTTTGACCTGTTAATATCTACACACGAGCCTCCTGTCCTTTAGTTGTAACTAATGAATTAGAACCTGAGTGCTTGGGGTTATAAATTCCAATGAGTTCATCCTATTTTGCCTCTGAGTACTAGTTCCATAATAAGTTTACAAGTGAACAAAGCCTTTCAAAACAAACATAGTGCATGGGTCATTTGATGATTTCTAACAGCACCCTCCGAAATAAATCCAAGGGTAGCGAGGCCTCTGGCCAAGTCATGATTTTCTCTTATGGAGTTCTTCTGCCACCTGCTGACAGAATAACTTCATTACATCTCACAATAGATTTATATATATATATATATATATATATATATATTACTAGCTGTATTTATTTTCTTTTCCCAAAGTAACTATGAGTACATAGAAAGGATGTATGATTTAAATACTTTGAATAAATCAAAATGGAATGAGCAGGACATTTATTTTTAAATTTATTTTTTTAAAAATTGTATGTAAATATGTTTGGGTCCAAACTTGTTTCATTAATGTGTAGAATTCCTAGTATGGAATCTACCTCTACAAATGCAGATAAGCAATTTTCTGTCACATGTAGTCTGATAGTTGATAAATATTTATTAAATATCTACTTTATTCCAGGCTGGAATACAAAGGCAAGTTGTTTTCAAGTAGGTCAAGTTTTCAACACCTACAGACAGACGGGTTATATACAGGATGAGTTGGAGACATTCACAGAAGGAAGGCCCTGGCATTAATGAAGTGGGGAAAGCTTCTTGTAGGAGGTGGGACTTTAATTGGGATTTAAAGGAAACCAGTGAAGTCAGGAGAGAGAGAAAATTTCAAGCATGGGGGGGACAGTCAGTGAAGAGGCTTAGAGTCTGGAGATGGAGAGTCTTGTATGAGAAATTGTAAGGAGGCAGTTTTCCTGAAGGCATGGAGAAGTTCAGTGATTTGTCCAAAATTACCTAGCCAGCATGTATCAGAGGCAGGGACTAAATGCCGATGTTACTGATTCCAAGGCTGCACTCCATTCACTACGCCAGAGATTTCTTTTTAGCATGAAAATTATTCACATCACAAGATTTTATTTGGGGGCTTCCCTTTTAAGCTGCTTGTTCTTTTTTGTTTGTTAATACTGTAAGTGTTTATAATACATTTTTAAAATTGTTACTATTGGTCAATAACATTTTGAAAAAGTTAATCTTTCTGTGGGCATCCTCTCTGAATATGAATGATTGATTATATAATTAATGAATTGAGATTATGAAGAATTATGTGTGTTTGTTTTTTAAAAAAAAAAACAAAACAGCTCTACAAAGTAGCTTACATTGACAAAAGCCTCTCCCCACAATAACCCTATGAAATAGGGGGTATTGAAAATGGTGACCTCCAATTTACATTTAAGGAAACTGAGACCCAGAGATATGAAGTAATTGACTTGCCAAAGTCACATAGCAACTCAGCAATGGCTAAGACTCCAACTCTGGTCTTCTGTTACTGCCACTATTCTACATTAACCACAGAAAATGACGCCAAATAAAGCTTTATTGGTTATTTGCTCATCATAACTCTGACTTCAACACCAATCTTTCTCTCGAATACAAATGACAAGTGATAAAATACAGTCCCTTGATTTTCTCCTAAGGCATTGCACACTACATTGTGTACATGCAGTAGATGTTTAATGAACTAATTTCATCACATTCAACATGATTTCACTTGTGTGAGGACAGAGAAAGGATGTGAGGCAAGTTCATGAAGTAAAATGAAGAATGGTCAGGAACAGAAGGAGAGGAGGTGGGGAAAGGGAGGAGGAACCCAGTGGGATTATAGATTTAGAACCAATGATGAAGAAACTAAACCCCAGAGAGACTAAGGGACTTGTCCAAGTTTACACAGGTAGTGTCAGATGTAGAATTTGAACCCAAATCCTTAGATTAGATAGCTGGTGCTCTTTGCACGCTGCCAGGATCAAATATAAAATCCTGTTCCTGCTTTTTTAGTCTAATCAACACTTTGTTCAGTCATGTCTGACCCCTGTCCATGGGGTTTTCTTGGTAAAGATACTTCCTTCTCCAACGTGTGTGTGTGCGCGCGCGCGCGTGTTCGTCCGTCCGTTGCTGAAGATCATGCCATCAGAGAAATAATGACATGACTTGCACTTGACTTTGTTTTGAGTGAGGGAGGACTGTGCACGTCACCAGTCTCACTTCTCCTCCAGAGCCATCTGAGTCCAGTGACCAGATATATTCATCAGGATGACTGGTGATGACCCAGGATGATTGGAGTTAAGTGACTTGCCCAAGGTCACACAGCTAGTGAGAGCCTGAGATGAGGTTTGAACTCAGGTCCTCCTGACTCCTGCACTGGTGTTCTATCCACTGCACCACCTAGTTGCCTCTTCCTTCTTCAGTGGATTAAGGCAAAGAGAGGTTAAATGACTTTCCCAGGTTCCCACTGTTGGTAAATGTCTGAGGCTGGATTTCAACTCTGGTCTTCCTGATTACAGTCCCAGTGCACCACCCATTGAGCCACCTAGCTGCCGCCCTACAACTTAGCCCCGCTGCTGGATAAAGTGACACAGTCGTCCTTGCTGATTCTCCATATGATGCTATCGCTTGACTCAGTGTTTTCACTGACTCTTGCCCTTCTCATCATCTCTGCTTTCTGGCTTCTCTGACTTCCTTCAAATGTCAATTAAAGTCCCATCCTCTACAAAAACCCTTTCCCAGTCCTCAAAGAATCTTCTATGTAGCTTGTTTGCATGTTGTCTCCTCCATTTAATTGTGAATTCCTTGAGAGCAGGGACTGCTGATTTTGTGTTTTAGGTTTTATTGTCTATCTTAATATCCCCAGTGAGTAGCACAGTGCCTGCCACACAGAAGATAATTAATAAATGCTGTTTGCCTAAATGCTAGTTGGCTGTCAGCTGAATGAGGGGATAATGAAAAACATTCCCATGAAACAATCTTTCAATACCCCCTAATAAGTACTAGCCTTAAGATATGATGTAAACAGTAGAAAAAGGAAAATCACAAAAATTAAAACATCACGCTGCTTTGTCATATTTTTATTTCACAGTTCATTGATATAAATTTATGATTTAATAAATACTATACATTGCTTTATGAATTGATCACAGAAAAGAATCCCCAGATTCCAAACAGGGACCTACAAGTTAAATATCTCTGAATAAACCAATAATTGAGGGATTTGTCATAAGAAAGCATAAATTATCATCTTCTGTCCTATTACTATTGCCAAGTTGAGCACCAGGCACATTTTAGAAGACAGATTTCACCACCTCCTTGTGGTGGCTTTCGTTTATAGCATATTGTTAGTACATGATCACATAACAGAATTTTGTCCAAGAAAAAAGGTAAAGACAAGGACAAGTTTGACTGAAGATCTAGTGTTTCTAGGCATGATTTTGCTTGGTTCATCTGACTTTATTTCCTTCCAATCTCTCCTCAATCTGGACTGTGATTAAGAATCATGTGATGTAGTAATAGAAATAGTTTAAGATGATCAACTGTGAATGACTTGGCTATTCTCAGTAATACAATGATGAACCTGAAGGATTCATGATGAAAAATGCTATCCATCCCCCAGAAAAAGGACTGGTGGCATTTGAATATAGATTGAAGCATTTTTTAACTTTCTTTATTTTCCTTCAGTTTTTGGGGGGAAGAGGGGTCTGTTTTCTTTTATGGCATGACTAATTGTTTTGTATGACTTCACATGTATAACCTATACCAAACTACTTGCCTTCTCAATGGGAGGAAGGGAGTAGGAGCAGGGAGGGAGAGAATTTGGAATTCAAAATTTTTAAAAATGAATGTTAAAATTGTTTTCACATATAATTGGGAAAAAATAAAATATTAATAGATTATTTTTAAAAATTATATGATGATTGAATATGTATAACCTGTATCAAATTGCCCTCAATTCCTTTCCTGGTTCTTGTGTTTTCTGTTTTTACCTCCACCTCATTTCTGAATCCATTATTGAACTCCTTTCTTCTACTTCTCATACATTTCACTTTGTCTCACTTTCAGTATCTAGGGGGGAGTTTGCACCCTGTAGGTGCTTATTGAATTGAATTTAGTTGCATTGCGTTAATTAAATGACTGCTATGTGCCAGGTACTGTGTGAAATGCTTCACAAATATTATTTTATCCTCACGACAACCAATAGGTGCTATTTTTATCTCCATTTTATAGATGAGGAAACTGAGACAAACAGAAAGAAGGTGAATGACTAGCTCAGGGTGACGGAGCCAGTTAAGTGTGAGGCTAGATTTGAACTCAGATCTTGACTCCAAATCCAGGGCTCTATCTACTCTGCCACCTATCTGCCTCTAATACTTATGTTTCTTTAACAGAATTCAACAATTACTTTTTAATAATTTATCTAATTGTTTTCAATGGGCATTGTTTCTCTTTCTGATTTATGAATATTTAAATCGAGTATTTTAGACTGAATAATCAAAAAATTCTGAAGACTGACATTTGGTGAAACATTGGATTTGTTGTCAGCTGTATCAGTATGTACGTAAAGAAAATGTGTCTCAAAAGGAAAAAAGGTCATATAAATTATAAAGTATGATAATCAATTATTGATAATATTAATTGCTTCATAATGAAACTAGTGTTATTTTATAGTTGTCTCTTCAGGAGGTAATATCCATAAATTCTTCCCATTTCATACGGCTTGAGATTCCTGTAAATTAAAGAATTAGACATAAATAACAATATGGAGCCTCATTTTAGTCATTTCTACATTTCTAATAAAGATAATTGAGGTTCCAATACCTTCCCTTGGCCCCCCCACCTTTAATTCAAAGTATTCCTCCTAGGAGATGAAGTGAAAAGTGTATGAGAGAGGTGATATGTTTTAAGATACAAATATGAATCACTTTTTGTGCTCTCCTGGATTTTTGCAGATTCACTCTGATATATTGATTAAATCATGCAGACTTGGGATACTTGAATTTTCCTGATTCCTCTATTAAATTGGAAATAAAACCTCCCCAAAGAAGCTATTTCAACATCAGTACTTTGACTTTGAAATTCCTTGACCCTGAACCCTCTAAAGACTTCATTTTACTTCAGCCACTTACCGGATAGGAATATCTTGGATTTCAAAACTTGGAACTGTTCTACCTCTAAAATCTCAGATTTGAACTTGGATCTTCCCTGCTGTGGCCACAAAGGCCACACTCCCAACGATTTCCACAGTTACATTTACTGAACCTACTTCTATCTGGAAGCTCACCAACTTCTAGTCTGTTAACTGCTTTCAGTTTTCTAAAAGAGGTAACATAAGTAAAGCACTTTTTAAAGTGCTGTATTAAGGCTAGTTCTCATTTCTATTATTATTCTAGATTCTTTAGTCTATTTCTATAATTACTTTCCTCAACCTGATTTCAGCTATTTTAATGCTACCCTCTGAAGCAACCCAGAATTCTTTGCCCCCTTGACCTTCGACTATGTCTACCAGGTTAATCCCAGGTCAGTTCTAGTGTCTGCTTTCTCTGCTCTTGCTGCTAGGCTACTGGTATTTTTTCAAGTAAAATGATTTTTCAAATTTTAAAATTATTAAGCAACTATTCTAGATTGTCCAGAAGCAGCCTGGCAGAGTGGATAGAGAACTGGTGTTGAAGCCATGAAGACTGATTCAAGTTCTGTTTGATATATATTGACCATGTGACCCCTGACTTCTCACTGTTCTAGGGAACTCTTTAAGACTTTAAGTTGCAGAGATGTTGTCAATCTGAATTGGTAGAGGAGTTTCCTCATCTGGAAGTTCCCAATACAAATGGAATCACACAGATCCACACTCTATCCCTGTTCCCCTTATACAACCAAGAAAATATACTGATTGGTTTCAATCCAATCCACCTGAGCCCTCACTACCATTCAGGGAATATTTTGTTCATCTCTTGTCAAGTACAGAATTTTCCTCAGTGTCTGTTCTAAACTTCTAACACCATTCTTAGCCTACCTAACTCTTGGTTAGGAAGACATTACCTCCTGTGTTACTAAAAATATTAAAACCATCTAGCTCAAAATTTCCAATGCTACTCTTTCTTTACATGCTGCCATATTCTTTTCACAGAACCAATAGTTATCTATATCTTTTTTAATCTTTCCCCCCACTCTTTCTTGGGGGCAAAAGGTGTTTCTTCTCTTTTCCAAAGCTAACCTTTCCATCTATGGCTTAGATTTCACCCTCTCCTTCTTATTCTGGGATCTAAACCCATCTGCTATACCTCTCCCCACCTCCCACCAATATCTTCAATCTCTCTCCACTGACTTTTTTTTTTTTGCTCTACCCACAAACAAGCTCGATTCTCTTCTTTCCTAAAAAAACAAAAAACAAAAACAAACAACCCTACCCCTTCAAATTCATTGAAACTACTCTCTTCAGGGTGACCTATGACCTAATAGAAAAATATAATGGTCTTTTCTCAGTCCTCATCCTTCTTGATCTCTCTCCAGTATTTGCTAGTGCTGACTAATCCTTCTTTCCTGAAATTCTCTTTTCCCTTGGCCTCCCTGGTGTTGCACTGCCTTGTTTGTCTACCCTGCCCCCCATCTCTCTGGTTCTTTTTATCTATATTTTTATTACTATTATTTCTTCTTCTGATTCCAGTCTCCTGGCTTCTAGTTCAACACTCTGACCATTATAATTTATTTCCCATCTCTCTTTCTCTAGTACTGCCTATTATCACTTCCACCAATGTCCTGAAAGGTATTCACTTCCCTTACAAGCATAATTTCTGCTTATATAATGTGAGTGGGATAGGAAAAAGTTGCACTTGTGCTATCTTGTTACATAGTAAAGATATTTTCCTAATTAATGGATCCCACAGAATGACTTACTGTGGAGTCATCTATCCTTGTTGCATCAAAAAGGACTTCCAGTTTGGTGGTGTTAAGGGAAGTTTTATTTGAAAATGGTTCCAAAACCTAGGGAAGAAGTTGACATAGGGTAAGTATTTTTTAAATTGCTCCTGCATTGGTAGGGTGTGCACACCAGCTGACCCTCAATTACACACAAGATAGAGTGTTATTTTTAGAATAATTATAGCATTCCTTAGTCTGTACACCAGAGAGTTGTACAATGTCAAGTAATTACTGTAAATTTTTTTCTTTTATCATGATTGATATAAGAAGAAACAGATATACCAGATTTTAAGTAAACCTGATGCATCTTTAAGAACCCAGAGTTGCCTCCATAGCATGATTGAGCATCAGACAAAGACTTGGAAGAGTTCTGGAATATTATTATGGTCTAAAGGTATCATCCAGGGTATTTGAAAAAGAGTTCTTGGTGGGGAGGGGTCCTAATGGAAACTTTGAAGGATAACAGTCCTTGCATTTTTCAGGAAATGTGTTGGTTGATGAAGGGCAATTTACTCTTCATTGGAATTTGTTTTGCAATATACAAAGAACAAAGGTGCCTCTTTCCAAATTTTTGGATTATGAAATCTAAAACTATACCACCAAATGGAATATTCTATATAGATTTCTGTTGAGTTTATATTTAGAATGTAACAGAATCAGGAAACAGAAAAGAGGTATCTCCCTTAATTTATCCCCCACCCCCTTAGCTTGCACAAGATGCCTGCCAAAATTCATGAGCAGGCTAAGTAGATCTCCATCAGTCCCAGTCTCCTTGTTCTTTATCTTTTCATCAACTTATTCCCACAAACCCCACTCATGGTATTCTCTCCCCTAGTGTATCCAGTGCCTTTAAACTCTCTATCTGTCTTCCAACATCAAAAACTGCTTTCTGGGAAAACAAAACCAAATGTGATTTTCAGGGAAAAATAACAACAAATAATGAAACTAATTCATACTACGGTATAAATGAGTGATAGCTTAAATCATGACCTTTTAATGGGTGAACAAAGCCCTTTCAAAGGACAAAAAGGTCTAAGAGAAGAGTTTCAAATGTTAGTCAGTAGATGAAACTCAAAGGATTGTGGATGGTCTTAGAACCTTCCCAGCGTTCTAAAACCAAAATACATAGGCAAGCAAATACTGTGCCTTTATATACGGCTAGGCCTGTGACTGTACCTCTAAATGCCATTAGGAGAAGATGATTTTCATACTTACAAATGATGGTAAATATCGGGATCACGCTGGAGTCGAGTTTGGTATCCTATGTATAAGTCATCCCAGAGCAACCCATGCTTCACCACATATCTGATAACACCAACCCGGCTCCTTATCTGGAATGGACAATAGAACAGCGCTGTAGATGCCAACATCTGGGTACAGACCACCACAACTTCAATAACCTTGAAGCAACAGCCATTAGTGGCAGGGGAATGCACAGTGTAGTAAGATATACACCCACATGTATGAGGCAATCTTCTCTCTCCCTTCTACTATCTCTTCAACAAAGTATGAAATTCCCTTTGAAAAGATGTGAGTTGGTCTAGTTCTAAACACTACTGCTGAGCAGCCTTTTATTCTGGCATTGGTGGTAAAGTTCACAGATGCAGACTTACTAAAGCAAGGAGTCACATGAAGTTAATAGCATTTTTATGTTATACTTCACATACTTGAGCTGGATCTTGGGTTCAGCCTTCAGAGGGAGATGGGACATTCACTGAAATAGGGAGATGAGAAGTGAAGGGCAGATCTCTGCCTCCTTAGGGAGAATGAGACAGGATAATAACAAATAGAAAACAGTCTCACTCACCAAGAACCCAGATAGAGACAGGAGGAAGTACCCTGAGATTCAGAGCCAAGACAGAGTGAGTTCCCTAGAGAGAAGTCTGGGAATCTATGTACTTCTGTAACAGTCAAGGTCTGAAGATAAGACAACCTAGGCTTTTCCCTTCTCTGGTACTCCAAACTCACACGGACTATATGTGGTAGAGTGGTGGTGGAGAGGAGAGGACTATTTGAGGTCAAGAATTGTTTTGACCATTTTTGTGATTGGGTATGAATTTTTTGCATTTTCAATCAGGTTAAAAAAAACCTCTATTCATAAAGGGAGGAAAACAGAAAGACAAATGGAGAAATAGAGGTAGGAAAAAATAGAGAGAAAGGGATTGAGGGAGACAGAGGAGCAGAGCTGAGAAAGAAAGAAAGAAAGAAAGAAAGAAAGAAAGAAAGAAAGAAAAAAGAAAGGAAAGAAGGAAGGAAGAAAGGAGGGAAGGAAGGAAGAAAGGAAGGAAGGAAAAAGAAAGGAAGGAAGGAAGAAAAAAGAAAGGAAGGAAGAAGAAAGGAAGGAAGGAAGAAGAAAGAAAGGAAGGAAGGAAGAAGGAAGGAAGGAAGAAGAAAGGAAGGAAGGAAGAAGAAAGAAAAAAGAAAGAAAGAAACAACTGTTTGAGAGCCTGGCATGGGAAAAGCTCGTTGGTGGTTTCTGGGATCACTGGTGGTCCTCTCTCTTGTAGACAGAACCAAGAATTTGGAGACAACAATTGCTGACTTCAGCAGCGGTGGTGAACTGGACATGGAGGCAACTAAGGGGCCAAGTCAGGCAGTGAGGATCACATCCTCGACCAGAATTACTGAGAATCAATAAGCTCTTTCCCTCATTTCTTTAATTCATGGGGGTGTAGGGAGGAGAAGATAGGAAGGTGAAAGCCCTTCCTTCTCCCTTTCTTCTTTATGAGCTAAGACATTTCTCTATCCAAATTAAAGATCTAGAACGAGCAGTAGTGTTGGGGGAAGAGTTTGTATTTCTTTTGCTGACTTCTATCTTAATTTCATGTTATTAAAAGTTTTATGATAAATATATTAAATGCATCTATGAGTACCGAGAGAAAAGACCTGAGATAGTGGAATTCATCTAAGAGGTAGGAGCACTAAGTGAAATATAAATAGTAAATTTCATGTTTTCACATTTCATTTCATCCCTCTGTAGACTGAACTCTCCCACCCAAAAGCTAAATAAATCTGCCATTGAGCTAAGGTTGGAGTCCTGTTGCTACAGCTGGGGTAAGAAGAGTAGCCCAAGTAATAGTAGACTTGCCCTCTAATGGCCACTTGGGTTACTGCAGCCCGTTAAAAAAAAGCAAAAACCAATCAATCAAGGAGTATTTATTAAGTGCTAGGCACTGAAGATATGGATAAAATGAATGAAACAATCTCTACTCATAATAGATTCCTTGCATGTACTTCCATGTACATACAAAAAGATGTAGGTCAATGAGTTGGAGAAGGAAATGGCAAATCATGCCAGTATCTCTGCCAAGTAAACCCTAAATGGATCATGAAGCATCAGGCACAACTTAATTAGCAATAACCACAACTTTCTTTCCTAGAAAGTGTGAGGCATGAAAAGTCTCTTCCTCCTTTGTAAATAGTTTTGGTTCTTTGATGCTACCATAAAATTTTACACATTTCTTAACACCCAATGGCAGCTTAACTTAATGTTTTATAAGGAGAGTCTACTTTCATTGCAATAAATTTTCTAACAATCCCAGCTTAGGTAATTTTTGTGGGGGAAGGGTTTGTTTTAACATGTGTTAAAAGCAGACAGGTCAGATGGCCACAGAATATTTACATTTGCTTCCCCATTTTTATATCATTTCAATAGGATATTTACTAATTGTGACCTTGGCCAAGGCCAAAGGAAGTACATTTTCAAGTGTACTGAAATTTAGGATTGTAAAATTCTGCAGAAAGTAGGTCAAAAGCACTGGCAGGATTGACCATGGTTAACTCATTTGGGCTAAACTATAACAACTCCATAAAAGGAGTGAGGAATATTTTATGAACTCCTCACTTTATGCCAAATGATAATGATGATGGCGCAAAAAATATCTACCCAGAGGCACAGATTTACAGTTCATGTTTGGGGAGTATTAAACTAGATATGGGTTAAGGTTAAGAGCAGATTAGGAAAAAAATCATGAGAAAATCACACAGGGAGAATGATGGTTAGCATTTCTGGAAAGTACATGGTAAATATTAAAATGCTTTACAAATGTCAGTTTTTAATCAAGTCAAGAATCAGGTCAAATTCTATTACTGAGGCAATATTTCTAATAGGATAAGTTCCTGGGGAGAATTAGAAGGAGGGATAGTCTGAGAACTTGGGGAAAATATTATATATCGTTTCCACGTGAGTGACGGATTTGGAGGTGTTAGTCATTTTGCTTTTATGGTATGTCAAGTCTATTCACAATGTTGCTTCCTATTTTTTCATAGATGTATAAAGGAGCAGAGGGGAGACTTTTCAACTGACTTTGGTATTCAAGAAACTCCTTCATAGAAAGCTGGACCCTGGAATGGGAAGGCAAGTTTTATTTTCTTACTGGGTTTTCCTAGGCACTAGAGAATTCTAGATGGGCCTCAGCCATCACACTTCCCTGGAGCTGGCATTTGGGAAATGGAAATAATTCAATACAGAGTACAGCAGCCTTCCCCTAAAGACTGTCTTAAGGATGATCTCAACACCATCCAAAGATCTTTATAATAAAAAATTTTTAAATGACAATAGCACCTATCTAGCACTTTAAGGTTTGCAAATAGCTTAAAAATATTATCTCACCTTATTCTCATAATAACCCTGGGAGGTAGGTGTTGTTAATATTCCCATTTTACAGATGAGGAAACTGAGGCAAAAGACTTGCTCAAGGTCACACAACTTGTGTTTGTGGCTACATTTGAATCCAGGTCTTCCTGATTCCAGGTCCAGCAGTTGTATCAACTCTGCCACCTAGCTATCTTATTTATCTAGAATAATCATAAATAACATCACCTTCTATTTGTACATTATTTTGGAATTTACAAGGAACTTTCACCTACTCCTCTGATCCTTAAAGCAATCCTGTGAAATTGGCAGGATAGATATTAACATCCCTTATTTACAGAAGAACAGTCTTGGAGAAGTTAGGTCAAGAAGTTAGGTCATTTGTCCAAGGCCCCATAACCAAGTGTAAACATTCACCAGGTTGTGCTCCTAGGGATAAGCTGAGTTGGAATTAAGCTAATTACTACCCAGGGGTAGGGGGAAGAACTATTCAGTTGCATGCTAATAACTTTGCAATAAATATAAACGAGAGATGGAACCAAGAGGCCTGAATGCTGAGAAATACTCAGGGAAGAAATAGGAGGAGTTTTGATTCCAGCCAGGCTCACTAAATGAGAGAGAGTAGAATGTGAACAGGAGGTCCTGTTTTCTTATGTTAAATTAGAATCTGGCTTTGCCTTGGAGGAGAGCTGACCGTCATACTTGTCAGATATCTCTGGCTTTGGTCAACAAGTATTTCTTTAGTGCCTATTTTGTGCCAAGCATTGTGCAAAATGCTGGGGATACAAAGAAAGGCAAAAACATAGTCCTGCCCTCAAGGAGCTCACTTTCTAATCTCCATGGGGCTACATGTGGTAGAGAGCAAGAAGCCATGACTGGAATGGGTAGCAGACTTAATAAGAGGTAGATTATTTAATAATAAGGAGTTCTATTCCCATGTTTTTCCCACCAAACCACAACACCTTTCTTTTCTTAATGAGAGGAAGGGATAAGGGAAACATTAACACTAAGAGAATCATTTCTAAAACCCTGGTTTGATGAGAAATTAATCAGTTTGTTCAGATCTAGTCTAGAGGCAGTATGCATGGTGGTTAGAGACAGCTTTGGTGTCAGGAAGGCCTGATCTCAAATCTTGCTTCTGGCATATACTGACTGTGTGAACAAAAGCAAGTCAGTTATCTCCCAGTGACCCTGGATAGCTCTCAGACCAAAAGCCGCAGAGCAGATAAACACCCCATAGGAAGGAAAGCAAACACAAAAAATAGGCAAAATAAAAACGAAGCTATTACTGGGGGAGCAGAGACAGACACTAACAACTGACTAGACTGAAACAGGTTTTGATCTAAAATGGGGGTGCCTGATGACCCCTTGGAATGCAGCAGTCTCTTGAGATCTTCAAAAATAATTTTTAAAGATGTAATAAATAAATAACAATTTAATTTCAAATAGCATATATCTATCTATCTGTCTGTCTATCTGTCTATCCATCTATCTATTTGCTTTTACCTTTGCATCTAGCTCCTAAAATAGGATCTGAAACAGCAGGCTTTTAAAAATGCTTATTGAATTCAGTTGTTGAATGGAAAATATGCAAACGGCCTTTTCAGTTGGGGTTTCCTTCCTCCCTCATATGTTGCAGCTTCCTGTTCCTCATGAAGTAAAATAAAGTATAAAGACAAAATATTAAAATATCACCAGAATCAGGTGAGGGTTAAAAGTTTAAAAAAATGCAGTGGTCAACCCAGCTAGCTGGTGTCCTCAGGCAATTTGAGGAGTTGATGCTGGGTTTTTGTTTTATTTTTTTTTGGTGGAGGTCCTGGTTGGTAGAATTCTACAGGAAGCTGAACAAAGTCCTTGGTCACTGGTTTAATACCTCTATAGGAGACTCACAGACAAAAAACCCAGAGCTCCAATTTCAAGGTCAGAAAGTTTGGCAAGTAGCAACTCTAGCCAAGGATTTTTACCTTCTTAGGGAAAGAAAAGAAACGGTAATCAATCAGAGCAGAAGTCAATCTATGAGCACCAGGTAAATCATAAGCAAATGGCACTGTAAATCCCACTTTGTGCCAGATTTAGGTCTCAGGCCTTGGGGTTGTGAAATTGACACCTGGGTAGGGACGGAGCTAAACCATCATCAGTCTGAACAGATGTGGGACTGCTTGCTATCAAAAACAACCCACACACCTGCCACAATTGGTAAATGACTTCCTTCACTCTTTCTCCCCTAAACCTCAGGCCAAGACTGAAGGCTTCAAGGCTTCCTTTACCAATGTGCTTAATATAGCAATAGGTCTGTAGCAAAGAAAACATTTTCATCAAAAATCCTCCCATTGGGGATAAATACTTGGGAATGAAATTGCGTTTTTAAATCTGAAAGCACAGCCAAGTGAGCAGAGAACAGAACTGGAAGGCAGAAAGCATGAGTAAATGAGCCTGGTGAGCAAGTCACTTAATTTTTCTATGCCCATCGACAACTGCCTCAGCAGCTAGGTGGAACAGTGGATTGAGCACCAAACCTGGAGTCAGGAAGACCTGAGTTCAAATCCAGCCTCAGACACTTGCTGGCTGTGTAACTCTAGACAAGTCACTTAACCCTGTTTGCCTCAGTTTCCTTCTCTGTAAAATGAGCTGGACAAGGAAATGGCAAACCATTCCAGTATCTCTACAAAGAAAACCCCAAATGGGGGCACAAAAAGTCAGAGTTGACTGAAACAACTGAACTAAAACAACACAACAATCCACTTAGACTGCAAGTTGTAGAGCAGGTATCTAACCTCATTGATAAAGGGAACTTCTTGACCTCGGAGCTCCTAATACCACTAAAATCACAGGTCCAGTGCAGATATCTATCCCTTCAAGCTTTTCTTGAAGTAGGGTAGAATTCCAGAGATGGGGAGGGAGGGAAAACATATAAATGGGAAACTAGCACTTTTTCTGAAAAAACTTTTAAGTATTCAGAGATTCATATCTTTTATTTATCTCCAGATCACTGTAAAGGAGTTATTCACTTTTGTTTTTATAAAGGGAACTTTATAAAAAGTTCTTTGGTTTCATAGGTATCTGTGGACCCAGAGTTCTGCAGATACAACAGATCAATTCCATCCTCCAATATAAAAGTAGTTCTTACATCAATTAATCCACTACAGACCTAATTCTGCCAGCTTTGGGAGTAATTGTATGTTTTTATATAATTGTAGACTCTCTAATGTATACACCAAAGGAGAAGCAACATCACTTTTTTGAAATGTTCTTTTTGTTCTACTAGGGTCTCATCATTGACCCCCAATCTCTTTTCTACCCTTCTTTATTTTGTCCTTGACAGTGTTTTGATTTGTGACCCTACTGCTCCATGATTAACCCACATTACTTTTTTCACAGGCTTAAAAATATCACCCAATAATACGTTGTGAGAGAAATTAGAACATCATTGTCAATATTCAGCCAATAGCACACAGCTCTGAGTGTAGCCATGACCCCTCTGCAGTGGCATAGTGAGCAGAACTTCACACCTTCAGCAGAACTTTGAGCCACATTGTTTACTTGTCTAAACACAAAGGTACCTCTTTAAGCAAATGATATTGTAGAATTTACTAAGTATATTAGAACCAAAGCTGATTTATTCAGTCCAATGCCTTCATCTTACAATGAGCACAGAAAGATGAAGTGATTTGCTTATTATTAATGGCAAAACCAGGACTAGTATCCAGGTCTCCTAATTCCACTGTACCAAATTTGGCCATTGTGATTTTGTTTATTTTTCAAAATAAGCAAACAGGCACATTGAGTCATAGGATCACAGATTTAGAGCTAGAGAGTACTTTAGAGGTCATCAAGTCCAACCCTTTCATAAATTATTCAATTGTTTCAGTCAAGTTCAACTCTTTGTGATCCCATTTGGGGTTTTCTTGGCAAAGAGAACTGGATGATTTGCCATTTCCTTCTCCAGCTCATTTTATATAAGAGGAAACTGAGGTGAACAGAGTTAAATGATTCAAGATATATCTTCCTGACTCCAGGTCTGATACTCTATCCTCTGCACCACCTAGCTGCCTCTCATTTTACAAGGGAAACTGAGGCCTCTCAGTACCGATGCTTTCTCTATTTTCCTATGTTTCTATTTGTTTTCTAGGAAACTACAATCAGTTAAAACTGATCTATTTTTGAGAACAAACAAGCTCTGAATTGGGGACAATAAGTTCCTGGAGATCACGTCAGAGCTGTTTTTCCTAAATGTGAGTTCCTGGAGGGCAGGGACAGTTTCATTTTTGTTCTTGTATTCCCAAGCCTCAGGACAGTACCTGGCATATGAAGTTGTTTTTTTCAGTCACCTCTGACTCTTTGTAACCCCATTTGGGGTTTTCTTGGTGAACGTAGTAGAATAGTTTACCATTTCCTTATCCAGCTCATTTTAGAGATGAGCAGATTGAAGCAGAGTTAAGTGCCCAGAGTCACAGAAAGTCACAGAGTTAGTAAGTGTTGAAGTCAAATTTGAACTCAGACCCTCCTGACTCCAGGCCCAGTGCTCTACACAGTGAGGCACCTAGCTGCCCCAGCACATAGTAGATGCTTAAGCAATGCATGCTGATTGAAAGTGACCTCATATTTTGCCCCTAGGAACAAGGTGATAATTGAAGATTGCATTCTTGGTGAAGGCTCTTCTTCAGAAACTTTGTGATTATGTTGATTCAGTTACAAGCATCCTCTCTACCAATGCAGATCTCAACCCTTCCATAATTTAGCTTCAATCTCTATATTTCTCTTTGGATGACCCTCAATTGGAAAGTAACATATAACTTTTGGCTACACATTTTCACCAGAAGAATATTGTTAAAGAAAAAAGAGATGGGTTTTCATGGCAGGAAGAGAGCTGAAGGTCACTGAAAGTATTTCCTACTTCCTTTTCCTTTTCATTTCTGGATCCAATCTTCAATATCTGTCTCAGATATGTATACTAGTGAACCAGCTCTATGGATGGCATGAGTTGGCTACAGTATGTTACCAACCATGAATTGTGACTCTCTTCTGACATCTGGACTTGCATCTCACATTACTTATTTTTGGGTAGGCTATAGTATATCACCATAGTAATATGGCAACCATGACTTGCCCCTTGCAACAATTACCTGTCTATGAGTGGCATGAGTAGACTACAATATATTATCAACCACGAGTTGTGACTCTCTTCTGATCTCTGGACTTGTGTCTCATATTACCTATTCAACATTTTGAAGTCTCAGAGACATCTCAAACTCAAAAACCCAAACTCAACTTATTATCTTTTCCTCAAAATCCTTCGCTACTTCCAACCTAGTTTTGAGGGTGCCATCATCCTCCTAGGCACCCACCATCAAAATCTGTTAGCCTTGACTCCTCACTCAACTCCTCTACCCACCCCAATTCAATCTGTTGTGAAGGCCATTCAATTTTACCTTTGTAGCATTTCCTTCTCAGCTCTGATACTGCCTCCACTCTGATGCAGGATCTCATCACCTCATGCCAGGACTATTTGCAATGGCCTACTGGTTAGTCTCCCAGCCACATTTCTCCACACTACAATTCATTCTCCTCTGAGATATGAGAGTGATCTTCCTAAAACACAAGTCTGACCTTGTTACCACCCTACTCAATAAACTCCAATGGCTCCCTATCATTTCTAGGATCAAATATAAAATCCTCTGTTTGGCTTTAAAAACCCTTAATAACCTGCCCCTCCCCAGTATTCTTACACCTTATAGTCCCCCCTCCCTCTTATATTCATTGATTCAGTGACATTGCTGTTCTTTTACACAAGACTGAACATTTTTATTAACTGTCCCTCATGCCTTATATATTTTCTCTCCTCATTTCGACCCTTCTGGTTTAAATTCTATCTTCTATAAGAAACCTTTCTTGATTCTCCCTTAACTCTAGTGACTTTCCTTTTTTGATTATTTCCTATTTATCTTATATACAGTTTGTTCATACATAGTTGTTTGCATATTTTCTCTCCCACTAGTCCGTGATGTCCTTAAGAGACTTTTATTTTTTACTGTTTTTTGTTTCCCAGTGCTCAGCACAGATCCTGACACATAGTAGATGCTTAAAAAATGTTTACAGACCGAGTGAGAGAAACAGTGAAAAGGATTCTATCAGTGAGAATCTAGTCAGAAGAAAGTACGCTGGTCAAGAGCAAAGTTTAACATAGTTGACTGAGTCTATCCATGCCACTGGTATCCATGCAAAGTCATGAGAGCTAGAGGAAGGTCCCTAGTACATTGGGCAGGTTGCCTTTGGATGAATTTCAGGAAGACATGCATAAAAGACAGGATGAGAGGTCATGGACAGACTCTGCAATTTACGTTGCTAGAGAGTACCAACATCAATGAAATCACAACTCATATGAAATATCAAATGTGTGGGGGTGGGAATGGGGGCTACATTTTATGTAATCTAAGACAAATCTCCTTTTAAAGCTAATTTTGCTTTTGTAAACCTGGATTCTTATATTAGAATTATTTAAAGTTCAATATACCTGGATAACAATAACAAGGTTCTACTATGTATGAACATTCAGATTTTACAAACTAATCAATGAGATGGTGATTATTAGTTATATAAAAGTGTTTACTACATGACTGCTTTAAGAAGCAAAGTGTTTTGAAATGTTTTAAATTTAATTTGATATGAAAAATGTGATTTACTGAGATTTTAGGGACCTATCTGTTGCATCAGGTGTATTCTTACCTTTATGTCAAGGGTATTGCTTGTTGGGGCAAGGATTCTAATAACCTGAGAGGGCAAGATTTGTATCTTATAGGCTATTGTATCCCCCACAACACCTACTTAGCTCAGTGATTTAGATCTGCACATAGCAAAAGTTTTGTAAATCTGGGTTGATATTTCCCTGAGCCTAAATTTCCTCACCTGAGGGCTGTTGCATTGTATGGTCCTAGGGGTACCTCCAGCTCTAAAACTGTAAGCATCACAGAGGGTAAACAATTCTTAAAGGATACCCGGAACTCAGTGAAGCAGACAACAGTAGGACAGAGAGAAAAGAAATTAGGCATCAATGATTATATAGCTCCCCTGGCATCTTCTGCTAATGGGGAGGTTTGGTTGCTTAAATGTGAAGTGGGAAACTGGCATAATGGAGGATGCCTCCAGCACCACGGCCATACATAAAGGGGAACAGTCAAGTAGCAGTTCTTTGCTACTGGTTACAGGGGAAGCAAGCAAAAGATTTTGCTTACTTCTTCATATGGATGATCCCGGCTTGGTCTTTCTGCTGGAAAGGATAAGTCTAGAAAATCAACCAGATAGTTGTATCCTGTAGGCAAAGTGTTGAAATCCTCATCTGTCTCAATCATCTATGGAAAAGAGAGAACAATAAGAAGAAAAGCAAACCACAAACCCTTAGGTTACTAAGATTTTAGGAATCAAACTCCCAGAAGAACAGGTAGCCTATGATGCTGGCAAAGTTGGATTGGAAATTAATAATAAGGTAGGGATTTTTAAAAAAATGCTTTTCATTAAAACAATAGCTGAAAAGGTTTTTTTTTATGAATTAGGAATACGGCTTCTTCACCATGATGACAAACATACACACACACACACATATATCATATTTTTAAAATTCCTTCAAATATTGTGAGACAGGACTGAGGTGGGAAATCAGAGGCTGATATGTTTGAATGAATGACATTCGGATAGCAATTGAAACTGACAAAGAAGGGCAAGACCCTAATAGAAAAGAGGAGGAAGCTAAGTGAGGATAAGGAAAGAGGAAGAGGGGTCAGTGAACAGAAGCTGGTGGAAAGATTAAAGAAGGAGTTGTAAGCCAGGTGTGGTGGCCCATGCCTGAAATCCCTGCTGCTGCGGTGACTGAGGATGGTGGATTGCTTGAGCTTTGGAGTTCTATGTTTCAGTGGGCTAAGCTAATTGGTTATCAATGCTAAGTCCAGCATCAGTATGGTAAACCCCTGGGAGTGAGAGGGAAGAGGGTCATCATTGTGAGAGTTGATCTCTGAGGATCTCTCAGGAGTGAAGCCTCTTCAAAGAGTTCACTGTTTCTTGTCCTGTTGAAACATTTGCAGTAGGTTGACTTTGGAGAGAAATATTTTTCAACATATTCTGTACTTTCCCAGACTTCCCTCCCTTGTTTTTAGGCACATAGCAGGGGAGGAATAACATCTCCACCCCCTCTTTCTTTCCTTTTTTTTTTTTTTTTTTTTTTTTTTTGGTAAAACAGTTTACTCTTGCAAAAGCCCATGAAAACTGCCTTTGTTCTCTGTTGATGGGGTAGATTGCCGCAAATAGATTGTACCCTCAAGGCTGGCACCAGGGAGCCCTGAGGAAGGGGGCTAGGGAGGAGAGGATTAAGGTTAGGACCTATGAAACCTGCTGAGCTGAATTCACCTTCACTCTCTTCAGCTGGAGCCATCTTTGGGGTACTCTGAAGGAGCCCTTTCTGGAGGAAGTCAATAAATGAACTATTCTTTCTGCTAATATTTCTGAGTCTCTGATTATTAGTAAGGGTCTCTGTCTCCCACACACCAGGCTGCCTCTTGAAGTGTTGACTAGTCCAGGCCAGAAAAGGAACAGCTTGGAGCTCTTGTGACAAGCAGTAGCGGGATTAGGCCCGTGGGAGGCGGCTGAACTTCTAGTCTGAGTGAGATGAGTCACCAAAAAACAAAACAAAACAAGAAAACACAGAAAGGAGAAGCAAGAGAGATGAGTATCATAGATACTAAAACTGGTGAGGGCGCTGAAGAGAAGAGGGAAGTCAACAGGTACAAGAACAGCTTAGCAGCAAAAGGTCAAGAATTGGAAAGGGCTTTGGGTAATTTGGAGAGGTCATTTTTCAGTAGAGCAGTGGTGCATGGGAGGAATTCTGCAATGAGGAAAATTATCTTTTAAAATCATTCTCCTCTTCTTTCCCCCCCTCTTTTTTTTAAACCATACTTATTTCACAGATATGGGGAGTTCTCGAATTAGGAACTTCCTCTATTGGTGTCCATCAACACTTTTCATTAACTTAGAATCTTAATAAAAGAGTTACCTGGGGACACTGAAAAGTTACTTGCCCAGGTTCACAAAAATAGCATATTCCAGAGGTAGGGCTTGAACCGTGGTCTTCCTGATTCCAAAGTCAGTTATCTCTCATTAAATTTCACTATATTATCCTTAGGCCAATCAAGAAAAACTGATATATCCCACAGATGATAGTAAACTGATGAGTTGTGAATATTGGCTATATTAACCTGCAAATTTAGTATCTATAAGACTCATCTATAAACTTGAGCCACTCCTAGTGATCCCTGCAAAAAATTTCTATGATATATCAACTCCTCTTCATGCTTTATTTTATTTCCAAATAAATACAATAGTCTAGAGGAGAGCTAATGTTCATCTAGCTTTACGGAGCTCTGTTCCAATTTTCCAATTCTGTGAGTCTGTAATTGGGACAAAGTGACAGGCATACATGTCTCCACTCTGAAGCAGAGGAGAGTCCAAGAGGAAGAAAGGTTAATCTAAATAAAGCCAGAGGAAAGGGTGTGGGGAGGAGGCTATTCTAGAAAAGAGACCTGTCTAGGAGAAAGAACAGAGCTGGGCAAAGACTGGCTGAGCAAGGGAAAGAAGTTGGGGCAGGAAGCAGGTGAGAGAAATCAAGGAAAAGTATGAATGGCAAAATAATATCATGGGTAGGGGAGAGGGGTTTAACATTGAAACTTCCCACTGCTTATAATCATATAATCTCAAAGCCAGAAGGGACCTCTGAGGTCACCAAGTCCTAAACAGATGAGAGAAAACTGGCATGGGATGGGAGTAGATATTTAAAAGAGTCATTAGAGTCACATTGTGATGCCTTGAGACTTTCGTGTGTAGGATTTTCCCTTTAGTTGTGCTCTATTTGGCATTATTTTCCTAAGCTAATTATATTTAAAAGTAAATTAACTATTTTTAAAGAATGTCCTGGGTGAGAGAGGTGGTGTTATCGGGGCAGACCTGTAATTCCTGTTACAAGGGAGACTGGGGCTGGGATATGTTTGATTTCTGGGTGTTCTGAGCTTCAATAGATCTAAAGCTTGTGAGGTATGTGTACTCTGCCTTGCACCAACATAGCACACCCTTGGTGTGTGTTTATGGTAGTGGCAGTATCACCAGGTTGCCTAAGCAGAGTTAAACCAGCCCTGGTCAAACTCTTTGTAGCTGTGGGGCTGGGCCTGTGAATGGCTATTGTGCTTCCAGCCCGAGTATGATAGAGAGACCTAGTCTTTAAATTTAAAAAAAAAAGTCTTTATATATAAGAGATTGCAAAACCTTGACTTTCCTAAAGCTCCATTGTGTAAACCATTAGCCTACAAAAGATATTTCATCACTTACTTGATGGCAATGACTAGAGCTGAAAGACTGGTCTACAAGAGCATAAAGCAGACTAAAGAGTAGTATTGAGATAGGACATGTCATAGAGCCCTATCACCATATGGATATATACATGGATATGGATTTGGATGTATATAGGTATATTTCTATCTCCAAAGAGAGATGCACCCCTAAATGTTATGAAGTTTACAGTGTTCAAATTCAACCAACATCAAGTGCCTGATGGAGAGGCAAGGTTTAGCTGAGGATCAAAGTTTAGATATGAAGCAGTCCCTTCCCCATATAGCTTACTGTCCTTTAAAGATAATGATACCTGTAGAGAACTATAATATCCATTAACACCCAACGGGGGCAGGGCATGAGGGGAAAGATACAAAACAAAGGGTTATGTGAGGTCTTACAGGAGAAAAATCTTTGCCAAGGGGAGAGAAATCAGATAGAGCTTCATGGAAGAAATGATATTTCAGTTGGACTTTAAGGGAGGAACAGAAATTCAGCAGTCATAAAGGAAGCTATCCTGAGCATAAAGAGCTGGGTGAGCAAAGGTGAAATGTAGGCTGTGTACAAGACATGCTTCATAAGAAAACCCAAAAAAACAAATAAGGTTGTTTTAAGCTAAAATAAACTGCATAGAGCACAATAAAAGTTAATAAAAAATAGAAAACAAATGCTAGCACTCCTTATTACCATACCCTGATCACAAGGTTGTAATTCTTAAATCCAGCCCAAGTGAAGTACTCTTTTATCCAGGATGGGTGAAGAAATATTTCATCTTCTATAGCATCATTCAATGTTTGCAAGTATGGTTCAAAGTCCCAAGAATCTTTATAAATCTTAGTCCCAGCTGGAGGGTTTATGATGCTCTTGCTGGGAGGGAGGTGAGGAGAGAGAGGAGAGGTAAGAGTGGTGGGGGTTTGGTAAGGGGAAGATAGGTGAGGGGAGAGGAAAGGACAAGAGAGGAGAGGAAGCAACAAAAAGGTAAATTTAATGTTTGCATATCAGAATTTATTTGGCCCATTTCAGTGATAGCATAAATAACTATGTTACTAGATGACTTGTATATAGTCTAGTCACTTCAGATTCAAAGAATAACTAATTCACACCTAGTTTCTATCCAGATTTCCACCCACATCATTCATCATCTCCAAAAGCCAAGTTTCCCAATGTTTAAACCATTACTTTTTATTCCCCTACAAAAAATATTTCATCACTTCCTTGATGGCAATGGCCAAAGCTAATGGACGCTTTTTAGAGACTCTATCTCTTTCTCCATATGTATATGTACATGTATGTGTATGTGCATATATATGTGAATATTTCTATCTCCAAAAAGAGATGTAGCTCCAAATACTATGAAGTCCACAGTATTCAAGTTCAGCCAACATCAAGTGCCTACTGTGTCTGAGATACTAAGTGGATCACATCTCACCAGAACAGGCCACTCTTCAGTCTTTTAATGAGAAAACATGCTTCAGGAAGCATACAGAGTCTACTGTACCAACTACTCACTACATACTGAGTCCCCTAGATTCTTTTATTGAGACAATAAAAGACACCCAGGGTTTCCGAGCTAATACAGTTTGCTTATATTTAGGTATTTGGGCACCCTGGGCCTGGGCCTGATAGGACCTGTGGGATCATGGGGAAGAACCCTCTGTTTGACAATATGTGGTGATTCTTCTAGAATTTGGATCCACTGGTAGATTTCTTTTCTTTTTTTTTTTAATAAATTTATTTATTTAACTCTTTACATTCATTTTCATAAGATTTTGGGTTCCAAAATTTTCTCCCTATTTGTCCCCTCCCCCCTCCCCAATACACTGAGCATTCTAATTACCCATATCACCAATCTGCCCTCTCTTCTTTCATCC
>CM053773.1:89424241-89495445 GCA_028658325.1 Potorous gilbertii | reverse complement strand
GATGTTTGGGATACAGAGGCCTTGACTCCTATGTCTTTATCTGATGTTAAGCAGTTTTCTTCTTCATCAGAGAGGAATGGCACAATCATCTGTTCCCCAAGAAAATAACCTTCTATGGTCTTATTTTTTTTCCCCCTTTTCTGGGCATTTTCCCAGCCAGTTACTTGACTTCTGAGAGTCCTCTCCACCCCTGGCCTAGATCCGCCCAGCTAGTGCTTGGGGTCTGAGATTCAAATGCTGCTCCCCAGCCTCAGGGCTTTTGGTGGCAGGCCTGGCTGCTATTCAATGGGAGCTTAATTTCTGGTGCTCAGGTGGGGGCAGGGTCGCCTCCCAGGCTCAGTTCCCTCAGGGGGTTTATGCAGAGACCTTTTGTAATGGAGCTCCTGTTGAGCTCCTGCCTGCACTGGGAGCCTCTGACCGCCTGTTGCCTCTGCCACTGCCTCTGGAGGGGGCCTGAGTCCTGGAGACACCCTACTCCCCTCTCAGCCCTCAGCCCATCCAGACATCTCTCTCACTGACCTGTGCGTCTGTGGGTGGAGGGACCTTCGCAGCCGCTGGAGATTCCGTCCCTGAAACCTGCTCGGATCTGCTCACTCCTCTCAGTGCCAAGCGGCCAGGGCAGGGGAGGGCTCCGCTCCCGTCTGGTGTGTTATGGACCTTTGGAATCGGTTTTTCAGGGCTCTCTGGAACGGAAATCTCCTTCACTGTGTTGCTGTGCGGCTTCCACTGTTCCAGAATTTGTTGGGAGTTCTTTTTAGAGGAAATCCATGGGCTATGGGTTTGGAGCTAGCATAGGTGAGTCTTTCTGCTCCGCCATCTTGAATCCGCCCCCCTCCACTGGTAGATTTCAAGGGAGAAGGGCTGTGAATTTTTAATAAGTACTTCATAACTATATTTTGATATAATTGGTTTCCTTTGTATTTTATTTTGTGCATTTAAAAACATATTCTGAAAAGGCATCCATAGGTTTCACCCAAGGAGGCCATGATTCAAAGAAAGGTAACTCCTACCCTTGGAGCTCGGGCCAGACAAAAGCCTCTGATAGCTAGACCACCCCCGCTCCTTTCAGATCCCAGGTCAGCATTAGTCTGGGAACAGCACTGCCCAGGGGGATCATCTTTTGGAAAGCATGGCCACCTCATCCCACCTATCATGAATTGTCCCGGGTGTGAATTATCATGAACCACTGATAATTTATCCACAAAAAATCCTATTTTTAGTCATGACTGAAGCTCTCCTGGTCCCTCCAGGATCAAAAAGCTCACAATTACAAGCTAATAAGTGTCAATGGTGAGATTTTTAAATACGGTTCTTCCTAACATCTCCACCATACAAACCACCTACTATGAGTTCAAAGGAAAGTTATATAGTTCAAGGGGGTGTCAAATACAGCCCAAGTACTAAGAAGACATAGGGTCAGCCACTTTGAGACAGTGCTACATTTTCAAACCCATCAAAGCTTATTGCCCATAAATTCTTAACCTTCAAAACCAACTGCCAAACCAATTTACACTATGGATCCTGGGACTGGTGACCCTGTAGGTCTCTGAGAACTTTATGAGCATCATGGAGTATTTCTACAGCCCTGTTCCTCCTTGGTAATAGTCAAAGCAATAGACATTCACTATGTTTTCAGACCATGGATTTAGGAAACTGAGCCCCAAATGGCCAAAGAAAGGAAGAATTGTGAAATGATCATCTTGAAAATAACCTTCTCACTACTTTTCTGAGAGGTGCTAGAAATCCCTTGGCAACCATTATATAATTCAACTGCTGATGCAACCCTTAGTAGGTCATACGCCACCCTTAGTTTGGCTGAAAGCTTTGTTAGAAATAGATATATACTGTGTTTGTCCAACTATGACTCCCTAAACAGAACTCCCACCCCAGGACTCTAATTTTTAGCACATTTTTGCTCTGTCAGAAGCATAAATATTGTCCCTATCTGAATCCTACAACTATATGATTAGTCTAACTCCAGACATATAAATTCTAGCTGGCCAGATGTACATTTTAAGCTGGACTTTGGGAAATGGGTGCTTAGGGGTTCCTGAAGGAAGAAGAGTTAGTAGAAAAGATTCATTTGGTTCTCTTTCCTCTTCATCAGAGAGAGGGAACTTTTGGTTAAGAAAAGGAGGGAGAAGTGATAACTATATCACAATTCTCCCAGTCCTAAACAATCTTATTGTGTAGTCTCAATACCCTACTGCCCTGTTGGACCAGCCTACAATGTACACATATCCTGCAATTAGTCAAGACTTTCATCTCATGCCACTCTAACAAGTCATAGCTTTGATTCTAGAGAGGAATTCCAGGGGGAAAGTTGGGGCTCACAATGACAGCAAGGGCAATGCAATAGAAAAATGAAAGCATGTAACTGTCATTTCAACACCATAACAGAATGCTACTTTACAGAGAAAATATGGATGCAACTCAATTATCTTTTCTCTAGTACATGCCACTTTCTTTCACAGTATGCTTTCTTTGTCTCCAAGCTGATCCCCTAGATGTATATTATAGCAATTAACTCCATTTGCAACTTTACCTGTTCCCTTTCTCCCATTTAGTTTCTTGGATTATGACTGAATGATGCCTTCTTTTTCCAAGATCACCTTTTCCCTGTATTGTTGCTAATTGCCCCTAATCACTGTCACCTGCTCCACTTCACCTTATAGACAGAGAGGCAACACCATTGATCCTACTGTTCAAAGGGAAGAAGGAAAGAAATTGTACCAAAAGGTAGTCTCTACCGTTAGCAATTTTACTGAGTCACTGTTGAATGAATAGGAAGTAATTTATATAAGGAAAATAGTATATTGTGAGTGTTGGGAACAAGGAGCAAGAGCTGTTAGCTTGAGCAATCTAATCTGACCCTTTTTGATCTTGATTCCCCAGATGATTTCCATTCAAAGAATGCAAATTTGCGGGGTTGAGAGAAATTATTTCACTAAAAGTTCTGCCTAGGATATTTGTAGTTTTTCTAGATAAAGTATTCAGGATATTTACAGGTTCTCAACCTAGAGATATAATAGAAGAGTTTTTAGACCATAACCCAAATAAAGCAGGAGAAAAGTAGTTGAAAATACAGACTTAAAAAGGTCTAAGTGCTTCTCTAGGTAGCTGCCTAGATGTGGTTGAATGCGATTTGCATTATAGAAGAGCTGAAAATAACTTTGGGATCTATCAAGCTAAAGAACTGGAAGACTTCCCCTTACTGGAAGGCACTCATCAAAGAATCTCCATGAATGCCTGAATACCTGCAGAAAATGGCTCAAATTACATCACTAGAGGATATTGGTAGCTCTGGAGCATTGGAAGTATGAGTTGCCCTGATTATGATATATGCCCATATGATATGGTAACATATGTACCCTATGGCTTCCTTCCTTGGGTGTCCTTTGATCATGACTATTCCCTATGTTTGCCTCTCTCTGCATGTAATCTGGCCACATGTATTCCCTGAGATCATCTCCTTCCTCAATGGTGTTAGGGTAATCTATGAGGGAGTGCATCCCTGTTTGTAAGGGGAAATCTTGTCATTTATTTTGCCATGCTGTTTGATTAAATATCTTTAACTTTGAACTAATGAAGTATTGATTAGACACAGGATGAACACAAAGGCTAGGTCAATTCTGGTCAAATTATACAGTCATGGAATAGTTTTAGGCTAGAAATATGTTGGTGGAACCCATAAATGTTAGTTACAGAATTAAGGAATTACTAAATCATTTACTTCCTTGATTTCTCCTGCTATCTCTGTGCAGCTGAGTCTCAAATCTATAATAGATCTCCATTTCTGAAGTCCAGATCTATATTTCCCACTGACCATAAGACATCTCTTCCTAGATGTTCTACAATCATCTTAAACTCAGCATATTCAAAACTGAACTAATTATATCCTTAAGCCTGTTATTATTTCCTTCTTCATTATCTGGCACTTGATGCTTTTGCTAAATACCATTTTTAAATTTATCACCTATTATTCCCCTTTAGGCCCAGACTACTGATACCATGATCATGTCTCTTAACATGGCTTTAACCCATATAAAAGGAATCCTCACTGTAGCATCCCTGACAGAAGATGGTCTAGCCTTGAGGCCACATGTGGCCCTCTAGTTCCTCAAGTGTGGCCCTGGCCACAGGTTCCCTTTTCCTGACCCTACCCTCAGCTCGTAGACCTCTAAGAAGGGAATCTACCACCTTTCAAAGAAAACCATTTCACTTTTAGATGGCTCTAATCATTAGGAACAGGGCAGCTGAGTGGCAGAGTGGACAGAGTGCTGGGCCTGGTGTCAGGAAGATCTCAGTTGAGATATGGCCTTAGACACTTCCTAATTGTGTGACTCACTTAATCTTGTTTGCCCTCAGCTTCCTCCTCTGTAAAAGGAGTGAGAGAAGAAAATGGCAAACCACTCCCTTATCTTTGCCAAGAAAACTGCAAGTGCAGTCATGAAAAGTCAGACACAACTGAAATAACTGAATAGTTATTATGAAGTTTTTCCTAAATAGGCTATTTTGCAACTTCTGCATATTGTTCCCGGTTTGGCCAAACAGAGCAAGTCTAATCTTTTCTCCAGGTAACAGTCCCTCAAGTATTTGCCTTCCCATCTTAGTCTGTTTTAGTCTTCTTTTCTTCAGGCCCAGTTCTTTCTAATGATCCTCATATATCATGCCCTTTACCATCCCAGTTACCCTCCTCTGGACATTCTCCAGGTTACCAATATCCCTAAACTATGGTGCCAGAATGGAACACAATATTCCAGTTGAGTTCTAACAAATTCAGACTGCAGTGCAATAGTCACTTCCCTATTCCTAGAAGTTATGTCCCTCCTAAAGTAGCCGAAGAATGAATTAATATTTTTGACTGCTACATCACACTCCTAACTCGTATTAAGTTTGCAATTTACTAAACCCCCAGATCCTATTGAAAACAACTGCTTTCTGTCCATGTTTCCCAAAACTTTTATTTTTAATACCCAGATTTACATTGCCAATGAATTTGACTGTGACCAAATCAACTTAATAACCTAGACCAGTGGTGTCTGATTTTCATAGAAACATCTCTCCTGATACATATTGATGTAGAAAACCACAAATTAACGTTATCTCTTTTTTATTATATTTTTATTTATGTTATGCATTTTCCAATTATGTTTTAAGACTGGAAGTTTCTGCTCTAATCTGTCAAAATTCTTTTGGATCCTGTGTTATCACTGTGTAACTGTCCCTCCTGGCTTTGCATCATCTGCGAATCTGGTGAACATACAAGCTATGTTTTTTTTTTCCATGTCATTGATAAAAAATGGCAAACTAAGTTAGGCTACAGATTAAACAAAGAGTTTGTAAAGTCCTACACATACAAAAACTAAAAGTCTGCATTTTAAAGAAGTCATAAGCTACTTGGGAGGAAAAGATTTACATGTCACTAAGACTCTGGTCATGGAAGTTTTTCCACAAATAAAATCTTTGGTGGGGAGGGGTGGTAGTAAAGAGTCTATATTCCTTACTTTCTCTCATTGGGTTTCCTTTCTTAAGAATATCAAATCTTCCTTTAGTATTATTATTCCATGATTCAGATATTTTTTAGCTAAGTGTGGTTAATATTCACAGGAAACAGGAATCAGGGGTCAGCCAGATATCCAGGAGAAATGGCATAATAAAATGTAGTTAAGGGAAAGCGAAAGATTCCTATCACTCATATTTAATGTTCGCCTCCCTCAGAGTAGACAGTTTAGAATTGACTATGAATTCAGAGCACTTTATGGAGATACCTATACCAGATTTAATATATCAGACATTTCTACCAAAAGAATGGTAAGTATAAATAAATTCTAGAAGCTAAGAACCTAATTCTAGTTTGGTATTAAAAAAAAAATGCACATGCTACTAAGGCCTTGGAGGAATGCTTTGCAAATATGTTTATTATGTAAAAAATATGTCTGTCTGTGTATTGAGGGTACATACATTTCCCATTGTATTGTTAGTACAAGCCTAATAGTAACATGAGAAACTAGAAGAAAATCATGCCGGAAATATGAACAGTATTATAATATTGAGGCAACTGGTGATGCAATAGACAGAACACTGGGCCTTGAATCAGGAAAACCTGTCTGTAAATCTGGTCTAAGACAGTAGCTGTGTGATCTTGGGCAAGTCACCTCTGTTTGCCTCAGTTTCTTTGTCTGTAAAATGGGGCTAATAGTAGCACCTACCTCCCAGGGTTGTTGTGAGGACAAAATGAGATAATCACTGTAAAGGGTTTAGCACGATAAGTAAATTATTATAAATGTTATTTATAATCACATTATTCTATCACATAGAACATGCCACACATATAATTTTATAACATTATTATTATAATACATTATTATAAATGTTAGCTATTCTTATTAATTATTATTTTTATTTCCAGCCTGGTTTCTACCGTGCTAGGGAATATTTACTCAATGAACTCATGTGAAGTGCTTTGTACATCATAAAGCACTATGCACATGCCAGCTCTCATTATTGTTATGTAGCAGATGCTGGAATCTTTATTTCTCTCCTTTCTTTGATGAACCTGACTTGGGAAAATGGTGTTGGTCTGAAGGAATGCATGCTTGAGAATGCAAGGCAGTAGGATCATATTTACATTCACATAGAAGCCTGGTCATGTGGACTAGGAAAAACACCCCATATTTGGAATTACTGGACCTGAAGTTGAATTCCAGCTTCTTCTATTTACTAGTTGTGTGGCTTTAACCAAGTCATCTAACCTCAAAGGACCTTAATTTCCTTATCTGTAAAGTTAGGGGATTGGACTAAATAGTCACTTAGTATCTAAATTCTATGGTCAATGAATGAGAAAAAGTACATCTCTTCAAATGTCTATCTCTGAGATCCCTTGAGACCTTCTAACTTAATCTAAAAGATGGCATAGTCATAAAAATTCCATGAAGCCTGGCACTATCTTCCATTTTGTCTTTGCACCCTCAATCTCCAGTACAGCATCTTTATGCAGTAATCACTTATTAGATTATTAATTTAGATAATTAGATGGATTGGGCCATGTGTCAAATATGACAATGCCAGACCTAGCACAATACTATACAATTAATAAATATTTGTCAGATGAATGAATGAATCATGGCATAGAGGAAAAAACCAACCTTAAGGTAGATTACTGGCTTTCTTTCTTACTATTTGTGTGAGTTGTCACTAAACCTCTCTGACTTCCTTTCTCATCATCTACAAAATATATATAACGTTTGCACTAGTTCAAAAATTCATTGGGAAGGTCAAATAAAATAATGGTTATAAAGCATTTCATAATTGTAATCTGTTGTTCTGCCATTTTTCAGTCATGTCCAACTCTTCATGACCTCATTTGGGATTTTCTTGGCAAACGTGTTAGAGTGGTTTGCCATTTCCTTCTCCAGCTCATTTTACAGATGAGGAAACAGGGTTAAATGCCTTGTCCAGGGTCTGAGGCCAGATTTGAACTCGGGAAGATGTCTTCCTAATCCCCACCCAGTTTTCTATCTACTGTGCTCCATATTAATTTCTACTGCTATTACAACAGTCATGATTATGACAGCCACTGAGAAAGTAATTGTTACTAATCTAGGATTGTCACAGTAGATGAGCTATGACTCTGCTAGTGGTAATAATGGATTTTTAAAATTACATTTCAATTTGTTTTGTTAAATATTTCCTAATTACATTTTTTCTTTTTTTATTTATTTTCAGTGTTCTATTATCACTGCCATGTAACTTAGGTTGTTTTTCCCTCCTTCTCCTTCTTTCCTCTCTATTTCCCCCCTCCCTCCCCGAGATGGCATACCGTTTTATATAGGTTCTATACATATAGTCCTATTAAATACATTTTCACCATAGTTATGTTTCATAGAAGAATTAAAATGAATGGGAGAAATCATATAACAAACCAAAACGTAATACAAAAGAAAATGTTCTGCTACATTCTGCGATTGAATTCCATAGTTATTTCTCTAGATGCGAAAGGAATTTTGCCTTAAAAGACCATTGGGAATTTTTTAAGTCCTTGCGTTGCAATGAAGTTCTAAGTCTACCAGAAAAAAAATCTTCACACTGTGGTTGTGGCTGTGTACAAAATTCTCCCGGTTCTGCTCCTTTCACTCAGCATCAGTTCATGTAAATCTTTCAGGCCTCTTTGAATTATTCCTGTTCATCATTTCTTATAGCACAGTAGTATTCCATTACATTCATATACCATAATTTATCAGCCATTCCCCAATTGATGGGCATCTCCTTGATTTCCAGTTTTTGGCCACCCCAAAGAGTGCTGCTATAAATATTTTTGTACATGTGGGACCCTTTCCCATTTTTATGATCTCTTGAGGATACAGTCCTAGAAGCAGTATTGTTGAGTCAAAGAATATGCACATTTTTGTAGTTCCAAATTGCCCTCCAGTATAGTTGGATCAGCTCACAGTTACACCAACAATGAATGAGTGTTCTAACTCTCCCACATCTTCTCCAACGTTTATCATCTTCCTGTTTTGTCATGTTAGCCAATCTGATATGTGTGATGTGGTACCTCAGAGTTGTTTTGATTTGCATCTCTCCAATCAATATTAATTTAGAGCACTTTTTCATATGACTCTAGACAGCTTTAATTTCTTTCTCTGAAAACTGCCTGTTCATAGTGTTTGACTATTCATCAATTGAGGAATGACTTGTATTCTTATATATTTGACTCAGTTCTCTATATATTTTAGACATGAGGCCTTTGTCACAGACACTAGTTGTAGAAATTCTTTCCCAGTTTTCTGCTTCCCTCCTAATTTTGGTTGCTTTGGGTTTGGTTGTGCAAAAACTTTTCAGTTTAATGTCATCAAAATTATCCATCTTGCACTTCGTAATGTTTTCTATCTCTTGTTTAGTCAAAAATTCGTCCTTTCTCCATAAATCTGATAAATACACTATTCCTTGCTCCACTAATTTTTTATCACATCAATCTTTATACCTAGATCATGTATCCATTTGGGCTTTATTCTTGCATACAGTGGCAGGCATTGGTCTATGCTTAGTTTCCACCACACTGTTATCCAGTTTTCCCAACAATTTTTGTTGAACAGTGAGTCCTTATCCCAGAAGCTGGGGTCCTTGAGTTTATCAAACAGTAGATTGCTATATTCATTGACTACTGTGTCTTGAGTACCTAACCCAGTCCACTGGTCTATCCTTCTCTTTCTTAGCCAGTACCAAGAGGTTTTGATAATTGCTGCTTTATAATACACTTTGAGATCTGGTAGGGCAGTAATGGGTTTTCTCTTCTCCACCCCCCCCATTAATACTTTAAATCTTACCTGTCTGTAGGATCCTTCAGCATTCTCCCCAGGTCTAGTACAGCACCAGGCTGAGGGGTCCATGTAGAAACATTAGAGATTTTTTTTATGAGGTTGTTGAGTTCATTTGGGTCATTTTTGGTATTTGTTTCCTTAATGTATCTGTAAATGAATAACACACTCTCTCAGTGAGGGAACTAATATCCTGACTTACACAGGTATTATCACAGAAGAAAGTAAAATGTTTTGTTTTGTTTCTTTCAAAAAATCTTTTTCCTTTGATGAGTAGAAGTAAAAGGTATCTTTGGGCTAATGTGTCTAACCAGGGAAGACTCCTAATAATTTCATTAATTGTGGTTCTACTAAATTTCTATTGTCTATTGTAATCTCATGGTCATAAGATCATATATTGACAGCTAGAAAAAACTTAGAAGGAAGAATAATTTAGTCCAACCCTATTACCAATGAGGAAAATGAGGTTTAGCGAGCATATGACACTCTCCCAAGGCTACTTAGCTAGTGATCAAGAGAGCAAAGAGTTGTATCTAGGATAGAAAATCTCTGAACTGGAAGGGACCACAGAGGCTATAAGTCTAACCTTTACCTAAACTTACTCAGAATCATATGGACAGTGAGAAAGATGGGACCCAGGCTCTCTGACTATAAACCCAGGGCCCCTTCCATTATACCATGCCACCATGGTGGCTTGAACTGAATAAATTAGTCAATAAGTTCTTATTAAGTGCATACTATGCTAAGTGTTAGAGATACAGAGAAAGGCAAGGGTAGTCCCTGCTCTCAAGGAATTTCACAGTCTGATAGAGAAGACAGCATGAAAACAACTAAGTACAAACAAGATATATAGAGGATAATCTACATATGGAGTGTAGAGAATGAAGGATGACATAGCTGGATCTGTGCTTTAGAAAATCACTTTGGCAGCTGAATGGAGAATGGATTGGAGTAGGAAGAGACTTGAGGCAGGCAGACCTACCAGCAGGCTAGTGCAACAATCCAGGTTTGAGGTGATGGGGACCTGCCTCAGAGGGGTAGCAGTGTCAAAAGAAAGAAGGGGGTGGATTGAAGAAATATGACAGGCCTTGGCAATAGATTGGATATGGGGTTTAGGGACAGTGAGCAGAGAATAATATCTAGGTTCTGAACCTGAGGGATTTGGAGGATGGTGTTCCTCTCTACAGTAATAAGAAATTTAGGAGGGAGGAAAGACAGGGGAAAAGATAACAAGTTCAGTTTTGGATATAAAGAGTTTAAGCTGTCTACTGCACATCCAATTTGAAAGGGAGTTGAAAATGCAAGATTAGCAATCACAGAGAAGTTAGGGCAGGATAGATAGATTTGAAAATCATCAGCATAAAGATGGTAATTAAATCAATGGAAGCTGATGAGATCACCAAGTGAAGTAATATAAAAAGAGAAGAGAAGAAAATTGAGGTTGGAGAGTCAAGGAAAATGGGAATAAGGAATTTGGTGGTGAGAGATAGGGGACAGAGTTTGGATGATGACCTACAGGGGTTCAGAATCACTGAGATGTGTAGTGTAAGACTAGGTGTGAGAAGGTTCATCAATGAATGGAATGTGACTCTTTCCTAGAGGAGATCAGAGATCAGACAGGACATATCAAGGTAGGAGATGGAAATTGAATCTATATAAAAGGAGATGAAAGTCCCATTCCCTACCAAATTTCCTCTTCCTCTTCCCTCAAGACACAAGCATAGAAGGAAGGCCTGAAGATAACAGGAAATTTGCCTCTTCTCAAACCGGAGGCTCTGTACATACAGGGAGAGAGATCTGACTGTCAACAGCATGTTGCCTTTGTGCTGGCACAGATAGGATGCCCTTGACAACCTTCCCTCAGGGAACATGTGCAATGGGAAATGGAAGACCTGGTCAGAGAAAGGTCTTACTTCTTTTCTCCCCTAAGGCTGGAGATCAGACAGGTGCACCACTTCTGCACACTGGCCTCATAAAAGAGAGGATATATATGCTCTAAGCACACAGAAATTGAGTGGGAGACAAATACAGGAGAAGAGAAGAGAAGAGAAGAGAATTGGCAGCCATGGTTGATGAGACTGTTCAATGAGAGGAGGGAGATGTTTAGAACAGCTGGGCTCGCTCTGAGGTTGCCAGTGTCATGTCAGTCAGATGGCACTGTGACAGCCTAACTGAAGTAAGAGTCTGAGTAATTGGTACACTTCCCACTTTGTGTATATCTTCTCTCTCCTCTCTCCTATTCATTTAGGTGAAGCTAAAAAGTATTTTTTTTAAATCTAGCATATTTTCTATCCTGTATTATTGAAAGTAGTTTGTGAACCCCGAAAAGGAATTTGTTCCCATTGTCTATGCCCATAGCCTTACTTGAGAGCAGAGTGGGTGGGTATGAGTGTGTGGGAAGGGGAGAATGACCTTAAGGAGTTTAGGACTTCACAGACCATGCTTGGACTCTGCAGTTATGGCTAATAGGTGTTCCTTGGGGTTATTGAACCCCAGTTTAATTTTAGAAACGATCCTGATACTTTCTCCAGCAGAAAACAAAACTTGTACTTGGGGGTCCCTTAGAAGAATGGGCTAATTGTGCTATCAGGAACAGTCTGTGAGAGTTTTGACTTTACTTCTTCCTGGTTGAGAGATTAAAGGAATAAGAGCAACCACATACATACTCCACACAACACATTCAGTAGCACCACACCCAATAATATTTACTCTACTAGAAAGCCACTTCAGAGCCTTCAAAAATGAGAAAAATAGGTCAGGGGAATGAACCAGGAAATGCCCAGTCTCATGTGGAAAGATTTTTTGATTTAGAATCAAATAAACAAGTTTTAATTTTAATTCTGTTCCTTAAAGTCACACACAAATAAGAACGGAGTAAAATCAAAATCAGTTTATCTGATTCTAAATCTAACGATGTTTCCCTACGATACTGGGCATTTCCTGGTTCACTCCCCTGAGTTACTTTTCCCATTTTTGAAGACTCTGAAGTGGCTTTCTAGTAGAGGCATAGATGACCACTAAGGTTTTTGCAACTTTGCATGCTAAGCTCTCTTGATACAGTAAATTGTTGGCAAGCCTAGCAGTAGTTGCCCTGGCTGTGAAGAATAGTTTTTGTTATTGTGTATTTTTCTCAGGTAACTCCTTAAGTGAGTTCCTTGTATTAATCATATTCTTCATGATTTCTGTGGCATTTAAGGTCACAGGATCAAAAAATGTAGTGTGGGAAGGGACCTTAGGGGTCATCAAGCCCAACTCCCCTGTTTTACAGAGGAAGAAACTGACAGTTTGAGAAATAGCAAGCATCTGAAATGAGATTTTCTGTGCTACAATTTCAATACTCTTTCCACTATACCATGCTCTTTCACTCTGAGTCATCCATTACACATTGGTGTAAAACTTCATAGAAATGACATTGATTATAATTGAGTCATACTTGTCTGATGGGTGGGACTCCACAAAATATCCAGCAAAAGGACAGTAAATTCTGGGTTGTAGGTCCTTCACCAGCTGTGCTTTATAGTTCAGCAGTTTCTTCCTCTCTGTTTTAATGAACTGGGCCTTCCACTCCTCTGAAATGACAAGAGTTTTGATAATTTTTTCCTATAATGTAAGAATCATAATTCTAAAAGCGGATTGTAGCCTTAAATCATTTGAGAAGGTAAAAATAAATAGCAGAAGTGAAATAATAAGTAAGACTGCCATCATCCATTGAATATCATTAATAAAGAATCTTGGAAATTTTGCCTCTCACTCTGCTACCAGGGATAAGTGATCTCTCTGTCCTCAAATCATTTATATCTACTTCTCTGTTTCATGAAATTTCAGAGATGGAAGGGACCCCTGAATCATATCATTCTGGAATAATGGTTTAGAGCTAAAAGGGAATTTAGGGACCATATAATTAACTCCCTCATTTCATAGACTAAATATGACTTGTCCAAGGTCAGCAGTAGTAAGTATCAGAACTAGATTTTGAATCCAGGTACCCAGATCTAAATTCAGGTCCCTTTCCACCATATCACACTGTCTCAAGTCATCTAGTTTGGATCCCTGTATTTCATTTCCCATAAAACAATTAGCTCCAAATTCTCTTTTTCTCTGTTTTTTCTTCCCCATCTTCCTGCTAGACGGCCAGTCCTCTATCATGGCACACTGACCAGTTTCTTTTTTTTCACTTAATTTTGGAGGAGAGATGTGATTTAATCCATACATGGAGCCAAGAAGGAGGAAACTCCCTCTGCTAATGAAGATTGGCACCTACTCTACCTACAATTTATGGTCTCGGAGGATTGCCTGTGGGGGAAAGGGGGCTTACAAAGCCAATACTGTATTTCACCACACAGTCTGCAGATTTTTATACCATTTTTTTTTTTTGCAAAAAAGTGGGGTCCAACCATTATGTGAAACTTTTTTTAAAATTGTGCTGGTATTTCTTTAAAATCATTTATTACTAAACCATCTTTGGTGCAAGATTAGAATGCACAGAATACTCATGAATATACATTAAAATTGAACGGTACAAATCAACACACATCATTTCCCTGTGACAATTGAGTGAACATTTTTCCAGTCCGAAAAAGAAAGTTAACACATTAGTTGTTATTGATTTGGGCCTTATAGTAGAAATATTACACTTGAGAAAATTTACTACAGTGTTAAGAAGTGTGGACTTAAAAAATTTAATCTTCTGTGTCTGGCAATTCTGTGCTTCTATCTTTTGTTTTGTTACCTGCCATGCCTCCTCAGCGCCACTCATATCAGATGTGTTTACTTCTCCATCACTCTCCCACAGTGCATCTTTAAATTCATTTACTGCATTCAAAATGTCTGCCCTTTTGTAGCTTTTGACAACTGTTTCTTGTGATATAAGGCCCCAACTCTTAATTACACACGTGCATATCAGTTGCAAGGAAGGGCGCTTAATATTTCCAGCTGGTTAAAAACAGTGCAAGTGATCTTCAATTGGTTTGTTTACATGTACTGAGAATTCTAAGCTCCAGGCTCTCAATGAATGAGAGATAAGTGTGTGTCCATATGCCACTGGTGAATACCTTGGTACTCTGTTTATCATTTAAGTGGCATGACAAGCAGAATTATATCATGCAACGATTATAGATGAAAGGTTATAAACCAACTTTTGGACTGAAAAATAAAAACAGGTGTAATGACTATGCGGTGAAATACGGTAAGTGTTAGAGGTATACCTTAAACATGGCTCTTCCTAGATACAAGGTCAGCTCCCTATCAACGACATCATACTGCCTCCCAAATTGCTTATGGTGAATGTTTTATGAACAAATGTCTAACTGAAATGAAATTCCAGGAATCTCTGGGTGAGCATATATTTTGAGATGGCAGAGTACTACACAGACTCTTGGATTTTCACTGTTTAAGTCTTGTCTTAGACTTCTGCTTGGCATGCTTAATTCTGATGAACACAATAACTCATTCTGATTTCATAACTAAAGTAGAAGCTTCTTGGTGACTATATAAATATATATATATATACATACACATATATATTTTATATATATACATACACACACTCATATATATGTATATATATATACACACATATATATGTATATACACATATATACATATATATGGGTGGGCATGTGTGTGTATATATCCCCTACCTCCAGGGTTATTGATGTGTGAGGTAAGTATTAATGAATGGATGAATGACAATGAAATAAAGGAATAGAATCTAAGGGGAAAGGTCTGACTAATCTTTGCTTTAACTTCTCAGCTATAGAAAAGAGAGCCAAGTCACTCACAGTTCAAACATCTCTAGGTATAGATTAGAAGGTTCATGTGTGTATGTTGGTAGAGGAGAGGAAGAGTACTATGCTTTCCAATTATGAACTTTGGAGGAAGATCTTACTTTGGTACCTGACCTTACATTTCTTTTGGGGTATGGTGGGAACATCTGAGGGAGGAAAAGGGAGAAATCTAAGAGAATTTGAGTTGGAAGGTTTGTGCTTCTGCTTTTGAGCTATAGCTTTTGAGGGGTTTGGGATAGGGAGAATGACACATGAGTCCCCTGCAACCAGCTGCCAATTGATATTGTGTTTCTTTTTTTCTTACCATATAATGGCAAAGTAAAAAGAGCATTGGACTGACTCAATTTATTCATCTGTACAATGAAGAAGCTAGACTAGATGGTCCCTAAGGTTCTAGATGTGTGTTCCAGCTCGAGATCTGTGATCCTGTAGTGATAAGAGGTCTCATTTCACCAAGGAGGAAGATATCATCAGCACATGAATAACCTTATTTTGAAGTTGACTAAATAAGTTTGGACCTTTCCTATCCCATATACACATACTCTCAAAAGGTCCCTTTTGAGAATATGTGTGTCTACTTTTAAAAAAATGTAAGTTACCAGTAAACTTTCCACCACTGAATGTCATTGGAAAGCCAGATGCTCCTCCAGCAAAATCACTCATCATCAGAGCAACCTTCTCGGGAAGTTTCCCCCCATTAGGTCGAGTACAGTCCACTGTATTGAGGATTTTATGACCTAGGCAAAAACAGAAGGGGTAAGATTCTCAAGGCTGAATTCTTAATTTAATTTTGGTTAATTCAATAAACATTTATCAGGGGTCTACTTTGTGCAAGGCATTATGCTAGGTGCAGCAAGGAAGAAGATGTACAAAGAGAACAATACTGGTCCCTACCCGCTAAGAGTTTTCATTCCAACTGGGGAGTCTACAACATCCAAGATCATCTGAGGAGAGAGAGAGCGCTAAGAGCTAGGGGTATCAAGGAGGGCTTCTTGGATCTGGTGGCAGAGAATGCTCCAAGAATGGAGCCTTAAGAGAGAATAAGGACTCAGCAGCAGAGATGAGAAGAGCGTACTGTCCATTTGTACAAATGCGTGTAAAAGAGAGATGGAATGTAGCATTTAGGGAACAACTAGTAATTCAAGTTTGCTGGAAGATACAGTGTTTGAATGAAGGTAACACGAATTAAGAATGGAAAGGTACATTGGAGCCAAATTACAAATAACTCCCAGACTGAGGAATTTGTGTATTGCGATCCTGACAGCGGTTACTTTTCAGCCCCCAGATCATTTTCCTTCCTTTCTCAAGGGTTTAAAACTTGAACCTTAGTCTTCTATCCATCCTAACCCTAGCCCTTGAGTTTAGGCACCTCAAGTACCTTGGCTTCCCAGTTCAGCAATTTTTTAAACTCCCATCACTTGCATCTTTACTTCACCTCAATCCAGCCACAGCTTTTGATTTCATTACCACCCACAAGCATTCCTCTTCTATTATCCAGAAGTGTGTGATTCTCTCATGTGCCCATAATCTTCTGTTTATTTCTCTTTCTAAGTGTATTGTCCTCTCCTTCATGACCACTGCAGCCTCCACTCACTTCATCCCTCCTTACTTTTTGGTTCCTTCACCTTCGGCTCAGCCCACTTTTTTCCCTCCTTTGGCTATGGTTAGTCAATTCAACTCTGTACTTTCTCAAACAAGAAGGGGAGGAGCAGGAGCAGAGAGGTACTATAACAATAGGCCAGATCAAATCAGTATAAGCAAAACTAATTGCAGGGGCAAAAGAAATAAGTGGATGAAAATACAAATCTAAGAGTCTATCTTTAAGACTGCCCTAAATCAATGAATTAGAGAAAAAGTATTTATTAAACCCTATGTGCCAAGCACCATCCTGAGGTCTGGGCATGCTAACATTCTCTCCTAATGGTAGATCTCCAGGGATCACCACCACTTGGGATGGGGGAAACAAATGAAATTATTTCTCCCACTGGATAGTGGAATCAGTGACCCCATTTGGCAAATGAAGAGTACCACTAAATAATCTTAGCATTGTTTTAGGCTTTCAGGGGGTTTCTGTGCCTCTAAATGAAGTACTAATTCATTTTTGTAGCATACTTACTAGGAAGGGATCACCTAGCTCCCCTCTTTGGGACTGACTAAGGACTCCATAAGGAAACTGAGGCCTACAGAGGTAAGTGACTTGTCTAAGGTTATACAGGTGATAAGAAGAAGAGCTGGGCTTTGAAGGCAGATCCTCTGACTACTACTCCTGGTCTCTTTTCATTATGTCATGGCCTTATAGTCTTACTGCAGTGAGGCTGGGCTATTAACTAGCTGCACAGTCGCATCTTGTCCTTTTCTGCCTCCATGCATTTGTATAAACCGTCTCTGTCCTCTTCATCTCCATCTCATTAAGTTCTTATTTTTCTAGCTCTCTAATAGATTGTAAGTTTTTTCAAGGCAGGGACCATATAATTTTCATCTTTGTTTCTCTAACACCTAGTACAGAGCTATGCACATAGAAGGTACTTGATAAATGATTATATATGCATTTTAAAATTATATAACAACAAAAATAATAAAAGGTCATATGGTACAGTGGAAAGTCCCAGATTTAAAGTCAGGACAGGCCTATTTTTAAATCCTGGACAAGGATTTGAACTTACCCACGTTTGAATTCATATTACTATGTGTATGATTTAGATAAATCATTCCACCTTTCTGCCTCAGTTTCCACATCTGTAAAATGGGGATAGTATTTACAGTACTTACCTCAGGTGGTTGTTGTGAGGAAAGTGCTCTGCAGACTTTAAAGCATTATTTAAATATGAATGATATTGTTATACCTTTGTTTCCTTCTTTCAAAAAATGAAAAAATAGAATTAAGCTTACTGTGTCAAACAAAAGGTCTGGCCACTGATTTTAGTATAAAATACAAAAAGTCAAAGGTCTGATAGGAAATATAAGAGTTAGGCGCAGTTAACACTGTAGGCAGCTGAGTCAATCCAATTATCAGGATTGCATGCCACAAAATATCTGCTTGCTACAACAATCTTTGGGCTAAGATTACAATGTACACACTGTGTACATATATAAGGGGAAAAAATAAGATTACAATGTATTAGACCCTATAAAAATTAGGAAAATAAAGAACAGAGGAAGGTTACATTTGATTAAAAGTCTATATGAGTTCCTGTGATACTTTCTATAAACAGTAAACTTCATTCTAGAAGAGCATTTAAGAATATCATACCTTTATACTCCACAATAATGCAAGTATCCATTTCAGGGTGAACACCATCCATCAAGATCATGAATCGAAGATTCTCATCTACCTGGAAACAAACAATAACAGTCATAGTTGTCAACTGGGCTTTTCCACAGACCTTTATCTGTCTGCCAGGTAACCTGAGGGAAGTAAGAAAAAATGAAAGTCCTTGCCCTTGAAGACCTCACAACCCAGCAGAAGGGATAAAATGTACTGAAATAAAACACAAAGTCAAGTATGATAAGTGTAACAGAAACACTATGGAAATCCAGGAGAAAGAAAGAATACAAAAGCCCTGGTTATCAGGGGAGGTTGCATGAAGGAGGAAGAGGAACTTGAGTAAAATTTCAACAGGGAAAGGATAGGGTAAGAAAACAATCTCAACAAAGGAAATGGTCTAAACAAAAGGGTCTGGAAGAGAGAAGTAAACTAAAGGAAGATAAGGCACACTGGAGTATAGTTGGGTAACTTTGCAAATGATGGACTGAAGAATTTGGGACTCTCATCTGTAGGCAATGGGAAACTGTTGGGGATTTCTAAGCAGGGATATAATGTGGTCAGAGCTACATGTAGAAGAAGGGTTACTCTGGCAAGGCTACAGAGGATGGATTGGAGTGAAAGACATTGGAAATGGAAGAGTTCACCAGGAGACAATCATAATAGTCCAGAAGAGAGATTTCGAGGACCTAAATCAGGGTAGAAGTAGAAATAATGGGAAAGAGGTGATAGAGTCAAGAAACATTCTGAGGGTTGGATCTGTAGGACTTGGTTGCTTATTGAATGTGGGAAAAAGAGAAGTCAAAGATAACCCCAAGGTTTGAAGATAAATGACTACAAGAATTGGTGGTGCCATTAACAGGAAAAGAAGCTGGCTTAGGGGAAAGATGGATTCAGTTTTGACCATGTTAAGCTTGAGTCATTTACAGAAAACTCAAGGGGAGATGGCCAGCAGGCAATGAGGAACACAGGACAAGGAAAGAAGAGTGGGGCAGGAATAAGAATTCTATGTTTGAAACCTCTCTTCAAATCCCATCTCTGCCACTTACTACATATGTGACTTTGGGACAAGTTATTAAATTAATTAATTTAATTAATTAATCTCTCTGAGCCTCAGTTATTCTATAGATAAAATGAGGCAGTTGTACTACTTGACTTCTAAGTTACTTTCCAGCTCTAGATTTATGATTTTATGACTAGAACTCTGGGAGAGGGGCTAGAGATCAAAATTTGGAAGTTATCAACATACAGGTAGTTAATGCCTTGATAGTGGATGTAATCAACAAGGGAGAAAGAGGAGAGAAAAGGACTAAAAAGTGTTGGAGAACATCTACATTTGAGAAAAGAGTTAGAAAAGAAGTGGTTAGATGAATTGGAGAATTAGTGTCATGAAAATCAAGGAAGGAAAAGTTATAAAGGTAAACCTCCCTCCTGCCTCCTACCTAAGGCTTCTCAGCAGGCTCAAGAATATAACAGCAAGCAGGCCCTTCTGGCTGACATAGTTGAGTCTGGCAAGCCACTGAAGGATTAATTACCTCCTGTCTCTTCCCTGGGTTTCCAAACTGCCCCAAGAGTATAACGGGACTAGGGCCACAACCTTGACAGGCTTTTCTCAAATCACAACACAGTAGGTTGAGCTGTGTTGACACAGCTTGTCTATGAACCTTATAATCCCCAACCTTCAACAGCAGACTTTGCTGTTCCTCTATCTAGACTCATTCCCCATATCCTTCCTATTCTCCCTATTCATGTGATACAGATCAACCAGTTGCCACTACTTAATTAATTGCTTCCTCATTCCCATCTTCATCAACTCTACACTTCAGTGTCCTCCAGGTATGACTCCTCCATCTACTGTACTTTCCAGAAAGCCTGTTCCATTACTTTCATCTTCCCATTCCTCCTATCCATTCCTCCCTTGTGAAATTGCATTCCAAACCACCCTTTCCATACGAGTTATTCCCCTGAACTCAATAGTTCTGATGGGGGAGTTGGCATACTCTTTGCTCCCCAATGACACTTCTAAATTTTCCTTCTACTACTATCACTCAGTAAACTCTCCTCCATTAAGGTTTACTCAATCCATACCTACCCCCTAAAGCAGATTCTGCTAGCTATTGTCTACTCACCTTCAGGATATTCTCCTTCTTTCTTCACTGAGTTCAGTCTCTGCTCAGTTTTTCTACTTCAAACCCTCACTCATTCTAGCAGGCTTCAACACACATGTTGACGTTTCCTCAAACACCCTATTTTCCTGGTCCTCAATCAGTCTGCCAGGAAGAAATCATGGAACACACTGACCGAATCTACTACAATTTTATGTTAGCTAATTTCAACCAGGCCCTCACAATAGCAAGGCAATTCTACTCCTCCTCCCCAATTTATTTTTGTTTTCATTCATCAAGAAGCTTCTCCAAAATTTTTTTCTTTTCCTTAAAACTTCCACTATACCCTTTTCCTACCCTCTCTACAAGGATTAACCTCATACTTCTATAAATTCATCAAAAGTTTGCTCTTCTCTCCTCCTTGCCTCATATCTCCATTATTTCCTCTTTCATTCCATTCTCTAATGTGGAGGAAGTAAGGTTCTCTGCTTGCCAAGGCCAACTCCTCTCTGCATGTGTCCTTGATACTACCCGCTGTGATGGGTGAAATCGAAAATAACTAAGGAAACAAATGTTTGAGCTTCTGAAAATACTGATTTTTTTTTATCAGTGCATATCAATCATATAACAAATTGAGACTAGGCCTTCTCAGCTTGGCAATGGACCCTGAAAACAGGAGGAGGCAGATTTTTTTATTGCATTAAAAGAAAACATTTAACAGGATACTAAATAGAATGCAAGAATAGATAATATGATTTCTAATAGGAAGAAAAATTAGGGGGTTTCCAAATTGGAGAGATGAGTGAGTTTTTAAAAGTTGGGAGAGGGGAGTGTTAAGCCAGTGAACTTTTCTGAATGTGAAATTATCAATTCACCTGATTACCAACCAGATAGAATTTACAGGAAAATGAAATTTCCTTTAAGACTCAACCCAAGTACCATCTTCTTTCTTGATTTCTCCCTACCTCCCCAGTTACAGATGCCATCCCCTCTAAGGTCACCTTCCATCAATTTTTTATCTTGTATGTTTTAATTTATACAGATGGAATCCCTTTTAGAATACAGACTCCTTTATGACAAGGATTATTAAATCCAGGGCTTAACATAGTACCTACCATTTAGTAAGGGCTTAATAAATGTTTGTTAACTGGGTGATGAAGGAACCAGCAGTCAATGTGTTTATATGCAAGTATAGTAATTGTTTCTCTTTTACCCAGGAACCCTGAGGGTCTTCTCCTCCCAGTTTGATTTTTTTTTTTTTTATTAAAGGGTCCATCCCTTGAGCACCTACTTAAAGAAGCCTATTCATTGAATAGGTACAGCTCACTAAAAGTGAGAATGCTAGAGTTCCTTAGCCTGAAAGGGCCAGGGTCTCACATTGCATCCTGGATCATTTCCAGCCATCCTGATGAATATCAGGCCACTGGACCCAGATGGCTCAGGAGAATAAAGTGAGGTTGGTGACTTTGCACAGCCCCCCCTCACTCAAATCAAAGTCAGCTGCAAATCATGTCATCATCTTGATGTCATGGTCCTCTTTGAAAACGAAGGACAAACACAGCAACAAGAACAACAGAGAAATTAAGGAAGACAACTGAGAAAATTCCATTAGATAAGATGATTATAATCAATTCAATTTAAGAGAGAAATTTTTGTAAACTTGTCTGGACAAAAGCCAGATTATGAGTAGTTGAGGAACAAATAGAAAATGGGAAGGTGAAAACATTGACTGCAAACAAAAGTAATCTCACAAAGTTTAAGAGTTAAAGGGAGGGGACATAATTCAAGAGACTGGCAATTGAGGAAAATATGAGTCAATGAGACCATTAAAATTTGAATACATATTCATTGTCCAGATTAGGAAAAAGGAAACTCATCTTTGATAAGGCTTAATTTAATATAGTTCCACCCAATAATGAAACTCAATTTGAGGCTGTTTCTACACAACATGAAACAGGTGAAGATTTGTAATTGTCTTCTTTATTCAGTTTTTTCTAAAATGACTGGCACTGACTCATGGAAACCCCTCTGAAAAGCGTTAGTAAGAGATGTATAAAAGACTCAAATGTCTGACCTTCTGCCAAATTCCAAATGGCACCACATGAATGTTGGTCAATGGTACACCACTCTGCTTCAGATTCCAAAACACCGGCCTTTCTGTGTTTCCAACATAAATTGGAATGTTTGGTCTTCGGTCAGCAAGCTTCTTCAGAGTAGGATAGCTAGGTTCAGAAAGAGAAAAGCAAAGGATGAAAAACAGAAATGTCCATCATGTGAAACAGAACATTCCTTTCTATACATTATTATAGAGGATAGGCATTGTAAAAATTGATTTTTCTCCATTTTTCAGAAAAAAAACATTCCTATCTAAACATGAGATGAGTGGAATAATGAGAAAGGTTTTCAGAAAGAAGATATCACTCTTAGAAATCATCTATCTTGACCTTCATGTGTCAGCCTGGTTTATAGGTGCATAGGTAATATGAGCTGGCCCTTAGTACTTAGTACCCAATAGTACTAATGGATATCACCCCTGTTTCAATTTCTTCCCTCTGCCATAAGCAGTAGAGGCCTGCTGGGATAAAAGACTGAAGGAATTTTCATCTGTGGATTAGGATGTGAAAGACATATAAGTTAGCCTCATTTTAAAGGATTTGTATTTATTCTTTGGCCTCATTGTAAAGGAAATACTATCAGCCAGATGATGTAGTCAAACTTTGGGAGTCAACGTGGAGTAATGGCAAGAAGAGTGAGGTTGGAGTCACAGAACCTGAATTCAAATTCCAGCTCTACCACTTACTGCTCGTGTGAACCTGAGCGGTTTACTTCACCTCTCTGGGCCTCAGTCTTGTCATCTATAAAAAGCAGGGGTTGGATTAGATAATTCCCAAAGTGCCTATGATTCTATGAACTTCATTTGAGCTTTACCTAATCAGAATTTGTGACAATTCATATACAGGTCATTCAATCTGAAAATATTTATTGGTTGTCCACTGCATGGTCAATTCTGTTATCAAAGATTTCTTTCTCTGCAAAATTTTAGCATCAAATAAAGGCAATGAGGTAAAAGCCAATTATCTTTTTCAAACCAAGGCTTCAAGAGACTAAATTTTTGAAATAGTCCTTTAATTTCTGATGCCATGAATTAGTTCTTACATATTAAAACACTTTGTGTTGGGCCAGAACAGTGCCTTCCATAACAGAGATGCTCAACAAATGTTCAACTCAACTGACTGAGATTGTCAATAAACTATGTAGATTGGAATCTATTCTGAATTATTATTTCCTTTTCAGTAACTTAATTAATATTATTCATTTGTGCCCATACAGATTGTGTTTGTCCTTCATTGCAGAATAAAGTGCCATCCATGAAGTCAAGAAGACTTGGTTCAAGTTTTGCCTCTGGTACGTATAAGCTGTGCGACCATGGGCCAGTTACTCAGAGGTCTGGTGAACTGTTAAAAGGAGATGTTCCAAAGGGTTTGTTGATCTGCATGAGTGGAAGGTGTTTTCCTACTAGAGATTTTCATAACATTGATAAAATCATAGCTCCAGGCATCCTTGCCCCACCTCCAAATCTTCTTTCATATATTTAATATTTCTACTTAATATATGATACTTACCATTTGATTTCTCTGAAAGTTTTCTATAATACAGACCTTTGATTCAACCCAGAAGGGGCTAAAGTAAAACTAACCACAATAGATATCAATATCAGTGAAATTCATTTATAGATTCACTCAACAAAATTAGACTCCAAATGTTAAATTTTCATTTCTTAAATATACAATTTTGTTTTCTTTTTTCCTAATTTTTTTTTTGCTTCATTTTGGGGGGTTGGAGGTTCTTGTTATAAAAAATCGACAGCTTCCTCCTATTAGTTTGTACTAAGGTAGATCTACTCTACATACAAAGGTTATGATCTTACAGTGATAAGGATAAAATAAAAATATGATTCCACTTACAAATGGGCTCTCTTTAAAATTTTTTTTGGAGACAAGACAAGGAAAAATCTACAATGTACTGATGTTAAATTCTAGATGTATTTCTATCTAGATCTGTCCAGATCACTCTTTACCACCTTTAGTTCATTCTCAGGATAATTTTCTTTCTGACTTCCCCCACCTTGTAATAATATTTTTATCTCTATATAAGCCAGTTAAACTTTATTATACTTTATATTATAATATTATCATATTGCATGTGAACTATGTTATATCATAATTCTAATGTTGGTTTCTGAGGAGCACAGTTACAACAAAACAGGGCATTATAAGAAACAGTGTGTACTATGGATACTACATATAATCCAGCTTATCTGGATTTTTTCCCAAAACTCTTTTTCAAAGCAAAGACTTTTCAAACAAAGAATCTATTTTGATCAAGTAGGAGCCAAGAAAAAAATAAATGTGTTCTAACTTGTCTGTAATTTTCTTCAAAACTACTAAAAAAAACCCTTAAAATTGGTAGTTATCTGGCATAGTGGTTAGAGACCTGGAAGAAGATACTGACTAGCTGTGTGACCCTGAGCAAGTCACTTAAGCTCTGTCTGAATGGTTCCTCAACTATAAAACAGAAATAATAGTAGCACCTTCATCCCAGGGTTGATGTAAGAATTAAATGAGATAATATTTGTAAAGCACTTAGCACAGTACCTAGCTCACAGTCAGTACTTCACAAATCCTTCCTTCCAAAATATCTGTTATTTCATCAGTATGAGTACTTCCTTCATGAATACAGAGAACAATCACATAAGAGATAGTTTTGTAAATTGATGGAATCAGAGAATTTAAGGTTAAGACCTGATTTCACAGGGCATCTAGTTGAATATGCATAACCTGATCAAGAATTTTCTCTCTAGTACCATTTCCAATCTCTCTTGAAGACGTCCTGCAAAGAGGGACCTAACGCCTCCCAAGTCAGTTGTGTTGCACTGTTGAATAGCTCTAATGTTTTGGAAGTTTTTCCTTATATCAAGCCTAGATCAGAGGCTTTGCAGCTTCCACTTTTTGTTACTAGTCCTGCCCATTGAAGTCAATTAGTACAAGTCCTATCTCTCCCACATGACAACTCTTGATACTCAGAATGTCCATGACCTTCCTAAAATATGGTGCCCAGAAGGGAACACAGTACTCTAGACCAAGGCAAAATACAGTGAACTTATTACCTTCCTTGATCTGGCCACTATGATTCTTAATGCAACCTAAGATAGTATAAATATTTTGATTACTATGTCACTAGATTTTTTTTCTTTTTTAAGTTTAAAGCAACAGTTTAAAACTAACCTTTTCAATGCAATGCACATCAACGCACACTGGCAGGGTCAGTTTCTTCAACAAGTCTCTTTATGTCTATGCCTTAGTTCCTAAAATTGTGGGATTTCCTTCTTATCAAGGTGGGTTAGAAAGGAGTTTAACCTTGGACACATGTATAGATCATGACACCAAATGTTTTTTATAAGTTTAGTCTCATCCTTTTTCAAGTCCTCCTATTTTGAGTTTGCCTGATCTTATTCACAGTTTCCATAGAAATCCAATGAGAGAAGTGGGTAATTTTGCAAGTATTTCTTAGCAAAGGAATCTTTTTGTTTTGTGCAATAACATAGTACAAAGATTGCTGAAATGCAAATATGACAATGGGGAGGGTAGATGGAGAGAAACCAGACACCCCAGATATCTTTTTTTCCCCAAGAGTGTTTCCTAGTGCACTCAGACCTTTCTGTTCATGAAGATGATTTTTTTGAAGTCAAGTGTAATGTTTTGTATTTATCCAAATTAAATTTCATTTCACCTAATTTAACCCAACACTAGCCTATCAAGATCTTTCTAGATTTAACTCCTAAGAATAGTCAATACAGTTAAAAGCAGTTTATATTGACAAAAGACATGGATGTGAGTTCATTGGAATGATGTCCAAAAAATGAAGAGCTGAGGAGCAGGGTGAAGAACTGGGAGAAAGGAAAGGGAGAAGGGAGAAATTTTTCTCTCATAAGAGGTGCTAATACAGAAACATAAACTAGTATAATCCTTACAACAGGTCTAATACAGCATAAATCCATCCTATAGATCAATAACAAATAATATATCATTAATACAATCACTGATATCAAGTGAGTAAATACAGTCCCAGAGAAATTATGTGATTTACCTAAGGACACACAAGTAGTAAATATCAGTGATTAGGTTTGATCTGAGGTTCTCTGAATCAAGAGGTAGAATGCTTTCAACTGTTCTAAACATGTCTCACCTTCCGTTCTTCTTAACCCTCTTTCTCAGAGAGAAAATACACGAAAAATCATTGTCAAAAAGCATAATGGTGCCATACACCTATAGGATGTTATTATAGTGACCTACATTTTATCCAAGATGAATCCCATTGAGAATGTGTAGCAGCTCCATAAATAACTGAAAAACTGTTTAAGTTTTGACTGATTCTCAAAGTCACAAGGACAGGTTAACTATTCTGCTGGCTTCTGGGATTACCTCAAGTGATCAGAGTGCATGTGACTGATGTAAATAAGATCTGCTTGGCACAGCCTCTCTAGCCAATCCAAGGGAGGCTCATGAAGCAGCCACCATCCTCTAGCAAAGGCAGGACCAGTTAACCAAGGGTCAAATATCATTTTCTTATCTCCTAATTTGAGATCCATGCAGGCGTGGGTGAGGTATGTTATCTAGAAAGGTAAATAGACAAAGAAAATAGACATGAAGATTATTAACTTTTATGATTGCTTATCAGTGAATGCATTACTCAGGCTGAGCTAGGTACAAGTGGCATGTTAGTGGACAATGTTTCTTTGTATGATCTGATGAAACCTTAGAAGTCAAGTGAAAAAGGAGTTTTTATAGAAAATTAAAGTCTTGGGAAGCCAAAATGGAATCCCAAGAAAAGGCTTGCCAGCTAAGACTACACATAGGAAAAAAAAGATTCATGTGGTTATGATCTGGGTATCAAACTTATAGATGTATCAGCTTCTTAATTCATTTCATTTACCTCTTGATTCCTTACCTCCTATAGGAGAGCCAGAACTAGAACTAGAGAAAAATAGCCGGTGGCCTGGGGTGTAATGCAAGAAAAAGAAAGATCTTTATTTATTTAAAGTGTATGAGCATTTTGGATAATTTGTTTCCAAACCTATAAATGCAAGAATGAGAACAAGAGAGGGAAAATTAACCAAAAAGGAGAGATTTTCTTCAACTCAAGTTGAGCTAGAGAATGAGCTAGAGAGAGAATTTCTGCAAAGTTAGTAATCTCTGATATATCCATATTACTAGCATGTTTATGAACCTGGAGAGAGATAATAATGAAGTGAGTCTGTAGCAGTCATAGTGAAAGTTGATATGTTTGTTCAGGGAACCATCCTATAAACAGGTAATGTGAAGTCTTACCTGGATACAATAGCAATATAACTCTTCCACTTTAATAGATACATGATAGATAACAGCGTGAGAAAAGATAGTGTAGACATTCCTTTCCCTAATACAAATCATAGCTACTCCATGTCTCCTTATACTGTGTCATGCTTATCTATTTCTTTCTATAAATTCAATTATTTCAATTCAACAACCATGTATTAAAGTTGTTAATACATGCTTTAATTAATACATTTATAAACAATTCAATTTCAGATCTACTTGTTCAGCCCTAACCTCTCTGCTGACTCCTAGTCTTACGTCTCCAACTGCCTGTTGGACATCTTGAACTGGCTTGAATTCAGCATATTGCAAAATGAACTCACTATTTCTTCCCTACTCCCCCAGACCCTATCTTCTTCCTACCTTCCCAATTGTTACTGAAGGTACCACCATCTTTCCAGTCACCCATGCTCACAATCTAAGTGTCATCCTAGACTGTTCTCTGTCTTACCCCCTCCCCATATCTTATATAACCTATTGCCAAGGTCTGTGGATTTTACCTTCCTTATATCTCTCTCTTATAGCCCCTTCTCTCCTCTCCGACTGTCCCCACCCAGGTGTAGGCCCTCATCACCTCATGCTTAAACAATTGCAACAGCCTGGTCTCCCTGCCACAAATGTTTCCCTACTCCAGCCCCTCCTCTACTCAGATGTCAAAGTGATCTTTCTTAAAGTACAGATCTGACTTTGTCATTCTCCTACTCAATAAACTCCAATGGCTCCCTATCATCACTTGCAGGATCAAATACATAGTTCTCCATTTGGTATTCAAAGGCCTTCTTCTACCTTATACATCACTACCACATACTCTTCTGTTCCATGACACCGACTTCCTTGCTGTTTCTCACAGAAAACACTCCCTCACCCAACTCTGGGCATTTTCACTGGCTCCCCCCCATGCCAGGAATGATTTACTTCTTCATCTCTGCCTCCTGCCTTCCCAGGCTTCCTTCAAATTCCAATTAAAATCCCATTTCTTCAGAAAATCTTTCCTGATCTTAATTAATTCACTGTCTTTCCTCTGTTGATTATCTCTAATTTATCTTGTAGACAACTTGTTGGTCCATACTAACTTGCATCAGACAGTGCTGCATTAGATGTGGATTCATTGAGAACAGGGATTGTCTTTTACCTTTCTATGTCTCCCCAGTGCTAAGGACAGTGCCTGGCACATAATAGGCCTTAAAAACACAGCTGATCCATTGATTAATTAACTGACAGTAAAAGGGAAGATATGAATGTGAGAGTATCTGGAAGGAAAGATAATCACTTCAAGATATCTATGAGATATCCAGTTTGAGATGTCTAATAATCAATTGGAGAAGTGAGAAGGGAATTCAGGAGAGGAGTTAGGGCAGAACAAATATGAGATTCATCAACATAGAAATAACCACTAGGATCCATTGGAGCTGATGTGATTAGCAACAAAATAGTATGGAGGAAGAAGAGAAGAGGACCCAGGTTAGAGTCCTGGGGGACACTCACAGTTAGAAGAATCCCGAACAAAAGTACTTCCAAAGTGCTTGCTATACAGTGTGATATAATTTAAATAGTAAATGGGTACAGGAGACACTTTGCTGGATGGTAGTCTTTGCATTTTTTTCTATTAAGTTAGATGATTTTTAAAATACACAAGTAACAAGATAATTTTAACTTTTTTAAATTTAAAATTTTAAGTTAATTTATTTTTAAAATTTAATTTAATTGAAATGTGAAATTTTAAAAATATACAAGTAAGGATTAGAAAGATCATATATCATATTGCATCAGTAAGACTCTGATGTCTTGGGGTTAGTATTGATTACAGAGGTGACCAGTGCGGCAGGAAAGGTTGGAGTGAAGGCTTTAGCAGAGCAACCAATAGGAAAACAAAACAATCCCAGGAGCTTCTGCCTATAGTAGGGGTTCTGATGTTGCTATGTCTCTATGTGGCACAGTCAGTCGGGTTCAGGATCTGAAGTTTGATCCTAGGAATGAGAATGACTATGTCACATATCTCCTAGGTTTGGAGCCATGGTTATAAACTAATTTAAGTCTGCCTAAGTCTGGGAGAAGCCAGAGACATAAATAGATAGTGGATTAATTATAATTTTATTCCTTTTCCTAGTTACATATCAAAGAGTTAAAAATATTGTAGAAAGTTAGGCATGCCTGTTTCCTGATGTAGTTAGCCTGTCATATGACCAGGTGTCAATGAAATATAACAGATTTAGGGAGGAAACAAGATTTCTGGGTTAAATGTGAGCTATTGTGATGCATAAATTACACTAGCCACATTTTTAGATTTATAACTCAAGTCACACAGAAAGAAATAGAACTGGGGGGAAAAGGTTGTGAGGTCTCTGAGAACCACGGAAAGTTTGGCATTTATTGAAATTGTCTTGCATTGAATGGAGAATGTAATTATTTAGATAAACATAAGAATTCCCAGGAACTGGTTTTTTTGGGGGGAATAGTATCAAGTTAGTGGCTAGGAATGTTGTTTATTAAACTTGATGAAGGAATGAAAGTAGATGTAGTGCCCAGAACAAGTTTTATTTGTGTAGTTGTTTCCTTTCTCCCACATTACAATTGTTTATATGTATGAACAGGGGCCTGTGTTTTATCTAAATTTCCTATTTTGCCCCGGAATATTCCCCCCCATACACACATTCACACCTTGCACAGTGCTGGGCATGTAGTAGTTGTCTATTATATGCTTATTGAATGTTGCTGAATTTAATAAGCCTGGATATATAGAGTGAGAATGATAAAGCGGAGTGATGGATATGAAGTTAGGAAGAAATAAGTTCAAATTCTTCCTTAAACACCTACTAATGGTGTGATCATGAGCAAGTCACTTAAAGCTCTCTGAATGTAATACTTTACAGAGGGATTGTGAGGTTGAAGAGGAATGATACATGTAAAGCACTTTGCGATCTTGAAAACACTATAGAAATTGTCATCACCACCACCATCATCATTACCTGCACCTCTCCAAAAGCTAAGTCGTCAGGAGGACGAGGGTCTGCATCCCAAGGGTTAGGAGGATTCAGTTCTATTAGCAAAAGTCCATTATTCTCATCCATTTCAATAACTAGAATCAAAACAGCAATAAAAAGGTACTAGAATTAATGGGGGAGAAAAACTCTTTGGAAACAGTAGGTGTATAGCACCAAGAAGGAAGTTTGAAAGGTTTCATTTTTATTTTTAAGGAAATTTACAAATTCAATTAATGAGTATAATTATGCTACTTTGGTCTTTTCTTCTTACTGCTACTAAATACTTTTAAAGTATTCTATTAGCATAACACAATTCATCTCTTCACTTCTTTTTTTTAATCTTTAAAAATGTATTATTTATTTTAAATATTTTCTTTTTAAATTTTGAACTTCAAATTCTTTCCATCTCTTCCAACACTCTCCTACCTGCTGAGAAGGCAAGCCATATGATATCAACTAATTATATATGTGGAATCATGTAAAAACATATTACCATGTTAACCATATCACACACACACACACACACACACACACACACACACACACACAACCAAGAAAAATAAAGAAAACTATACTTCAATTTGCACTCAAGAGATCATTAGTTCTCTCTCTGGTGGTGGATAACATCTTTTCGTCATTTGTCCTTTGGAGTTGTCTTGAATCACTGTATTTACCAGACTAAGTCTTTCACAGTCGATTATCATTACAATATAGCTGTTACTGTGCACAATGATCTGGTTCTTCTTGCTTCACTTTGCATCAGTTCATATGAATCCTGTCATGTTTTTCTGAAATCACCTCTTTCATCATCTCCCACAGTAGAATAGTACATAATCATAACTGCATGCCACAACTTGTTCAGTCATTCCCTAACTGATGAGCATCTCCTCATTTTCTAATTCTTTGCTACCACAAAAAGAACCACTATGAATATTTTTGTACATATAGGTCCTTTCCCTTTCTCTTTGATCTCTTTGGGATACAGAGCTAGTAGCAGTATTTGTTGGGTCAAATGGTATGCACAGTTTGACAGTCCTTTGGGCATAGTTCCAAATTGTTCTTTAAAATGGTTGGACTAGTTCACAATTCCACCAGCAATACAACAATATTCCTATTTTCTATCTCCTCTCCAGCATTTGTCATTTCTCATAGGTGTGAGGTGGTACCTCAGGGTTGTTTTCATTTTGCCTTTCTCTAATCAAGCATTTCTTTATAGGACTATACAGTATAACCTTGGTTTATGAGTAACCTGGTTTATGTATGTTTCACTGAATGAGGAATAATTTTTCACAAAATTTGTCTTGCAAGACAAAAATTCACAGTATGAACATCGTTTGGGCTTGAAAGGCTTGCAAAGAAATGACGCTTAACTAGGACAATGTTTTTTTTCCTTGCTTTCTTTGTCAAACAAAGGAACCACAGGTCAGTATACTGCTTAATTGGCATTGACTCTTTGTGAAGGCAGCACCGTTTGCTCTTAACAGTACCATTACAAGTGTATTCACATGTGTTTGTGTAGGTATGGTAGTACTTTGCATAAAAGTATACGGTGGTGACTGTAATTTACAACAATATCTGTAACAAAAGCCCTAATGAAGAAGATTGAAAAGAAATTTGCAACGAAGAAGGAGACCATTACATTGGAAATGAAAAAAGAAATCAGTGAGAACTTTTCAAGGTTTTATAACCAGTCCGCATCTAAAATCTGCATCTTTGAAGAAGGACGAAATAAAGGTGATAGATGCAGCGAAAGGGGTCATGAGAATATCAAAGCAATGGCCACGTGTTCTAGATGTTGAAAAGTTGCTTCTCAGCAGTTAGCAGGTGGACACACAGCCAGGAGCTGAGGACAAATGAAATTGATGAATCTGCGTGAGGAGCAACAGCTAGAGATTGAAGAGGATATCTCATCTGAAAAGGAGGTTGAGAGGTCAGAGGAAGGGAGGTTTATCAGATGTGGGGAAAATTTTGATGAAAAACATGACCCAAATAAGGCTGTAGCAAGGAGAACTATAAATAATTTTTAATGATAATACAATGTCACATTTCTGTGACATCCTGAAATCATCTATCATTAGATAGATTCCTAATCAGAAGCAAATGGGGAGAAAAAAAAATCAGTGAGTAAAAACATGGAAGTGATTCTAAAAAAAGAAAAATAAGCGAAGGCAGTAGTGAAAGTAGCACTCCTAGTTTGAAACCCTCAGTGTTCTCTTAGAAGGAGATTCTCCTTCCAAGTAATAACTCTTCTTCCTTCTCCTCCCTTCTGTCTCCCTCACACCAGCCTGGACTCTTCTCAAAGGTGAAGTGTGGGTTAATTTATTTTATTTTCAGTTTATATTATGTGCTAATCATTGCTATTGTATTTCAAGTGCATTAGGGACAAAAAACTTACTTAAAATTATAAATAATTATTTTTATATGAATATTTTTGGGGATGTGGCACCAGTCATCTGACTTCACATTATTTCCTTTGGGAAAATTTGCTTTGCAATAGGAACAAATCACATGACAAACAGAATCTTGGGATTAAATTCATAAACTGAGGTTCTACTGTAGATATCTTTGATTTCTTCTTCTGAAAACTGTTTGTTATATCCTTTGGCCATTTATCAATCTTATTTTCCCCATATATTTGAAAAATGAGACCTTTATCAGAGAAACTTGTTATAAATTTTTATAATTTTTATATATTTTATTTTTATATTACTTCATTGTCTCTGTTTCTTTTTATTTTTAATTTATTTTTAAATTTTTAATTAATTTATTTGTTTTCAGTTTTCTACAATCACTTCCATATGTCTTAGATTTTCTCCCCTTCCCTTTGCCATCCCTTACCAAGACGGCATGCAATCTTATATGGGTTCTACACATGCATTCTTATTAAGCACATTTTCACATTAGTCATGTCATATAGAAGAATTAAAATGAATGGGAGAAACCATGAGAAAAAACAAAACATAAGACAAGAGAATATATTCTGTTTTATTCTGCCTTCCGATTCCATAATTCTTTCTCTGTATGTGGATGGCATTTTGCCTCGAGTCCTTTGGGAATGTTTTAGGTCCTTGCATTGCTGTGAAGGGCTCAGTCCACCAGAAACAGTCTTCATCACTATGGCTGTTACTATGTACAATGTTCTCCTGGTTCTGCTCAGTATCACTCAGCATCAGTTCATATAAGTCCATTCAGGCCTCTCTGAAGTCCTCTTGTTCATCATTTCTTATTGCACAATAGTATTCCATTACATTCACATACCACAACATGTTCTGCCATTCCCCAATTGATGGGCACCCCCTTGATTTCCAGTTCTTGGCCACCACAAAGAGAGCTGCTATAAATATTTTTGTACATGTAGGACCTATTCCTATTTTTATGATCTCTTTGGGTCATAGTCCTAGAAATGATATTACTGGGTCAAAGGATATGTACATTTTTGTAGCCCTTTGGGTATAATTCCAAATTGCTCTCCAGAATGACTGGATCAGCTCACAGCTCCACCAACAATGAATTAGTGTTCCAACTCCCACATCTTCTCCAGCATCTATCATCTTCCTGTTTTGTCATGTTAGCCAATCAGATAGGTATCATGTGGTACCTCAGAGTTATTTTGATTTGTATTTCTTTAATCAATAGTGATTTCGATCATTTTTTCAGGTGACTATAGATGGCTTTAATTTCTTCCTCTGAAAACGGCCAATTCATATCCTTTGACCATTTATCAGTTGGGGAATGGATCTTATTTTCCTCATATATTTGAGAAAGGAGGCCTTTATCAGAGAAACTTGCTGTAAATTTTTTATATTACTTTTTTATTTTTTTTATATATTTTATTTTTATATTACTTCATCATCTATGGTTCCTTTTTGCAAAATGTAGTTTGCCTGACTATCTGATTTAATCTCTTTTTGCTTGTCTGAAATCATAATTACTACCCCTGACTGTTTTAGTTTTAGCTGCGGCATATTAGATTCTGCTCCAGTCCTTTATTTTAGTGCTATGTATTTCAATTGTGTGTCTTGTAAACAACATATTGTTGGATTCTGTTTTCTAGTCCATTCTTTTTATTAACGTTCACCCCTGCTCACAGCAGAGTGGAGAAGCATTGTCCCAAACTTTAGACTTTGTCATGCTGATATTTTCAGAGCTAGTTTTGGAGGTCTACAAATTTTTGGTGCTCTAAAGTTCTGATCTGGAGAGAGGTGTGGTCCCTGCTTTCCTGGACTAGTTCTTACTCCTCTGTAGCAACAAGCATTGATGCCTCTCTTGGCTCTGTAACTATGACCAGATATCCTGCTCTCCTGCAGCCATAAGAGCTAATTCTCCTGTCTGCCTTATAACTGTGAGTAGGGACCATGATCCCTTGTGACTGACCCCAAGCACCCTTCTGCACCCTTGAACTGTGACCCAGAACTAAATATGGGCAATTGAGTTGCCAAGTAGCACAAGCTGCACCCAGTGACTGACCAGTTATCTGGCTGAGAGCTCCCAAAGAAGCTGTTGCTCCTGTTGCCACTGTTGTAGTTACCTCCAAGGTCTATTACTGGTACAGCTGCTCTCTGGGCATATTCCATGGTATCACAGACCTCTTTTTCAGACCTCCTAAGTTGTATTAGGCTGGATAAATATCTCACTCTGACCTTTTATTCACTCTGCTGTTTCAAAATTTGATTTGAGGAGTTAAAGTTGTTTGAGGGGAAATGTTGGGAGATTTCAGCTGGGCTGCTGCCTGTATTCCACCATCTTGGCTCTACCCTCAGTTCATTTTAAAACACTATTCATCCACAGGTTTTTATATTTAATTTATAGGTGGAGTAATTTGAGACCAAGAGTATCTAATAATGTGGACCCTAGAGGAAAACTTTGGAGTATGTATGGAAGTATTAGATCAGAAGTCCTTAGTCACTCTCTTGTCGTCTAATTGTTGATTAGGTACAATCTCAACTGGCTGATCATCTTCTTAAACAATGTCTTGGCCCTCGATCTCTAGAGAGAGCTCTTCTTTCTACTCAGTCTCCACCCTACAACCTTCTTTTTTGAAGCTTCAGATTGACATACCATGTTCTAATTCCAAACTGTCACATTTCTCATTTGTAGCAGCTATAAAAATGAAAAAAGGAAGGTAAGGAGAGAGGAAGGAAAAGTCTTAAGATGAAATCCAAAACGTTTTGCCCTTGTCCCTGTTCTTGGCTTTATGTTCTCTATTATTTCAATCACTCATAATCTTTACTACCAAATCTATATCTCCACCCCCACCCTCCCAAATGTTCCTGGTTCTTTAATCTCATATTTTTGTTACTTGCTGGCTAAATGCATTCTAGAGGTCCTCCAGTACTTCAAACTCAGCCCATCCAAAATGGCTTGCAGTTAACTTTGATTTGAGTGAGGGGGTGCTGTGCAAGGTCACCAGCCTCACTTTTCTTCTGAGCCATCTGTGTCCAATGGTCTGATATTCATCAGAATGACTGGAGATGGCCCAGAATGCAATGTGAAACCCAGTTCCTTTCAGGCTGAGATAATATCACATTCTCACTTTGAATGAGATATACCCATTCAATGAGTAGACTTCTTTAAGGTGTCATGGTCCTCTTCTAGAAAAGGACAAACACAACCTGTGAGTGAGTAGCAGCTCCTCTCCTCTTCCTCTTCCTCTTTCTTCTCCTTCTCCTCTGGTGTTCTAACCAGGGGAAAGTACACTCCAAGCCCCAAAACTGCCTTTTTTCCTCTGGGTTTACTGGCTACATTTCTTGCTCAATGATCAAACCTTAAACCCAATTCACTCTGGAGCTGTTAGTCCCCACCCACCTAGCACAGGGTGAACGGAATTGCTAAATAGTAATTGTTTCTATTTTACTCAGGAACCCTGAAGGTCTTTCCCTCCCAGTTTGATTTATTTTTCGTTTGTTTTTCTTGTGATTTAAGGGGCCATCCCTTGAGTAAATACTAAAAGAAACCTATTCATTGAATGGGTGTGTCTCACTCCAGGTGAAAATGTGATAAGACCTTAGCCTGAAAGGGCCTGGGTCTCACATTGCCTCCTGGGCCATCTCCAGCCATCCTGATGAATATCAGGCCGAGGAACCCAGACGGCTCAGAAGAAAGAGAGGCTGGTGACCTTGCACAACCCTCCCTCACTCAAATCAAAGTCAACCGCAAGTCATGATCCTTTTCAAGAATGAAGAACAAACGCAACAATCTAAAATGGACTCATCATCTCTCCCAAAGTAATATTCTTCCCTATAATTGTCTCTTTCCATTTATGATACCACCCAATCACTTACACCTCTTTATGTAGTACAATGGTAGGCACTCAATAAATATTGGTTGAATGAGAATTAAGAATCAGAAAAAATATGAGAGATCATTTAGTCCAACTCCTTTATTGCAGAGGTGAGGAAATTCAGATCCAGAGAGAGTAACTTTTCCAAAATCATACAACTAATGAGTGCAGAGATAGAATTCAAACCCGTCTTCTGACTCCAAATCCAGTATTATTTCCATTAGACTAGCTTGCATCCTTGAATGGAAAACTGAGAAAAATGTAGCATTTTGCAATACCTGCACATTTTCTGGGTCAATATCTTAATAACTCAAAAGACAACTTAATTCTTCTCCTGTTTTTCCTACTCACTCATATGTCTGTTGGGATAAAATGCCCTATTGTAAATGGGCTTCTGACCCCAATGTCCACCCTTTTGTAATGATTATTAAAATACTTTCTCAGGCTCAGCCCTCAGGATGAGTCAGACGTGACTATCGGACAAAACACCAACAATAAGAACTGCACCAGTCACACCCCAATTACTTGCTGCTTTGGTCAACAAATAAAATGTTTTTATCTTCCCCTCCAATTTTTTTTCTCATTCGTTACCTAACCTTAATTTTTGAATGGACATTGCCTCAGTCAAACTGAGACCCAGGAAAGATCTTAGCTTAAAAAGGCCCAGGTCTCCCATTGCATCCAGGGTCATCCCCAGTCATCCTGATGGATATCTGGCCACTGCTCCGGAAAAGAAAGTGAGGCTGGTGACATGGCAGAGCCTTACCTTACTTTAAGACTATTCACTTGCAATTCATGGCATCACCTTTCTGATGTCATGGTTCTCTTTGAGAATGAACAACAAACAACTAATAAAATATTTTTATCCTTCTTTTCTTGAGTTTGCCTCAATGACCAGGACAAAGCCAGAACCAAGATTCTAATTTGTATTACTTGCTGACTAACTACATCATATTTGTTTAATTTATTGGCCTTCACAGAATTTTCCCTAAGCCCGACCACCACGGACTTCACTTTCTTGCTCTGCAAAAAGATATGGTTGAACTGGAATAGATGCTCTCCAAGGTCCCTTCTAGTTCAAAATTCCATGATTGATTAATGAGTGAGAGAAATTAATATTATACTATTATATTAATAACTAAATATTAATTTGTGATCCACTCTTTTTCTTTTATTTCTGTTAAGGTCTAACTCCTGAAAAAGTCAAGTCAGGCTCTGAGTAAAGAGATTGCTCCTAGCCTCCAAGGCAAATGCTCATTGACTAGGTTGGATGAGACCCCACCCAAATGGGAAATCTAATTTCTCTTTAGAGTATAAATAGTCTGAATAAATAAATAAAGAGATAGTTTAATAAATTCATAGTCTAATAAATCTAAAGTCTAAAATCAAAGTCTAAAAGGCAAGCTTTTGCCTGCAGGGAGAATCCTTGTGTCCTTAATCGCCTTCATTAGTAATGTTTAAGGCAACTCAGTTCATGAAGGAGAAAAGTAGCTAGAGAGGTCCTGATGAATATGGCTTTCTCTCCCCAGATGCCTTGAGGCCTCTGAGTCTCATGATCAAGTCATGTTCTTAGCAGGAGGAGCTGAAGACTTTTGGCCTACCTCATTAAATGTCCCCCAATCAGGGTTGAGTTTCACTTGTCAGGGTTGTTCACTTTCAGGAGGCCTTTAAGGTGGTTCAGAGCCTCTCTCTTGGAGTCTTTAGTTACCAAGAGAACCACTGACCATCAATTTATTGATTACTGGCTAGCCTAAATAACAAATTGATTATTAATTACCCAGAAACTGTCTCTTGGGGGTTATCATATATCAAATGAATCAACAAAAAATTTTTACATACTCTTTCTTCAGAGATGATGTGTACACATACTTAACATATTAGTGCATATAATATATACATAAACACATAAGGTAATAATCAAGACATAAGATAGAGTTAGGGCTATGGGTAACTGAATAAATGCAATTACCGTAAGTGCCTTCTCAGACCATACAACCTGTTATGCAGGTTTCAAAACTGACTGTATTCCCAAATACTTGGGGTCTTTTTTTGCAATTAACAAATGGATATTCAGTTAACAGAACAATTAGACCACTGAAAACAAAAATTAATTTCATCCCCATATATAAGTAATTTGGACTGTGCACTGACATGAAGTTAATTTTAAGACCCTTAGTGTGTCAGGCAGAATTATTGACAATGCCACTGAAGGACAAGGTTGAATACATACTGGGCAGCATGTTAACAACAGCTGTCAAAAAGACACTTAACAGTTGAAAAATATCTTAACTAGCCTTATATTTCACTTTTTCTTTAAAAGAAATGAATCATTTAAGGAGATGGTTTAAATATTTGCCTTCTAGGCAAGGCAGTCAGTTCATTAGCATTTATTACGCACCTAGTATATGCATGCCAAATGTAACAAAAAATGAAAAAACAAAACCCACACTCATGGGTCATCACCTATTCAAGAGCTGGAAGTAGAGGGTGGGAAATTGGGAGAATATTTCTAAAATGTCAACTCCTCCTTTTTCCCATCCCTGTTCCTGTTCAGTAAGGCACTGTAATGTACTCTGCGTACTTTTTACTGAAGGATTTCCTATATTCAGATTTTGCATCAAACATCTACAAGTCAAGGATTAGCTGAAAATATTAGTTGTTATTGAGTCTTTTTGACCCCTTTTGGGGTTTCTTGGCAAAGATACTAGAGTGTTTTGCCATTTCTTTCTCCAGTTCATTTTACAGATGAGAAAACTGAGACTAGCAGGGTTAAGTGACTTACCCAGGGTCACAGAGTTAGTAAATGTCTGAGTATGGATTTGAACTCAGGAAGATGAATTTTCCTGACTCCAAGTCCAACAATCTATCAACTGCACCCTAGTTGCCCAGCTGGAAACATATGCAATTTAAATTAAGGCAGAGAGCAAAACTGGGGCCTGAATGTTATGTTGTGACTATACTAGTAACCGTTTGTTTGATATAAACTCTATGAAATAGCAAGGTAAGGAAGGTCATATGGACCTGACGTCCTATTTTTCCCTTAGGCTCAATTTAAGCTAACTGTAATAAAATGGCTAGGTTGCTCTAAAACTTAGAGAGGAAGTGGGCGGGGTGGAGTCAAAGAACTGCTCATACCCTAAATCGCCCCCTCCTCACCCCAGAAGAGATAAAAGAGGATTAAACTCTACCCCTTTCCTGACGACAGTAGAGGAAAATATCAAATACTAGCTTAGCCAACTACTTTCCCCAGAGACATTCATGGTTTTCCCAAATAAATTAAGGAGGTGAATTATAAAATGACCTCCAACTCTAAATCCTAGGTTTCCAAAAGGCTTAGGATGCCAGTCTGTTGCTTGAGGTACTGAGATGAGTCACTAGCAAGAACAGGAAACAGTAGACTGGATTCCTTGCCAGGCCTTTGTATGTTAATATTTACTTATAACATTTTTACTTCCAACTTGGGTCGTTAAAGATTGACAAAATGGTTAATGTAATGACAGAAAATTGTTAATATGGATTGTTATATAGACTGCCTCAACCTCTTAGTCATCCTGACAATGTCAAAATTACAGTAACATCCTTATAGTCCTACCCTTAAGATAGCAAAAGAAGGTTGAACTGAGCCACACCTTAAGCCTTCACCCTGAAGTCTTCAATTCCCCATCTCAGAATCTTTCCTCACAAATCAACTCAAGGCTGTTTGCTCCCTTGACATTCTCATCCACTTCCATTGGGATTCATGGCGTGAAGGGAAAAACATTCAGAATGAAGGGATTTTCCTTGCCTAGATTGCTAAGGGCCACTGGGGTCTCCTGGCCAGGCTTTGCTACCTCATACTGCCTCCTTCCCCTCTCCTCCTAAAACTATAAAAAAACTTTTCCATGGGTCTCTTTGGTGGGGAAATCCACTGGACATCCCATAGAGTGGCAGGTGTGCTACCCTGTGATCTCTATTAAAGATGATTTATTCCTCAACTCATGGCTTTGATTTATTTCAGGACTTGACATTAAATGGTTGTAGCGGTGGGATTCATCAAAAATTACGTCTTCAGTGGTCCCAGGAGTGAGCTTCTGTATGCCCTGGTACCAGCACGGGCCTCTTGTACCTAGTCCCCAAGCTCCCTCCCCACCGGAACCAAGTAAGTACACAAATCACACTTGAAGCTGGACTCACATCTCTTTTGGTTGAGTCTGAGTTGCCTCTTTAACTGAAAATTGCTAAAAAGACGCTTGGACGATCAATTTGGGGTCCACTTTACCTGCCCTGCCCCGCCTTTCCTCCCCACCAAAGATACTGTAATCAGTCAAACTGCAGGTGACACTTGCAAGTTTTTGGAACCTTGGCCATCTTGGGCAAAATTACAAAGAAGGAGGCTGGATCTAAAACATTTCTTCTCCAGTAAGGATCATGCCAATTGGAATCTCAAAAGAAAGAACTTTCTACATTTTTTTTTGAAAGCTGCAGGAGACCTTTTGTCTGTCTTTGCAGTGTGTTAAGTGTAGTATTTGTTTGTATTTATGTGTATCTGTGTGACCGCAGATAGCTAGTAATTCAAACTGAGGGTAGAATTTTTTCTGTTATCAGTCTTGTTTGCTGATGGGTGCTTCCTGAACTACTGGCTTCAGCAGAGAGCTAGCGTGAGGAAGATAAAGACAAACATCTTTGTGTCCTTTTTGCTGTGTCATTTATGTTTCAAATTAAACGAGACTTTTCCTGAAGTCACTATCACACACTTTTGAATGTTTATTGTCTGATCGGTAACCTATTGATCTGTCTATTTCTCTGCGTTGAGTCTTTGTTAATGTATGTGCTTATTAACCACTGGTGAGCTCTGAGCTTTCCAAAAGATCTTTTTTTCCCCCCTTTACTTCCCAAAATTGGTCTCGTTTCGGCATGTGAGAATTAGAATAATACTCAGAATCAAGGGAGGTAAGAGCAATCTCTCCCCAGAAAAACTGGTTCCTGATTTAACGGGAAGAAAAGATAATCCTGGTGACAAGAGAAAAGGGAAATGTTGGAAATTTTAATTGTATGCTTGGGGTTTTGCAAATTAAAGTGAAATAGGAATCAATTTAGGAATAACTTTTGAACGAGTGTGTCTCAGAAATTTTACTGTAAATTACGTGAGACTCCTACTCATTTTCATAACAGATTCAGATTTATTATTTTATATTAAGGAGAAAGGAAACCTTAAGATGTAGCCCCCTGTTCATATTTAGGGTACCTTTAATTTTTAGTTTTAATTTAGACTAATAGCCTACAACTGTCCTAAGCCATGTAGTTCCCTCAAGGAGAAATTTCAGCTAAGTTTAAATTAAAATTGAACGAAAAACTTCTTCCCTTTGTCTAACTGGAATCTTGGCTAAATTTAAATTAAAGTGAAATATTTACTAGAACTGTTTCCTTTTTCTAATCAGACTAATGTGATTTTTATCAGATAACACAAACCTTTCTCACCTTTTGATCTCTACAATGGGAGAACAAAATGGTAAACTATTCCAGTATCTTTGCCAAGAAAACCCAAAGTGGAGTGATAAAGAATTAAATGAGACTAAAAACTGACTGAACCACAAAAGGGATTCTAGAGCCCACCGGACTCCAAGGATAGCTTGTGCAAAAGTATAAATGGGAGTTATAATGTTTACCATTTCCTTCTCAGCTCATTTCATGGATGAGGAAACTGAGCAAACAGGATTAAGTGATTGCCCAGAGTCACACGCAGGACAGGTATGAACTCAGGAAGACTGCAAACCCAGTACTCTATCCATTGCCACACCCCGCTGCTTAAAAGTATAGTGAATCTGTCTGGGCCATGCTTTACCCCAGCCATATTCCTTCCATATACATTCTCTCCTTGTCATTCTCATTGTTACTGGGGCTCTGCAATCTCTAAAACAGACCTCCAAAGATACCTGAAGGAACTAAGCCATTCGATTTAGAAAGTCCTCCCCTGGGGTTGGGCTATTAGGATTGGTAAGTGTATGAGCACATTATACTGATCCCCTACAGACTCCTCAGTGCATATGTAGTCAGTCCAACTCACTATCTTCTCATGTCACCTCTTATTTTGGAAATTGTAATCAAACCAACTGCTTCTGGAAAGACTGTTAATCAACTGCCTCCTCACTTTCTCTGTGAATTCCTAGACCAAAACACCTTTTCTGAGCCACTATTTCCCAATACATGAGGTCTCTGATTAGAAAATAAGCACCTTGAGATGTTTTTCAGCACTCATACACATGGGCGCACACACACACACACACACACACACACACACACACACACACACACACACACACCTATCTGCCTTTTCGGTATCTCTAGTACTTAGCAGAATGGCTAGTATGCAGTAAATAATACATAGCAAATTCTTTTTTCATTCATTTTAATAGGGAACCACTGAAGCTTTTTTGGACAAGTAGGTGGTGCAGGAAATAGAGTCCCAGGACTGGAGTCAGAAAGACCCATCTTCATGAGTTCAAATCCATCCTCAAACATGAGCTACATGACCCGGGGCAAATCATTTAAGTTCTGTTTGCCCTTGTTCCCTCATCTGTAAAATAATCTGAAGAAGAAAATGGGAAACCACTCCAATATCTTTGCCAAGAAAACCCCAAATGGGGACATACAGAGTCACGCATGACTGAACAACAACCATCAAGCTTTTTTTAAGGTAAAGGAACATGATAAAATTTATACTTTAGGAATATCAATTTGACAGCTACATGGAAGGTGAATTGAAAAGGGGAGAGACTGGAGGCAGGCAGACCAAAAAGGAGACTCTAGCAAAAATGCAGGAAAGAGATGTGTATGGAACATGATGAGGGCCTGAGCTAGGATAATGGCTATGTGAGTAAACAGAAGGGAGGGGATGCAAGACAGGTTGTAGGGGTTCAATTGACAGAACTTTGCAGATGAGTGAATGAGAATGAAAAGTGAGTGATAACGGCATGTAAGTGAAGTAAAGAGTTGAGGGTAATTCTAAGGTTGTAATATTGGGTGACTGCAAGATTACATTGCCATCAGCAGAAATAAGAAAGTTGGGAAGAGGGGTGGATTTGGAAGAAAAGATGATAACTTCTGTTTTGAACACGTTGAGCTTTAATTGACTGCACATTTAGAAATGCCCAACAGATAGTGATGGCATGTAGTTGAAATTTGAAGTCAGGTCTCATCTGCCTTCAGATTTGGCATCCTTTCACTTCCCCTCCCTCTACTGACTATAAAATATTACGAATGTCATCATCTACATCAAACATCATCTACATCAAAACACTTATTAAATGGAGAAATTGATTTCTGATATTAAAATTAAATTTTTTTCTCTATTTGTCCTCCAAAATTACCCCATTCCTCCTATATCCAGAGGGACATTCCTTCAAATAGCATGTATAGTTTCTGACAATACATTTCTAACTCTAAATTTTTCTGGGACCAAGTTAATTTAGAAATCATAGTATCCTATAATTTCCATTTTGATAATTGCATTTTGTTTTGTAGCCAAGGAATAGTAGCCTAGAAGCTCCATCTTCATAAAATGAAGTTTGGCTCAGCAGCTCAGCTCTTTCTGGGGGCTACCTTATTCAGGCTACTTCTATCAATCTTGTATCAATTGCCGGTACTTTCCTTCCTAGACTACACTGTAGTTAACTACTGTGTGTGTGCATGGGTGTGTGTGCTTTATTAATGTAATGGGGCTATGTAACGTGTCTGGATCTCTTAACATGTAGGCACCCTGCATCCTTTTACCACATGGGTGAAAGTAGCCTGCATGACTCAAAGAAGCTGCATCTTCTAAAAACTTCCAAGCTAAGACAGTCTCCCTCTTTCCTGGGTGCTCTTTCCTGCTGTATCCAGAGGCTGAAAATCCACAGTGTGGTCACTATGAACTGAAGTAGAAGGCGGCAATAGATTCCCCACCCCACTTCTTTGAAATGGGCCTGGAGATGTTTGTTTCTGTCTCATTTGTCTTCAGTTTACGTAGGGGAAATGATCCTCATCAGACCTGGCTAGTTCTAGTCGCTGGCGACTTTGGAGCCAGGATCACAGGTGGAATATAGCAGCTAGTCAGCCTGCCTGGCAGGGAAACTTTGAGAAGCTGGGCTGCTTGGGACTCAAGCATGAATAGGGTTTTAGACTTAGAATTAGGACTATGCTTTATTGGAACAAAGCTAAGATGTGAACTCAAACCCTTCCCAGAGACTGAGGTGGTACTGAGGGGGAGATTAAATCCCATAAATTGGGGAAATATGTCTGTATATTTGTTAATATGCCTTGGAAATAAATATTCCTTTGTAAAATCTGATCTGTTAGTGATTAAATAAAAATGGTTAAGTGAAAAAAATATTTAAAAAATAACATTGGTGGGGTTTGGAGCCATTAGCAGAGAGTCTAGACACACACCTGAAGCTTCTTTAAGGGCACAATGGAACTTTAGGGGAGAGATGAAATGTAACAAATTTGGTCTTCAGGTAGTGTGTCACGTTAACATTATATTTATGCTGCATATATTTTTACATGCACTTGTATCTCCTGTGAAGCTCATCATGAGTAACGATGGTGCTATCCTTTGTGTGAACAATGGCACAGTTCCTGGCTCATAGTAGGTGCTTAATGAATATTTCTTGCCTGATTGACAGATGGATGTTCTATCAGGCTGAAGCTGGAAGGCCCCTGACCTCTGCAAAATTTGACTGGTAAAAAGCTGAGCCTAAGACCATCCCAGAGGGCACATGATATTCAGTTTTTCCACTTAAAACAAATTGCTGGGCAGCAGTCATGGTTATTTGTTATACTTTTACAAATCTCAAACAACTGAAATCAGCTGTGCATTGCACCCTTTCTAGACCTCTATGTGATTTATTCTTCTTTCTGGATTCTAATCATTAGCTTCCATATTTTTTCTACTTCCTACCAACTGCACTCTACTATTCCTTCCCATAGATACAACAAAAACAGACCAGCCATGAGTATCTTTCATGAGGCTGTAGAAGGAAGGCAGAGTCTTAGGAAAAGACTGCCAAAGTGTACTGGAAAGAGAACTTGAATAGGTCTAGGAAGACCTCACTTTACTGGGAATGTTGAAGAGGGTGTTCTTGTCGACGGTTGGCTGGGGCTAGGTGGCCTCATCTCGAGATTCTGCAACCTAGATTTGAATGCTGATTCTCCTACTTACTTGACCAAGACATTTAGCCTCTCTATATCTTATTTTTCTCAACTGTGGAAATGGAGTTGAGCTAGCTAAATGATCTCCAAGATCCATTTCAGCTCAGAATCCTATAAACCTGTTCTGTTCTCTACATTTTCTATTCCTCTCCTTTATGTTATTCAGCTGTTTTTAGTTGTGTACAACACTTTGCACCCCCAGTTTGAGTTTTCTTGGCAAAGACAACGGAGTGGTTTGCCATTTCCTTCTTCAGCACATTTTACAGATGAAGAAACTAAGGCAAATAGGGTTGACTGACTTGCCCAGGGCCACAGAGCTAATAAGTATCTGAGGCCATATTTGAACTCAAGAAGATGAGTCTTCCTGATTCCAGTAGTCGCACTCTATCCACTGCACCACCTAGCTACCCATTCCTCCCCTCTATTGAAAGATAATGTCTTTGAAGCATCCTGAAGAAACCAAATCCATCCTATATACCATTGCCCATTTTAGTCTTTTTAAAAGCACCATTCCGGATAAGTCTCTTCTGCTCAAATATCTCTTCAGTGACTCTCTGTTGCCTCCCACATTGAATTTGGGCTTCTTACTCTAGTATCTAAGACCTCTGATCAACTCTAAACTATCTTTCCAACTTTACCTAATAGGTACTTCTTTATATTTATAAATCACATAGAGGTCTAGAAAGGGTGCAATGCACAGCTGATTTCAGTTGTTTGAGATTTGTGAAAGTATAACAAATAACCATGACTGCTGCCCAGCAATTTGTTTTAAGTGGAAAAACTGAGTATCATGTGCCCTCTGGGATGGTCTTAGGCTCAGCTTTTTACCAGTCAAATTTTGCAGAGGTCAGGGGCCTTCCAGCTTCAGCCTGATAGAACATCCATCTGTCAATCAGGCCAGTCATTTTTATGTACCAATATACCTTGATTCTTTCCTGTACTACTATTTTATTCATGCTTTACCTCTGCCTGGAATGTGCCATCTCTCTCCATCTACCCCACCTGTTGAAACATCACCTATTCTACCTGACCCATAAGAAGTGATATGTATCTTTATGCAGTTAAATTTACTTTGATAGGTTGGCTTGGGATAGTAAGTAACATGAATAACGTTACTCCTATGAGGAAATGCATTCTCAATCCCAAACCTCTTAATTATACATAAAAGTCAAGCACTGGGGACTTTCTATACTTATATTATCCTCATTCATAATAGCTTACATTTACAGAGGTTTTTATTGTTGTTTGTCCAGATCTTTGATCCCATTGATGTAGAAAATTCCCAGAGAGCATTTCTCCTACTAAAGAAGGTTTTTACTTGTATGCCAACTTAGAGTCTTGGTTGCCTGGGGCAACAAAATGAAGTTAATCTCCAAAAATCACACAGTCAATATGTGTCAGAGGCAGAGCTTGAACCCAGGTCTTTCTGTCTTCCAAGGCTGGTTTGCTATCCACTTCACCATGTCATGCTTCCTCTCCAATAACTCACATTTCCATTTATATTTGGGTGTGTGTGTTCTTCCTTCATTGCCAAACAAGACCATGCCATCAGAAAAATGATGACATGACTTGCACTTGACTTTGTTTTGAGCGAAGGAGGGCTGTGCAGGTCACCAGCCTCACTTCTCCTCCAGAGCCATCTGAATCCAGTCACCAGATATTCATCAGGATGACAGGAGATGACCCAGGATGAGGCAATTGGGGTTAAGTGACTTGCCCAAGGTCACACAACTAGTGAGTGTCAAGTGTCTGAGGTGAGATTTGAACTCAGGTCCTCCTGACTCCTGCACTGGTGCTCTATCCACTGCACCACCTAGCTGCCCCCATATTGATATTGCTCTTTACTGGACTGTTACAGAACTAACTTGTTCATAACAACAAACTTGTTAAGTGGCTAATCTCTACTTTAGATAAATCTCTTTATATTGTCCTTCCCCACCCCCACCTTCACCTTTTTTGGGGATTCTTCTTTGCCTAGAAACTTTCATGCTTGGAACTTTGATTTCCCATACTAGTGTGCTAATTACAATCTTCCTGTCTGTGAAATCAAAGGTGAGAAATTAATCAGAAATGCCTAAATAGGCCTCCCTTTCCAACAAAACAAAACAAAACCCTAGCCCTCTTCAATATCCCTGAACTCTATTATATATGAAGTGATAATCAGTCCTTGAAGTTTCAGAGAAGTTGGTGGAGTGATGTGCTAAGTCCAAGGGGTTTCATCTTAAAGGACCATTGTGAACTCTTTTTTCCTACTCTAGACAGAAGACCCTTGTGATTAAGTTTCTAGATTGCATCCCTTCTCTGTCTTTGCCATTCCTATTTTGGAATCTGTCACTCTGGTTTGGTAGAGTGTGGGGGCTATCCTGGTGTCTCTCCTTTTGTGTTCTCAGTCTTGATGTCTCCAGCTGAACCATGTAGCCTCCTCTTATTCATGTCAAAAGGGTCTATTATTTATGACTGCTCTTATTCTTGAGAGCTATATTTGAATCCAAAATGGAAAGGAAGAATGGTTCAAATGACTTCCCGCCAAGATGGAGATCAAAATGAGAGTCAGACCAACCAGCTCCTCTATGTCATCTCTACCTTAAACCTGAAATTTCCAGTAGGTCAAATAAAGATCAAGAAATCCAACGAGAAACTGTACTAAGTGATTGTTTTTCCCACTCCAGCAGTACATTAAAAACGCTGGAGCGACTCCAACCCCAACTCCAAGGATTCCAGCAAAGCCGGCATCACACAAGCCAACAAGTCAGCAGCCTTCTAGGATGATCAGACATAAGAAAGAGCCTAATGGGTCCCGTGCCCAGGAACGGAAAGGGCAGAGGACTCCCTGAGGAAGGCTTCAGGCAGGTCAGAGAATCCCTGGATGATCAGAAAGCTTTAGGATCAGGCCCTTGAAAGCCCAGAAGAGCTGCGGTAATCGACATGGTACTGCAAAGCTCACACTAGAACACCTCCGGTCCAGGGGCTGCAAAGCCCCTCAGATTCTTTCCTGAGATACCTGGTAGGGCCCTGAAGGCCTAGTACTTTGAATTTCAAAGATCATGAGGGCCTAACCCTAAGAGCTGGAAACTCAATACAGCAACCCAGATGACCCATGGAGACACAACTCCACCCAAAAGCATATCATATAGTGGAACTGGCCTCTGCATAAAAGCCCAGTTCAGGAACTGAAATGAGATGAGTAATTCAAAGAAAGCAGTATTACTGTATATGTAGAGATCTACCCACCTCCTCCAAAAAAAAGGAACAAGTAACAAGTAACAAGCAAAGAGTCAAATTTTAAAAAATGGTTTCTCCCCATAGGGAGGATATTTAGAAGAAATAAGGCAAAATATTTTTCAAATGAAATTAAAATTCCGGAGAAAAAGAATTGGAAGGAGAATAAATAGCTTAGAACAGAATGTGGTAAATGTTATCCAAGTAACAGACTTCCTAAGACTAGAATAAACCAATCTGAACTCAATAATTCCATGAAATAGAAGTATCAGAACAAAATGAAAGATTTTTAAAAACAGGAAAAAATATAACATATCAGCTATCACAAATAGTTAACCTGAAAAACAGGTAAGAGAGAAATAATATAGGAATCATGGGACTCCTTGAAAAATATGGTGTAAAAAAATCCTGGACATTATCTTTCAAAAAAATTATAAATTAAAACTACTCAGATCTATTAGAACCAGAGGGTGGAATGAAGATAGAATGAATTTACTTATTATCTCCTAAAAAGAAAAGTCCTAGGAATGTTATACTCAAAATCCAAAACATCTGTGTCAAAGAAAAAAGATGGAAGCATCCAGAAAGATGGAGTTTAAGTACCAAGGAACTATAACTTCTTCCAGCACCTCACAGCTCTACTATAAATGAGAGTATACAATATTCCAAATGACAAAAGTCACAGATTTAAACTCAAAATTGACTTATCCTAATACAAGCAAACAAGCAAAAACCCCAAGTATAATCCTATAGGGGAAAAATGGATCTTAAATGGAATAAAACATTTTTAAATACTTCTGAAAAAAAGACCAAAACTGAGTCAGGAACTTTAAAAATATAAAAATGAATCAAGAGAAATCTAGAAAGGTAAATTTGTTTGAGCATTTCAGGAGATAATGGTATAGTGCTAACCCTTTAAAAGAGGGAGAAGAAACAAGTGTCCCTCCAGAATCTTAATGTCTTCAAAAAGGTACTGAGGTAGCTATATAGGAAGAAACAGAGGTTCTGGGAGTGGATTGCTTCTGTTTTGAGGGTTTGAAAAGACAATGGACAGATAGGTGGCTAAGTGGATTGAGTACCTGGTCTGGAGTCAGGAAGACATCTTCAAGAGTTCAAATCTGGCCTCCAGCACTAGCTATGTGACCCTGGGCAAGTCATTTAACCCTGTTTGCCACAGTTTCCTCATCTGTAAAATGAGCAGGAGAAGGAAAAGGCAAACCTCTCCAGTATCTTTGGCATGAAAATCCCATATAGGGTCACAAAAAGTCAGGCATGACTGAAAAACATTGAACAACAAAACCAAAAAAAGGAAGTAAAAGCAATACTATTGAAAGAAGGAAGGGGATTCAACTTGCTGTTTCTCAGAGAAGAATAAGAAAAAAGGTTATGGAGAAAAGTATTGGAGAATTGCTGTTTAAATGGAGAACAAAAATTACTTTTAAAATGAATAGTTCAAACATTATTATCAACATTTTCTAGTCAGAAAAGAGGGACTTAAAAAAATTAAGTGACTTGTCCATATTCTGACATCTGCTAAGTGACAGAAATAGGGATTTATCCCTAGATCAGGTGCCCAGGTCCTACCACAGGGCTCTTTCAAGGAATCATAGAAGGAAGGAACCTTGGAAGTCATTGAGTCCAAATCACTTAATTTTCAGGTGAGGAAACAGACTCAGAGATTAAGTGACCTATGCAATGTCGCATAGATAGTAACTGGTGACAACAGGATTTGAAGTCATATCCTTTGATGCCAAATCCTACACGTCCACATTATATCATAGTGCTTTCATTCTTTCCATTACCTCAAATCACTCTATTAGAATTTGAGTTTCTTGAGGAAAGGGATAGTATTTTATAATTCATCCTTGTCCCCTGAAACACTCAGCACTAGAGCTTGCACATTATGGAGTTAAATAAATGGTGAATGAATGAATGAATTCTAGTTTTGAATTTCCGCTGTTTAGCTCTAATCCTGTAATGTAAACCATCAAAAAAAATTCACAAACAAACAAACAAAAACCCACACTCAGAGCTAAAAATAGAAATTGAAGATATACCTATTGGAACTCAATAACAATAAATGCAAATACATTGGGTCTTATAAATATTGAATATATTTACCCAGTTCATCTTGACAGAAACTGCCTGGTGGGTTGATGTACTTCATGGTGCTCACATCAAGTTTCCAATTGTGCTTTGTGCAACGAACAGACCTGAAGAGAATGTTTTATATAGGTAATGAGCAGTAGAGACAGTGTTACTGGATGTCTTTTAAAGCAATATTATTTTGGCAGATTACTGGAAAGATTCAAACGCATGATTTTTCTGATGAAATTAAACTAGATGATTCTGCAAATAAACCAATCAGAAAGTTGAACATTAGGTAATCTCCCTCCCTATTCTCCACCCCCATCTTGCTGTCAAGATCCCTGGGAATAAGAAATAAATATTATTTAATAAATGAGGATAAAAATGTAAACAAGTACCATGTCTCAGAATAGCATGTATTTTAGAAAATAAGAGGACAGTCTGAACATAAGATAGCTTCTGGTGCTATGTAGCCCTAGCAGAAGCTAATATGGGTAAGAGAGTTGACCTTCGATGGAACAAATATTTCTAGAAATAGAATGTCCATCTAGATCTATGATGAGGAGGAGTCTACATAATCTTCCACCCTAACTCCAAACCCCTGGCCATGGGCTACATACTGGGTATGTATGCCACTGTGGAGAGGGTTATACTTGCATACAGAGCAGCCCACCTCAGCTTTTTCAGTTTCAGAACACTAAATAAGGAAGCTTCAAAGTAACATACTAAGAATGTTGATCTAGAGATATTTTTATACAAAAAGAAACTAAGTGGTGTATTAATATAACTTTTCTTTAAAAAAAAAAAGATGCTTGAGAGTTATTGGGCTTTTCTCCATATTTCCCATTTCTTCCTTTCCTCTCCTCATTTCACTTAAGTATTACAAAAATAAGAAATATCATTTATTAAGCATTTGCTACATGCCAGGCACTGTTCTAGGCACTGAGGATCTAAGTACAAAAAATGAAACAGTCCTTACCCACAAGGAAGTTACATTCTAATAAGAGATGAAGAAATAATGGGGAGGGGGGTAGAAGATGCCAAGGATGGAAATGTTTACAATTAAAAACACTCTGAGGACCAATTCCCAAAATAAAACACAGAGGAGAAAAAAAAGAGGGAAAATTGGCTAGCTTGAATACACAAAGTAGTTAAGAGCCTCTGTCAAATTCCAGCGATGTCCTTTGGATGCTTTTGGAGTGGGATGAGAACCTTCTTAGAAATCCACTTCTTAGACCTCATTTTGAGATGTTGTCATGGCTATGCCAGAGAAACATAACCTCCATTGGAAAAACTTTAAGTCTAGGCCTAGCAATGGATCATTTGTCACACAGCAACCAGACCTTGAATAGTAGATCTGTACCTTGTCAAAGAAGCGGTTACGGGGTTCTGCTTTCTTTCTAAGTCATAAAAACTCAAGAAGACTTGTGTGTGTGTGTGTGTGTGTGTTAAGGCACAAAGGGGGTGACAAATAGAATTAGTGGAGGGATGTTCACAATGATAAAATTATGGCTTCTTGAAGTGGTACAGTCTATCTTAATAAGTATTACTAAATCTTAATAAGCATTTATTAAGGGCCCCACTGTGCTAAGTGCTATCCACTTTGTTTCCACAAAGAAAGGGAAAAAAATAGTCCCTGTCCTCAAGGAGTTCATAGCCTAATGGGGGAGAAAACACGGAAAGAACTATGTCCAAGCAATATACATATGGGATAAATTGGAGAAGAAGGAAGACATTAGAAATTAAGTGAGATCAAGAAAGACTTCTCATAGAATATAGAACTTTAGTTGAAACTTGAAGGAAACCAGGAGGTGGTGAAGATGAAGAATAATCTAGGTATGGGGAATGGATGCCAGTGTAGGGAGATGAATCGTCTTGTGTGAATAACAAGTGGAAAGAACGTCCCTGAATCACAGAGTACATGAATGTAAGAAGAGTGGAAAGAGAGGCAATTGGGTGGCACAATGAGTAGAGCACTGACCCTGGAGTCAGGAGTATCTGAGTTCAAACATTTGACACTTACAAGCTGTGTGACCCTGGGCCAGTCACTCAACCCTGATTGCCTTGCAAAAAAAAAAAAAAATGGAAAGATAGGTGAGGGAAGAGGTAGATAGAGGTCAGATTGTGAAGGTCTTTGAAAACCAAACAGAAAATTTTATATTTTACCCTGGAGGTGGTGATTGGGAGCCACTGGAGTTTGCCGAGTGGGGTTAGTGATGTTTAGTTTAAGGAGACTCATTTGACAGCTAAGTGTTAGATAGACTGGAGTGGAGAGAGATCCATCTGAGGGCCATTGAAATTGACCAGGTGTGAGGTGATAAGAACCTGTACCAGGATGATGACAGGGGCATATAGCAGAGATGTTACAAAGGTAAAATCAATAGTACTTGGATATGAAGGATGAGAGAGGGTGGAGAGCTGAAGATGACACCTAGTTTGTGAGCCTGGGGGACTGGGAGGATAGTGGTGCCCTTGGTAGTAATAGGGAAGTTCAGAAGGGAAGAAATTTTGAGGGGAAAGATAATGAGTTCAGTTTGGGACATTTTAAGTATAAGATGTCTACAGGACATCAAATAAAGTGGAAAGAGGGAGGCACTGCAGTAGAAAGCAGGAAGTACCATCTCTGAACTTAAAGAATGCTTCAAATTGTTTCAAATGCTACATCTGATACCTACTGCTTGAGCTGCTTCAGTCATGTCTGACTCTGTGATCCCGTTTGGGGTTTTCTTAGCAAAATTACTGAACTGATTTGTTGCCATTTCTTTTTGTGACTTTAGTTGAGTCATTTTTCCTTCCTTGGGCCTAGTTTCCTCATAGGTAAAATGAAGGAGAACTAGACAGTCTCTGAGAGTTAGCTCACTACTTTATGATCCCACTTCTTCATTTCAAGATTATCTTGTAACCTCTGTTTTCCTGTGGACCATGACATTGTGTTTTGTTCTTTTAAGTCAGAAGGACAAAGATGGAGTGGTAGTGGTAGTAGTTATCCCTTGACAAGTCTCTAAAGCTGGGAGAAATGGAGGAGAAAAGTGATGTGGGAAAATGACCTAAGATGAACTGAAGGCCCTTGAGTAAAGTAGAAGGATACTAAGATAGAGAATGATAGTCTTGCATAGGCCTTAGGTAGGGGGCAACTGGGTGTTGTAGTGGACAGAGAGCTATTCTTGGAACCAGAAAGACATCTTTCTGAATTCAAATCCTGCCTCAACTGGAAAGTGTCTTTCCAGTTATGTGACCCTGGGTAAGTCATTTAACCCTTTTTGACTCAGTTGCTCATCCATAAAATGAGCTGGAGAAGGAAATGGCAAACCACTCTACTTTCTTAGCCAAGAAAACCTCAAATGGGGTCATGAAGAGTTGGACATGACAGAAATGACTCAATAATAGGTAAAAAGGGCCGTTAATATTTATCATTCTGTCCTGAGGCCTATGTGTTCCATCAGCAAATGTTTTTAAAAATGAAAACATTTTTATTTAAAGCTTTGGGTTCTAAATTCTATCCCTCCTTCCCTCCCTTCCCCTCTTAATTACACAGTAAACAATCAGGTATAGGTTATTCCTGTGCAATTATGTAAAACATTTTCATAGTAGTCATTTTGTACAAGATAAACAAAAGAAAAAAGAAAGAAAGAAAGTGAAAAATAGCATGCTTCAGTCTGTATTCAGTCAATCTTTTCCTGGAGGTGGATAGCATGCTTCACCATTTGTCCTTTTAGATTATCTGGGATCACTTTATTGCTGAGAATAGCTAAGTCATTCATAGTTCTTCACTGAATAATATGCTGTTACTGTGTAAAATGTTTTCATGGTTCTGTTCACTTCACTGTGCATCATTTTGTGAAAGTCTTTCCAGGTCTCCTAAAATTATCCTCCTTGTCATTTTTCACGGCACAATAATATTCCATTACAATCATATACCACAGCTTGCTTAGTCATTCCCTAGTTGATAGGCATCCCTTTGATTTCCAATTCTTAGTCACCACAAAAAGAGCTGCTATAAATATTTTTGTACAAATAAGTTCTTTCTTTCCTTTTTTTGAGATGTCTTTGGGATATAAACCTAGCAATGGTATTGCTAGATCAAGGGGTATGCACAGTTTTATAGCCCTTTAGGCATAGCTCCAAATTGCTCTCCAAAATGACTGGATCAGTTCACAACTCTACTAACAGTATCTCAGTTTTCCAACATCCAACATTTTCCTTTTTTTTTGCCATATTAACCACTCTGATAGATAGGAGGTAGTCCCTCAGAGCATTTCTCTGATCAATAGTAATTTAGATCATTCTATCAAATGTCTATAGATAGTTTTGATTTCTTGGTCTGAAAACTACCTGTTCACATCCTTTGACCATTTATCCACGAGGAAATAACTTGTGAATTTATAAATTTGACTCGGTTCTCTAAATATTTGAGAAATGAGTCCTTTATCAAGTTGTTACAATTCCCCCCAGTTTCCCGCTTTCCTTGTAATTTTGTTTGCATTGGTATTGTTTGTGCAAAAACTTTTTGATTTTATATAATCAAAATTATCTATTTTACATTTTGTAATACTCTCTATATCTTCATTGATCCTAAATTCTTCCCTTATTTATGTCTGACAGATAAACTATTCCATGCTCTCTTAATTTGCTTTTGGTATCAGTCTTTCTGTGTAAACCATGTATCCATTTTAACCTTATCTTGATATATACACTGTGAAATGTTGGTCCATACCAGAAGTTCTCAAACTTACTTGGCCCATCACCCCCTTTTAAAAAAAATTATTGAGTGACCCCCTGGAAATCTACTTTCTTTAACTCTTTTAAATAGTATTTTTTAAAATTTGCATCATTTCAAAAGTATAAGAAATATTTTTAAATGGCACATCTTAAATTTAATAATTTGTTGTAAATTTGTGGGGGGTTTTGCTTGAAATTTTGATGATACAATATTATGTCATGTAACCATATAGTATTATATTTAAGCAGTTTATCATATGCACATCTTCCTGCTGATGCATGCTAGACTTCCCAACAATGCCCCACACATTTGCCTACCAACACGCTGGTTAAGACCTGTTGGCAGACTTGACTACTGATAGGTTATAACTTGCATTTTGTGTGTTTGTTTGGAAAATAATGTAATCTCTACAACTTTAACCGTACTAACAACAGATGAAACATATATGAACAATTTTTCAAACTTTTCTTTTCTCCTCTACCACCCCCTTATTTTTATTCAACACCCCCAGTTGTACCCAAGGCTACTACCACCTGCCTGGATTATTCCAGTGCCCCCCAGGGAGTGGTATCACTCACTTTGGGAGCCTCTGGGACTCTGTACCTAGTTCCTGTCATACTATTTTCCAGTTTTTTTTGGTCAAATAATGTTTTTTTGTTCTAAAAGCTCCGATCTTTGGCTTTATCATATACTAAATGACTATGGTCATTTACGATAACATAACTTGTGCCTAATCTATTCCCTTGATCCACCATGCCATTTCTTAGCTAACATCAGTTTGTTTTGATAATTACTGCTTGATAATACAGTTTGAGGCCTGGTATTCCTAGGCTACCTTCCTTTGTATTTTTTTCTTAATTCCTTTGATATTCTTGACCTTTTGTTTTTCCATATAAATTTTGTTATTTTTTCTAGCTCTGTAAAATAATTTTTTTATAATTTGACTGGTGTGGCAGTGAATAAAAAGATTAATTTAGGTAGAATTAACATTTTTAGAATATAGGCTCAGCTTATCTATGAGCAATTAATATTTTTCCAATTGTTTAGATCTGACTTTATTTGTGTGAAAAGTGTTTTATAGTTCTGTTCATATAGTTCCTGCATTTATCTTGGCAGATAGACTCCCAGGTGCTTTACATGTTTGTAGTTATTTTAAATGGAATTTCTCTATCTCTTGCTACTGAACTTTGTTGGTAATATAGAGAAATGCTGATGATTTGTATGGATTTATTTTGTATCCTGCAACTTTGCTAATATTGTTAATAATTTCAAATAGTATTTGATTTTCTAGGATGTCCTAAGTATAACATTATAGCATCTGCAAAGACTGATAGTGTTGTTTCCTCATTGCCTGTTCTAATTCCTTTAATTTGTTTTTCTTCCTTTATTGCTATAGCTAACATTTCTAGTACAATATTAAATAATAGAAGTAATAATGGGTATCTTAGCTTCACCCGTGATTGCATTGGGAAGGCTTCTAGCTTATCCCCATTACAGATAATATTTGCTCATGATTTTAGATAAATATGAGTTATCATTTTAAGGTAAGCTTCATTTAGTCTTATGTTCTTTAGCATTTTTAATAGGAATGGGTACTATATTTTGCCAAAGGCTTTTTCTGTATCTATTAAGATAATCATGTTATGTCTGTTCATTTTGTTATTGATGTGGTCAATTATGCTGATAGTTTTCCTAATACTGAACCAGACCTCCATTCCTGGTATAAATCCCACCTGGTCATATTATATGGTTCTTGTGATATATTGCTGTAAACTCTTTGCTAATATTTTATTTTAAATGTTTGCATTAATATTCATTAGGAAAATTGGTCTACAATTTTCTTTCTCTGTTTTGGCTCTTCCAGGTTTGGGTATCAGCACCATATTTGGTGTCAAAAAAGGAATTTGGTAGGCTGTCTTTGCCTATTTTCCCAAATAGTTTATATAGTATTGAGATTAATTGTTCTTTACATGTGTGGTAAATTCACTTGTGAATCCATCTTGTTACAAGGATTTTTTCCCAGGAAGTTCATTGATGGCTTGTTCAATGTTTTTTTTTCCTCTAAAATTAGGTTATTTAAGTATTTTATTTCTTTTTCTGTTAATCTGTTTATATTTTTGTAGCTATTCATCCATCTCATTTAGGTTGTCAAATTTATTGGCATATAATTGGGCAAAATAATTCCTAACAATTGTCTTAATTTCCTCTTCATTGATGATGAATTCACCCCTTTCATTTTTGATACCAGTAATTTGGTTTTCTTCTTTCCTTTTTTTAAAATCAAATTAACTGAAGGCTTATCTATTTAATTTTTTTCTTTCATAAAACCAGCTTCTAGCTTTATTTATTAGTTCAATGGTTTTCTTACTTTGATTTTATTAATTTCTCCCTTGATTTTCAGGATTTTCAATTTGGTGTTTAATTGGGGATTTTTAATTTGTCTTCTTTCTAGTTGTTTTTCTAGTTGCACACTCAATTCATTGACCTGCTGTTTCTCTATTTTATTGAAGTAAGCAATTAGAAATACAAATTTTTTCCTTAGTACCACTTTGACTGTATCCCATAAATTTTTTTTATGTTGTCTCATTTTTGTCATTTTCTTTAAAGAAATTATCAATAGCTTGTATGATTTGTTCTTTGACCCTCCTGTTTTTAATTTCCAGTTAATTTTAATCTCTCTTTCCATTGTCTATCATTGAATGTAATTTTTATTGCATTATGATCTGAAGAGTCTGCTTTTATTATTTCTGCTTTTCTGTATTTGATTGTGAGGTTTTTATGTCCTAATATAATTTTTGTGTAGATGCCATGTACTGCTGAGAAAAAGGTATATTCCTTTATATTACCATTCAATATTCTCCAGAGATCTATTATACCTAACTTCCAGAATTTTATCCACTTCTGATTTCTTTCTTTCTTTCTTCCTTTCTTTTTTTGGTTAGATTTATTAATTCTGAGAGGGGATAGTTGAGGTTCTTCCCCCTCCTATAGTTTTATTATCTGTTTCTTCCTGTAACTCATTCAATTTCTCCTTCAAAAATTTTGATGCTGTACCATTTGGTGCACATATGTTTATTATTGACGTGACTTGATTGTCTATGGTACTTTTAAGCAAGATATTGTTTCCCTCTTTATATCTTTTAATTAAATCTATTTTTGCTTTTGCTTTGTCTAAGATCGTGATTGCTACCTCTTATTTTTTGCTTCAGTTTAGGCATAATAGATTCTGCTCCAGTCTCTTATCTTTACTCTGTGTGTATCTCTCTACTTCTTGTAAACAGTATATTGTGGGATTCTGGTTTTTAATTCATTCTGCTACCTATTTTCATTTTATGGGTGAATTCATCTCATTCACAATTATAGTTATGATGACTATTTCCCTCCATGAGATTTTTAGTTTATTTATCCCCATATCTCTCTTACACCCCACTCTTTCCCTTCTCATAGGTGTTTTACTTCTGATTACTGCCTTCCCCAATATACCCTTCCTTTTATCAATCCCTCCTCCCGCTTCTATTATCCCTGTCCCTTTTTATTTACTTATAGGATAAGATTGATTTCTACATCCAACTGAATGTGTATGTTATTCCCTCTTTGAGACAATTTTGTTAAGAGTAAGGTTTAAACTCTGTCCACCACCCACCCACCATCTTCTCCTCCATTATAATAACTTTCATGCTTCTTTTATTTGAGATAATTTACCCCCATTCAATCTCCCCCTCCTTCTTCTTCCAGTGCAATTTTCTTTCTTTTCCTTTGTTTTGTTTTTTTGGGTATTATCCCATCAAAGTGACCTTATATCCAGACCCCCTATCTACTATACTCCCTCTAATTGCATTTACAGTAAGAAAGTTGTTAAAGTTAACAAATATTATCTTGCCATATAGGAATACAAACAATTTACTCTTATTGAATTTCTTATATTTTCTCTTTTTTGTTTCTTTTTTACTTTTTTATGTATCCCTCAAGTCCTGTATTTCAAAGTCAAATTTTTTATTCAGTGCTGGTCTTTTAATTAGAAATGCTTGAAAGTTCTTTATTTCATTAAATTTCCATTTTATTCTGAAAAATTATATTCAATTTTGCTGGGTAGGTGATTCTTGGTTATAACTCTAATTCCTTTGCCTTCTAGCGCATCATATCCCAAGCCCTCCCATTCTTTAATGTAGAAGTTGCCAAACCCTTAGGAACAAGTTTAAAGGCAGGGGGAGTGTTGGGGTGGGAAATGGAGGAGGCCAAGAAGAGACTTGAAACTACTTCTTTGTGAAAAGGGAAGAATGAAACCCATGGAACCCAGGGCCAAGAATAAAAAGAACGGAAGGTTTGGGTAAGAGCTAATTCTTGTTGTTTTTGTTGGTCAGTCATATCCAACTCTCCATGACCCTATTTGGGGTTTTCTTGGTAAAGATACTGAAGTACTTAGTCATTTCCTTCTCCAGCTCATTTTATAGACGAGGAACTGAAGCAAACAAGGTTAAATGACTTGCCCAGGGTCACACACCTAGTAAGTGTCTGACTAAGGATTTGAACTCAAATCTTCCTGACTCCAGGCACCATGATCTATCCACTGAACCACTGACTGCCTCCAGGGCTAATTCTGAAGGGAAGCTGAAAAACTGTGTGAGTGAATAGAAGAAACCTAAGAAAGGTCAGGTTCTACCTTCATATGCATTTTCATTGAAAATTGGGACTTAGATATTCCCCTCCCTCCCTTTTTTAAAATTTATTTCCCTTTATGTTTCCTTGTGTTGTTTTTTTTGTTTGTTTGTTTTGGCCAGATTCATTCTTTAAATAGAAGTTTAAACAACAGGAAACTGCTAGATAGCAGAACCCCCTCTGCCAATAGAGATCCATCCATTATGCAATTTTTAGTCTTTAAAAGTTGCCTGGGGTCACTAAGAGGTTTAGGAATATGTTTATCATGACACAACCAGTACATGTCAAAGGCAGAACTTAACCCCAGATCTTCGTGACTCTAAGACCAGATGTCTCTCTATTATGATATTATTAGCAATACAAACCCTTAAGAAGTCTCAAAGATGCAACTTCTGTTCCTCTGGGAAATAACTAAATAAGGGAGAAGTTGGAAATTGACTTCCCCTTCTTCAGGACAAGAGGAACACAGGCCACAATAGAGGTAGTGGCAATAATTACCAAGAGAGGGTGGGGGAGGGCTGGGAACAAGCTGTATTTAGAGATATAAGTAAAATAAGGAGTGGAGAACCAGCCTGAAATAAGGAAGCAGAGCAAGAAGTTAAAAACATCTGCAGCAGCTAAACTTGACAAATTCTCCTTGAGAAGACAGCTCTTACAAGTACTAGAACAGGGCCTTTCATAACAAAATAACCAACATAAAAAGAAAGAGAAGGAGGCCATTCAACATATTCTTGTGACCTTTTAGAAAATGTAGGGTTATCCTTTTGGCTAAAAATAGACATAGGCTATATATATATATATATATATATATATATATATATATATATAGCCTATATCTATGTATATATGTATGTATATACATACATACATATATACATACATACATACATATATATTTATATATACAAACTTACAAAAAGGGTAATATTGTAGACATCAAGGGTATGGGTACAGTTCAGTAAGGAATGCCCCCATAATATCCATGGAAAGACCAGAAATGTGCTTAATATTATTTAGCATGCTATGGGCATTATTGTTAGCAAAAGACGCTGAGTCCAGCCAAGAGAATAAAAATATTGAATATATTAAGCATTTTAAGAACAGTAGCAGCTTTCTAAAGAACATAAAGGAAAATGCTTAGAAGAAAAAGGAAGCCAAAGTGAAAAGCAGCTGCCTTCAGATAATGTGTCAGTCTGCTTCATAAAGGGAAGCATATTTCGGGTGTAACCAGTGTCAAGAAGCCAGAGTAGTTGGTACCAATCCCCTGTGAATTCATGTAATAAATTATAATACAAATATTCAAGATGTTTGGGTGGAGGAAGAAAGACAAGTAGTAGTACAGAAAGGATGCAAACATTGACAGGGAAGAAAATGCCAACATGACACTTAATATGAGCCCAGATGCCATCTTTGTCAGGCATGCCATCATTACAGTTCCTTGACATGAAACAAAAGATACAAGTATTGTGGAAAGATGGAGAGAAGGAGGGGAGAAGAATTTTTTAAGTACCTATTTTGTGCCAGGCACTGTGCTAAATACTTTTCAGTTATTATCTCATTTGAGACTCACAATAACTCTTGAACTAGGTGATACTATTATCTCCCTTTTACAATTGAGGAAACTGAAACAGACAGAGGTTGTGTAACTTCCCCAGCGGCACACAGCTAGAAAGTATCTTAGGCTGATTTGGAATTCTGAGCTTTCTGACTAAACTCAGTGCTCTATCCCCTGTACCGTCTAGCTGGACCTGGGCTTTGGATGTGGAATTGAGGCCCGATTCTACTAGTTACCAAAAATTTGTATACATGCATTTCAAACTTAGGTTCAAAATTACATTAAAATCTGATTTCAGGAAATTCTTTTAGGCAGCCTACAAGGCCTATGCAGTGCCCCAATATATCCCAAGGAGAGAACTGTATGGTACATGGAAAGATTTCACTCTGAATCAGAACGTGGTCCAAATCATTCCGCTGAAAAGGATCTAGGAGACCTTGATCAAGTCACTCAAACTCTCTGAGTGTCAGTTACCTTCTCTGTAAAATTAGGGAATTAGTCTAGTTGACTTCTAAAGCCTCTTTTAGCTCTACATCTCATATCTCCAAATAATACAGTGGGATGTCTGCATTCTATAATGGGAGAAAAAAAAAGAGCCACCTCTTTACGTTGTTAATTATCAATGGCCATATTAGAGCCTGAAGCTCAAAATGAACTACCGTTTGAGGAGTCACAACAATGGCTTCTATTTACCTAGCACTGACATGGTCCACAATTCTAAATATCTGATTAAATTCCCCCAACAATCCTGCCAAGAAGGTCATAGTAAGACTATTATTCTGGCTCTCTGTATAAGGAAAGTCCCTAAGAGAAAGTAGGCAACTTTTACCAATATGACACCTATAGCTAGTAATAATTAATAGTAACTAACATTTATATATGTAAAGTGAGCTGGAGAACGAATTGACAAACCATTCTATTATCTTTGCCAAGAAAACCCCAAATGGAATCACGAATAGTCGGACACTGAAACAACTGAACAATTTATTTACTGGATTTATTATGTATTTGTTACATGCAAAGTACTGTACTTTTAAAAGAAAGAGAAAAGAGTCAGGGCAGTGAGGAGGCACAGTGAAAGTGCCTGACATCAGGAAGACTCATCTTCTTGAGTTAAATATCTAGCCCCAGACACTAGTTAGCTATGTGACCCTAGGCAAGTCAGTATCCTGTTTCCTCATATATAAAATGAACTGGATAAAGAAATAGCAAACCACTTCAGTATCGTTGCCAAAAAACCCCTCAAATGCAGTCATGAAGAGTCTGATGTGATTGCAAAGATTAAACAACAAAAATAGGCACTCCAGACCTGGTGCTCTGATCACTGAGCAACCTGGCTACCCCTGGTAAGTCTCAGAACTCCTCCCAGTCTTTTCTTTTTCCACCAAACTACCCTGCATTCCACAGTCTTGGGACCAAAAGTATCTTCTCACAAAAGTTCCTGCTAACTAGGGCACATGACTTCTCTCCTTTGGGCAGCAGATAAGTGCACCTAGTATAGCCTGCCCCCCACTCTGAGGTCTGATATAACCCAGTGTAAGGATTATTGACTGTCAGCCAGTGAGTTATCAAGAGTTCCAGCAGACCTTTGGAGAATCAAAGAACTGACGATATATGAGCAACATAGAAAATGTGAACTAGAACTCTGAACTGCAGGGGCAGCAATCTGCCCCGATTCTTGGTTCTGCGCCAGCGGCAGAGAAGCACACTGCCCGTGTTCTACATGGCTGGTGTATATCACCTACACCTTAAAGAAATGGGAGAAACTTTCAGGACTGTGCCTCTGTTTTGTATACACAGGTAGCCTCTGCCTCCAGCTATGAGAACGGGTGTAAGAGAAACTAAAGAAAGTTTTGGCACCAGAGATAGCCTTTTAATCCCCATTTACAAAAAGCTTTGACAATCAAAAACATCAATTAAGGTAAACATTTCCAAATGCATAATTGAACAAGAAGTTGTACCGAAAACTGCAAATCCCTACTATAGATAGACACAAGTTTTTGAGCAAAAGAGATTTTTCCCTTCCCAACCTCACCTCCAGAATGTTAACTTGAAAAGGGGCAAGGGAGGGAGAGAAAAGACAGAGACAGAGAGAATGCAACACAGAGACGGTCAAACCTTAAAACAGTTCTTCAGAGATTAAAAATTTTTGTTGAATTTTGTCATCTTTAAGTATTTCCTCCCACACACCTTTGGGTAGCCAAATTTTTATTAAATTCTAACACTCCAGCAAGAAAACAAAGTGTCCAGTTTACCTTCCATCTAAATCTTCGATGTCTTTTATAAACAATCCTCCTTGATGTTTGCACAAGTTCTTGCATGCCCGAAGTTGGTTTTTCTCTTTGTATAGGATGTAGTTTTTGCCACTGCTCTTATTACGAAAGAAATTGATTCCTTCTTTAAGCCCAGCAACCTCCAAAGGTGATAGGGACAACAGGATCTCTGCAGTCTGCTCCTTGCTATTGAGAGAAATGGATTGTAAATGGTAGAGTGGGCAGAGAAATGAATAAGGTGAAGTCTTTAGGTATTAAACATTGGGTGAAACTCTTAACAACTTAGATTTTGGACTCCTCTTTTAACAACCACCACCACTAAAACATTTTCCTTCCATATACCTGTGCATGAAAGCTTCCCTCCCTGTCACACATACATAATAAACACACATACAAATACACACACACATACATTGTCCCTTTCATAAAACATATATTGTTCTAAGAGGCAAGATCTCATTTCACAAAAGCGAATATTCTCCTATTTTCAATGACTTTCACCTAAGCATTCAAAACTGGACTTTACTCAGCTCTGCTGAATGCCCCTCTCCCTACTTCTAGGCTGTGTCCCACATCCATGCTTACTTGTCCATTGCCTCCAATCTCACTCTTCTCTTTTTCTTTCAAGTGAATATGTTCTGTGTTGCCACTGATAACCATGTGCTTCAGTGGTTTTAAGCTTTCAGTGCGTTTGTGTCTGAAATAGATAAAGCATACTCTGTGATCATTCCCACACATGCTGTGATGCTCCTAACACTTTTATTGCAAGAGCTTACAATTAACTAAGTTTCTCTCCATTTGCCTCAAAGCAATTACAGAGTAAATAATCCTGGGACTCCAAATTCTGTGAGCACCCTTTTCTAGGGAAAAATCTATGACAGCATTCAATCACTTTTACAGGGACAACAGAGGTCTCAGGGGATCATTCTAAACCTAGCACAAGTTTCTGATTAATGGCAGTACCAAATACGTGCCATAATCAGTGAATGAGTTTAGTGTATATCTTAGTTATCTGATTTTTAAAGCCAAAAAGAGACAAAAATTGTCCTCAAAATAAACCTTACTGTCATTTTTATTTTCACCTTTAGAAATTCTCCAGTTTCCTTAACAAAGCCTTTTCAAAGAAGATGGTAAATTCAATGTACCTGTCTGGGTTCCGTAGTAGAAAATATCAGATAAATTACTTCCTCTTTCAATGATCAAATACATGTGAACAGCCGAGTATAATTTCTTTCTTCAAAATAGATTTTCCTTACTGTTGCTGTGTGATCCAGAACAAAATTTACTTGAAATGTCATTTGACCACTGTTTGAAAAGATACTGTGAAGTTCAAGATTGTACTTCTTAATTTTGGCTCTAACACTGAGCCAAGGGAAATGGAACAGCAAGATGATTTAGTTGCCTGGCTAACAAAGCAACAGCAACAGAAGCAGCTTTTGATAAGTGCTTCTCTATGTCAAGAACCATAAGACCATGCTTCCTTTCTACAGTTAGTCATCTCAAACAGAACTAACAATTTGTGGTAAAATTTAGGTCTCAGCCTGCTCTCAACTTTCTATTTTACTAGTAGTAATTTGGACAGTACTCAACTAATCATGAGAATGACTTTCTTTATAAAAACAATTTTTTTTAACATTTATTTCTTTTTAAATTTCAAGTTTCAAATTCTTTCCCTCCATCACTCCTCTCTCTTCACCCACTGAGAAGGCAAGCCATATATCAATTACACATAAGAAATCGTACAAAATTTATTTCCACATTAGCTAATGACAAAAAAAAAGCCAAAAGAAAGAGAGAAAACTATACTTCAATTTGCACTCCCAGTTCATCCGTTCTTTCTCTAGAGGTAGATAATGTGTTTTTGTCATGAGACCTTTGGATTTGTCTTGCATCAGTGTATTAATCAGAGTAACTAAGTCTTTCACAGTTGATCTTCATTACAACATTGCTATTATGTGCATAGTGATCTCCTGGTTCTTTATTTTGCCTCAGTTCACATAGGTCTTGCCATGTTTTCCTGAAACCAAGTCCCCTCATGTTTTACAGCACAATAGTACTTCATCACAACCATACATTTGTTCTGTCATCCCCTCAATGATAAGTATCTCCTCCATTTCCAATTCTTTGCTAATACAAAAAGAGCTGCCATAAATATATATATGTCTTTTTCCTTTTTCTTTGATCTCTTTGGGATATTGACCTGACAGTAGTATTTCTGGGTCAAAGGATATGCAGTTTGATAGTCTTCTGGCTGTAGCTCCAAATTATTCTCTAGAATGATTGGACCAGTTCACAACTCCACCAGTGGTATATTAGTACACTTATTTTCCTTCATTCCCTCTAGCATTTGTCATTTCTGATAGGTGTGAGGTAGTACCTCAGGGTTGTTTTCATTTGCCTTTCTCTAATAATGACTTAGAACATTTTTATCACATGACTATAGACAGCTTTGATTTCTTCTTCTAAAAAACTGTCTACTCATATTCTTTGACACTTTATCAATTGGGAAATGGCTCTTACATTTACAAATTTGATTCAGTTTTCCATCTATTTGAGAAATGAAGCCCTTATCAGGGAAACTTGTAATATTTTTTTATATGACTTCTTTGTCTGTGGTACATTTTTATAAAATGTGTTTCTCTGATTACTTCTTTTAATTAGGTCTCTTTTTGCTTTGGGTTTCTGTGAGATCATGATTATTACCTTTGCCTTTTTTATTTCAGCTGAATGAAGCATAATAAATTCTGCTTCAGTCCTTTTTTTTTTTTTTAACCTATCTGTGTCTTTCTGTTTTCGGTGTATCTCTCATAAACAATGTATTTTTGGATTCTAGTTTCTCATCCATTCTGCTATCTGCTTCTATTTTGAGAGTTCACATTTATGATTATTATATATTCCCCTCCATCCTATTTTCTTCTATTTATCCTTTTCTTTTTATCCTGCCCCTCTTCAAAAATCTGTTTTGCTTCTGATCACTGCCTCCCTTAATCTGCTTTCCCTTTTATAATTCCTGCCCCCATATCTCTTACCCTCTTCCCCTCCTATTTCCCTATTAGGTAAGATAAATTTTTATACCCAACTCAAAAAGAATACTTTTTGTGAATGTGAATATATATTCTTCCCTCTTTGAGTCATTTCTGATGCGAGTAAGGTCCCAGCATTGCCCACTCCCTGCCTATCCCCATCTTCCCCTTCACTATAAAAGCTCTTCCTTGAATGCCTCTTTTCTGTTTTTTTAACCCATGCTATTTCTCCCATTCCCCTTCTCTCAGTGCATCCTTCTTTCTCATCCCTTCATTTTGGGAGGGGGAATGATCATTCCAACATAATTAAATCACACCCATACCGTCTGTGTAAACACCTTCTAACTGCCCTAATACTGATAAAGTTCTTAGGAGTTACATCTCAACTTCCAACAGGAATATAAACAGTTTAACTTTATCAAGTCTCTTATATTTATTCTTCCATGTTTCCCTTTTCATATTTCTCTTGAGTCTTGTGTTGGAGTGTCAAATTTTTGATTCAGTTTTGGACTTTTCATCAAGAATACTTGAAAGTCCTGTATTTTATTAAATATCCATTCCCCGCCCCTCCCCCCCACACACACAAGAATTATACTCAGTTTTGCTGAACAGGTTATTCTTGGTTGTAATCTGAGTTCCTTTGCCTTTGGAATGTCATATTCCAAGTCCTCTTCTCCTTTAATGTGTTAATTGCTAAAACTTCTGTGATCCTGACTGTGGTTCAGTGATATTTGAATTATTTCTTTTTGACTGCTTGTGATATTTTCTCCTTACCCTGGGAGCTCTAGAATTTAGCTGTCATTTGTCATGTGGAATCTCATTCAGGAAATGATCAGTGGATTCTTCCAATTTCTATTTTAACCTCGGGATGTAAGATATCAGCCCAGTTTTCTTTGATAATTTTTTGAGATATGATTTCTAGGCTCTTTTTTTGATTGTGACTTTCAGGTTGTCCAATAATGCTTAAATAATCTCTCCTCAATCTATTTCCAGATCAGTTGTTTTTTCCAATAAAATATTTCCTATTATCTCTTATTTTTTCATTTTTTAACTTTGTTTTATTGTTTCTTGCTGTCTCATAGGGTTGTTAGTTTTGATTTGCTCAATTTTAATTTTTTCATATTCTTTTTTTAATATGGTATTTAATTTTTTCCCCAATTACATGTCAAGACAATTTTTAGCATTCAGTTTTACAAGATTGTGAGTTCCAGATTTTTCTCCTTTCCTCCCTTTCCTCCCCTCTTCCAAGAATGGCAGGCAACTTGATATGTTATACATGTTCTATCACTAGTCACAGCATCAAAGAAGAGAAAGATCAAAGGGCAAAAAAGATGAAAAACAATAAAGTAATGGAAGGGGGTGGAATATGCTTCAATCTTTATTCACAGTCCATCGGCTCTTTATCTGGATGTAGATAGTATTCTCTTCCATGAGATCCTTTGAATCATTTGTGTTGCTGAGAAGAGCTGAGTCATTCATTGTCGATCATCACACAATATTACTGGTACTGTATACAGTGTTTTCCTGGTTCTGCTCATTTCACTTTATATCAGTTCATACACATTTTTCCAGGTTTTTCTGATCATGCCTGTCCATCATTTTTTATTGCACAATAGTATTCCACAGGTTGTTCAGTCATTCTCTAATTTATGGACATCCCCTCAGTTTCCAATGTTTTGTCACCACAAAAAAGGCTGCTATAAATATTTTTGAACATGTAGGTCCATTTTCCTTTTTTATGATCTCTATGGGATATAGAGTAATATAGCTGGAACAAAGGGTATGCACAGTGTGGTTGCCCTTTGGGCATAGTTCCAAATTGCTATCCGGAATGGTTGGATCAATTGACAACTTCGCCAACAGTGCGTTAATGTCCCAATTTTCCCACATCTTCTCCATCATTTATCATTTTCCTTTTTTTGTCATATTGGCTAATCTGATAGGTATGAGGAGGTACCTCAGAGTTATTCTAATTTGCATTTCTCTAATCAAAAGTGATTTAGAACACTCTTCACATGCCTATAGACAGCCTTGATTTCTTCATCTGAAAATTGTCTATTTATATCCTTATGACTATTTATCAATTGGGAAATAGCTTGTATAATAAATTTGACTCAGTTCTCTACATATTTAGGAAATGAGGCCTTTATCAGAGATACTTGCCATAAAGATTGTTTCCCAGCTTTCTGCTTTCCTTCTGATCTTGGCTGCATTGGTTTAGTTTGTACAAAATCCTTTTAATTTAATATAATCAAAATTATCTGTTTTATGATGCTTTCTAACTCTTGTTTGGTCATAAATTCTTTCCTTCCCTGTGGATCTGACAGATAGACCTTGCTCTTCTAATTTGCTTTAGGTCTAAATCATGCACCCATTTTGACCTTATCTTTGTATATGGTGTGAGATGTGGGTCTGTACCTAGTTTGTGCCATACTGTTTTCCAGGTTTCCCAGCTATTTTTATCAAATAGTAAGTTCTTCTCCCAAAGATTGGGGTCTTTGGGTGTATCAAACACTGGCTTATTATGATCATTGACTATTGTGTCTTGTGTACCTAATCTATTCCACTGAAGAACAAGTCTATTTCTTAGTACCAGAAAGTTTTGATGATTACTCCTTTATAATATAGTTTGACATCTGGTATTACTAGGCCACCTTTCTTTATATTTTTTTCATCAATTCCCTTGCTGTTCTTGACCTGCTATTTTTCCAGATGAATCTTATTGTTTTGTTGTCTAGCTCTATCAAACAATTATTTGGAAGTTTGATTGTTATAGCACTGAATAAGTAAATGAGTTTAGGCAGAATTGTTATTATATTGACACAGCCTACCCACAATCAATTAATGTTTTTCTAATTGTTTAAATATGTATTTTGTCAAAAGATTTTTCCGCATTTATTAAGATAATCATATGATTCCTGTTGATTTTCTTATTGATATTAAACCAATCCTGCATTTCTGGTATAATTTCCACCTGGTCATGGTGTATGATCTTTGCAATATATTGCTATAATTGCCTTTCTAGGGTTTTATTCAAAACTTTTGCATTGATATTCATTAGGGAAATTGTTCTATAACTTTCTCTGTTTTAGCTCTTTCTAGTTTAGGTATCAATACCATGTGTTTTTCATAAAAGAAATTTGATAGGACTCCACCTATTTTTCCAAATAGTTTATAGTCTCCTTCCTTTCCCCAGAGCCGTCCTAGGATAATCAGTTAAGATGGTGAGGTACTCTCTTGATCCAGAGAACCCCACAAAATCATGCAAGTCAAGGGGTTCAAATCTCCAGGTCCACTTCAAGGGCATGCATATCCGAAAAGCTACCAAGTATTTGAAAGATGTCACATTGAAGAAA
>CM053773.1:89379575-89423741 GCA_028658325.1 Potorous gilbertii | reverse complement strand
CCCAGGCTAAGCAGTGGGGTTGGACACAGGGTCGTTGGCCCAAAAAGAGTGCAGAATTCTTGCTGCATATGCTGAAAAATGCAGAGAGTAACGCAGAACTGAAGGGGTTGGATGTGAATTCTCTTGTCATTGAGCATATCCAGGTTAACAAGGCTCCCAAAATGCGGCGGCGTACTTACAGGGCTCATGGTCGAATCAACCCGTACATGAGTTCTCCTTGTCATATTGAGATGATACTGACTGAAAAGGAACAGATTGTTCCTAAACCAGAAGAGGAGGTTGCTCAAAAGAAGAAGATATCCCAGAAGAAACTGAAGAAACAAAAGCTTATGGCACGGGAGTAAAGAAGACGTTAAAATGCAAATAAAAGTGAAATGAAAACAACAACAAAAAAAAAACAAATAGTTTATAGTATTAGAATTAATTGTTCTTTAAATGTCTAGGAGAATTCACCTGTGAATCCATCTGACCTTGAAATTTTTTTCTTACAAAGTTGATTAATAGTTTGACAATTGCATTTTCTAAGATGGGGTTATTTAGGCATTTTTATTTCTTGATTTGTTAATCTTGGTAACTTGTATTTTCATAAATATTCATCAATTTTACTCAGATTGTCAGATTTATTGGCATATGGTTGGGGAAAATAATTCCTAATGATTACTTTAATTTATTCTTCATTGGGGGTGATTTCACCCATTTCGGTTTTAATACTGGATACTTGGTTTTCTTCTTTCTTTTTTTAAATCACATTAACCAATGGCTTATCTATATCATTGGATTTTTCATAAAACCAGCTCCTGGATTTATTTATTAGATCAATGGTTTGTTTTTGTTTTTGTTTTTTGTTTTTTACTTTCCATCTTATCAATCTCACTTTTTATATTTCAGAATTTCCAATTTGATTCTCAATTGGGGATTGCATGGCTCATTTATTGATCTGTTCTTTTTTTAATTTTGTTGTAAGAATTTTCTCTTAAGTACTGCTTTGGCTGCATCCTATAAACTTTGGTATGTTGTCTTACTGTTGCCATTCTCTTTATTGAAATTATTGGTTGTTTCTATGATTTGTTCTCTGACCCACTTATTCTTCAAGATGTGATTACTTAGCTTCCAATTAATTTCTAATCTATCTTTTCACTGCCCTTTGTTGAATTTAATTTTATTGCATTATGTTCTGAAAAAAATATATTCAATATTCTGCTTTTCTACATTTGATTTTGAGGTTTTTATTCTCTATTACATTGTCAATTTTTATGTAGGTGCCATGTGCTGCTGAGAAAAAGGTATATTTCTTTCTGTTCTAATTCAGTTTTCTCCAAAAGTCTATTTTATATATACATACATACATACATATATATACATATATATATATATATATATATATATATATGTATATATATGTATGTATGTATGTATATATAACTTTTCTAATAGTCTACTTATCTCCTTAGTTTCTTCTTCTTTATTTTTTGGTTGGATTTATTGAGTTCTAAGAGGGAACAGTTGAAGTTCCCCATGAGTATAGTTTTGCTCTCTATTTCTCCCTGTATCTCATTTAACTTCTCCTTTAAGATTTGGATGCTTATACCACTTGGCACACATATGTTTAGTATTGATATTACTTCATTGTCTCTAGTACCTCTTAGCAAGATGTAGTTTCCTTTTTTATCTCTTTTAATTAGGACAATTTTTGCTTTTGCTTTGTCTCAGATCAGGATTGCTACCCCTGGTTTTTTTTTTTTTACTTCAATTGAAGCAAAATAAATTATGCTCCAACCACTGTGCATATCTCTGCTTCAGATATACTTCTGGTAAATAACATATTGTAGGATTCTGGTTTTTAATCCATTCTGATATCCACTTCCATTTTGTGGGAGAGGTCATCCCATTCACATTTGCAGTTATAATTACTACTTGTACATTACCCTTCATTCTATCTTCCCCTTGTTTTTCCTCTCTCTCCTTTCACCTTTTCCCTCCTCACCAGAGTTTTGCTTCTGTCTACCACCACCCCCAAACTGCCTTCCCTTCTGTCAGTCCTCTAACCCCTTTACTTAATTTCTTCCCCTCCTACTTCTCTGTTGGGTAAGACAGATTTCTATGTTCAAATGATTGGGTATATTATTCCCTCTTTGAGTCAATACTGATGAGAGTAAGGTTCAAGTGAAATCCATCACTCTCCCTCCCATCCTCCTCTCCATTGTAATAGATCTTTCATGCCTCATCATGTGAAATAATTTACACCATTCTACTTTTCCCTTCCTTCTGCATCCAGTATAATTCTCTTCCTCTCCCTTGATTTTTTTATGTCATTCCCTTAATTCACCTTATACCCACACCCTCTGTCTATGTATAAGCCTTCTAGTTGTATTACTAGTGATACAATTTACAAGTATCATCTTCCTATGTAGGGATGTAAACAGTTTACCTCTACTGAATCCCTTATATTTTCTTTTCCTTTTTACCTGCTTATGTTTCTCTTAGGTCTTGATGTTAGAGATCAAATTCTGACCTTCTCCTTATGAAAGCTTGAAATCCCTCTATTTCATTGAATGATCATTTTTTTCCCTTGATGAATTATGCTTAATTTCACCAGGTAAGTGATTCTTGGTTGTAGTTCTAACTCCTTGTCCTTCCAGAATACTATATCCTATGACCTCTGATCTTTTAGCAGCTGCTAAATCCTATGTAATGCTGACTGAGGCTCTCCAATATTTAAATTGTTATTTTCTGACCACTTGCAATATTTTTTCCTTGACCTGATTGTTCTGGAATTTTACTATAATATTGCTCGGAGTTTTTACTTTGGGATCGCTTTCCTGAGGTGATGAATGGATTCTTTCAGTGCCTATTTTGCTCTCTGCTGTTCAGGTTCTCCTTTTGATTATGGCTTTCAGGTAGTCCTATGATTCTGACACTGTCTCTCCTGGATCTATATTCCAGGTCAGTTGTTTTTCACATGAAGCATTTTATATTTTCTTCTATTTGTTTTTTGTTCTTTTGAATTTGTTTGATTGATTCTTGATGTCTCATAGAGTCATTAGCTTTCTCAACTCTAACAATTAAGGAGTTGTTTTCCTCAATTAACTTTTATACTTTCTTTTTTATTTGACCAATTTCACTTTAAAAGGAATTATTTTCTTCCATGGATTTTTGTATCTCCATTTCCATTTGACCATCTCTACTTTGTAAGCAGTTGTTTTCCTTTTCCAAGCTGTTAATAATTCTCTTGAATCACTCCCATTTCTTTTCCAAATTTTTCTTCTACCTCTCTTACATGATTTTTTAAGCTCCTTTTTGATCTCTTCCATGAGTTCTTTCTGGGCTTGAGACCACTTCTCACTTTTCTTTGGGGTTTTGCCCATAGGTGTTTTGACACTGTTGTCCTCTTCTGAGTTTGTGTCTTGATCTTCTCTGTCACCAGAATAATTTTCTATGGTCAGATTATGTTTTTATTTTTGAGATTTTTTGCCCATTTTTTTTGGCCTTTTTCCTTTCTTTTTAATTTGAACTCTACTCCTAGGGTAGAAGGGGAATGGTCTCAGGCTTCTTGTGTCAGGGACTTCAGGTGCTGCCTGGTGCTATGCTGATGTTCTGAGGCCTACACGGAACCTCATGCCTGGTGCTGCACTGAGGGAGTAAAGTACGAGTGCTTGGAACTGTTGGAGGTTGTAGGGGTCTGGCAGCTTATTTGGTGCTAAACTGGAGGCCCAGTGGCAGTGTCTGGCATGTGCTGAGGCCAGTGTGGTTTTTCTTCATTTCCCAGATCCACATGATCTATGTGGTGGTCTAGCTGCTGGCTGTTGCTGTTTGCCCAGGGTTATGCTGAAACACACAGTTGAGGCTCAGTGTTGGTAGCTGCCTGTTTGCTTAGTTACCTGAAGAGTTGGCATCCACCTGTTTGCCTAGGGCTACACTGAAGTACATGGAGCACTGATACACTGACGGTTTGCCTCTTTTCCCAGTACAAGCATTATGGCAGTTTTCAGAGCTGGAGTCTACCATTCCCTTGGCTATGTTGAGGCAAGTTAAGGGGTCATGGTTGTTGGTGTTTGCCTGCCCCACTCCACTGGGGCTCAAGATCTTCTGCCAGTTTGCTGATGGAGCTTGCTGCTGGTTTGCTGGGATATTTTCTGTCCTAGACTGTACTCCCTTTTTACCCAAGTGAGACAGACCTTTCCTGCCAGTCTTCCAAGTTTGTGGGCTCAATAATTGTTTCATCCCATCTTTTTGCTGGTTCTGCTATTCCAGGATTTGTTTTAGGGGTGCTATTTTGTTATTGTTTGGAGGTAAATATGAGAGAGTTATACTCCACCATCTTGGCCTTAATTCTAATTTTTAAGGAGTTCTTTTCTTCATTGAGCTTTTGTACCTCTTTTTCCATTTGGCCAATTCTACTTTTTAAGGAGATTTTTTTGTCAGTGAATTTTTGTGTCTCCTTTTACATTTGGCCAATTCTGGTTTTTTCTTCAGATTTTTGTGACTCTTTTACAAAGCTATTAATCCTCTTTTCATAATTTCCTTCATCACTCTTGTATCTTTTCCCAATTTTCCTCTATCACTCTTATCTCTTTCTTTAACTCTTAGAATTAATTCAGGAATTCTTGTGTTTGAGTCCAATTAGTATTTTTCTTTGAAGATGTGCTTGTAGTGGTTTTCACATTGTCAACTTTTGATTTTATGTCTTGTTTTTCTCTACCACCAAAGTAGTTTTTTATGATTAAGCTCTTTTTGTTGTTGTTGTTATTTGCTCATTTTTCCAGCCTAATTTTTTTTTAATTTGAACTTTATGTTAATGTTGGTCTCTGCTCACCTGGAGGTGGGGAGGCACTGTCCCAAACTTCAGGCTTTTTCATGCTGTTTTCAGAAGTAGTTCTGAGAATCTGCAAATTTTTGGTGCTTCCAAGCTAGTGTGATCCAGGGAAAGTTGTGGGCATTGATTTCCTGGTATGCATTCTGGTCTTTAATCAGGAAGGACTTCTGCTCTCCTGTAGCTACTAGCACTAGCACACTGTGACCAGGTCCCCTGTTCTTCTGCAGTCACAAGCACTAGTGCTCCTCTCTGCCTTGGAACCATGACCACGGCCCTTGTTCCCTTATGACAGACCACTAATGTTCCTCTCCATCCTAGAACTGTGAAACAGAACTACATATAAGCAATAGAGTTACCAATCAACACCAGCTGCACCCACTGCCAGCAAATTGTCTTCTGTAATCTCTTTCTGACCAATTACTTTACTCCCCCAACCCCTTTACTCTGTACTGAGAGTTCCCAAAGCTGTTGCTGGTGTAACTGCCACCAATGCCTGCAGTGTGCTTTGTGCTCCAAACTTTGCCCCTACATCTAGTGTCACAGACCTCTCCTTCAGCCCATCTAAGTTGTCTTAGGCTGGAAAAATGTCTGACTGACTTTTTTTTTTTTGACTCTACCACTCCAAAATATGTTTTGAGGTATTATTTTAAAGTATTTGGAGAGGAATGTTTGGAGAGTTCAATGGTGTTACTGCTTATACTTCACTATCTTGGCTTCCAAGGCTGAGAATGACTTTCATACCAAGCATATTAAGAAAACCATGACCCACAAGAATACTTTATATGAGAATAATCAGGTTTCAGACAGAACTATTGCACAGGGGGTCATTATTGCTTCCTGTTCTGTCTTATTTAGAAAACAGTTAACAGCAATTTAGGACTTGTCCTACCAGGCCTAGACTGAAGATGGGGCTATGTGTGGAGAGAAAGCCAGCTGCCTGCTAGGGTTACAATTAGTTTCAGATGCTTAGGATGGAGAATAGCAGTGTGGGAATGGAGGACTACAGATTTTTGTCATCTAAAGAGTCTTTAGAACAATTTGCCTTGACCAACATACTTTTCCAATAATATTGTTCACGTATAATAATGAGATTCTACTCTAACATCCTCAGTACTCATTTACAACATTTTTCCAGAGTTACTACTTTCCTTGAGAAATGTTGTTTTACACGTTTTCTTTGGACCAATTAATGGTGATGGAGGTCATTCTAACGCAAAAAAAATTCTTAGGATTGAAGCAAAGATTTGTTAATGGAACAGAATTGTTATTTAGACTGAATAGGCAATGGCGACTTCGGTACTGAGGCATGGATGGAAGCAAGAATTTTTGAACCAGGATGGTGAAGTAAAAATAGATCAAGCAGAGAAATGAAGTGTGGACTGGTAAATAGGTAGATAATTAAAGTTTCTTGGTAATGCTAGCTACTGCCATGCTTTGAACTTTCATCTAAGATGTTGAATCTCGTCTTACACTTACTGATCAAGTACTTTAGGCAACATTTATCAATTTGTCATTAGCTTCTGACATAAAAGACAAGAACTGTTTGTGGATCAGACTGCATATAGCCTTGATATAGATCCTTGGAACTTGTACATTGTAATAAATATTATTTGTAATAAATATTAATTAAAATCAAGATTTGGTAGAAAAAAAAGAAAACCATGGTCATTTCTTACCTTTACATAATTTGCTAAAAAGGGAGATATATTAGTTCATTTGATCTCTACAACAACTCTTCATGGTAGGTACTACTATCTGTGTTTTTATAGATGAAGAAGTTGAAACTTCAGGAAATTATTAAGATTGACAGTAAACTGGACTTGCTGCCAGGAAAGATCTGCCGTATGTACATTTATCTGTATGACCATGGGAAAATCCCTTAGCCTCCTTCTGGGCCTCAGTCTTCTCTGGAACATAAAGGTAATAATACTTATAGGGCTGTGGGGATCAAAGGAAACGATTTGTATGAAAAGCTTTGCAAACCCATAAAGTCCTCCGTGCATATCAGTTACTATAATTCCCCAGGATCCCAAAGATAGGATTTAAATGCCGCTGTCTGCTGACTCTGGGTCCAATGCTCCATCTTAGCCAACTGCCTGTATTTTGAATCATGTCTGAAAGCACATAGTAATTTAAAGGATAAAGTAATTTACTAATATCTTTTAAAGTCCCATTTTGGATCCTTATTTTGAAAGTTCCTAAAGAAGGAACTTCAAATGTTATACATGTCAGTTGGAACTTTCAGTTCATGTGAGGGAACTTTGCTACTACCTACAATTTGTCATGATTTTTTCCTTTTAATTGAAAGGAATTTCAATACTTTTTCATATTCTGATCTGTTGGGAGAAATGTGAAATACATTGTTGAGTAAGTAAAAACTCTCCTCTGAAACTGGGTACCCATTATGAGAATCACTACAAGAAAGTAGGGCAGGGATGGAAAATGTTTTGTTTTTTCTAACCAGGGTTACTAAAGTATTGAAAATAATGACAACTGGAGGCAACCAATTTTTTTTAAAAGTGTGAATTTTGTCCTTGATAGAGGAAAGCAAAATGTTTGACTCAATTATCTTATCAGTCCTTGTTTTATGTATTGTTTCCTTCTCTGCAGCCTTCAATCATATTCAGATGATCTATACCCTAAAAAAACCCAACTCCTAGACATGCCCTTAAACCATTATTGTCATTTCTCCTCTTTTTCACAAATTCCTAGAAAATGTCAGCTACTGGACAAAAAGAGAAAATGACCATTGTTGAGGGAGCTAGGCAGTCAGCTAACTACTATTAATTAAGCAGCTATTATGTGCCCAACACTATGATAAATACTGAGAATATAAAGAAAGGCAAAAAATAGTCTCCTCTCAATGAGCTCACAGTCTAATGCGATAGATAACAAAAGCTATGTACTATCAAGATATATACAAGGTAAATTGGAAACCTAAGAAATAAGGCCCTGACTTTAAAGGAGGACTGGAAAAGACTTCCTGTAGAAGGCGGGACTTGATGAAACTTGAAGGAAGTCAGGGAAGCTATGAGGCAGAAATGAGGAGAATGAGGGCTCCAAATATGAGCAACAGTTGGTGAAAATGCCTGAATTTGGGAGAGATCCTCTCTGAGAACAGCAAGGAGACCAATGTCACTAAATTATGGAGTATTTGGAGGAGAGCGTGAAAAAAGATAAGAAGGGAGTGGGTTATGGAGGACATTAAAAACCAAACATAAGGTTTCTATATTTGATCTTAGAGGTGATAGGGCTGGGGAGGGGGGAAAGGAGAAAGAATGGAATTTACCAAATGAGGGTGCCACTCTCTCTTCTTCTCCCCATACTGACTGTTTAGTAAACCAATTCAACTCTACACTGTCTGCTTCTCTTGAATCCCCTTACTGTATTGACAATTATGCCAATGATGCCAATTATGACAAATTATGACAATATGACAAAATGAGCCAAAACTCAACTTTGGATCACTCCCACCATTCATTGCCTTCATGCCTATCCACATGGAGAAAATGATGAAACTGACTGGTCAACTACAAATTTATACTACATAACCTCACCTGAACCATCATTGGATTTAATTACCATCTCTATAATCTACTTTTCTGTCTCATCTTTCTGCTCACCTCCAATCTTGCATCTCCAACTGCCTTTCAGACATCTTGAACTGAATGTCCAGTAAACATCTGAAACTCAGGGTGTCCAAAATATAACTCATTATTTTTCCCCTGAAACCATATTACTGTAGAAGGACTGTCCCACTTCATCAGGCTTGAAACCTCTATGTCGTCCTGGATTCTTCACTATCAGCCCCATTTCTAAGCTTTGGCTAAATTCTTCAAAAAGGCCATTTATAATAGATGCTTTCCCTTTCTCTCTTCTCATTCTTTTCTTAATCCCTTGATAATGAACTATGCTATCCATCTCCTGATAGAGAGGTAATGAAAATGAAAAATGAGACATATATTTGTGGACATGGCCAATGCAGGAATTTGTTTTGCTATCTTTAAAAAAAAAAAACAATTGGAGTGGGTTTTGACAAAATATGCATCTATTTCTTTTAAAAATAATAGAGAGCATAAGAATAAAAAGAGTGTTCTTTAATACGATAAGCAGCATTTATCGAAAACCATTAGCAAGCATTATCTATCATAAGGATAATCTAGAAATCTTCCCAATAAAATTTCAGTGAAAGAAAGATGCCCATTATTGCCACTGTTGTTCAATATAGTACTAGAAATGTTAGCTATAGCAATGAGAAGAAAAAAAATTAAAAGAATTAGAATACTCAGTGAAGAAACAAAACTATCACTCTTTGCAGATGATATCATGGTATACTTAGAGAACCCTAGAGAATCAATTAAAAAACTGTTTGGAATTATTTATAACTTTAGCAAAGTTGCAAGATATAAGATAAAGCCATGTAAATCATCAGCATTTCTTTATATGACCAACAAAGCCTAATAGCAAGAGACAGAAGGAGAAATTCCATTATAACTAAAACCAATATAAAATTCTCTGGAGTCTACATGCCAAGGCAAACCCAGGAACTATATGAGTACAGTTACAAAACACTCTTCACACAAATAAAACTCATATCTAAACAAGTGAGAAAATATCAATTGATCATGAGTACACCATGTAAATATGATTAAAATGACAATTCTGCCTAATTTGGTACCATACCAATCAAACCACCAAAAAATTATCTCATAGAGCTAGGAGAAAATTACAACAAAATTTATCTGGAAGAACCAAAGGTCAAGAATATCAAAGGAATTAATGAAAAAAATATGAAGGAAGGTGGCCTAGCAACACCAAATCTCAAACTACATTATAAAGCAGTAATCATCAAACTATCTGGTACTGGCTAAGAAATAGACTTGTGAATCAGTGGAATAGATCAGGTACACAAGACACAACATACAATGACAATAGTGATCTAGTGTTTGATAAATTCTAAGACTCCAATCTTTGGGATGAGTTCATTATTTGACAAAAACTGCTGGGAAACTTGGAAAACAGTATGGCAGAAACTAGGGATAGACCAACATCTCACACCATATGCCAAGATAAAGTCAAAATGGATACATTATTTGGACATAAAGGGGAGATTATAAGCATATTAGAAGAGCAAGGAATAGGCTATTTGTCAAATCTATGGGGAAGGAAAGAATTCATGATCAAACAAGAGATAGAGAGCACTATAACATATAAAAAGATAATTTTGATTATATTAAACTAAAAGGCTTTTGTACAAACAAAATGAATATATCCAAGATGATAAGGAAAGCAGAAAGCTGGAAAACATTCTTTATAGCAAGTATCTCTGATAAAGGCCTCATTTCTCAAACATATAGAGAAGTGAGTCAAATGTATAAGAACATAAGCCATTCCCTAATTGTTAAATGGTCAAAGGATATGAACAGGAAGTTTTCAGATGAAGAAACCAAATCTATCTATAGATATACGAAAAATGCTCTAAATCACTATTGATTAGAGAAATGCAAATTAAAACCACTTTGAGATGCCACTTTACATCCATCAGATTGGCTAACATGACAAAAAAGTAAAATGATAAATGATGGGGAGGATATGAGTAAATTGGGACACTAATGCACTGTTGGTAGAGTTATGAAGTGATCCAACCATTGTGGAGAGCAATTTGGAACTATGGCCAAAGGGCTATAAAACTGTGAATACCCTTTGTCTGTATCCCATAGATGCCATAAAAAAGGGAAAAGAACTACATGTGCAAAAATATTTATACCAGCCCTTTTCATGGTGGCAAAGTATTGGAAATTGAGGGGAGGTTCATCATTTAGGGAATGGCTGAACAGGCTGTGGTATATGACTGTAATGGAATTCTATTGTGCAATAAGAAAGGATGAACAGAAAGATTTTAGAAAAACCAGGAAAGATGTGTATGAATTGATAGAAAGTGAAATGAGCAGAACCAGGAAAACATTGTACACAGTATCAGCAATATTGTGTGACAGTTAACTATGAATGACTCAGCTCTTCTCATCCAATACAAGTACAAAGGACTCATTTTTTTCCCCTTTTGGCCTGTTTCTTCTTTCAAAACTGTGACTAATATGGAAATTTCTTTTACATCATAGAATGTATATAACCTATATCAAATTGCCTACCATTTTTGGAAGAGGAGAGGGAAGGTGGGGAGGGAGGAAGAGAGAAAAATCTGGAACTCAAAATCTTGTAAAAAGAAATGCTAAAAATTGTCTTGACATGTAATTGGGAAATAAAATGCTATTTAAAAAATTTGGGGTGGGCTAGAGAGAAAGAATTTTATACCATATAAATTCAAAATGGATAGATGATTTAGACCGACAGGGTTATGCCAAAAACAAATTAAGACACATGGAATAGTTTACCTGTCAGATCTTTGGAAAAAGGAAGAATTTATAAACAAACAAGGGATGGAGAGCTTTACCTGATATAAAAAGGATACTTTGGATTGTTAAATTAAGAAGGTTTTGCACACACGCAAAAGCTAATGCAACAAAGATTAGAAGGAAAGCAAAAGAAAAAATTATAGCAGGTCTCTCTGATAAAGGCTTCATTTCCTGAATATATAGAGAACTAAGTCAAATTTATAAAAATACAAGTCATTCCTCAATTGATAAATTGTCAAAGGTTGTGAACAGGCAATTTTCAGAAGTGGAAATCAAAGCTATATATAATTATGTGAAAAAATCCTGTAAATCCCTATGGATTAGAGAAGTGCAAATTAAAACAACTCTAAGGTGCCATCTCACATCTGTCAGGAAAATGATAAATTTTAGAGTGGATGTGGGAAAATTGGGACACTAATGTGCTGTTAGTGGAATTATGAACTGATCCAACCATTCTAGAGAGCAATTTGTAACTGTAATACCCAAAGGGCTAAAAAAAACCCTGCATATCCTTTGATCCAGAAATAACACTACTAGATCTGTATTCAAAAGAGCAAAAATAAAAGGGGGGTTGAGGGAAAGGACCTATTTGTACAAAAATATTTATAGCAGTTCCTTTTGTGTTGGCAAAGAACTGGAAATTGAGGGAATGCTCATCATTTGGGGAATGACTGAACAGGTTGTGGTATATGATTGTAATGGAATACTATTATGCTATAAGAAATGATGAGCAGGCTGATTTCAGAAAAACCTGGAATTACACAAAGTGATACAAAGTGAAGTGAGCAGAAATAGGAGAACATTTGCACAGTAAAAGCAATACTGTTGTGATGATCAATTGTGAATGATTTATCAATTCTCAGTAAGATAATGATCCAAGTCACTTCCAAAGCATTCATGATGACAAATGTTATCCACATCCAGAGAAAGAATTGATAGAGTCTGGATGCAAATTGAAGAATACGATTTTTCACTTAATTTTTTCCATGCTTTTTTCTTTTGGCCTGTGTCTTCTTTCACAACATGACTAATATGGAAATATGTTTTGTATGATTGAACATATATAATCTTTGTCAAATTGCTTACTGTCTCAGGGAGGAAGGATTTTAGGGAGGGAGGGAGGGAGAAAATTTGGAACTCACAATTTTAAGAAAATGAATGTTAAAAATTCTTTACATGTAAATGGGGAAAAATAAAATACACAATTTTGAAAGTCATCTATATCTTTTTTGTCTCTAATTCCCTGCCTTCCACTCACTTCTCAACCCCTTGCATTCTAGATTTTGAGTCTACCACTTGAATTAAAGTGATTCTTCCAAGATAACCAATCATTAAAAAATTCCTAAATCTGATGACTTTTGCTCAGACCTCTATAGCTTTTGGCATTGTTAACTATTCCTACTGCTTGGAGTTCTCTTTCTTCCTTTTACTTTTGAGACATTTCTCTCCTGGTTCTTCACATACCTTGTCTGACTACTCTTTCTCAATATTTGTTCACTATCATCAATTTATAATCCCTTACTCAACAAAACCTAAGATTCTGTCCAGGACCCTCTCTATATTTTCTCACTTTACTTTCTCTCCCATTCATTCCTTTTAAGATTACCTTCCAGTTACTGGATATTTCTTATATATATGAATATGTGTGTGTATATTTGTGTGTATGTGTGTAGTGGTCTCCCCCATTAAAGAGTAATCTCTTGAGGGCAGGTACTTCCTTTTTTCTTTCATTCTTTTATACTTCTCTTTATACTCCAGGTTTAGCACAGTATCTGGCAGATAGTAAGTGCTTTTAAACGCTTGTTGATTGACTGTTTCAGTGTTGAAGGACTTGTGCTTGGAGATAATGAAGTAATAACTTATTAGTTTGAGGGTCTTATTTGCAGAATCCAAATCAGTAATAGTTGCCTAATCAGTAAACTGTAGAAAGGGAATGAAAAGGCTTCACCTATCCTTTCCCTACTCCTCTCCTGTAAGCATTTGTCTTGGCATTCAGCAGTTCTCCCTTGGAATTTTGGCAACTTCTAGTTGCAATAGCAACTATGAATCCATGGCTATGAATAATGTGTTTGCTAGAAGAGTCTAAAACTGGACCTCAAGATCAGGCTGCCTGCATCAAGGTGACTGAACAGCAACCCTGAGAGACAATTATTTTCTGTCTTGGCAGCTACCTAGTGAGTTAAAAAATTTCTAAGTTCTTACTGTTCAGTATCAATTACATCACTTCCTGGAGGTATCTAAGAGGGTGAAGTGAAAGGATTGAGAAAGCCTAAACTATGCCTGACTTACTAGGTCTGGGTTTGGCCATTACTTGTGGGTCTACTTGTGTGGATAATAGAGACCCAAGCTGAATGGAAAATATCTTTGTAGTCCCAAGTTACCTTGACTTCCCAAGAGAGTACAATAATAGTGATATGTTATTGTTTTATGTTGTATTTGCTCATGAAGGCTTATGAATCTTCCTTGCTTTAAGAATTTTTTCGGTAGAGATAAATAAAAAGCTATCCCAAACCTGAAACCTACTAGATACATATAGTGTCTTTTCTAAACATTTCTATGAGCTTCTTTTAGGAAAGACCCTACCTATGAGCCATAGCTAACCTTTATTTCGAAATTGTCCCTAGAACTCAGGTGAAGGCAAGTGAGTCAGAGAGTATGACTCTCCTCTTTTAGAGGCCAGGCTCCCCCAGGATTTAATCCAGTCCTCTTGGGCTCCTTGTTGGGAAGGGTGCCTCCTGGGTCAGAAATGGCATGCAAAGTATTCATAAATATGTATTTATTTTACTTCAAAAAATCTCAGGATTTTAAGGATTGATGTAGATAAGGTCCAGCTGCACCTTTACGAAGGAAGATGCCTTAAAGGAAAATCTTTCCACTAGAAATCTGGACATCTTAATATTAATGATACACAAAGGGAACTTTCTGAAATGTTTACTTTAGGCCAAGGACTGAAAAATGTTTGTATCCTGAGTAGCAAAATATTAGAATATAGAGTATTTTCTAAATAAGAATTTAGGGAACTTTCAGCAATCCCTAGAGTTTGCATTTTGAAACAGATAAAACACACCACATCTCATTCTATCAGCAGAATGTATTTTAAAAGTTCACTCAGATTCCCGGAAGCCAAGACTGCAGAGTAAGCAGGAAATTACCTGAACTGTCCCATATTCACCTCCAAAAAACTATATAATAAGCACGCTAAAACAAATTCTGGAATAGCAGAACCTGCAAAAAAGATGGGATGAAACAATCCTCTAGTCCAAGAAAATTGAAGGGAGAAAAATTTGGAACTCAAAATTTTGTTAAAAAAAAATGAATGCTAAAAATTATCTTTACATATAATTGGAAAAAATAGTATTTTAAAAAAAGTTTAGTCATCAGTGTCAAATAATATCATAAAAGTAATGTTTCTCACATCTACCCAATAAAATCCCATTTGATTCAAAATGTAAACTAGAAATAATACTGAGAAAGGCTTTTCCACATATCTTGGCCACACATGCTCACTATGGTTTGTGAATTTGCGAGAGAATATGCACCAGGTTTTGGGGGGAAATGCTTTGTTGCTCTTTTTTTTTTTTAAGCCTATGATATTTCATTCAATGTATTTGCTTCAGGGGTAAAGAGACAGCCCACACCCCCAAATGAAGACAAAAGTATAATAGAGAATAAATAATTTCTGAAGTACAAAATAAACATTTTCATTTCTTAACTACTTAGATTTGTAAGAAAATAAATGAAAATATCTCTACCTTTTTTTTCCAACAAGGAAAGGGCCAAACAGCAGAAGAACGTTGCCTTAGAAAAAATTGAAAGTCAATCAGTAAATGACTGAAGCTTCTTTAAAATGCTCTGGGTGGTTTTTTTTTAGAATATCTGGAAGCCAGCAACATCAATTCAGTTACTCGTAGTAGGGTTCTTTGATCTTCTGGGGATGGTTGTCACTGAAGAAGTCAGTTAGCTCTTTGAGCAATATGGTCTGACTACAGGTGTTACAAAATTTCCAGGTTGTTACTGTTAATACTATCTTGAAACAATCGGCTCCACTCCTGTTGCCTTATTTCAGATTAGTGTCTAAAAAAGTCAGTTAGACAGTGGGTTGGACCAGCAGCTTGAAGCTTGACTAAAATTACTCTGAGCAGGGAGAGATTAGTGGGAGGGGAAAAAAAGGGAGGGAGGAGGAGCTCTCTCTCTCTCTGGCCTAACTTCTGAAAACCTCATAGCTTCCTGGACCCAGTGTTTTAGAGAGTTATTAACACATCAATGAAGTCCAATTTTCTGACCTGCAATCACCATAATTTTACTACAAATAGTGAGGATAATAGAAGGTGAAAATTTTTGTGGAATCCTAGGATGTAGAGCTGTTGGGGTTCTCAGAGTTCACCTAATACAAAGGAAAATCTAAAGAGAACACTGATGCAGAGAGGAATAGAGAAGGCTTCCCAGACAAGGTGACACCTGACTTGAGCCCTGAAAGAAGACAAAGAATCTGAGAAGTAATGATGAGAAACGAATGTATTCAAGAATAAGAAAAAGTTTGTCCCAATTCATGAAAGTGAGAAATGGGGTATGGAATTTGGGAAATGATTAAAAGTCCAGTTTAATGAGAATGCTGAGTTAGGGGAAATGATAATAAAAATAAAAATTAAATGGCCAAAATACTACTTGCCCCTAAAAAAAGTATTGAATTTTGTATTGAAGTATTGAAAAAAGGGAATAGTATAAAACAGTATGTTTGCAGCCAGATTGTGGGAATCTTAAATGCCAAGCTAAGGGGTTCACATTTTACCCTGAGGAAATAGGGAGCCACTGAAGATTTTTGAGTGGAGGAATGCCAGACCTGTGATTTTAGAAGATTATTCTAATAGCTTTGTGGATGATAGATTGGAACATGGAGGATGTAGCAGTAATAGACCAGTTAGGTTATTACAGCGATCTAGGAGTGAGGGAGGCTGAAGTGAGCCAGAACAAGGCTTTATTAAAGTAGAGAATGGGACTGAAGCTAGATATGTCCTGGAGGTAGAATGGACAAGTCTGGGAAATAATTGCATATAGTGGGGCTGAGAAGATGGAGGATTCAGTGATGATTCTGAGACAGCAAAACTAGGTACCTAAGAGGAATTCAAGAGGAACCATGGACTTGCGGAGGAGTGGCCGAGACTTCGCTGGGGAGATGATGAATTCTGCTTCAGAAGTGGTGAATTTGACATACTAAAAGGACTTCTGCAAAGAGGTATCTAGTAGGCAGGCAGTGATGAATTAATTACTGAGAGACAGACAGACAGACAGAGACAGACAGAGACAGGGATGCAGAGAGAGACAAAGGCAGTGGCAGAGGCAGAAAGAGACAGAGGTACAAAGACAGAGGCAGAAACAGCGAAAAAGAGAGACAGAGGTGACAAAACATGATTTACGATCCGTGCAGAAATGACTACGGAGTGATATGAGGGGTGGAGGGGGAAACGGAACACAGCAGTTCTGTGAAACTGACAGGAAAATGTGTTCACTCAATAAAGAGTTCTCCTGAGAAAACAACAGAGAAAGGGAAAAGAGAAAAAAACTTTTTTTCTTTTCATTTTTAAACATTTTCAGACAACTCAGTATGCTTAACGGGTCAGATCGTCATAAGAAGCAACCTCCTTTTACCCCCTCCCCCTTCCTTCCCCCCTCTTTCTTCCTCTCCCCTTCCTCCCTTTCCCCATCCTGCTTCCTCCTCCCTTCCTCTCCCCACTTTTCCGCAGTGTGTCCTCAAAACCTCCATCTGGTCTGGGGGAAACCTGCGCGTGTCATAAAGTGCACTCGTGGAGAGTTTTTTCTGAAGCCAAAATTTTCTGAGAAAAATCTCTCCAGGTGACTGCACTTGCTCGGGCAGCAGCTTTTTCTCAGGGTCCTTCTCGTGTCTTTTAGAGTTGTGAAGAACATTTTGTGGAGGAAAGAATGAAACGTTCTCACCTTCTTGGGAGAGGAGAATAGAACTGGATCCAGTACTTTGAGATTTGCGAAGCCCTTTAAGTCGCCAGTGAATTAACTAGTGCTGAGGATACAGAGATGCCCTGTCCTCAATGAGTTATATGTGTTTTATGTTGGATAGAAAGCTGACTTTGGAATGGATATCTGGATACAAACCTTACCTCTAACACATACGTAAACCTATGCAAATCACTTAACCCCTTAGTGTTCTAGGCAACTCTTAAAGACAGAGGTTCTTCATTTTTTGTGTGTTATGAACCCCTTTGGCAATCTGGTAAAAAAGCCAGGCTTCTGATGCCAAGATGGCAAAGTGAGGAAGAAAATCCCTACAGCCCTCCTAAATTCCCCTCCAAACACCTTTGAAAACTGCCTCAGGACCAGTTTTGGAGTGGGGAAAGCAGCTTAACAGGTCAGCAGGAAAGGTCTGTCTCATTAGGTTGGGAAGCACTGTCAGTGAGCAGCAGCAGGTCACAGCCAACAGGGACTGAAGCAAGGCTCCAGGCCTTGGAGCAAACCACCAGTAAGGCCTTATCCCATGCAAGCCTACAGTTCTGAGGCATACCAGCAATGCAGCGAACCCCTCCTCAGACCAGTGCAAGCCAGTAGTGAGACTCTGCCCTCAGGATAACCCATCAGGGAGACCCTGCCCCTAGGATAAGCCATCAGAGACTCCTCAGTGCAAGCCAGTAGCTAGGCCCTAAAGCGCAGGAAAAGCCAGCCACAAAACCCCAAGCCTTGGCACAAGAAGCTTGGTACAGTGCAGGAGGAGTGCTTGAGATGTATAATTGTGAGAAAACTCATTGCATCAGTTTTCAGATCTGACTGAGTTTCTGGTCAGCATAACTTAGGTCCTTAGTTAAGGGTCTCTAAATAGCAGGTTGAGGCAGCTAAATGGCACAGTGGTCAGAATGCTTGTCCTGGAGTTGGAAGACTCATCTTTGTGAGTTCAAATCTGGCCTCAGATGCTTACTAGCTATGTGACCCTGGGCAAGTCACTTAACCCTGTTTGCCTCAGTTTCCTCATCTCCTCCAATAAATTGGAGATGGAAATGGCAAACCACCCCAGTATCTTTGCCAAGGAAACCCCAAATGGGGTCACAAAGAGTGAGGAATGACTGAAAAATGACTTAGCAGCCACAAGCAGCAGGTAGAGGTGATCCAGCTTCCCAGCCATGTCGGGCTAGATTCAAATAGTGCAACAAAGTCTTCTCACAGCTCTCATGATTGAAAAGTGTTCTCACAAGACAGATATTGGACTAGACCTATAACTGAATAGAAAGAGAACTGAACTTGCTCCAGAACTGAGTAGGAAGATGGAGTAAGTGTAGTTCACACAATTCTCAATACCACTTCCCATTTTAATTTCCTCATATGTATAGATTAGTAGCCCATTTTCTATCTGAGTGTGATACCCTCACATATACCACCTGTCTCCCATCTTCTCAACGGAAGAGTTTGGAAATATTTCACTGTGAAAAAATAGAAACCATTCATCCTTGATGGAATCCTACTAAAACTGCCCCCAACCCCTCTATTCTAACTTCTTTATGGGCCCCACTGAATTGTAGAAATGTCCTGATTTAATCACACAATCTGACTTTAACTACATCACAAGCCCCCAAATTCAATCATAGACCTCATTGAACAACATGCCCACTGCCCCAGCAAGTCACTGATCCCAGACTCAATATAGCCACTGCCCCCAGATCCAATTCACATATTTGGACAAGTGTGACCTTATCCTCAACCACAATCACATCATCCGTTTAGCCCAAGACAGGACCATAATACCTATCTATCTTGACCAGACAGGACCTTAATAGCTAAACAATCAGAAAGCAGCATAAGCAGGATGTTTGACCACTGAACCATAGAAGGGACCCCTCCCTTATTACCTAATCCCTTAACAAACACCTCCTGCCTTTTTTTAACATTCATAATTTTTGCTGGGTAATCAGCATCATTACAATATAAATTTGCCTGTGTTTTCTTACCAAGTTGCTAGTTCCTTTTGGAATTTAACCTGTTTCATGAGAGATGTCAATCTCAGTAAATGCCTATCCTTGGATCTGAGATGGTCTGACTGAATTCGTTGAAATGGTTCTGCCACAATACACCATGAAACCACAACAATCTTGATTTCCTTCTTCTCCCAGCTTTATAATTGAAATTATCTCCGTCTCATCCCTGAATCTCTCTTTCTATATACTTGTCTCAGAGGAAGAGATATTCCTTCTCCCTATAAGTGCCAGGCCTTCTCTTGTTTCCTTGATTTCATTGCCACTCATCTCCTCTAGAATCTTGGTTCTTTGCTTACCCCATTTCCCCCCTTAATGTTTAATTTATCCTTATCCAGTATCTCTTTCTCCAAGTTTTAAAAAACATCCTGAGATCCCACCCATATTTATGTAGTAAACTGGTGTTGTTTGATCTGGGGATCCCTGATCCACTAAATCCCCCAAACCCGTACGAAGATACTACATAATATAAGGGGTGGGTAACACAGGTCTTAAGACCTTTTTTCCTCTACAGACTTAGATCTTTTAAAAGAATAAAACTGGGACTGGCCCATCAGAGATTGTCAAAGGAGTCATTAATGAGTAATGATCCTCAATCAAAGTTGATGCAATTATGAGGTAGCTCGTCAGTGGCTAAATGAAGGATCCACCTTTAAAAACTGCCCCAACTAGCTCTAAACTCAGGAGAAGAAAAGCCGATCGTTAAGAAAGTCATACCGGTAGCTAAGAAAAGAAAGAATCTAGTTTTTGAGAGGAAATTGCTATTTACTTTTTCCCTTGCATCTCTTCCAGAGAACATCAGTGACTGATAGGGGATTTCTTTCTCCTCCCACCTTCCCAATCAATAATGGCCTCTTATGGCAAAGCAACTTAGCAGGGACTCAAGTAGAATGACCTGACCATCAAAAATGCTGTTCCTAGGAGGACAATCATGAGGACAAGAGAAAAGACACAAAAACCTTCCGATATCAAAAATGTGATTTGTCTTGGCATTTTCCCTTTGCGTGTATACCTATAGTAGTGCACTTCAGGTGTATGCACCCATTCTTCCCAGTGACTCTGAATATTTTTGGAAGAGTATGCCTCAGGTTTACGGGGGAAATGTTTTGTTCCTACTGTTCCTAGTGTGCCATTTTGATAGATTCATTGTTTTGACCTACTTGTATCAAATGCCTAACTATTAAAAAGTGAACACACTGGTGGGGGCTCAAGAGGCATAGTTTGAGAAGTTCAGACCCATACTATACCTTTACCCTGGGGATAGCCCGGAGCAGGTATTGCACTTAAATAACCTTTCATCAAGTTACTGTCTTTCCTTTCACAACCAAACCACTAGAGAAAGGTGTCTATAATCATTGCCTTCATTTTCTGACTTCATATTCACATCCTATTTTCTTGCTATTTGACCTCTAACATTATCTTTCTGAAACTACTCTCCAAAATTACCAATGATCTATTCATTTTCAAATCCAATAGCCTTCTATTAGTCTTTTTTGACCTCTCTGATGCCCACCCCTTTCTTCTAGACACAGTCTCCTTCCTGAACACCACTTTTTTACGCTGTTCTATCCTTTTCTTTTCTTTTCTGTTGTATCATTTCTTCTTATTCTCCTTTCCTGGATCATGATCCATGGCTTTGCTATGGGCCCTCATATATCTATGTGTGTATGGATATATGTATGTGTGCATGTACATCTGTATTTTTACATATATTGTTGTTCAGTCATCTCAGTCCTGGCCAACTCTTTATTACCCTATTTGGGGTTTTCTTGGCAAAGATACTTGAGTAGTTTGCCATTTCCTTCTCGAGTTGATCTTTATAGATAAGGAAACTGAGGCAAATAGGATTGAATGACTTGCTGAAAGTCATACAGCTAGTTAGTGTCTGAGGCCGTATTTGAACTCAGGAAGTCTGCCTGACTTCAGGCCCAGCACTCTATTTACTATGCTCCCTAGCTGCCCAATAATAATATTATTATTCATAATAATGAAATAGTAAATTAAAAAAAACCGTAAAGGGCATTGTCTTTCAAAAGTTGCTGGTTGGTTCCTCCGTCTCTTTGATGGGGCCCTTGCCAGAAAGGATTTGTGGCTGAACCAGGAAGATTCACTTCTTCTTTGTGTTACTGTATCTAGGAGAAATGGTTTCCAACCTCACATTTCCAATGTCACAACTAATGCCAATTCTAGTGAGGCAGAATAAGAAGGTTTTTCTCCTCTTACCCTCCCCAGCTTTTAGGTACTTGCAACTAAATGCAAATGATAGTAAGAATATGTACTTGCCTAGGTGAGATTGAGACTGCATCTCAAAACTCCGACTTTTTTTTTCTACTTTATTTTTCTTTACCTGAGCACAGGTAACTCAAATGCTATCTTGAAAGATGGATCCCCAGTAGCTAATTCATGATGTCAAAAGGTCTAGAGTCTTTAAGTGGGCTCTTGCTGCCCAGCAGGAGTTTTCCTCTACAAATGTAACCTTGGAGCAGAAAGTGACCACCATCAAGAGAATGAGTCATCCCCCAACTGGAGAGAAAAACCTAAACCTTGAGTTGCAACTCAGACTATGAAGATTGAGATGAAAGTGAAATCTGTTCCTCAGTCCCAAAAATCTCCCAAGAGTCTTTCCTATATCCAAGGAAAAGATTTAGGAATATGAGGATACTATCTTTTAAGTATTTGTCCATTCATATTTACAGGCATTTCCTTTGTGGTAAGAGGAAATAAATATCTATCGTAATGTATGTGTAGAACCTATATAAAACTGTATGCCATCTCAGGGAGGGAGTAAGAAGGAATTGAGGGAGGAGAGAGGGAGGGGAAAAAAATCTACAATATATAAAACACTGAAAACAAATAAAATAAAATATAAAATAAAAGATCTATCCTGTACTTGCTATGTTATTTTGAACAATAAAAGTGGCTCTGCTAATTTCTGTTTAGATTTATGAGTCTTATTGAAATTTTGCTTTAGATATTTTTCCCTGTAGAGACATGAGTTGGAATGTCTGAGAAAAACTCTGAATTCCTTCTAGGTCACAGATAATCTTTGTAAATAATTCTGTTTGACTTACTCCTTCATCCTTAAATGCTCTCAGGATGACTTTGCTGAATTTGGTTTCCAGACAAACTTTCTTTATATTATTTTATTATATATATAAAATATAATGTTTTGATTATATATAATAGTATAATATTTTGATTATATTAACTTATTATATTTACTTCAGTTTTATGAGATAATCCTATTCATAATTGTCCATCATCCTTCTCTAAGAATCTTTAGGAATGAGTTGATACTATGAACTTCTGAATTTATTTGATAAATGTTAATAAACATTTATGGGTAACTTCTCAAGTTGATCTAGGGCATCTGGTGGCATAGCAGTAGAATACTGAACCTGGAGTTAGGAAGACCTGAGTTCAAATTTAACCTCAGAGACTTCCCAGCTGTGTAACACTTAGGAAGTCATTTTCAACCTCAGGATACAATGTTTTATAGTATTTTGTACCATATTGCATTTTAAAAAATCTTATTCTTTCTACCAGGTTCTAAGCTCCTGTCAAATCCTGAAATAAATCAAACTCTTAAATGGGGGAATAAAACACCCTTAATCAAGATAACAGATTAGCAAACCTGTCACCCTGAGAGATGTCCCAACAGGAGATCTATAGGAAAGATTTTTATACTTTTAGGAGAAAAGGGGGAGGGGGTCACATTAGGTAGCAAGGACTGGTCATGAGATGCCAACCACTCTCAGTAATCTCAGCAAAGAAAACCCACTTATTCTGGTTAATTTGCCCTTTATGTTCTAACTCAAAATAATCTTAATGAACAGGACAAGGACATTAAGAACTGAGATGCAGCTCAAGCTACATTCCTTTCAGAGGTAAGATTCCAGGATGAGGACTTAGGAAATGGTTCAACTCAACCTAATTGAGAATAAGTATCTTAAAAGAATAGGAATACAAGAAAATCACTAAAATTCTGACATTACTAGGATTATTAAGAGAGAATGGAAGGCAATAGGTAATATTATATTTGATATTAACAGTATTCCTTAGAAAAATGTACCATGTCTTTCAATATTGTATCACTCTATGATGCTGAGTGTAGTGTCTATTATATTGTAGTAGATATACAATAAATAATCTACGGAATGATTGTTGAAAATTCAAGTTGAAAATCACAAGTTTTAGTTTTACTGTTTCATTTTAGTTAAAACAGAATATTAGGTTCATTATCTTGATATATGATGTTCACTCTAAAAATGTATATTTGCATCATGATATGGAGTACAATGTCTTTCCACCTTTTTTAACAGTCAGATGTATTATCCAAATAAAATACCATAAAAATTTTACGTGATTTTAGTCGACTTGCATCTGTTCTTTATTTACCTTTATTTACCTTATTTTTATAGAATAATCTATAGTAACACCTTTGCCAAATGGCCCATTCTGTTGAACATGAAGTTCTACCATGCAATAAAATCCCAGTAATTGGATCTACGTGGCAATTCTGAAGGACCTATCTCTGTCTGCTTCCTAGAACAGCAGTCTCCAAAGCGGTATGCACATAACTGAGGGGGTTTGTGAGACTATCCATTAGGGTGCTTCATGTGGGATCAACCAATAGGAAGAGAAAAAGCTGCCCTCTTGGTGATAGAAATTCTTTGGGCATGTCTCAAACATGAGTCCACAACTTCCTTAACCAGAGGCATTGACCAACCATGTGAGGAGATCCGGGGGACAAGTATGCACTGTTGTTGCCCAGCCATGCCCAACTCCTTGTGACCCCATGGACCATACATACCAATACTGTCCATGGGGTTTTCTTGGCAAAGATACTGGAGTAGTTTGCCATTTCCTTCTCCAATTCATTAAGGCAAACAGAAGTTAAATAACTTGCCCAGGGTCACACAGCTAGCAAGTGTCTAAGGTCAAATTTGAACTCAGGACTTCCTGACTCTTGGCCCAGCCCTCAATCCACTTAGCCACCTACCTGCCCCAAGGTGTGCATATAGTAAAGGTAAAAGAAGGAATTTCAATCCCCCAGCATCTGAGCAGGTGCTACAGGGGTGTCTGAGTTATGATTTAACTGTGGGAGATGCCTGGAACCAGATGATACAGTTGGGCTGTAAAATCAGGAGAACCTTTACTTGATTACTGCTGTTGTCTGTAGCTGCCACAACTCCCCATGAATTTACATGCTAATGGGGGGCACAGTATATATGAATGAATAAATGAATGAATATGTATTAGATGTGCATTATATGCAAATCTCTGTGTTAAATACTGAGAACAGAAAGAGAAAAGTCAATGCCTTAGTCCCTGACGCTGTTTCTTGGGTCTGCTTTTTCTCTGCTCGTTCCCCATTCCTGGAACACTCTTTCCTCCTCAACTCTGCCTGCTGACTTCTCTGACTTCCTTTGAATCCTAACTCCAAAATCAGACATTTCACAGAAATCTTTTCTCAAGCCCTGTTAACTCTAGCCTCTGCTAATTATTTCCTATTTATCCTGTATATAGCTTTGAATATATTTGTTCACGTATTGCTTCCTCCATCAGATTACAAGCTCCTTGAGGGCAATGACTGTTTTTTTTCTCTTTTTGTATCCCTATCACTTAGTACAGTGCCTGGCACATGATAGGCATTTAATAAATGTTAATTGACAGGTCTTAGATTTAGAGCTGGAAGGAACAGTAAAGATCATCAACTCCATTCTACTAGTTTTATGGATTAGTAAACTGAGTCCTAGAGAGGTTAAGTTACTTGCCCAATTTCACATAGCTAGTGAGTTTCAGAGGCAGATTTGAATCCAGGTCTTCCTGACCTAATTCACTATGTCATGATCCTATTCACCTTGAAGCATCAGAAGCTATTCATTCTGGTACTTATGGCACTCCAGCTCACTGAGTAAAAAAATGCTAGGGAAATACCAGAGTTTCTATGAGGCTCAGAAAATTCAACCTTCTAGCCCCTCACCTATCCACTACCTGCCTTTCCCTTGGTCTCCAGGAATGAGCCACACTCTCATCTTTGGATTGCATTTATACAGATTTACACAATTAAAATCAACTCTGAAACCATAGACTACTGACAAAATCCAGCCTCTTTGCTGAATTTGCTATACTTCATTGATCCTTAGATACATGTCCTTGACATAATGGAGGCACCTCTCTGGAAGAATGGACAGAACAGGCTTAATAGTTGCATCTACCTGTGAGTTTATCCATGTAGGGGAGCTGTAAGGGAGGAATTTCTTCCACCAATGCAGATTAGGGAGGAAGGGAACAAGAATTTATTCAGCACTTACTCTGTACCAGGTTCTATGGCATTATGTTAAGGGTACTATGCTAAGCACTGGAGACACAAATAAAAGTAAAAAGAGATCCGCCCCCCCTCCCCCCCCACCACCCCCCCCCCTCGGCCCCGACTTAAGAAGCTTACTTTTTAATGGGAGAAAGCAAGCAAACAAAAAGAAGAGCTGAAAACAAACAAAAAGAAGAGTGAAAACACAAGGCGGGGGTGGGGGGATGATTTTCCCAGGGTCATATGGTATATATCAAAGGCAAGACTTGAACTTGTTCTACCTGACTCAAGGCCAATTCCCTAAATATTACACCATGCTGCCTCTTGCTTTCCCTTTATTACTTGGGGAAAATAACAGTAGTAAAACAATACATAGGAAAATATCTTCAATTCAGTAGTATAACTGCAACTTTTCCTAGACCTAGGTTGTATCGGCAGCAGATAGGTTTCTCTGAAACCAAAAGTTTTAGGAAAGGCACAGTTTAGGCTACCCCTACTCAAAGCTGAGGATAGGCACATAGGAAACACAAGTCAATTTCATCTTGTTGAAGGTACAGTCTTTAGATGAAAATTCAGGAATGATGGTCCTGGTACCAGACTTTTCCTTGTGGCAAGAAGCATGGACTCAGGATCTGGTGGGAATGGAAACTTCTGACAGCCATTGCTTTTCTGTTCAGCACCCTTTCATTGACAAAGACCTCTGACTGCTTCTGACGTTGCTCATGGAACAGGGAAATGTATTCTTGGTATCAATGAGTCTGAGTCCTTCAGTTCATGTTTCTGGCAACCAAGAGGGAAGTTCCATCTCCCTTTATCCTCTTAGTCCTTGAACTTTTCTGCAGTGTCTCTCCCTTGTTGAGTCCTTTCATGACTCCCACTTAATACTTCCTCCTGGCAGCCAAAACTCTCTTGTTCTATGCAGTGGGAGGAGGGCAGACAATGAGAGGGAGCTGTCTAGTTTGGACAGGAGGTCTCTAAGACAGTGGAGGACTCTTGCAAGATAGAATCAATAAGCCTATCCTGTGGTTGAAAAAAAAAGTGCATACTGTCTATTTATACAACCCAAACGCAATCTTTTCTGACAGCTAAGGCTAATTGTTGTGTTCGTCCTTCATTTTCGAAGAAGACCATGACATCAGAGAAATGATGACATGACTTGCACTGGACTTTGTTTGGAGTGAGGGAGGGCTGTGCAGATCACCCGTCTTATTTTCTCCTCCCGAGACATCTGGATCCAGTGACCAGATATTCATCAGGATGACTGGAGATGGCTCAGGAGGCAGTGGGGGACCTTGGCCTTTTCAGGTATTCATTTAGAGGGAGGTAATGCCCATTGAGTGAACAACTCTCTTTAAGAAGTAGTCAGGGAATGGCCCTTTTAGTGAGGAAAATAAAAAAAAAAATAAATGAATCTGGGAGGGAAAGAGAAACTGTTACTATTGATAATCACTCTAAGACAGCCATTAAGTTGAACTTGGACATTGAAAATAAAAAGCATTTTCACTACAGACCCCTCCATGGACTCTACCTGAAACTGAGACCTAAGGTGTCTAATGAACATTGTATTGTGCACCCACAAATGTCCAAGGACAAAAAGTGTCAAGTCCTTCACAGGCCTTAGAGTCCAAACCCTTTATGTGACTGAAAGGAAACTGAGTCCTAGAAAGCTGAATAGCTCAATGTAAGATCACAAGATCTAAGGATTCAAAATGTCAAGGATTTCAAGAGCTTTTGAGGCAGATCCCCTACTATGATCATAGGAGAAACAGAAGACAATTTCCTAGCTCTAGAGGTAAGAAGGCCTTAAGATCATTTAGACTACAACCCCACCTCCCAGGAATCATCCTTTTTCTGAGGAGGAGATGTTTCTCTCAAACTCACTACAGACAGGTTTTATCTATTTTGTCCACAGAGCACTCACAATGTGCTAATAAATTATAGATGATCTATAGGAAGGCAACTAAGCTCCCTTAGATGATGGAGTATGGATAGTGGGCAAAGGAACTATAGATATTAGATCTAGAAGCCCTCTTCTCTCCCAGAAAATTCTTAGGAAAGAGATGACAGCTATCTTTATTTCATTCTCTTTTTTAAAAAGTTCTGAACTTGACCAATATCAAATAAGATGAACACTTTTATATAAAAGCAGAACAGAAAAATGAGGACTATATACAAACCTTATGGGTAGCTTGCATTTCTCTCTAAGCATATAATAAATACAGCATGTTCTCTCCAAAACTATCCTGGATCTCTATCTATCTATCTATCTATCTATCTATCTACCCATCTATCATATCTCTATATATCTTCTATTTATGTATCCACCTATCTGCCTATCAATCAATTATATCACTATCTCTATTTACATACCTACCTACCTATCTCTTTCCTCTCTCCTCTCTATCTCTCGATCAATGTATATACTTATCTCAGTTTGTTTCAAATGGCAGATCTAGAAGCAGTGGGCTGAACAGAATTTGTAGGGAGAATTACTCAGGCAAGAAATCCCTTTTTGGTAAAACTGCTGGGGAAGTCAGAATGCAATCTGACAGAAATTAGGTTTAGATCAGCATCTTATACAATATTCCATGATGTTTTCTAAATAGATGTGGGACCTCAATATTAAGGATTATATTACAAAAAATTTAGAACAGAAGCAGATCATATACATTTCAAAGATGTAGGTAGGAGATATATTCTTAACTACATAAGAAATAGAATCAATTATATAAGACAAAATAGGTAACATTCATTATGCAGAACTGAAAAGCTTCTGCAAAAACAAAATGCACGAAAGTTAAGAAGGAAAGTAGTCAAATGGGGAAAAAGAAAGCTTTGAATTTAATATCGCTGATAAGGTTTGGTGTCTAAGACATAAACAATGAGCAGATTACTTCTCTCTCTCTCTCTCTCTCTATCTCTAATTCTCTCTCTCTCTCCCTTCTTTCCTCCTTCCCTATTAATAATAATATGAAAGAATGCTTCAAATCACCAAAAGTAAGAGAAACATACATCAAAACAACCCTTAGGCTTTATCTCACACCTTGCAATGACAACATATAAAAATAGTCAGTGTTGGAAGGGTTTTGAAAAGATAGGCACACTAATAACTCAAGTTGTGAATCAGTACAATTTTGGAAAGCAATGTGCAATTATACAAATAAATGACTAAAGTATCCATGTCCTTCAGCCCAGAGAGGCCCCTATTAAGCTTATTCCCCAAGAAGGCCATTGAAAAGAAGAAAGTACACATATTCACCAAAATATTTATAGCAGACGTCTTCTGATAGCAAATAATTGGAAACAAAATTAACACCTATTATTCCTAATTGGGAAATAGCTGCATAAATTGTGCTTTATGAATATAATAGACTATAACTGTGTTATAAGAAATAATGAATGTGATAAATACAGAGAAGATTTAATACAAAATACAAGGAAAGAGCTGCATGAACTGATTCAAAGTAAAGCAAACAGAGCCAAGAAAACATTAAACACAATTACCCCAACAATATAAATGAAAAGAACAAGAAAATCAAAAGTGAAATTTTGCAAAATTATAAAGAACAAGCATGGCTCAAAAGAAGAGATAGGAGGAGATACTTCTATCTCACTCTTTTGTAGAGGTGAGAGGTCCACAAGTGTCATATTTTCAGACTCTTTCAGTGTACTGATCAGTTATATTAATTTTTTCCTGATTCTTTTTCTTTCAAAAATTACTCCTTATTATATGGAATAACTCTCTGGGAAGACGTGGGGGAGCAGAGTTGAGGAAACTATGGTGATATTAAAAAATATTTCAATAAATTTATTTTTTAAAAGAAGTTACAGAGAAGCAAATTTTGGCTTAATGTAAGGAAAAACTTCTTTTAATCATATCTGGTCAAATGTGGAATGAGCTAACTTGAGAAATATTGAATTAATTCCTTCTCACTATAGATATTTAAGCAAAGACTCATTGACCCCTGTTCAGTTAGGTTGTGCAGGGAATTTGTATTCAGCTCCAGTTTGACAGTCTCTCAGGTTTTGTTCAACTTGAATAGTCTACGATTTCAAAAAGTATACTCTAGTTTCACTGTTAAGAGACAGAATGCTGAGCTGGATCTGTATGGATGTGCACCAATATGGTATTTCTTATACTTTTCTGCATAGGTTATTGCAAGAACTGGTAAACTGTCTTTCTGTAGAGGTCTTCGAAAGCAGAATGATTTATATTTTATCCTTCCTAGAACATAGGACTTCTTAAAGATTTGATCCAATCCTATGACATTGGAAGGGAAAGAGAAAGGTAGTCTGCAAGAAGCTTTGCCAGGTTTTGGGGAAAAGAGAGGGAAGGAGAGTGTATAGAGGGGTAAGGTGAGCAATTATAGAATATAAAAATGTTTAGAGGGAAAGGAAGATTTCTAAAACTAGGGTAAGAATGCATGCGCACAATCATTCAACAAATATTTATTCAAGTTTCTTAATGACAAGGCACTAGACTAGATGCTTTGTTATTGCAGGATCTATGATGTGACAATATTCAACAAATTACATAGAAAATTAATCATTCTATCAACATGATTTATAACCTGGTGAAATATTTTATTTTCTCAGAAAAGCATGTGTGGCTTCATTTATAATGATGTGGTCCAAGAAACTTTCAAAAACTTCTGAGGTAAGGTATCACTCAGGGTTCTGTCCTTGGCTCTCTTCTCTTCTCCTTCTATGCTACTTCACTTTCAGCTCCCATGGATTTAATTATTACTTCTGTGCTGATGATTCTCAAGCCCACCTTTCCTGCCCCAGTTTCTGCTGATTCCCAATCTCACATTTCCACCTGCATTGCAGACATCTCAGGCTGTCATGCTGTAGAAAAACAAAAGACTAAAAATCACAGTTGTAGAAATTATTTTTTTTATTTTTATATTCCAAAAATGCATGCTTCCTGTTCCCTTGATTAGATAGGATATCTTCTCCTAAAAATATTTCCTTGCAATAAGCTGAGACCATCCCTTCCTGATACCTAGTGGATGTTAAAGTTGACGCTGTGATTGATTTAAACTATCTTGCTAACACTGCAAAATACTATCTATACCATCAGTGTATAAAAGAATGCTTTCACGTCATGCTTAGCATAAATACTTGCCTCTCCCAATATAGACCTTTGCTTGATCTCTGAACTCCTGAGGGGACCTCAAGTTTTATACAATCTAGTTTTAAGAAAAAAAGTATGGTTTATAATCCTCATTCACTTTCCCTTGTCCATTAGGATAACATTATCTTAGACTGGTAGCATTACAACAAGGTAGATTATTGTTTTCTTTATAGCCTGGGATATTTCAGTCATATTTTAATTAAGAGGCATGGATATGTAAACTAGCTTTTTATTTTAAACCTCCTTTCATTACATGACCCCATGGCAGGAACACAGGATCAAAGGACTTGAACTTTCTTTCCTAATTCCAAATTACTTTCCAGAAGAGTTATGCCAGTTCATGTTAATAGCATATTTTATGGACATCAATAAACTAGCATGCATACTGATAAAAGCAACCAGTATGATAAAAGAATAAGATATTATGTTTTTTATAAGGGTTACTTAGGGCACTGGTGATGTTTTGCTTTATAGTACACCTATGGTTTGACAATCTTTATCTCAACACCCACTCATACTGATGAGCTAGGTACCCAGACCTAGGCTGGCTACCTCCCCTAAGAGTCCAAGAAGTATCCTCAGAGGAAACGGTGTGCTTTTCTGTAATACTACTGTGGATGCTGAGGGTAGACCTCCTGAGCTTGAGAGTTCTTAGCTTAATGATAAGGCACTAAACTAGATGCTTTGTTATTGCAGGATCTAGGATGTGACAATATTTAATAAATTACATAGAAAATTAATCATTCTATCAACATGATTTATAATCTGGTAAAATATTTTATTTTCTCAGAAAAGCAGGTGTGACTTCATTTATAATGTTGTGGGCTAAACTAACCAGGTAGCCACACTAAGTTTAAAATTAATATGATGAGCCTCTAGAAGTGAAGATGGAAGGAGGGGAGCACAAGGTTGCCTAAGGAGGTACAAATCAGCCCTGTGGCTCCCTTGATGATAAGAATTAAATCTGATCTATGAACAGTTCTACCACTTCTAACCAGGGTGAAAAAGGGTGCCTTCACTCCCGCTCACATGCTGCTGAGGAAAGTTAGAGAAAATTATGAAACCATGCTGATTTGGCTCTCTACAAATTTATGTTATGTAATATCTATTGGGGCCTCACTACTGCTGTTCTAAATCATAATCTTGTTCTAATCCTGTGAAAGAAAGTCATATACCATGATTACAGGGGAAGAAGCCTCCAAGGCTGCAGAAGGAATCTGAGAGGTCTAAGGTGGTTAAGGTATCTCCTTCACTTAGAAGGAACAAAGGGAGTTGAACCTTTTAGAAATGTACCAATCAATCTAAGATAAGAAGAACTCAACTGAAGTTGTGAAAAGACAGGTATACTAATACATTGTTTCTGGTACCATGAATTAGTCCAACATTATGGGAACAAATTGTAAATTATGCAAAGAAAATGACCAAAAAAAATGTCCATTTCCTTTAACACAGAATTCCCACAGCTAGGCACATACTCCAAAATGGTTAGTGATAGAAATGCCCTTTAATGGATACACAATTTAGATATAAAGGTTGATACTATAAACAAATTAGGGGAGCAAGGAATAATTTATCTGTAAGATTTATGGAGAATAGAGGAATTTTTGACCACACAAGAGACAGAGAACATTATGACATGCAAAATGGATAATTTTGATTACATTAAATAGAAAAGTTTTTGCACAAAGTCAATGAAACCAAAATTAGGAGGGAAGCAGAATACTGGGAAATAATTTTTACAACTAGTGTCTCTGACAAAGGCCTCATTTCTAAAATCTATAGAGAACTGAGTTAAATTTACAAAAACACAAGTCATTCCGCAATTGATAAATGGTCAAAGGATATGAAGAGGCAGTTTTAAGAGGAAGAAATTAAAGCTATCTATAGTCATGAAAAAATGCTCTGAATAACTATTGATTAGAGAGATGCAAATCAAAACACTCTGTACCACATCATACCTATCAGATTGGCTAATATGACAAAATAGGAAAATATAAGTGTTGGAGAAAATGTGGGAAAGTTAGAACACTAATTCAATATTGGTGGAGTTGTGAACTGATCCAACCATTCTGAAGAGCAATTTGGAACTATGCCCAAAGGGCTATAAAAATGTACCTTTGACTCAACAATACCACTTCTAGGTCTGCATCCCAAAGAGATCATAAATATGGGAAAAGGATACACACACACAAAAATATTTATAGCAGCTCTTTTTGTGATGTCCAATAACTGGACCTTGAGGGGATGTCTATCAATTGGGAAATGGTTGAATAAGTTGTGGTATATGACTGTAATAGTATACTATTGTGCTATAAAAAATGATGAACAGGCAGACTTCAGACCTCAGGAAAGACTTATACGAACTGATGCTGAGTGAAGTAAGAACCAGGAGAACATTGTACACAGTAACAGCCATAGTGTCTGTTGACTGATTTTGATAGACTTATCCCTTCTCAGCAATGCAAGGACCTAAAACAATTCCAAAGGACTCTTGATGGACAATACCATCCACATCCAGAGAAAGAAGTATGGAGTTGGAATGCAGAGCAAAGCGAACTATTTTCTTTTTTGCTTTGTTTTCTTTCTCATAATTTCTTCCGTTCACTATAATTCTTCTATGCAACATGACTAATGTGGAAGTGTGTTAATGGGAATGTATGTGTAGAATCCATATCAGATTGCATGCTGTTGTAGGGAGGCAGGGGGAGAAAATATAAAATTTATGGAAGTGAATGTTAAAAACCAAAAAAATAATCAATTAATTAATTATTTAATTTTTAAAAGTTAAAAAGAGAAAGACCCTTTAATACATAGATGTTAACATTGATATCAGTATTGATAGGTGCAGATTACATGTAGAGACAAATTATGAATATATTGTACATGTGTAGATATAATGACCACATGAGAACCTTGATTCATATTTTATAGAAAAAATTGAAGCTACTTGCCACAAGCTCCTTTTTCTCCCCGCTTCTTCAGCTCCCATCACTTAGGTGCCTTCTGCCATTTTTCACCTGTTATATATAAAGTATTCTTATTCCTAACAAAGGCTAATCTCTCTACTTGTTCAAACAACCCCATTCCATCCTGTCTCCAAGATATTGATCCCTCCTTCATCTTCATTCTTTCATTTGTTTTCAATGTCTCCCTTTTTGTTGGCCCATTTGCTACTGTCTACAAATATGCCCATGTCTCCCTTATTCTGAAAAAAAAAAAACAACACTTTACTTGGTCCTTCCATTTCATATCTCTTCTGCCCTTTGTAGTTGAAGTTCTCAAAAAGGGCATCTATAATAGATACCTTCACTTTTGTCTCCTCTCATTTTCTTCTTGACCCCTTACAATCCAGCTGCCAGTCTTTTCATTCCACCAAAACTGATCTCTCCAAAGTTACCAATCATCTCTCAACTGCCAAATCCAGTTGCCTTTTCACCATCCTCATTAGCCTCCACCTCTTGGCAGCCTTTGACATTGTTGATCACTCTCTCTTCCTTAATGCTCTCTTCTTTCTAGGTTTTCAGGATACTACCGTCTTCTAGTTTTCCCCTACCTATCTTACCATTCCTTCTCTTTCTATTCTGCTAGATTCTTCACCAGGTCATGCTTGCTAACCATAAGTGTCCCTCAGGGATCTGATTCCTCTTGTCTTGATGGCAAGTTCTTCAATTCAAAAAGGCTACAAGCCAAGACCAAAGTAGAGGGAATGTTGGTGCATGATTTTCTGTTTGCAGATGATTGTGCACTCAATGCAGCCTCTGAAGCTGAGATGCAATAAAGTATGGATCAATTCTCTGCTACCTGTGCTAATTTTGGCCTAATAATTAACACCAAGAAAACACAGGTGCTCCATCTGTCACCACCACATCATCCATACATGGAACCATCGATTACAACAAATGGAGAAGTTTTGAATGCTGTGGATAAGTTCACTTACCTTGATAGTGTACTTTCCAGGGATGTACACATTGACAATGAGATTGATGCATGCATTGCCAGAGCTACCTCACTGTTTGGGAGCCTCCAAAGAAAGATTTGGGAGAGAAGAGGCATTATATTGACTACCAAATTGAAGGTCCACAGTGCTGTTGTGCTGACTTTGTTGTTATATGCTTGTGAAACATGGACAGTCTACCAGTGCCATGCCAGGAAACTGAATCATTTCCATTTGAACTGTCTTAGGAAGATTCTGAGGATCACCTGGCAGGATAAGGTACCAGATGCTGAAGTCCTTGCTCAAGCTGAACTGCCAAGTATTCAAACTATGCTTCAGAGAGCACTGCTCTGATGGGGTGGCCACTTTGTTCACTTGCCAAAAAGACTATTTTATGGAGAACTTGCATGGGGCAGGCGATCACATGGTAGCCAGAAGAAATGATACAAAGATACTCTTAAGAACTTTGGATTTGACTGTGCAACATGGGAGACACTGGCACAGGACCACTCATCATGGTGTGCCCACATCAGAAAGGGTGCTGTGCTATATGAGCAAAGGAGAATTAAGACAGCACAAAGTAAATGCAGGATGTGCAAATTTGGGATATCTACCCCAAATATTCATACGGACTATCTGTGCCAAACCTGTGGTAGAGCATTCTGAGCTCGCACTGGTCTGATCAGCAACAGTCACACACAGTGAAATTTCACTTCACAGTGGTGACATCATTTTGGTCCTCTTTGAAGACAAAGGACAACAACCAACCAACCAGACTGCTTCACCGGGTAATCTCATCAGCTCCCATGGATTTAATTACTATCTCTATGCTGATGATTCTCAAATCTACCTATTCTACCTCAGTTTTTCTACTGACCCCCAATCTCATATAAACAACTGCTTTTTCAGATATCTCAAACTGAATTCCAGTATACAACTTAAACTCAATATGTTCCAGAGTTCATTATCTTTTCCCATAAACTCTACCTCTACCTCCTACCTTCTCTATTATGATAGAGGGCAGAACTATCTTCCCAGTCCCTTCTGCTCACAATTTAGGAGTCATCCTGGATTCCTCACCATCTCTCCCACCCATATCCAAGCTGTTCCCAAGATCTATTGATTTCAATATCGTTCCAATATACCCTCTTCTCTCCTCTGACACTGCCACCACTTGAATGCAGGCCTTCATCAGGTCATGCTGCAAGTACTGAAAAAGCCTTCAGGTGGGTCTGCCTGCCTCAAGTTCATTCCAATCCATCCTCCGTTTAGTCAATGACATGGGCTCCTGCTTACCTATCTCCCAGCCTCCTGTTTCTTTTTCCTAAACTTTGCCCCCTTCCCCAGGACCATAATTAGTAGATGGGAACAAGTATGAAAAACCGTGGGCTGAAGGAAGGCAGGTTGGTGCCTGCTTTTAAGTGATGTTTCTTGTCCATTCAATTTCCACTGTAGCATTTGTCCCTCCTACCTTCTCCTACCTTCTGCCTCCCACATCCTTCCATAAAGTTGATGGTAGGAGTGAGGGATGGAAAGTACGTAGAGTCCCAAAAGGGGAGGGCTGGGTTTGTGATGTTAATTAGATGTTCCTCCCCCATTAATAGACCTCTAGTACCTTCTATGGAGGCCCCAGGTCAGAGGATCCTGCCCTCTAGCTCTGAAAAGTGTATAAATCCTCTAAGGTGAGGTTTTACTTTGGGGCTTACTCGTAGGAAGTGTTTGGTCAAAAGAGACTCTGGGCAGTGGCTAAGGAGCCCCACACCCCCGCTCCCCGCACACCCGCTCCTTACACCCCCACTCCCCACACCCCCGCTTTGAAAACTCAGATGATGCTTCTCTCACTGGTAAATATGTTTGTATGGGCCGATAGTTGGATCTGTCTATTGATTTATGATGTATGTATTACTTACGGTCAGACAATTGGAAGCCCTTTCTATTAGTTGATCTTTGTTTCCCTATATTTCCTCTGAAGTTCAGGGTGCTGACTTTTTCCCCTAAACTAAGTGAATGATACATGTGCTTGATTAAAGTGATTGTTGACCCTTCAAAAGTTGCTTTCCTTTTGGAAAAGCAGATCTAAGAACCTGTACAACAGGCTCTCCTGTGTACGTGTGATGGGGTTCAGACTCTGGGAGCCTCCTTGGGCTCCCCTTGAATCTTCCCACTTAACCTGACCTTTCTTACTCAAATCTAATCTTCCCATTTGTTCCGGCCCTCTCAGGCAGCCCATGGACTTTCCATTATCATTTCAAGTCTCTGTTGCACTCCCACCCTAAACCCCATCAAAACCCCATTCCCCAGGCTGCCATCAAGATCTGTATCCATTCCCATACTGCCCCTATCAAGATCTCCGGATTACCCAGTGCTTCCCACCCAAACCCTCCATTCTCTGATATCTCCTGATAGCCTCCAGCTGTTTCCAGCCTTTGACCCTCCTTGGACTTCTCAAGACCCTTCCTAACCCCCTCCTCCCATCACCCTGGACTACCAGACCACCCCCCCCCCCCATACTCTTTTCTGTATTTAAGTTCCATCTTGCCTCCATGAAGGCGCCCAGATTCAATCTAGCTCAGACTCTGTCTAGCTGGGATTGTGTCTGGCCCAGTTGTGAATACAAGCATCACAAAAGCTTAGGTTCCGTAAGAGGCAACCCAATTAGGCGAATCCTTAATAAACTTTGTTTTCTTTGACTTTAAGAAGGCTTGAGTCGAATTCATTCGAGCATGACCCGGACTGTCAGTATTTTGGAGTACACCCAGCACCAATAACCTCATCATGTGGGGGTCCTGCTGGACATTCCCCTTTCTTGAAATTTTTTTGACAAAAAAAAAAAGTTATTTCCTAAAATGTGTGGTTGGGGGGGGGCATGCAGTTCTCCTCAATAAATTTCAGTGCACCCTATTGTGCTCAGATCAAATACAAAATGTTCCGTTTGGTATTGCCAGTTCTTCGTAACTTAGTTCTCTCCTACTTTTCCATTCTTATACATTACTCCACAATACATACTCTTCCAATCCAGTGAAACTGGCTTCCTGTGCCAAAAGCACAGGCATTTTCTCAGGCTGAGAGAGCCTTCCTGGAATACTTTCCCTCCTCTATTTGGAAAAGAGTTCCTCAGCTTCCTTTAAGTTGCAACTAAAATCTAATCTTCTACAGAAGTCTTCCCTAAACCCTCTTAATTCCAATGCCTGCCTTAATTATCTCCTATTTATTGTATATACAGTTTTGTATATTGTTTGTTTGCATGTTGTTTCCCCCATTAGGTTGTAGACTATCTTTTGCCTCTTTTTGTATCCCTACCACTTAATAAGTGTTTTTGATTGGTTTATATCTCAATATATGTCAAAATATGTTCAAATTTAGTAAAGCTTTTTAAAGCTTAAATATGAGTCAGGTCAGAGTCCTTAAGTCTTTTCCACTTGTTTTCCTTTATGTTATTGTAGTTGTACAAATCTCCTGGTTCTGCTCATTTCACTCTGCCTCAGTTCATATCAATCCTCCCTACCTTCAACATTCTTTTGTAGCCTATTATACATTTTAGTTAAAATGGAACATTTACAATTCTCATTTCTCATCCTTGCTCATGTTGCCTGTGTACATTTGCAAAAATTGTCCCTTATTCTTGGTACATACACCTTTCCCATTTTTATCTAAGAAAATTCTTTTTTCCTTTAATGTCTATCTCTTCCATTAAGCCTTCCCTGATCTCATCTGAAAGTGATTTTTCCTTCCTTGGATGTCTCAATTTTTAGTTTTGACTCTTCCTATGTCCTTGTCATATTTTAACTTGTCTTACAATTGTTTGCATTCAGAGTTTCTTCCTCCATTAAATTTTAAATTCCCTGAGGTCAAGGAAGAATGTGTTGTTTTTCAGGCTTACATTTCCAATATCTAACAGTGCCTTTTTTATGTATTGTTGTTTAGTTGTTTCAGTCATGTCCAACTCTTCATGACCTTATTTAAGGTTTTCTTGGCCAAGATGATGGAGTGGTTTGCCATTTCCTTCTCCAGGTCATTTTACAGATATGAGGAAACTGAAGCAAACAAGTTTAAGTGCCTTCCCCAGGGTGTCCCAACTGGTAAATGCCTGAGGCCAGATTTGGACTCATGAAGATTCCAAAGTAAGCGCTCTATCCACTGCACCTCCTAGTGCCTTATGTGCTTGATAGAGTTTATTCCAATGAACCAAATTTGAATTGCCCTCTGTCTAGGCATGAAACCATCTCCCCACCCTTGTAAATGGCCAATGCCCTTTTGCTTCATCCTCTTGACTAGCCAGGGTTTCTTCTTACAACTCACTCCTCAAACTTTGCACATTTCCTTCATTCCTGTCCCCAAATGGTGCCCTATTTATTACCTACATTATTTTGGATTAACCCCTCTAGATTTCATTTCCCTCATCATAGCAGACATTATATTTTTAGGGAGCAGAGGAAACCACAGCATTTAACTGATTTCATAATCAATAAAAATTAGTCTATCCTGCCCTCTTCTGTTTTCTTTTTGAAATCACATCATTAAACTGCTAGGATTTTTAGATGCCACATTCTTAGAATCATAGAATGTTGGAGATAAACGGGATCTATGGCTCCAATCACCATCCCTGTGAATTCCTAACTCAAAACACACACACTTTTAACCATTATTCCACTCAAGAACTGCCTTCCTTTCTATTTATTTTGACAACGCTTAACTCAGGACCTGCGACACTAAATAAATGCTTTTTCATTCATTTATTTAAGTAAATAGCATACTAAGAAAAGCAATAATCAAACATTTCTGCCCTAACCTTAGGGGTCCACTCTCTCACAGGTACATCTAGCATTAAGGAGAAGGGTGAAGACATCAGAAACACCTATGGCCAAGAATAAATTCATGGAGACACACTTCATTCCTCTGGTGATTCAGGATGGCTAATACTTTCTGGCAATGTTACCTGGGACTATCACTAGCAGGCTGGTCACAATGGGCTGCTGCCAAAAGCTTTGTTTTTCATGGATGGATCTTTTGTTTCATTTTAGTTTTTGCTATATTTCTTTCCAAAAAACACAGTGGGTGTCCTAGAAAGGACAAGAATTTGGCTGTTTCTCAGAGTGTGGTATAAAGGAAAGACCCTTGGAAGAAAAGGCTCAGGGTTCATGTTCCACATCACGTTATTACTACCAGCCTGGGTCTCAATTTCCTTCTCTATGAAATGAGAAAGTTTGATAGATGACCTCTGAGGTTCTTTTAAACTTGAGATCAATGAGTCTATAACTGAATAGTTCTTCCCCAGAGGAAGTTTTCTTCCTCTAGATGCCAATCTCTTTGATATAAAGCCAGCCTAGCTAAGGAGGGTTTGGGGGCTATCTGTCTGTTTTTTTTAACCTAGATTTCTTGTCCAGCTAGGAGCAAGGACTTGGTTTAACTTAGGTGGAAAGTCCATTTAATTTATTGCTTGAAGTCCTCAGGCACATCTTATCCCTCAAACACATTTCTGAAAACTTGACTCTAAAAACAATTCAATTTCCCCTATTTTTTAGGGACCTAAATGATTCTAAAAATAATTATCAATAAGCAGAAAATCTAAATGTAGGGCATAAGACTTCCTTTTAACCAGTTGATTTCCTGCCTTTAATATGTAACAACAGGCCCATTTTTAATGTATATGTGACCAGTAACAAATCACCCTTTATAATGATTTGGGAGAATTAAGCAAGTTTGTTAGGAAACAGTAATTAAGGAGAAACTGAAGAACAGTCTATCAGTCTATTAAGGACTATACGCCAGGCACTGTGCTAGATGCTGGGATGTAAACCTCAAGAAAATTGCATTCTTTCAGGGAAGAAAAACATGTACATATATATGAATCTACAAAACAAATGAGATAATTTTTGTGGGGAAGAATCAGTAGTTGGAAGAATCAGAAAAGCTTCACAACTTGAATTTTGAAGAAAACTAGTCATTGTAAGGGGCAGAGGTGAACAAGTACATTTCATTCTGGGCACAGGTGACAGCCTGGACCCAGGCATGGAGATAGATGAAACATTATAAAAAAAAGCAAAATGCCAATTTGAAGAAAATTGTGCCTTATAGGGAGTAACATATAACAAGATTACAAAAGTAGGTTGTAGACAGGTTGTAAAGGGCTTTAAATGCCAGGCAGAATGCCATATTCAATACCAAAATAATAAGGAGCAATTGGAGTTTATTGAGCAGGAGAATGTTGTTGTCAGTTCAATGCCTAAAAATAATACTTTAGCATGTGTGGAAGATGGATTGGAGATGAAGGTTGGGGTAGGCAGGAAGTCTGATATTACCTTCCATTTATGTCTCATATATATATATATATACATACATATATATATATATATATATATATATATATATATATATATATGTATATGTATATGTATATATGTATATATGTATGTATGTATGTATGTATGCTGCAAGCTATTTGCATGTTATCTCTCCTTTTAGAATATGAGCTCCTTGGGAGTGCAGTCAAGATGGCAGAGTAAAAGTAGGGACTTGCTTGAGCTCTCTCCTATACTCCTTCAAATACCTGTAAAAAATGACTATAAATAAATTCTACAGTTGCAGAACCCACAAAACGACAGAATGAATCCAATCTTCAGCCCAAGACAGCCTGGAAAGTGGAAAGGAAGGATCTATCACACCAAGTTGAGAGTGGAGCACAGTCTAGATTGGGCTGTATCAGCATAGACACAAGCAGAACAGGCCTCAGCAGACTGAATCACTGGCAGTTGTGGTGGTTTCCAGACTTTTCAGCCCATATATACCAAAGATAGCATAGAAGGTCTGTGGGAAAACTCTGTCAGTCCTGGGTGAGAAAGAGTATGGTTCAGCCCTAGCCCCAGGGCAGAGGAGGTGGTAGCAGTGGCAGCAGTAGCAACAGTGGCTGCTTCCAGAGCTCATGGTCAGTAGACAGTACGGGAATCCATCAGCTGACCAGAGGGGTATTGCAGGGATCTCTTTGCTGGAACTGAGGCAGTATTCTCTTGTTTTGCCTTTGCTGGGATCTGGGTTGCAGTAATAGGGGGTGGTCCTGGGGCAAGGAAGTGTGCTGGTGTGACAGAGTTTGTGGGTGCAGTGGAGAAGGAATCCTCCTCCCAGTTCCAAGGCAGAGTGCTTGTGATCACTCACAGACCAGAGCATAGTCCAAGAAAGGAATAAACACCTCTCCTTTGATCATACTACCTTGGAAAAACTGAAAATTTACAGGTCCCTAGAAATATCTCTGAATATAGCTACACAAAACCCCTGAAGTTTGGGACAGGACATCCTATACATTGGAAGTAGAGTCCTACTTTAATAAAGAGTCAGACAGTCAAGCATTTGAGTGGGAAAATAAGCTAACAGCATAAAAAATCTCAGACTATAGAATCTTATTTTGGCAACAAAGAAGACCAAAGCATATAACCAGAAGACAACAAAGTCAAAGCTCCTACATCAAAAGCCTCCAAAAAAAATATGAATTGGTCACAGGCCATGGAAGAGCTCAAAAAAGATTTTGAAAATCAAGTAAAAGAAGTAGAGGAAAAATTGGGAAGAGAAATGAGAGTGATGCAAGAAAATCATGAAAAACAAGTCAACAGCTTGCTAAAGGAGATCCCAAAAAATATGGAAGAAAATAACACTTTTAAAAAAATAGGCTAACCCAAATGGCAAAAGAGGTCCAAAAAGCCAATGAGGAGAAGAATGCCTTAAAAAACATAATTGGCCAAATGGAAAAGGAGATTCAAAAGTTCACTGAAGAAAATTAGAATGGAGCAAATGGAAGCTAATGACTTTTTGAGAAATCAAGAAATTACAAAACAAAACCAAAAGAATGAAAAAATAGAAGATGATGTGCAATATTTCACTGGAAAAACAACTGACTTGGAAAATAGATCATTTTAAAATTATTAGACTATCTGAAAGCCATGATCAAAAAAGAGAGCATAGACATTTCAAGCAATATTCAAGGAAAACTGCCCTGCTATTCTAGAACCAGAGGGCAAAATAGAAATTGAAAGAATCCACTGATCGCCCCCTGAAGGAGATCCCAAAAGGAAAACTCCCAGGAATATTGTAGTCAAATAGGTCAAGGAGAAAATATTTCAAGCAGTCATAAAGAAACAATTTGAGTATTGTGGAAACGCAATCAGGATAACACAAGATACAGCAGTTTCTACATTAAGAGATCTGAGAGCTTGAAATATGATATTCTGGAGGTCAAAGGAGCTAGGATTAAAACCAAGAATCATCTATCTAGCAAAACTGAGTACAATACTTCAGGAGAAAATATGGAATTTCATTGAACTAGAAGAATTTCGAGCATTCTTGATGAAAACACCAGAGCTGAATAGAAAAACTGACTTTCAAGTACAAGAATCAAGAGAAGCATAAGAAGGTAAACAGGAAAGAAAAATCATAAGGGACTTATTAAAATTAAACTGTTTACATTCCTACATGGAAAGATGATGTTTGTAATACATGGGACCTTTCTCAGTATTAGGGTAGTTGGAGCAAATATGTATACATATAAATATATATATACATATATATGTATATATGTGTGTGTGTGCATGTGTGTGTGTATACATACATATAATGTCTGTATATATATATATAGACAGAGGGCACAGGATGAGTTGAATATGAAGGGATGATATATAAAAAATAAAATTAAGGGATGAGAGGAATATATTAGGAGAAAGTAAAGGGGAGAAATAAAATGGGGTAAATTATCTCAAAAAAGAGGCAAGAAAAAGCTTTTACAATGGAAAGGAAGAAGGGGAAGGTGAGAGGGAAAGAAGGAACCTTACTGTCATTGGATTTGACTTAAAGAGGGAATAACACACACCCAATTGGATATCCTACCCTACAGGAAAGTGGGGGCAGGAGGATGGGGGGAAGGGTATGATAAAAGGGAGGGTAGATTCAGGGAGGGGGTAGGCAGAAACAAACACATTTGAAAAGGGGCAGTGTCAAAGGTAAGAATAGAATAAATGGGGGGTGGGATAGGATGGAGGGAAATATAGTTAGCCTTTTACAACATGACTATTATGGAAATGTATTGCATAACTACATATGTATAACCTATATTGAATTGCTTGCCTTCTCAGTGAGGGTGGGTGGGGAGGGAAGAAGGGAGAGAATTTGGAACTCAAAGTTTTGAAAACAAATGTTAGAAATTGTTTTTATATGCAACTGGAAAATAAGGTGTACAGGCAATGGGGTATAGAAATCTATCTTGCCCTATAAGAAAGTAAGGGGGAGGGAGATATGAGAGAGAGGGATGTTATAGAAGGGAGGGCAAAGGGTAATCAGAATACATGCCATCTTAGGGTGGGGCAGAGGGGAGAGATGGGGGAAAAATTTGGAACTCAGAAACTTGTAAAAATTAATATCAAAGACTAAAAATTAATTAATTAATTTTTTAAAAAGAATATTAGCTCCATAATTGAGGGGATACCCATCAATTGGGAAGTGGCTGAACAAGTTGTAGTATATGACTGTAATGGAATACTGTTGTTCCATAGGAAATGATGAGCAAGTGGATTTCATAAAACTTAAAAAG
>CM053773.1:89358725-89379075 GCA_028658325.1 Potorous gilbertii | reverse complement strand
GAACTCAGAAACTTGTAAAAATTAATATCAAAGACTAAAAATTAATTAATTAATTTTTTAAAAAGAATATTAGCTCCATAATTGAGGGGATACCCATCAATTGGGAAGTGGCTGAACAAGTTGTAGTATATGACTGTAATGGAATACTGTTGTTCCATAGGAAATGATGAGCAAGTGGATTTCATAAAACTTAAAAAGAGGGAAGAAAATTTAGAACTAAAAATCTTTCAAAAAAGAATGATGAAAAATGTCTTTACATATAATTGGAAAAAATAAAATATACTCTATATTTTATAAAATACTATTAAATAATTTTTAAATTAAATTAGATTTTTAAAGAACCTGAGCTCCTTTAGGATACAGGACTGCGTTTTTTGCTTTTCTTTGTATCCCTATCACTTAGCACAGTACCTACCATTTCATAAATGTTTTTGATTGGCTGATTGTTGCAACTGTCCAGACAAGAGGTAGTTAGGACCTAAAGAAAGTTGGTGGCCATGTGAGTAGAGATAAGGGAATGGAGACAGAATCAAAAAGATCTGGTAGCTCATTGGAACATAGGTGGTGAGGGAGAGTGAGGTATTAAGAACGGTGCGTGAGTGTGAATGTTGGTCAATAGAAGAATGGTGGTGCCCTCTACAGAAAGAAAAAATGTTTTACAAGGGGGTAGGTTTTGGGAAAATAGAATGACTTCTGTTTTAAACAAGTAGAGCTTAAAATGACTGAAGGACACAGAGAGTTGGATACATGAGAAGGAACTTGAGACAAATGGACCTTAGTTTATCAGTAAAAAGAGGAAATGAGGTCCTCCACTAAGAGGAAAAAGGAAGGTTATATAAAAGTTTTGAGGAGAAAAAAAATAAAAGATAGTATAGAACAATGAGGGCTCAGTGAAGATTACCTAACATAAATTTGTAGAGCCCCCAGTTGGCATTTTGGGATGACTTTATTGGGTAGCATGGCAGGAGTTTGACGAGGTATGGCTAACAACAGGGCAAGTGGATACAGTTCAAAGGTAGTTACTCAGATAGAGTTGAACTAATCATTCATAAGACTAAATGGAATGAAAGAAGGTCAGAGGCCTAGGATCTCCTGTAGTTCTAAGGGGATGAAGAACGAGGGGTGGAGTTGGACTGTACCTATGATTTTGAATGTAAAGGGAACTCCCAATGAGGAAACGCCTTCTGTCAGTACAGATCAGGTGCTTTTCTGAAACAGCATTTCAGAGAGCTTCCTGGGGAACCAAAAAGTAAAATGACTCACTCAGAATCACACAGAAAATATATGTCAAGAAACAGGACTTGAACCCAGTATTTCAGGGCTCTTAGGTAGACTCCCTTGTTAGTTTACTATGATGCCTGAAGAGACTAAGGTGGTATAATCTGATTACTAGGAGCTATGTTGAACTTAATCAAAAAATAATTTATTAAGCACCTACTATATGCCAAGCATTGTGCCCAACACTAAGAATACAAAGGTAAAAACAGTCCCATTCTTCAAGGATTTCACATTCTAATGGAGACAACACATATAAAACCAGGTACCTGAGATACAAACAGAATAAATGGGAAATAATCTCAGAGGAGAAAGTGTTAACATAACAGCTGAGAGAGTGGTCTGGAAAGGCCATTTACATACCACCTGAAATAGACAGAACTTGAGCTGAGACTGGAAGGAAGTCAAGGAAACTGAGGAGGAGTCAGAGGGATGGGATGGTGGGGTTGGGAGGAAAGAGCAGACAATGCAAAGGCCCAGAGACAAAAAATGGATCATCTTGTTAATCAGTCAATAAACATTTATTATCTATTATTATATGCCAAGCAATGTGCTAAGCACTGGGGATACAAATATGAAAGATAGTCCCTTCCACTCCTTCAAGGAGATTACAATGTAATGGAAGAGGAACACCCAAGAAAGAGAGGAGGGATGGAAGGAGAGTTATGGTACCCAGAGGGGACATGATTAAGAAATCCAAAGTAGTGCAGCCAGGTGGGAAATGAAGAGTTGGCTGACCTGGGGACCCTCCTTAAATGAACATTTTGGTAGGAGCTTTCCATTCCACTCTTCATTCAGAGTACACGTTTGAATGCCAAAAGTACATTTGCCTAAAACAGTATTTTGCAAAGAACTCACACAAGGCAAGAGCTTTCATGGAGGTCAGAAGAGTGATACAAGGACACTTTCAAGGTCTCTCTGAAGAATTTGTAAATGGATTGAGGGACATAGGAGACACTGGCACAGGACTGCCCCAGCATGGTGCGCTCACATCGAAGAAGATACTATGTTCTATGAGTAAAGCAAAATTGTAGTAGCTCAAAGGAAACATGAGATGTGCAAATTTAGAGACATTTCAGTTCTAAATGTTCATATGCACTATTTGTGTCTGACCTATGGTAGAGTTCTCAGAGCTCATGTTGGTCTGAGTACACATTTGGACACACTGTACCTTGACCGCAACAGAGTGATCTCATGGTGTCATTTTGGTCCTCTTCGAGTATGAAGGATAACAACCATTCCTCTTGCAACAGTAAGACTGTGAATTTTGGGATTGTATGTATGTGTATCTATATCTATATGTGTGTATATGTATGTATATGTATATACATATACCTGTGTAAACACCCATATATTTACATATACATCTATACATGCATATATGTGCGTACACCTATGTACATATTAAGGTAGGTGGCATGATGAATGTCAAGTCTCAAGTCAGGAAGACCTAACTCAGATATTTGCTAGCTATGTCAACTAGACCAGAACCAACATCTAACCTGTGAGTGACCAGTGCCAAACAAACACAGCAGGTTAGAGACAGGACGATTAGGACACAAAACAGAAATGTAATGAATTTCAGAGTGAGGAAAATGACATATGCATACAGAAGCCACCCCTCTTCCTAAGAAGGAGGGCTTAACATGCCAGACTAAATGCAGGCATTATTTACATACTGGGCTAGACCATGACATAATCCTTTTTAGGTTTTGAGTTACTATTTTCATGGGCCCTGTGGAAAGAGTGTTGTCTCAAGTCTTCAGGGTCATGCCCACCTGTGGGGCACAGAACCAGAGTTCTGTGACGAGAACAAGAGTACAGTGCCTGGTAGTTACAAGGAACAGGGATGGCAAATGTGACAGAGATGTGATGGATGTTGGTTCTCAAGTTCCTGGGAAATAGGGAGAGGTAAATCCTTCAGTGAACACCTGGTGCTGGTCCAAGAAATGCACTTTGCTGGGGGAAAGGAGGGGTGTTATATCATCCAGAGTGCAAAGGATTATCATTGTGTCAAACTCAGCCTGCTTGCTAGGCCTTAATTCTGGAAAACAAGCTATCTCCAAAATATTTTGATACCATGTGACCCTGGGAAAGTCACTTAACCTGTTTACCTCCTTTTCTTCATCTGTAAAATATAGATAATGATCCTATGTAAGGATCAAACAAAATAATACATATAAAGCACTTTGCACTATAATCCACCTCCAGAGAAAGAGTGGATGGAGTGTGAATGCAGACTGAAGTATACTATTTTTCACTTTACAGTTATTCCTCCCACACTGTGACTTTCCCATCATGGTTTTGATATATAGCTGATGAGCATAAGAAATTAAATGAAACTTTTTAGAGAGTTTTGCAGAAGTCACAGAGGATATGTTAAGGCTAGAAGATGGCACAGAGCCTATCACCAAATTCTTAGCCCAAATTGTAGAATAAGTTACTGCAAACGCCCCATAAAAGAAAAGGAAGAAACTCAGGCTTCTTCGATGGTATGAAGGGAGGGTCAAAAAATTTTACACAAATTTTCCAAATTTCAAGGGCACCACACCCCTAACTCTCACAATGTGGAAGAAATAACTATATTTTTGTATGTGGTTTTCTGTGCAGGGTTGGGGAGGTTTGGCCTATGATTTCTTTCACAATATGACTAAGATAGAAAAATGTTTTGCATGTATATATATAACCTATATCAAATTGCTTATAATCTCAGGGAAGGAAGTGAAGACAGAAAGAAAAAATTTAGAACTCAATTTTTTTTTAAAGTGAATGTTAAAAATTGTTTTTACAAGTAATTGGGAAAAATAAAATAGTATTCAAACCATAGCTGTATAAAAATTAATTATTACAATCAATAGCATCCTGGGTCATCTCCAGTCATCCTGGTGAATATCTGGTCATTGAATTCAGATGGCTCTGGAGAAGTGAGGCTGGTGACCTGCACTGCCTTCCCTCACTCAAAACAAAGTCAAGTGCAAGTTGTGTCATCATTTCTCTGATGGCATGGTCTTCTTTGTCAATGAAGGATGAACACAATTACAATCAATTAATACAGAGTAAGGAGATATCAAATTCCAGGCACTGCAGTAGGCCCTAAGGATACAAAGACAAAACATATGGCCCTGTCCACAACAAATTATCACCTGAGGTCCAAAACTCATTGGCATGAGATTCTCCGGTCAAAGGTAAAGATTTCCCCCACCTATATGGGAGTGGGTATAAAGGGATTGGCAGAGCAGGAGCTACAAGCTCTTTGGGACTCTCTTCCAGTTGCTTTGGATTCGTTAGTTGTTTTTGGCTATTCTGCCTTCCTTCTTTGAAAGAATATGCACAATGCCAGCCCCATTTCAGTTGTGGGAGGGAAAATAAGACAGAATAAGCTGATATGAGAAGAGCTAGTAAAAACTTTTTCAGTGGTTTTCCAGACATTTTCTAATATCTCCTTCATCCCTCCTACTATATGTTCCAGTCAACTTAGTATCACCCTTAGGCCAGGGCAAGCAGTGCCCTTACTCCAGCCCCTTGCCTCTGGGGATCCTGGGGTTTGGAGAATAGTAGCAGCAACTTCTCAGAGGTCAATGACAAGACCTATCACTCAGAGATGTGCCCAATCTGAGATAAGGACATAAACACCCACCCTGATTTTGTAGTTGACTCTGCCCTTGAAATTGACCTGTAACCTGGTACCCCCAGGTAACTATTAGGTGTCTGAACTTGAGACATCTTGGCCAACCAGGGGCTTTAGGCACGGTTACACACTGGAGGATAGCCAGAGTAGCTACTTTCAGGGTTGTCACTGGCTTCCACCATGTTTGCTGGGACATGGTAATGAGCTCTCCATAATCTTTCCTGGCTCCAATTCCCACACGGGTGGCTAGATATGGGTAGGATAGCCCTTGCATTCTGTCTCAACCCCTAGTATATCTGCTTACCTACTGACATTAACTCTGGGATTTTGACACTGCAGTCAGGAGGCTCATTCACCCACTTAGGGAAATATGAGACCAAAGAGAGTCAATCTTAGCATCCCTCACCCTGATAAGACTGATCTGTGCCTCTTTCAGAGAAGCTTAGACACTTATGAAGGAGACCTGGTCACAATTCCAATGTAAAGAGAGCACTAGTGCATACAGCTTCAGGGGACCAGGGTAAAAACCAGAACATGACCAGAGACTTCTCCCAGAATCATACTATCTTCAAAGCACCAAAAACTTGCAGACTCCTGGAACTAGCTCTGAGAAAAGTAGCACAAAAAAATCTAAACTTGGGACAGTGCCTAGCCAATCCCAGGTGAGCAGAGCTCAATTTTATCGTAAAGTTCAAAGTCAAGAAATAGGCTGGGAAAGTGAGCAAATAATAAAGAAAAAGATCTTGACCATAAAAAGCTACTATGGGGGCAGGGAAAACAAAGATATAAACCCAGATGGAATGATTTTATGAAGGAACAAGACCAAAAAGAAAGCCCCTGAAGATTCAAAGAAGTATTTGATGAAAAGTGAAAAGGGGAGATAGTGAACTCCATTGTCTTAGCTATTGCAGCTTTTGATCCATGGTGCCTGGAAGAAAAACTAATACACTTACCACCAGCTGATAGGTCAGTGGCAGAAAACCAAGTGGCTCAATATTTCTTCACATTTGAGTTTGAATTTCATTGGGATTGACTCACTGAAGCTAAGTGATAATGGGAGTCAAGTGCCAGAGCTTCAAAAGAAGCCCCCCCCAAAAAAAAACTCTCAAAAGAAAAAGCTAATTGAACCCAAGTCCAACAAGAATTCCTGGAAGAGCTAAAGAAAGATCAGTGGTAGAAGAAAAACTGGGAAAAGAAATCAGGGTGATTAAAAAAAAATTCTGAAAATTAACCATTTGAGCCACAAAAAAAAAAAATAGAAGAAAACAACACCTTAAAAAGCAGAACTGGAATGTGGCCTGCTTGCATTAGTGATATAAATGATTAGATTCCTTAAGAGTCTGGCCAATATAGCAGATTTTAAATAAAACTTGTTTTCCTTTGACTGAAAAGAAAAAAAGCAGAATTGGTCTAATGGTAAGAAGAGAAATAAAAATTCACTGAAGAAAAGAAATCCTTAAAAAGCAGAATTGGTCAAATGGAAAAAGAGGTACAAAAGTTCACTGAAAAAAATAATTCCTTAAAAATTTGAATTGGACAAGTGGAATCTAATGACTCCAAGACATATCAAGAAACAATAAAACAAAGATAAAAATGAAGTGTAGAAGAAAATGTGAAATATCTCATCAGAAAAACAACTAGTCTGGAAAATAGAGTGAGGAGAGATAATTTTAGAATAATTGGACTACCTGAAAGTCATGATAAAAAAAGAGCCTGGATATCATATTTCAAGAAATTATCTAAGAAAACTTCTCAATACTTTAGATTCAGAGGGTAAAATAGAAATTGGAAGACTCCACCAATAAGCCCCTGAAAGAAATCGCAAAATGAAAGCTTCTGGGAATATGACGGCTGAATTCTAGAGTTCCCAAGGTCAAGTAGAAAATATTGCAAGCTGTCAGAAAGAAATAATTTAAATATTATGGAGCCACAGTCAGGATCACATAAGATTTAGCACCTTTCACATTAAAAAAAGTGGAGGGTTTGGAATATGATATTCCATAAAGCAAAGGAACTAGGGTTACAACCAAGAATAACCTAACCTACAAACTTGGAATTAGTTCAAAGATGGAAGAATATATATACATATTCACTTGTGTATAGAAACAGAATTCACTCAATAGGGAAATAAAAGTGGGAGGGAATAAGAAAAATGAAGGGGGATAGTAAAAAGGAGGGTAGATTAAAGGAGGCAATGGTTAGAAGCAAAACAGACTTTTGAAGAGAGACAGAATAAAAGGAGAGGAAGAAATAGAAGATAATGGGATGGAGGGAAATACATAGTAATCACTACTATGGATGTGAATGGGAGGAACTCACTCATAAAATAGAAGCAGATAGTAGAATGGATTAGAAACCAGAATTCAATGATACGTTGTTTATAATGGACGTTTGCCCTTCATTCTTGAAGAGGACCAGTGACCTCAGGGCAATGATGTCTTGACTTGCAAGTGAATTGGCTTTGCAGAATCATCAGCCTCACTCTCTCCTCTAGGGTTATCTGAGTCCGGTGATAAGACGTAGGTCAAGACAACTGGAAATGACCCAGATGCAGTGAGAGATCTTAACCTTTTTTGGCTAAGGTCTTTCCCAGGTCTCTTTATCTGAGTCAACTCCTATTCAGTGATTTAAGGCTAGATAAGAAGTGAGTCCAAGAGACATGCTTGAAACAGAAAGACACACATAGAAATAAAATACAGGATTGTAGCAGAATCCATTATATTTCAAGTGAAGTTAAAAAAAAGGCAACCATGATCTCAAACAAAGCAAAAGCAAAAACAGACTAAATTAAAAGATATAATCAGGAAAGCTACATTTTATTAAAAGGTACCATAGGCAATGAAGTAATCATTTTTTAGAGAAAGTTTTTCTAATAAAGATCTCATTTCCTAAATATACACTAAGTATAGAATTGAATCAAGTTTATAAAATAAGAACCATTCTTCAATTGATAAATGATCAAAGGATATACAGTCAGTTTTCAAAAGAAGAAATCCAAGCTATGTACAGTCATGTTTTTAAAAATGCTCTAAATCATCATTGACTAGAGAAATGCAAATTAAAACAACTCTGAGGTCCTACCTCATACCTATCAGAGATAACAAATGGTAGAGAGGATGAAAGAAAAATAGATACAATAATGAATTCCTCATAGAGTTACAAAATGGTCCAATTATTCTGAAAAACAATTTAGAACAGCATGTAAATGGCTATAAAACTGAGCATACCCTTTGACTCAGCAATACCACTACTTGGTCTATATTTCAAAGAGAACAAAGAAAAAGGAACAGGACCTATATGTACAAAAATATTTATATAGGTTCTTTTTCAAGGACTCATATGTACAAAAAAAATGATTTAAAACAACTCTTTTTGTAGTTGTGAAGAATTGTACATTGAGAGGATGCTCATCAATTGGGGAATGGCTGAACAAGCCATGGCATATGATTGTGATGGAATACTACTATGCTATGAGAAATGATAAGCAGGATGCTTTCAGAAAAACCTGGAGTTACACAAACTAATGCTGAGTGGAGTGAACAGAATTTAACATTGTGCACAGTAATAGCAATATTGTAAGATGATCAGCTATGAATATCTTAGCAATTCTTAGCAATAAGATTATCCAAGAGAATTCTGAAGGATTCATGATGAAAAATACTGTCCAAACCCAGAGAAAGAATGGATAGACGTTGAATGAAGATTGTAGCTTACTATTTTTCACTTTATTTTTTCATAGGTTTTTTTTTGTTTGCGTTTTCCTTCACAACATGACTAATATGGAAATATGTTTTGCATGGTTAAGCAGGTATAACCTATATCAAATTGCTTGCCATCTCAGGGAGGGGGCAAGTTAGGGAGGGAGAGAATTTACAATTCAAAATTTTAAAAAACAGATGTTAAACATTGTTCTTCTCTATATAGGGAAAATAAATTATTTAAAAATAAAAGTTAAAGGAAGTAGTGTCAGAAAAATATGGCAAAATCTATATGAACTAATGCAAAGTGAGGTGAGAAAAATCAGAAAATCACTGTGCACAGCAACAGTGATGTTGTAATGACAATCAACTGTGAAAGACATGGTTACTCTGATCAATACTATGAATCAAAAGAATTCAAAGGACCCGTGATGAAAAATGCTATATATTTCCAGAGAAAGAACTGATAAACTCTGAGTATAAAATGAAGTATAACTTTCTCACTTCCTTTATTTTTTCTTGCTTTAAAAAACCACTAATATGAAAATGTTTTGCATGACTTTACATGTATAATAAATATCATTTTGCTTTTGTAAATCTGATAAATTTACTATTTATCTACTTATCTACTTCATTGATAAAAACACTAAATGTCATAGGGCCAAGAACAATATCTGAAACACTACAGTGGGGGACTCCTACAAATTAATTTCAAACCACTCATGACAATTTCTTGGATTTGATAATTGAACCAATTCTCATTCTACCCAATTTTGCTATGATGTAGACCACATCTGTCCATCTTTTCCACCTAAAGAATTTAAGAAATTATGTCAAATGCTTTATTAAATCTAGGTAAATATACCTGGGTAGCTAGGTGGCACAGTGAATAAATACTGTATTTGGGATCAGGAAGACTCACTCATCTTCATAAGTTCAGATCTGGTCTCAGACACTTGCTCTGTGACCCTGGGCAAGTTATTTAACCCTGTCTGCCTCAGTTTCCTCATCTATAAAGTGAATTAGAGAAGGAAATGGCAAACCACTACAGTGTCTCTGCCAAGGAAACCTCAAATGGGGTCACAAAGAGTCAAAAACAACTGAACAACAAAAGTAAACTTCTGTCTCCGAGTCCAGCACTCTATTCACCATGACACCAAATTTATCTTACAATTTGCAATTTTTTTGTCCTGCGCTTCCCTTTTTGTAAAGTAGGAAATTACTGCAATAATTCTCTATTTCTCCAATATCATGTAAAGATTATTGGTTATGTCCCAATGGTCACATTTGTTCAATTTTTTTTTTAATGCACTAAAGGATGAGGAGCTAAGTGAATATTTAAAGCCAAATATAACTGATTTTATACATTATTCCTCTATTCTATTTGCATGACCTAATTACTATTTTTATTCCATGATGGTCTTAAAGGAATGAATTTATTGCTTCTGCCTTTTTGCATTTATTTGCATTATTTCTCTTAACCAAAACATGACTAATTGTAAAAATTCCATACAACTATGAGAAAGACGTGTCCCATGTATAAAATGCCCTGTCTTTCAGCTCTAGTTTGTCCAGCAATTTGTTGAATTCTGTGTTTTCCTTTTTGTTTTGTTTTTCTGATAATTTGTTCAAAATTGAGAGGGACATTAAAGTTTCCTGCTCTTGGTTTTTATCTGTCTTCTTCTAATTCAGGTAATTTTGCCTTTATGAATTTAGAGACTAAGGTGTTTGGAGTATATAAGTTTCAGATACTATTCTGTTGTCTAGTTCCTTTCAGTACAATATAATTTCCTTATTTATCTCTTTTTGTGTTATTAATACCTATTGCTTTTTTGGCTTTATCTGGTACATAGTAAATTTTGTTCCAGGCCTCATTTTTTCTCTTAATGTATTTGCTTTTTAGGTGTGTTTCTTGTAAGCAACAAATGGTAGCGTTTGATTTTCTTGTCTAATCTGTCATTCACTCTAATTTTATTAGATTGTTTATTTGATTTGTATTTTAAATTAAATTAAATTTTTAAAGTTTTCTTTTTCCTCCATTTGTCTCTAATATTTTTTTCTGAATTAATATTTTTCATTTTTTTTACTTATTCCTCTGTAAAGACAGTACTTTATTTCTTCAGTTATTTTTGCTTAATCTACTTTAAGGCAACTCTGTTCCCATAGGCTCTCCTTCCCTCACCCTCAAGCTGCCCCCTCCCATTTGTCATCCCTTTCCCTAGTTTTGGAGTTTTACTTAACTTATTCATTCCTTTTTATTTCTTCTTTCTAAACTAGTTATCTAATTCTTATCCTTTTCTCCTTCAAAATTTAATTAACTAAAAAAAATCTTTCTTCCCTTAATTTGTTTTGTTTCTTAGGTTTTTTTTTTCTGAATACTTTTCTAAAAAACTATTTCCCCTATCATTTTCTTCAATCATTCTGTTTCCTTTCTGTCTGTTTTAGACTTGTGTTCTTTGATTCATGATCTTTCTACTTGCTTACGCCTACCTTCGTCTCTGTATTAGTTATACAATTAAAGTTTGTAAGGTAACTATGTTTAGTTTCCTCTACTAAACAGTTTCTATGTTATTGCTTTGTCAATCTTGCTACCACTCCTTTTTTGCTATCCTGCCCCATTCTCACAAATCTTGTTTCCTGCAGGAAATGGAGAGGACAGACTATTGCCCCTTGGTAGAAATTTTCCTGTGTTCCTCATTTCTACTTCCTCCCTTTCTCAATAATCATTTTTTCCCTTTTGCCATTAAATCTCCTTTTTGGGTCTGTGCCGACTCCCCCACCTTTCTGGATGTCACTAGCTTTGATTCTCTTCTCCTGAGACAGAATACCATCCATAAAGATGGAATTCTCCACGGGTAGGTTCTCTTTAAACATCACTTCTCTGGAGATTGTACCCACTGTTTACTTCCAATCTCTCATTATAAACTCTGAGTTCTTTAGTGGAACTTATTCTCTCCAACGACTTTAGGTTTTCCTCTTTCTTTTCCTCTGTTTCAATTTCTCCCTTAACCACCTCACCCGTTCTCCCATAGCCTTCAACTTCCTGAGAGACTACATTGAGTTGATTAGGGTACATCACACTTACCTCCCTATCTTCTCTTTTTTGCGTTCTCTCATCGTTCAATTTAATTCCACAAACCCACCTCCAAAAAAAAAAAAAACCCCAACACAAACAAGAAGCATTGATTCATCTGCAGATCAAGTATTATGAGGTTAGATCATGTTTCTGGTCTATTCTTCCACCGTAAACCTTGTCTTTGTGAACTCTTAGAAAGAAATCTTGCTATGGTCACCTTCCTGTCCTTTTGTTGGTATTTCTGCATTTGTTTATACTTCCTGCATTTGTTTGAAAAGTCACATTTGTAAAGCAAATCATTTGTTCAGGTTTGGTTTTCTTTTCTTTTTTTATTTAAACATCCATAATTTTCATAAATGGTTAGGTTTACAGAGTATGTCTCACTGAGTTCCAATAGAGATGCTTGAACTCATCTTTCCTTCTTTTATTAGTATCTTCTCTATTGATTTATCTCCTTGTACTCAAGGTTATTTATTGAGTTTTATTCCTGAGATCTTTAATAATTTTAGTCTTTCCCTCCTAATACTCTTCTTTGAAAGTGAACACAAATCAGTCCCAACCTACACACACACACACACACACACACACACACAGTCCCCTCTATTTAGTTCTCTGGACCAGAATGGTTGTAGCACAGGGCAATATCTTTTCAGCAAGAACAAACTTTCTCTTTCCTCAGGCCAAGGCAGTCAGAGTTCAGATTTATTTCTTGTTCCACAAGATGTGTCAAAAAGAACTAATGGTGATGTGATAACCAAGAAAAAGAAAGGTAAATAAAGTACATTCAGCTGCCCTGGAAGAACTTGGAGTCTATAATCCTTTGACTTCTCAGTTTTTGCAGTTTGGATTCTGACCCGTGCTGATGAGGTCTGTGGGTGCTAGGTGAACCCCAAAATACCGACAGTCCAGGTCGTGCTCGAATGAATTCAACTCAAGCCTTCTTAAAGCCAAAGAAAACAAAGTTTATTAGGGATTCACCTAATTGGGCTGCCTCTTAGGGAGCCTAAGCATTTGTAACCCTTATATTCACAAGCAGGCCAGACAGAATCCCAGCTAGACAGACTCTGAGCTGGATTGAATATGAGCACCTTCATGGAGGCAAGCTGGGACTTAAATACAGAAAAGAGAGTAGGAGGGATGGGGGTGGGAGTGGGGGTGGTCTGGTAGTCTGGAGTGATGGGGGAAGAAGTTCAGGAAGGGCCTTCAAGGAGGATCAAAGGCTGGAAACAACTGGAGGTAATCAACCAACTTCAGAGAAGGGAACACCTAGGTGGGAAGCAGGTAGGGCAATCAAGAGATAACCGACAATGGTCACAGATTTGAGTATGAAAGGTCAGATTCTGTGAGGGGATACAGGGAGAGCTCAATCTGAGTAAGAAAAGTCAATTTAAGTAAGGAGATTCCAGGGGAGCTCAAGAAAGTTCCCAGAGTCTGAACCCCATCACTGCCATTTTACTGAAACTTCTCTCTTCAAGGTTACCAGTGATCCCTTAAGTATTTTTCTGTCTTCATTCTCCTTGTTCTTTATGTAGCTTTTAAGAGGCAAAGGAGAAAGGTAGATAGTGGCTACTATTTTCCAGGTACTGTGCTAAATGCTTTACAAATATTATCTCACTGAATCCTCACAATAACTCTGTGGGGCATGTGCTCTTGTTATCCTCATTTTATAGACAAAGAAACTGAAGCAGACAGCGGTTAAGTGACTTGACCAAGGTCATACAGCTAATAAGTGTTTGAGACTGGATCTGAACTCAGGTCTTCATGACTGCAGGCCAAGCTCTCTATCAACTTTGACACCTAGCTGCTCCCTCTTTTTTTTTTATAAGGAAGATTATATTTAGCATAATCACCATCATAATCTTTATCATTTTTTTTCAGGAATACTTTATAATAATAGATCCGTTTAGGGTAGAGCAGAATAACTTAATCAAGACATCAGGAGGCACACCTCCATTTTTGCCCATGACGCATCCCTAAGTCATCCCTATGTCTAACCTTCTTTAAATTCCTTTAAGATAATGAATTACATAAACTTATTTTTCTCATATAACAGTAATTGACACAAAACAAAATTTATCACCAAGAAGGAAATTACAAAAATCTTCAGAGAAATAGTATTATTAAAAAATAGGGTCACAAAAAGAAAAGAAACAGAAAATGCTAGCTGGGGAGGCCAAGGTACATACATCACCATTTGCATCCTCTATTTATGCTGCCTTCACTCCTGAAAAGGTAATCTGTAGGAATTAAAAACATATGACCATAAAGGAATCATGGTTAAATTGAATGTAGTGGACAGATGCCAGACACAAGCATCAGGATACACAAGAGGGTACCTTTCTCAAGTCTCGCTGTCACTATTTGCAATTTAAAATAGCCAGAATATACAAGGTGGTATAGGAAACAATGAGTTGGTGGATCTAAAAAAATATGGAAAGATTTGGACCTATGAAGGAATATGTTATCCACCCTCAGAGAAACAGAGTACAAACAATTAGAGCACAGTCTTACAAAGATGCATATGAATGTACATGTCTATATATGAGCGTGATTATAGATATCTAAGTACATGTATGTAAGTGTATGTATGTATGTAGGTATATGTGCATGTACATGTGTACGTATCACTGAACTTAATTGTAGCAGGGAAGGGGTAGGGAGAGAGAAAGGAGAAAAAAGAGCAAAGTAAAAAGTGCACAGCAGAGAACAAAGAAAACCTACAAAGAAACAACAAAAAAAGATGGATAATTTGGAATACAAAGTGTTGTATTTATTATGTAGGCTTTCTTGAAATGGAAATTAATTGCTGTATATTTTGAATTCTCTCCTACGTTTTGCTATGCACATGGCAATGGGGTTTTTTGTTTATTTTGTACTTAAGTTTTATTATTTAAGTTTATAAAACATTTATCTTTTTGTCTTATTGTGTATTTTTTATAATTTATTTTAGTTTTCAACATGTACTTCTATAAGATTTTGAGTTTTAAATGTTCTCCTTTCTCTCCTCACCCTTCCCTAAATGGCATGCAATCTGATAAAAGTCCTACTTATACATTCATATTAAACATATTTTCACATTAATCATGATGTAAAGAAGAATTAGAACTGATGGGAGAAACTACAATAAAGAAGAAACATAACAAAACAACAGAAGAAAAGGAGAGCCAATAGTCTGCTTCCATCTGCATACTGACTCCAAAGCTCTTTCTCTGGATGTGGATGGCATTTTCCATCATGAGTCTTTTGGAGTTGGGCTGCTCCCTCTTCATCTTCATTCTTTTCCTTTCTGTCTGACCCTTCCTCAGTTCCCCTTATTAGGTCATCATTCATCTCTTGTACATTAGGTGTAGGTGTCCCACAGTCATATGTTAGCTAATGTTTAACCACAGATTCTCCAAAAAAAAGTATTTAAGATATACTTTTAAGGTTATTTTGAATTATTAATATGTCCTCCATCACCTTCTTTCTTAAGTAGAGACAATCAAAAACAAACAATAAATCAAGCCCTAATTTATAGCATTTGTGAGTTTCTGAGATGTAAATGTTCAAACTGAAAATTTAACAATTGGCTCTCTCAAATTAGTTTGAGAAGGTTCTAGCACTTTTCTCATACTCTCCCAAACCTGTCTTGGACCCTCCTCTCTCCTCCCTTGCTGACTCATTAGCACCCATGTATGTGATTATCATTTCTCCAAAGATGTCTTCCAAGTTTCTACGTGCAGCCCTTAGCTCTTCTGAACTCACACGTTGCTAACTACCTGATAGACATCTTCATCTCCCATAAACATTTGGCACTCAAAATATCCAAAACAGAATTCATTTTCTCAAAACCCACCCATCTCCAAACTTCCCAACTTCTGTTGAGGATAATTGCAATCCTTCCAGGTACATGGGCACTGTGTAGTTTCCCTCAACTTTTCTGTCTTCCTCACACTCCATTTCAGTCACTTGCCAAGTCATTGATTAATTTTCCACAGTGATTCTTCTATCTATCCTTTCACATTGCTACTACTACTTAGTCATCTCTCAGTCATATTACTGTAATAATCTGGTAGGCAACAAGCATTTATTAAAGACTATGCTCTAGGCACCATGCTAAGCATTGGAGACACACAAAAAAGGAAGGGGGCAAAAATACAGTCCCTGTTCACACTCTAACATTAGCTCCCACTGCCCACCATACAGGTGGGAGAAAATGCAAGTAACTATGTACATACAAGATATATGGTTTAAATGTATACAGAGAGAAGGTACTAGCAGTAGGAGAGAGATGGAAAGACCTTTTGCAGCAGATAGAATTTCAAATGAGTGCTGAAAGAAGATAGAGAAGCCAGAAGCAGAGATGAGAGAACATTACAGACATGATGAATAGGCAATGAAAATGCAATCATGAGATGGAGTGTGATATGTAAGGAACCAAGTGCTCTAGGGTTGATGATCAAAGAGTATGTAGAGGGGAGAAAGGGTAAGAAGACTGGGAAGGTAGGAAGAAGTCAGATTGCTTGAGCAGTGGGATAACAGATAGACCTATACTTTTGAGAAATCACTGTGGACTGACCTTGGGAAAGAAAGACTTACTTTAGGGGGCCAATCAACAGACTATTGCAAGAGTCTAGTCATGACGTGATAAGAGCCTTCACCAGGGTGGCTGTTACGTGATTGGAAAGGAAACGTCTATAAGAGAATTTGTAAAGTTAGAAACAAATTTAGCAATGGATGACATATATGGTATGAGTGAGAGTGAGGAGTGAAAAAATAAAGCTGAGGTTATAAACCGGGGTGACTTGGAAGATGGTGGCCCTCTCCATGGTAATAAAATTAGGAAGAGGCAAAGGTTTTGGGAGGGAATGATGAGAGTTTAGTTCTGGACATGCTGAGTTTGAAGTGTCTACAGGACATCAAGACTGAGATATACAAAATTCATTTGGTGACATGAGACTAGAAGTTAGGAGAGAAGTCTAGGCTGGATAAATACATTTGAGAATCATCTTCATAAAGATAGTAATTGAACTGGTGGGAACTGCCAAGTTCACCAAGTAAGACAGTATAGGCGGAGAAGAGGAATCCAGAATGGAGCCTTGAGAGAACTTCAACTGTTAGTGGACATGACCAAAGGAGGCTGCAAAAGGGGAAGTTAGACTGGTAGGAGGAAAACCTGGGAAGAACAGTGTCACAAAAACCTGGAGATAAGAGAGTATCCAGGAAAAGAGCCAGATTGTCAATGTCAAAGGCTTCATTCAGAGAGATCAAGAAGGGCAAAGGATAAGAAATTAAGAAATGGAATAAGTAAGGCAGTGTTGGTCCCATATAAAATTTAAGCTACTCTAAAACATATATTAATAATATGTAATATACATCAAATGACATATGATATATAATATTGTATTAAAATGTTATATATAGTGAATTTATGGTTTCGTTCACATCTCCATTTTCTGGCCTTCATTGTATATGAAAATGTTCATTTAAAAAATTTTCTAGTTCATAATAAAAAAAAGAAAAAGAACCAGAGCCCTAAAGAGTTGGATAAATTGATCATGAAGTGTATTTGCATAAAACCAAGGCTACTTTTTAGAAATTTCTGTGTTTTATCCAGGTTACCTGGAGATGAAATCTCACAAAGGAAATAAGAAAAAACATTTCCTTTCAGGCTTAAAATCTGGTTTCACATTTCCATGTTGAATTGAATGAATACTCTACAATCAAGAATGCTAAATTACTTTGAATATGTGTGAAACACCCACCTAGGGAGATCCATGAATTTGAATATTCAAGAATCTTCAGTAATTGGTTGCATACTATAGTATTTTTTCCTACTGTACTTCAATTCATTTCAACTTGATTAAACAAACATTCCTTAGATATCAGTTCTAAGAAGGCCTTGTATGCGTTACTGTGGCACAGATACAAAGATGAAACAAAGCAAAGTTCCCCCCACCCTGTCCTCAAAGATCTTACAAACTAGTAGGGAGAATAAGATAGATAGATAGATAGATAGATAGATAGATAGATAGATAGATAGATAGAAAATTACCAAATATATAAGGCAGTTTTTGAGATAATCTATATAAAGTACTTTATAATCCTTAAGGTGTTCTATATTGCTCTTTTATTTATTACCATATAGCTATTATAATTACCACATTGCTATTATAATAAAGGCATCTATAGCATGCTTATCAACCAAATTCACAAATGACAAAACTAAAAGAAACATTGTTAACATGGTTTTTGCTCAGTCATTTTTTTCAGTCCTGTCTATGACCTCATTTAGGGTTTTCTTGAAAGATGCTGGAGTGTTTGGCAGATGGGGTTCAGACTCTGGGAACTTCCTTGAGCTCCCCCGGAAACTGACTTTTCATACTCAAATTGAGTCCTCCTTGTATCCCCTCACAGAATCTGGCCTTTCATACTCAAATCTGTGACTATTGTCAGTTATCTCTTGATTGCCCTACCTGCTTCCCACCTAGGCATCCCCTTCTCTGATGTTGGTTGATTACCTCCAGTTGTTTCCAGCCTTTGATCCTCCTTGAAGGCCCTTCCTGAACTTCTTCCCCCATCACTCCAGACTACCAGACCACCCCCACCCCCACCCCCATCCCTCCTACTCTCTTTTCTGTATTTAAGTCCCAGCTTGCCTCCATGAAGTTGCTCAGATTCAATCCAGCTCAGAGTCTGTCTAGCTGGGATTCTATCTGGCCTGCTTATGAATACAAGCATTACAAATGCTAGGCCCCTTAAGAGGCAACCCAATTAGGCAAATCCCTAATACACTTTGTTTTCTTTGACTTTAAGGAGGCTTGAGTCGAATTCATATTTGGGGGTTCACCCCTCACCCATAACCTCATCATTGCCATTTCCTTCTCCAGTTCATTTTACAGATGTGTGGGATACAGCAACCCCTACTCAAATTAAACTCAGAGGCTTCTCAAGATAGAAGGCAAAAAAGGAATTTACTACAATCTTATGAGGAGGGTCACTTCCCCAGAGACCATGAGCCGTGTCAGCAAGGGAGTGCACCTGAGCAGAGCAGCGTACAGCATTATATAGTCCCTAATGCGGAAGCCCACTAGCCCTCTCTTCCCATTAGCTGTGAAGCTAGGCATACAGTCTAAGCCTGGGAATCTACCCCAGAGACAAAGAACATGGAAAGGATTGTCGCTCACCAATAAGGGTTTTTGTTACTAAATATGGAACTTAAGGAAAGAATGCTGATGTAGCATAAGGGGATGCTGAAGGGGAAGTGAAGGTGGGGGTACACCAGGTCGTGTGACTGGAGTTTTGGTGGTCCTCCTCCATCCTGGAGCATTTTATTTCCTTAAGTGGGATACTTAGTTATTTTAGCTTTGGCAGAAAGGGTGGTGGTTTTGGGGAATTCATACCTAAAGGGTCTTCACTTAACCTGATTTCACTCACAGATGAGGAAACTGAGGCAAACAGGGTTAGATAACTTGTCCAGGGTCATATAACTAGTGTCTGAGGCCAAATTTGAACTTGGGAAGATGAATCTTCCTGATTCGAGACCAGACATTCTATCCACTGTGTCACCTAGCTGCCCAATAGTTAACTTGTTGGATGACAAAGCCAAGATTCTGAGACTAAGAGAGGCTTGATTTGAACTTTCATTGTCTCCCTTAGGAGAGTTTCTCAATTTGTCTTTCCTGTTAGGTCTTGGGGGCCTCTAGTGGTACAGTGAATGAAAAGCCAGGCCAAGAATTAGGAAAGTTCAAATCAGACCTCAGACCCTTACTAGCTGGGTGATCTTGAACAAGTCATTTAACCTTGTTTGCCTCAGTCTCCTCATCTGTAAAATCAGCTGGAGAAGAAAATGGCAAACCACTCCAGTATCTTTATCAAGAAAATCCAGGGGGGAGGAGCCAAAATGGCGGAGTTGAAAGATTCACATATGCTAGCTCCGAACCCACAGCCCATGGATTTCCTGTAAAAAGAACTCCCAACAAATTCTGGAGCAGTGGAAGCTGTGCAGCAATGAAGTAAAAGAGATTTCCATTCCAGAGAGCCCTGAAAAACCAATCCCAAAGGTCTGTCACACACTGGACGGGAGCGGAGCCTAGCCCTGCCCTGGCCACATGGCACAGAGAGGAGCAGATCCAAGCAGGCTTCAGGTATGGAATCTCCAGTGGCCACGAAGATCCCTCCACCCACAGACGCACAGGTTAGTGAGAGAGACTTCTGGGCTGGCCGAGAGGGGAGCAGGTATCTCCAGAACTCAGGCCCCCTCAGGAGGCAGCAGCAGAGGCAGCGACGGCCAGAGGTTCCAAGAGCAGGCAGGACCTTGGGTCCATTACAGAAGGTCTCCGCATAAACCCCCTGAGGGAACTGAGCCTGGGAGGCGGCCCTGCCCCCACCTGAGCACCAGAACTTAAGCTCACATTGAATAGCAGCCCCATCCCTGCTGAAAGCCCTGAGACTGGGGAGCAGCATTTGAATCTCAGACCCCAAGCACTAACTGGGCGGATCTAGGCGGGGGTGGAGAGGAATCTCAGAAGTCAAGTAACTGGCTGGGAAAATGCCTAGAAAAGGGAAAAAAATAAGACCATAGAAGGTTACTTTCTTGGTGTACAGATGTTTCCACCCATCCTTTCTGATGAGGAAGGACAATGCTTATCATCAGGGAAAGACATAGGAGTCAAGGCCTCTGTATCCCAAACA
>CM053773.1:89332653-89358225 GCA_028658325.1 Potorous gilbertii | reverse complement strand
CTACAGGACAAAAGAGAAGATGGGGACAAGAGAAGGGAGGGATGATAGAAGAGAGGGCAGATTGGTGATAGGGGAAATTAGAATGCTCAGTGTATTGGGGTGGGGAGAGGGGACAAATGGGGAGAAAATTTTGGAACCCAAAATTTTGTAAAAATAGATGTAAAAAATTAAATAAATAAATTTATATTAAAAAAAAGAAAGAAAAAAATCCCAAATGAGGTCATGAAAATTGGAAACAACCGAACAACTTAGATCTCCTGCTCCCTTGGTATCTGTGAGCAGTATAAATGGTTGTGCTGGGGTGTAAAGTGTGTTCAGGGAGGATCAGTACCTTTGGTGTGATGAATTAGCATGTGAAGATATACTGGGAGCTGTAGTCACAACCCTGCGCGCAGGTGGCCCAGATCATAGTGTCATTTCCCACTGGAAGCAGCCCTAGGGCTCGGCAGCCCCCTGGGTGTCTGAGCAGCCTTTTAAGGATTGCACTGCTCACCTCCTCATGTGAGGAAGGGGACTAGAAAAGGTGCCTTAAATGTTGTCTGCTTACCCAACCCTGGCCTGATTACCACGGCAGGCAGGGAATCCCACTATGTGGTTGAAGCACAAAAAAATGTACAAAATGTACGAAACATCTGCAAAGATGATTCCACTCACCATCATCACATGAAATGTGCACATACTATTAGACAACACAAAATCCAGTAGACCTGAAAGAACTGCTCTTGTTGCAAGAGAACTCATCAGGTATTGTATCCAAATAGCAGCCCTGAGTGAAACAAGATTGGCAAATGAAGGTCAGCTTACTGAAGTTGAAGCTGGATACACCTTTTTCTGGAATTGGCACAGTGAAGGGGAGCACTGTGAAGATGGTGTGGGTTTTGCAATCAAAACTAATCTAATTACCAAGCTGGTATGCCTGCCAAAAGGAGTGAATGAGAGGCTTATGATATTGCAATTGCCACTCACAGGAAAATGCCATGTCACCATCATCAGTGCCTGTGCTCCCACCATGACAAACACTGACAAAGTCAAAGAAAAATTATACGAAGACCTATAGACCCTTATTGTCAATGTGCCAACAGAGGACAAGCTTATAATTCAGAGTGACTTTAATGCTAGAGTAGGCTCAGACTACCAGACTTGGCAGGGAGTCCTAGGGAGAAATGGAGTTGGAAACAGCAATAGCAATGGTCATTTACTGCTGAAGATTTGTGCACTGCATGACCTTCTCATCACCAACACTGTCTTCCATTTACCTAAATGCAATATAACTTCATGGATGCACACTCGCAGCAAACATTGGCATCTAATAGACTATGTGATTGTAAGGAGAAGAGATAGAGAAGATGTGAGAGTGACAAAGGCAATGTATGGTACAGAGTGCTGGACTGATCATAGACTTATCCTTTCCAAGCTAAATATTTGTATTTATCAAAAGTGCTGTCCCCAAGGCAAAATGACTACTTGAAGAATTAATGTCGACACATTAGAGCTCTTCTCTAAGCATGAACAGTTTGTTGCTGACTTGGAAGAAAAGTTGAGCCAACACACAATTGGCAACAGTGGAGCAGAAAAGGAGTGGGCTGTTTCAGAGATTTGGGGTACAGCACTGCATTGGCTCATCTGGATCAGAACACTCACAAACACCAAGACTGGTTAGATGAAAATGATGGGGAAATTCAGAAGCTGCTAAATGAAAAATGAGAGCTCCACAGGATTTACCAGCAGGTTAGCTCATTCACCTCTAAGAAGGCAGCATTTAATTCCATCAAAAGCAAAGTACAAGCAAAGCTTAGAGAGATGCAGGATTCCTGGCTCAATAAGAAGGCAGACGAAATTCAGTTTTATGTTGCTAATAACAATTCAAAATGCTTTTATGATTTCCTGAAAGCTATTTATGGACCAAAACCCCTATGATGCATCACAACTACTCAGTGCTGATGGAGCCACATTGATTAGTAACAAGGACAGGATCCTAGAGAGATGGACTGAACACTTCCATAGAGTTCTCAACAGACCCTCATCAATCAATGCTGAGGCCATTGACCATTTATCTCAGGTTGAAGTCAATCCCTCCTTTGCTGAACTTCTGAGGAAGAGGTTCTGAGGGCCATTAATCTCCTTTCATGTGCCCAGTTGAGATTTACAAGGTAGGGGGACCATTGCTCATACAAAAGCTGACTAAAATTTTCTAGGTTATATGGCAAGAGAAGGTTATCCCCCAAGCATTCAAGGATGCCTCCATTGTCCATCTCTATAAGGGTAAAGGGAATAAATTGTCTTGCAACAATCACAGGGGGATCTCTCCCTTAGTCATTGCTGGCAAAGCTCTTGCTAGAGTCCTCCTTAATAGACTGATCCTTCACCTGGAAGATGGTCATGTACCTGAGAGCCAGTATGACTTCAGAAAGGGCCAAGGAACAGTTGATTTGGTGTTTGCTGCCTGACAACTCCAGGAGACATGCCAGGAGCAGAGCAGAGGTCTGCACATAACGTTTGTAGACCTGACCAGGGTTTTTGACACTGTTAGTCATGAGGGCTTATAAAAAATTATGTAATTTGGTTGCCCAGAGAAGTTCACCAATATTGTATGTCAATTTCATGATGTCATGTTTGCCTGGGTTCTGGATAGTGGACAATGCTCTCGTGCCTTCCCAGTCACCAATGGAGTGAAACAGGGCTGTGTGCTTGCTGCCATGCTTTTTACCATGATATTTTCAGCCATTTTGACAAATGGTTTCAATGAGGATGAGCATGGCATCAAGGTCAACTGCTGTACTGATGGTAAGTTCTTCAGTTTGAAAAGGCTACAAGCCAAGACCAAAGTGGAGGGAGTGTTGATGCATGATTTTCTGTTTGCAGATGATTGTGCACTCAATGCAGCCTCTGAAGCTGAGATGCAATAAAGTATGGATCAGTTCTCTGCTGCCTATGCTAATTTTGGCCTAATAATTAACACCAAGAAAACACAGGTGCTCCATCAGCCACTACCATGTCATCCATACATGGAACCATTGGTTACAACAAATGGAGAAGTTTTGAATGCTGTGGATAAGTTCACTTACCTTGGTAGTGTACTTTCCAGGGATGTACACATTGACAATGAGATTGATGCATGCATTGCGAGCTACCTCACTGTTTGGGAGGCTCAAAGAAAGATTTGGGAGAGAAGAGGCATTAGACTGATTGCCAGATTGAAGGTCTACAGAATTGTTGTGTTGACCTCATTGTTATATGCTTGTAAAACATGGACAGTCTACCAGCACCATGACAGGAAACTGAATCGCTTCCATTTGAATTGTCTTAGGAAGATTCTGAGGATCACCTGGTACCAGACACTGAAGTCCTTGCTCAAGCTGAACTGCCAAGTACTCAAACTATGCTTCAGAGAGTGCAATTCCAGTGGGCTGGCCACGTTGTTCAAATGCAAAATGTTCACTTGCCAAAAAGACTATTTTATGGAAAACTTGCATGGGGCAGGCGATCACATGGTGGCCAGAAGAAACAATACAAGGACACTGTCAAAGTCTCTCTCAAGAACTTTGGATTTGACTGCAACATGGAAGACACTGGCACAGAGCCATTCAGCATGGCATGCCCACATCAGAAAAGGTGCTGTGCTCTATAAGCAAAGCAGCACTGAGACAGCACAAAGTAAATTCAGGAGGTGCAAATTTGGGATATCCACCCCAAATATTCACACAGACTCTCTGTGCCCAACCTGTGGTAGAGCATTCCGAGCTCATATTGTTCTGATCAGCCACAGTCGGACACAGTGAAATTTCACTTTATCATAGTGATGTCATTTTGGTCCTCTTTGAAGATGAAGGACAACAACCAGATGGTGGTGCTAGTACTGGGTGTTTCATCATGGATAAGGTTCTCTCCAGTAAAATGAGTCTCTCTTCTGTTTGCATCTCTAATTTAAAGGTCAAGTCTAACAGACAAAAAGTGTGGATGAGCAAACTCAGTGACAGGGGAAATTTGAATCACATATTCTTAAAGCTATGAAGAGATCATGAGTGTTTTTTAGTTCATTTGGTGCCCACTTTGGAAATTCTCTTTATAACATTTCAGACAAGTTGTCATCCAGCCAGCCTTTCCTTGAACACCTCCAGTAACAGGAAATTCAATATTTCAAAAAAGAAAGCATTCAATTTGGGGACAGCTCTAATTATTAGAAATCTTTCTCCTTACATGGAGCCAGAGTCTGTCCAAATTTCTATTTATTGACTTGAAGCTACAAAAAAAACAAGTCAATCCTATCTTTCACATAACGATCCTTAAAAGATTTGAAGACAATCATCATGTTCTCCAATGTCTATTTTTATCTGTCCAGACTAAAAATCCCTAGTTCCTTTATGGAACTAAATTCTGATTCATTTGATGGTATGATTTTAAGACTCTTCTCCATTCTGGTCATCCTTCCCTATTTACAGTGAAAGGCACTGTCCCAGTCCCTGAGAAAAGCAGGTACAAAGTGATAAGGGTAAAGGAAAGAGTCAGAAAAATTCTAAAGGACAATATGAAGAGATAGAAACTGCCTTAAATTGGTGGGGCAAGTATCAAGGAAGGCTTCATGTTGTAGGTAGACCCTATTCATGGGACTCGAAGGGAGAGAATTTCAATAATTAGTCCGAGAGTATCTTCAAGGCATGGGGAAATAGCTTATAAAAATGCCCAGAAGAAGAATGCAGGAGCGATTGCTCAACAATTGTTAATTTATTTACCTTTTTCAGTCCAAACTGAAAGTCTCTTCCCCTTCCAACATGTTTTGATCTGCTTCCAGTACCACTTTAGCGCTTCCAGCAGCTTAGCTCACTAGCTCACCAGGGAGCACGTTCTTTCTGAATCCACACCCTTTTGTCTTTCTCTTTCTGTCCTCCCTCCAGACTAGACACAAGAATTCCCCTAGGCTCTTTTATTATTCTCTCAGCAGCCTGAAGGAGTCAGAGAGGCTTCTCTTGTTTATTTAGAAACATTTAATATCTACAAAACAATCCATGGGGTTATAACAAATAAGCCAGACACCCCAGGCCAAGAGTAGGGGCTGGGGGAGAAAGGAGATGCACTTTAGCCCCAGGAAACGTGTTCTCTTTTCAATAATTATAAGTCTAGCAGGCACACCCTGGGACAAACATCACTGCTGACCTTTCTCCCTCCTGTCAGTGTTGCTGGCATATTTGGCCCACCCACTATGCATGGTTATAATTACTAGTGTGGTATATATGAATTTCTACATTTTCTATTTTCTCAGGAAGGAAGCATAGATACTAAGTATTTCCCCAAGAATTAAACTTGAAACAGCCTTTCTATAGCAGTGCATTATTTGACCACTAGATGGCAATCCTTACCTGTAACAAAAATATTTAACAATCATCTGCAGTTTGAGAGAAAGGCTGAAAACCTCCTGGGAGTAGGCAGGACCCAATGGGAGACAATCCAGAATTAGTAACTAAAAAACAGCACCTCGGCAACCTGAGCCTATGAATGCAGAACCCTCTGCAACTGTGAGAGCCTTCAAGATGATGAGGCTGACAGGACACAGACACTTTTAAGAACAGAAGGAACTTCCTAGACTTTTAGTTCCAGAGTCTGTGATTGGGTTGGGGCTACAAAGCAACTCTGTCGATCAATCAAGCATGTGTAGTACGATCTGTTAAGCACTAGGAATACCAAGAAAGACAAACCAAAAGCCTCTGCCTTAAAAGAGCTTACATATTAATGGGGGAGGCAACTTGTATCTAAATGTGTATCTCAGAAGGATGATAACCTGAAGACATAGGAGAACTAAAGATAGCTATGGCAGGTTTCTTGGTAAAGAAGCAGGCAGATGACATCTGAATTAAACCTCATAATACCACCAGTACTCTAGATGGGCAGTAGTATCCAGGATTTCTGAGCTAGGTAATATTTTACTGAATTGGCTTTTCCTCTTGCCTTCAAGATTCCCAAGGTTTAGTGAAACTGTTTTGTGTAACTGACTTCAGCTAACAACCTAAATACAGACTTTCTCTTTCTTATTACAAGAGACACAGAGATTGAATGCCAAAAACACTTAACCGAGACAGGAAACAATGTAAATCACAAGGAAGGAAATCAAGAAGAAAAATATTCTCTGCCCTCAAAGGAGTAGAGTTTATACCTATTTAGGAGTTATAATTCTCCTTTAATCCTGATTCCCCCTAGGGATTCCTAAGAGAACATATCAATTCAGAGCACTTAACCCTAGTAAACATTTAAAGTGTATTGACATTTACTTCTTAAGAGTTTCTTTCCTGGACTAGAGAATGCTGAAAACTGTTACATTGTTTCTGGAACATCAGTCCAGATGTGACTCCTGCAGCTAGGAATAGCAGGGCCATGCAACTCTGTATGGTCTTGCTGCTCTGATTATAGCTTTAAAACTGGTTTACAAATATCCCCTGGCTTCGGGGGGGACCTCAAGTCCCCTGAATTTTAAACCTCCCACCTTGGTATTTCCCAGCAAGCCATGGCAACGTTTGCTGATTTATGCACGGTCCTTGGGCAAATGTGGTCCAGGGAGTCTCTCTCAATGAATCTGAAGCAGGGTATTAGGGAAAGCACCAGTATAAGCTCATCAGAATGACCTTCGCTTTACCTTATCACAGACCTGAAAATGTCATGACAGTGAAGTTCCAGGGTCAGCCCAGGATACTTGCACCACATCCTGATTTTAATGATGTTTGTTCATATAATGTTCTATTAGATTTAAATAGCTCTTTTCCTTCTTACATGTTATTAAGAACTTTCTATGAGACATGTAACAGTCAGTAGACTCTGTGATGCATTCCCAAAGGAGGTTATGGAATTTAAGAACAAAAAAAGGATTAAGATGTACTCTTCCTGGAGGCTGGGTCATGAATTCAATAATTTCAGGAACTTCCTTCCAGCTCTGTGTTTCCAAAATGGATAAAAAGGAATTTAGCAAGAATCTATTGTCTTTGTTTTTGGCAGCATCTCTAGATCTATTTTGTGATAGATTCAATATGAGTTTTGACATCTTTTTCTTCCATTCCCAGAACCTTGACCCTATTTCATATTTGTCAATTTGCCCTGATTCTAAACGAGTGCTGTACAATTACCACCCCCTAAAGAATAAAAATAAAAACTAGTAATCCATATTGGTTATGTAAGGGAAGTACATTACTCATTTTAATAACCCTGAGTTTATTAGCCAAGCCACTTTAGTAGAGATTTGAATCTAGAGGTACAAATAGTGATAATATATAAAATGCTTTGCAAATCTTAAAATAATAAATGCTAGCATTGTTATTAGGGGGCAAGTAGGTGACCCAGTGAATAGAGTGCCAGACCTGGAGGAACACACATCTTTATGAGTTCAACTCTGGATTCATACACACATACACACATGCCTATATATACACATACACACATATGTATATATACATGTGTATACATGCATATATATGTGTGTGACATGTCTGTGCGTGTGTGTGCACATACATATATGTGTGAGTGTACATATATGTATATAGTTGTCTCTGGGCAATACATATTGTATGTATATATATATATGTATGTATATATATATATATATATATACATACATATATATATATACATATATATAATATAGTGTATACAATTTGGAATATTTCCAAAGCTATAGATTGTATATAAAGTATATAGTGACTCTGGGCAAGTCACTTAACCCTGTTTGCCTCAGTTTCCTCATCGGTAAGATGAGCTGGAGAAGGAAATGGAAAACCACCTCAGTATCTTCATCAAGAAAACCCTAAATGATGTCCCAAAGAGTCAGACATGACTAAAATAATTGAACAGTTGTTATTCTTATTGTTGGTGTTGTTTTATTATGAGGGACCAAAGAAATGGCCCTTTCATTTCTCTTCCCACAGAACTTACCAGAAAGAATAAGGCTTTGCAATCACACCTCCGTCTTTTGCTAACATCGCTAACTAGTACAAACTTGCTAACTAGTGCGGACTTGAAGAAGTCATTTAAACTGAGACTCAGTTCCTGTTTAGTAAGAAAAATAATCCCTAGTCTTACTTACTTCGCAGCATTGTCCTAAGGATCAAATAAGAAAGCACCCTGTAAGCTGTATTCGGAATAAACTGTTCAGAGGCATCATTTTTCTGATTTTCCAGAGCAGAAGCATGAGTGCACCCACAGAGAAAATAAGTTCTAAGCATTTAAAGTTGGTTCCCAGTTCTTATGAGTTTAGACATTCTGTTAATGTGTCCTAACAAAGACGATTCTATAAAACCTCCCTGAATTACCTCTTTTCAGTGCTTCCTGCCACCTACTTATTTTTTAAATTAAAATGACTAAAAATGAACTTTTTTCTATATCTGGGAAGCAGTGGTTGAAGCCATCAGGAATTGGGGCATTTATTTTCCAGACTTGGCAAAAACAAAAAGAAAACCAAAAAAATGTTTGGAAGTAGGAGGCAGAAGGAAGAAATAAAAACAAGAAAAATATTATTTGCTCTCAGGGTTGGCTACTGATAGTTGGAAAGTCTTTTCTTTCTATTTCAAAAGACTTCTGGGTAGGACTAGACTCAGGTGGAATTGACTTGCCTGCCTCTGAAACCTAACCTGAAATGTATTTCCCCTGGTTATATTCCTTGCTTTATTACTTTTTTTTCCTGGGTATGCAGAAGCCTTCAGAAAAAGTAAAATTTTCTGAGTAACTATTATGCAATGGAATATGCTATTCATATAGAATGTGCTACACACTGCAGAAGATATTAAAGTAAGAAATTCCAAGGATTCATCAGTCTCACTGGACAGATTACATTTCAAAACATCTTCATAATTCTGGACAACATGAGACTGGGAGTGGTATGCAGACATGCTTCCTTTTTTACTTGGAAAAATATTAGGAAAAAATGCTAATCTGAATAATGTGGGGCTGTTTTTTTTTTCTTGCTCTTAATGAAAGAGGTACTTAAAATATATTCTTTTTGTAAGGAAACTCTGAATGGGATGCTTTGTATGAGGCTAAAGGAAAACTTAATTTGGGCAAGATTCTAATTGTATTCTTTCTTATCACACTGCAGAGGTTGACAGCCTATATTTTACTCCTCAGAAGAAAAATAACACAGTGCTTAACTTGTTTCTGATGCAAAAGACAGGAGAACATAAAGGAGCAAGAGAAGAGCATTAATGAATAGACAAAATGAAATGTTTTCTTATTTATTTTCTCTTTTTCCAAGGCATTAACTCATTTATCTAGAAGAGTACTGGACAGCCTAAATGCCACACTGAATCCATGGGGGACAAGAACTGACTTTTCATCTGCTAATTGATTCAAAAAAACTTATTAAGTGACTTCTACTTACAGACCATTGGCACAGGTGCTAAGAGAGATACAAAGATTAAATTAAACATGGTCAACGACCACAGGGAGCTTATAATTTAATTAAGTGAGAAAAGATTCTACATATATGTACACATATTCTACATATAATCTACATTATACATATTTCTACATACAAAACAGTATGTGCCAAGTGATTTTTGAGTAGAACAAAGCATCAGAGAAGCCATAATCAGTCCAACTGTGTTGATCAGGGATGACAAGATGGAAAAGTTCCCATTTGAGTAGGGCCCTGAAGAATGAAATCATGAAATCTGAGAGTTGGACAGGAATTCAGTAATCATCTAGTCAACCATTTTTCAAAAGAAACCTGACAAGTGGTCATCCAACCTCTGCTTGAAGAGACTCCTGAAAAGAGAGGGAAACTATACCACTACTTAAGGCAGCCCATTCTACTCTTGGAAAATTCTAATTGTTAGGAAGTTTCTTCTGATAACAAGCATACATTGGTCTCTTTACAATTTTCACCCAATTGCTCCTGGTTTGGCCAAACAGGACAAATCTAATGCCTCCTCCAAATGTCAGACCTTCATAAATGTTTCAACAGGGCTATCATATCTTCTGAGTCTTCTCCTTCAATGCTTCCTCTTTCTTCAATCAATCCACACTTCATGAACTCAAGGCCTTTCAATATCTTGGTTACCTTACTTTGTATACTCTCTAGTTTATCAATGTCTTTCTTAAACCATGATTTCCAGAACTTAAAACAATACTTTTTTGGGGATCTGACAAGGGTCAAGTCAATGAGATTATCAATCTGCCACTCCTAATGAAACCCAAAATCTCATTAGCCTTTTTGGTTGACACATCAAACTGTTGACTCAGGCTGAGATTGTAGACCATTAAAAATCCTAGACCTTTTTTCATAACAACTACTATCTATCCATACTTTCTCTATCTTCTCATGGATTTGAATTTCTGCACAAAAGTGCAAGATTTTATATTTTTCCTCATTGAGTTTCATTTTACTAGATTTAACCCAAAGCTCTAGATTGTCAAGATCCTTTTGGATCCTAATTATCATCTATTGTATTAACTATAGCTCCCAGCTTTATGTGTTCTGCAAATTTGGATATCATATATCTAAGTCATTGATAAAAATGTTCAAAAACACAGGGGCCAAGAAGAGAATTCTTCTTGGTACTCCATTGGAAACCTCCTGCCATGTTGACACTGAAACATTATTGACAAATCTTTGAATCTGGTCATTCAACCAGTTGTAAATCTGACTACATTATCATCTAATACATATGACAGTCACTTCATTCACAGCATTGTGCTAGGCAAAAATATTGAAGAAGGGCATGAATTGGGTTGTGGAAAATAAGAGGATATTTCAAGCAGAAAGTATGCCTTAAGTAAAAATATGGAGGAAAGATATGTGCTTAGAGAAAACATGTAGGTGGGTGAACAGGAATTATGAGAGATAACGCTGGAAAGGCAGGTTCTTGCCAGATTGTGGAGGATCTTGAATGACACAAAAAGAAGGAGTCAAAGATAGTTTGGTGTGTAAGCATGAATAGTTGGAAGAATCTTGGGTATCACTAGCAGAAGTAGGGAAATATATTCAATTTCTCTATTACCATTTGTTTGTTATAAACTTCATTACTTGGTTTTCCCACTGAGGTACATTTGAATGAAGGACAACAACCAAGCAATTTTATTAATTTCCAGGTAGTTGCTTCAAGAGCATTCTGAGTCTGAAGTACATTGAGCCCAAACTCAGAACTCTCCTGCTGTTTCCCTTTGGAATTCATAGACTCCATTGGCTACCATGAAAAAACATGCTGAAGGATAAATTCTACTTCTGGCCTGACCCTTTCTATAGGAGAGTCTTACTCTGGGCCTGGGGAAGGGCATGGTGCTGAAGAAATTGGTCAGGATAACCCTGAGCAATTGATTAGCTCCAGTCCAGGAAATGTAATCACAGAAAGATAAAGACCCAGAGATAGCTAAGATGTTCACATGTTAAAGAGGATCAAGGAAGGACTTTCATTTTATTCTTTGTGAGATGTGAAGTTTCCTGGTGGAATCAGAGGTAGAAGGCAGTTTGATAGGCTCATGAATGACGAGTGAAGACGAATTGGCCTTTAAAAAGTCAGTCTGCAAGCGCTGAAGTCAGCTGAGGCAGATCTAAGGAGATAATCCCCAGCAACAGAAAAAAGATGTAGCTGTGAAAGAAATCACTTCCTAAGAAGGATCATTCTGCCTTTCCCCTTCTCTCCCAGAGGATGGCAAGAAAGATTATTCTCTCCTGTCACTAGCAGTGTACTCTCTGTAGGTGCCCACTCTTTCAACTCATGTTCTGTATCACTCATGGGAATATTTTGTAGGAGGAATATTTTGTAACTTCTCATCATATCATCTTAATACATACCTTGGCTTTGAGCTAATTGTACCTACCATGAATATTAAAGTTCATTGTGCCAGTGGGAAGTTTTTGAACTTAAATTTTAGGAGAGCAATATGAGGAATGACAGAAATTATGTAATATATGACTTATGAAATCGAGGGGATCCATATATACCAGAAAATCTTTTAACTTGAAGAAAATACAGGAGAATAAATTGATCATAGAAGACACTGACAACATAGACTAGTACTAGATTATCTTCTAGCAGAAGAGGGAAAATTGAGAGATTCAAGGGGAAAATTTGTTTCCCTAAGTTCAGAATAACAACCAGCCGGATGGGAGACATGATGAAGGACACATGTCTCACACAGAAGACAACAGGCGAAGCAGGATCCAGCTGGGTTTATCTTGTTTTGAGGTGAGAAGTAAAAGTTAAGTCTCATTTGGAATGCTCATGCATAATAAGCTTATGAATATTAACTTCTCCTCTGGGAGGGTTCATTTGAATGGTCATATAACACATGTAATGGGAAGGGGTAAAACACGTAGAGGGGAAATATGTAGTAGGTATTGGTAAGTTGTGCCCTGTATTACCCAGCCAATGAGGAGACAGGGGAGGGACTTTGTGGTCAAGCATAGGTTTTAAGGCTTTTGTTTCTGGAGAGTTATGTCTATCTAACGAGACACCTGACAGTGCAATTAATACATTTACTTCTTTCATCTTCACTCCTCCTGAGCCTGAATGAGTTATTTCTCATAAGCAGTTCCTCTTAAACCTATAGTGTTGTCATCCCCCTGTAGACATTGCCTGCAAATTGGGGATGGGGGGAAGGGTAACTCAAAGCGGGGTGTATATTAGCACAGCACTTTGTTATCAGTCTTGGCCATTAATCATGTTGTCCTATATAATCCCTACAGTATTGTACACTCCATGGAGACTGGTACTGTCTTAAGTAATCTTTGTTTCTCCTCCAAAATCTAGGTTACAGCTCTTCACATCATAATTGCTTAATAAGTATTTACTGGATTATGCTAGGAGTCTAGCCTTAGCTGTGGATGACTGGAGGATCTGAGAAATTCACTATCTCTAAGTGCTTTGGGTTTTATGCATCTGCCATCTCTGTTCCTAGGACTTCGGAAATTCTCCATACTCTACCTGGTTCTTAGAAATCTTCCTCTGTGCTCCCTGAATTGAAAAAACCCAAAATCCAAAAATTACACATTATCCCCAAAGTGACCCCCCCATAAATCCCATCTTTCCTGAGAGCTGTAAATCAGATCCTGCTGTGTCCCCAAAATTTAAAAAATTCAATCCATGAAGGATCCCCCAGGGTTCTAGTAATTCTGGGGGAAGAAGGAAAAGGAGGTTAGTATTACAGCAGTCTAGTGACATGTATCTCACTACATTCTGAGTATTCCAGAAAATCTGCTCCATTGACCATTTTGGCATCAAGAGATATTTATTCCAACTCTCAGAGACCTACCATTCCCAAAATCTTTGACACATACATTTTTTACAAGAAGATAGAAAACAAACCAAAAAAAAAACCCCACCTTATTTTGCCATTAATAACAACAGTACTAAGGCCCTTAAGCTCCAGAAATCTCTTGTTGCCCTTCATTGGCTCAACAGTGTGCCCAGAAGTGCTAGAACCACATCCTCCCTTTTACCTCCTCTATTACACAGCCTACTTCGATTTTTTTGGTACAGCTGAGATTTTTGATTCAGTTCTTGCTGTGTCAGCAGAATTACAGCTCCTTGACCCATAAGAGGACTCTTGCTTAACTTGATTTTTTTGGTTCTCTTTTTTAATGATTTTTTAAAATTTATTTACTTTTTAATTTATGGAATAAAACAAGTATTTCTATAACACAGTACAATTAAAAATGATTACATATAAAACTGTAAATCTTTTATGCATAAATATATTTATAATATATATTTTATTTATTATAATATATAATTTTAATATATAATAAAGCTACTGTGTAAATGTCTTCTTTTTCTCTTTTTTTCTTCCCTCCCCACTACCCTACCATAGAGATAACCATCATTAGACACAAATAGATGTAGATATATGTAAAATCATTCCATACAACTATTTGTAAGTTCTTTCTCTAGATGCTGATAATGTCTTTCTTCATACATCCTTTATTTTTTAACTTGTGTATTTATAATAGTCAACATGACTTAGTTGCTTAAAGTCATGTTTAAAATAATATTGCTATTACTATCTACAGTGTTCCCTTGGTTCACCTCACTTTTCACCATTCCTATGCTCAGCCTGAGTCATTTCCCCCTTCCCACATGGAATGGTGTCAGTTGTTTCCTTTGAACCTGACAGGTCTATCCCAATGGGTCTCCTTAATGCCAGTGAAGTCTTCCTGGTTTTACCATAGAACCTCAAAGGTTTAATTCTAATTGGTCTAATTCATACTGGAGCCAAGACCCCCTCTATGGTTTTCCTGATTGTTATAATACAGCCTACATTTCAAGACCTCTGTGGTGAGATCTACCTAAAGTAGCTAATGTTACATTTCAAAACTTCTAATTATCAGAAATCTTTCCTTACATCTGTTCAAAAGTTGCTTCTTGGTAACTTGCATCCATGGCTTTAGTATCTATAGAACTGTAGGGCTAAGCAAGACAAGTCTTTCTTTCTTATAAAAAGTGTTTCATACATGTCCCCCTTAAGACTCTCCTTCTCTAGGTTGAACATACTCACTTCTTAATCTAACCCTCTATATCCTTCCTCTGGACACATTTGTCAGTATCTTTCCTAAAATGTGGTCAACAAAATTGAACCCAGTCTTCAGATACAATTTGACCACAGAAGGGTGCAGTGGGAATATCACCTATCTCTTTCTGAATATTATTTCTATTAATAAGCCCAAGATTACATTTGTCTGCCATATTATATTATTGATTCACATTGAGCTTTCAATCCATTAAAAGCCCTAGGTCTTTTCACCTAACCTAGTCTCTATCATCCTAAATTGGGACACCAGATTTTTTTTATCCAAATGTACCATTTTTTTGAGGATATAGGACTCTGGAGCTGTGATTTCATCAATTCCTCATAAGAAAATTTCCTCCAAAAAATAGATCAGCCAACCAATCAGTCAATAAGCATTTAAGTGTTTACTCTGTGCCTGGCATTGTGCAAAAAACTGGGGATACAAAAGTTGTCCTCTCCAAAGAGTTCTCAGACTCTAATGGGGAAGACAACATGTAAACAAGTATGTACATATAGGCATATTTATAGTCTTAAAGAGTGACAAATGGGGCACTAAGGATTTAAGGGAATTATCAAGTCACAAAACTAGCACATGAACCCAGGTCTTCCTGATGCTAAGACTGATCCCCCTAGGCCAGGGGTGGGAAACCTGCTGTAGGCATTATGCCATGCTGCTTCCCACTTAGCTATCTACATTTATCTTCACTTAATGCAATCTTACTTAATTTGGTCCATTGTTGTAATTAATCAAGATTTTTTGGATACTAAGCCTATCATTCAACATGTTAATTATCCTCCCTAGTTTCTTACCATCTGTAAATCTGATAAATGCCATCTATTCCTTCAGCCAGATGTACCCCATAGACCAGTTCCTAAGCTTTTAAGTTTATATAGACTGGGTTCCATCTTGGGGGAATGGTCCAGAATCGCTCTATTTGGCTTATTTTGTCCTCACGTAGAGGTCCCTAGAAACCGCAAAATTTCTCATTTTTCTCAAATTTCTTCTGGGAGTTTCAAAATATAGCTCACATACATAGTGCCACCCATCTAGGTAAATTGGCCCCAACTCAGCATATCAGATACATGATAGCCTTTATTTCATCTCACAAAAAACAAAAATGGGCCTAAAGGATTAACTGTGATCCTGTTATAGTTGATATGATTCACCTTCTCTCTCTAGTAACTAGTAAAGGCCTTCAGACTCATAATGTCATCCTGATGGGGTCCAGGCCCAAGTTGAGACCTTCACCCCTTACCCCTCAAAAATTTGTCTATAGGCCCCTGAACTCTTCTCTAATCTTTCTTTGATTTGACTTTTCATGCCCAAATCTGTTACCCTTAACTTAGCCTAGTTTTCCAATGTCTATTAACTCTGGCTACTTCCCACCCTTGATCCCATCAAAATCCCATTTTATTGGTTCCTGATATCTGACCTCTAGTCACCCAGCTACTGACCACTCCCATCAAGACCCTCCCTAAAACCCCTCCCCTAGTTACCCTAGACTACTTGACCAACCCTAGATCCCTCTCACAATCTTTCTGTATATAAGATCCATCTTACCTCCATGAAAACGCTCAGAATCAATCTAGCTCAGATTCAATCTGGCCTGCTGGCATTAACATTACAAATGCTCAGATTCCTTAAGAGTCTAGCCAGTGGTGAGATTTCCTAAGAGACTGGCCAATATGGTGGATCTTAAATAAACTGTTTTCATTTGACTGAAAGAAGACTTAAGTGGAATTCATTCAGGCAGGACCCAGAGTGTTGGTATTTTGGGGTCCCAAGAACCCTTAAATTTCAACATTTCTATGATTTAGACTCTTGCCAAACTTGATTTTGTTAGACAGTCAATCTCTCCATTTGTGGTGAATTTCAGCTTTCATCCCAAGGACCTTTGTACACCTCTTGCCTAATAAGTACTCCTCTAAGAGTTTGGATGCCTGGAAGGGAAATGAAGTTGGGATTCCTTTTCCATTGGATCTGCATAGTCCAAATAACTCACAACAAGAGGAAATGGCAAAGTTTAGGTTTGTTTGTTTATAGCTGGGTTCAAGCCCTTATTGTTCTTAAGTTCTAGGGCCATGGGCTTCTCTTCCTCCTAACACAATTGTTTTTCTCCAGTAATCTAGGTCCAAGCTCTCATGACACTCTGCTTCCAATCCAAGCTGTTGCAGTCTCTTAGGGTGAAAGATTAGACCATTATCTTTTCATAGTTCAGTCCAAACACTTCCCTTTTTTCTCTGAGTCACAGAACATTCTACAGTTTGACTCCTTTTCATGTACTCTATGATGCAGTGATCATAGTGGTTTTCTTGTTATTTCTAATCCATAACACTTCATACCTGGAAAACTCCTCTACCTCATCTCTTCTTCCTGGGTTTCCAGGCTTCCTCCAAGACATTAAAATTCTGCCTCAGTCCCCCACCCCTGCCTCTCTGGCCTAGATAATCTCCATTTTAGAATAAGAATGGTTGCCTGCATATATTTGTATTCTCCCTTATTTTTACACAGTTGCTTTAAGTTGTCTCTTTGTATTCTCAGCATTTAGCACTGTACCTAACATATAGTAAGTACTTCATAAATACTTGTTGACTCATTCACTAAGAAAATGAGGTCCGGACTTGTCTTTTAATTCCTTTACTGCTTCTGGTTTCTACCACCTCTCTGAAGTGGCATAAGACCATCATATGGTTGACTAAGAGTATACATGGTGCCCTATAGCTGAACGACCAAATCCACCTCTGATTTTCCATAGCTAGCATTAGCAACTTCCCAGCTTCTCCCCCTACAGAACTCACATCTGCCCTTACCTTGATCCTCACTCTTTCTTCTGCACAGTGTCCGACATGCTACTCCTTAGCATGTCTGACTCATTTGTAGACTCATTTTATAGACAGGTGTGCATCAGGGCCCTAAGAGTCTGCGGCAAAGAGATTATTACTGTTGCTGATGCTTATGACCTCACCCTTAGGGAGGTGTGAATGGGTCAAACTGGGGTGACTTTCCACACTTTATTAAGGAGATGTCTTTAAATCATCTCAGGATGTAACTTTCATAGGTACATTTGATGCTACTGATGTTGTGTTTGTCCTTCCTTTGTGAAGAAAACTATGACATCAGAGAAATGATGGCATGACTTGCACTTGATTTTGTTTTGAGTGAGGGAGGGCTGCGCATGTCACCAGCTTCACTTCTCCTCCAGAACCTTCTGAATCCAGTGACCAGATATTCATCAGGATGACTGGAGATGGCCCAGGATGCAACAGGAGACTTTGGCCCCTTTAGGACAAGGTCTATTCAGGAACTCTATTAGGGTGAGGTAATGCCCATTCAGTGAATAGGCTTGTTTAAAAAGTAGTCTGGGGATAGCCCCTTTAATGAGTCAAGGAAAAAAAGCTACATCCGGCTGGAAGGGAAACAGCAACATTTACTATTGATAATCACTCTGAAGCCAGGAGGGTCCAGAAAACTAGGCCCCTGTCCAACCTCCACTTAAGAGCTATTTTCTGATGTGACTGAAATCCCAAACAAAAACTTCATCTTTTAGCCTATATAGATAGATACACATATGCATAAATATAGAAAAAATATATGTATGTGTGTATACATACTTACATATGTGTATATATATATATATTTTTTTTAACATATTTTATATATATATATATATATATATATATATATATATATTTTTTTTTTTTAACAGAACAGAGGCAAGGGCAGATATTTGTAATATTTCAATAGAGATATCCCTTCAGATGGATATCAGTGCTTTAACCACCAGTCTTTTGGATACACTAAATATATATATACTAAAATATATCATGAGTGGTTCAGCCAGTTGGGGGTCTAATTAACCCCACTATCATCCAGCTCACATTCTTCATCTTGGGTTGTAAGGAGTTTCAACTACAGTTCATTTCATAGTGTCTCGTATATGGCCTCTATGACCTTTTAATTATATGTTTAAGCATGTTTTCCTCTTAGAATTTTGTAACTATAGGTTATTTGGGATCATAAATTAACTGATATTATTTGTTAGAAAATACCTTCATGCCCATACACATTTGTAGGATAGCTATATTAATAATGAAGGTCTTTTTCCTCTTGTTAGGATCTTTCCATTTTGGAGGTTTATTCCCTCTCTCCTTTAGAACCTGAGTTAGCATTCTTGTGTACAATCCTGAGGGAAAAAGCCACAAGCACTTCCGTAAACCTTTCATCTTCACTTGAGAAAATAAACAGAAACAAAAAACTCAAGGCTATTATTTTGTCCCTGGCCTGGCAACTTGAGAGACAGAACTCCCAGGGACCTATGTCCATGTTAAGTGGTTATAATCCCATATATATCCATGTGGGCAGCTAGGTGACAGTGGATAAAGTGCCAGGCCTAGAGTCAACAAGACTCCTCTTCCTTAGTTCAAATACAGCCTCAGACACTTACTGGCTATGTGATCCGGGGCAAGTCACTCTTTGCCTCAGTTCTTCCTCTGTAAAATGGGCTGGAGAAGGAAATGGCAAACAATTCCACTATCCTTACCAAGAAAACTCCAAATGGGGTCACAAAGAGTTAGACATGACTAAAATTACTCAACAACAATATCTATGTAGTTTTCATCATATATTAAACTGAAAAGATCTCCCCCTGTTTCCCCAGTCTTAATTTTGTACACAAGTGTTCGTTGGCTCAAACCATCCCAAAGTACCTGGGGTCAAAGATAGGTCTTCCACATTCCCCTTTTGAGTCAAACTTAAATAAACTGGAAAAACTTCTGGATTCATATTGTAATCCTCCTCAGCCAAATACTCCAATCATTGACCTCAAAATATAGATCTGGTTGTAGAGGTGATAGACTGAATAATATCTTGCTCCCTTTCAATCACCATTTTGGAACCCTCATAAAGGAGGGATTCTCTCTAACACACACTAAAACTAAGACTTTTCATATGCAACCATGAAAGCTGGGAAGACATCTAGAAAGGAATGATACACCATCACATTGCCCTAGTCTAAACATAGATTTGAAAGACTACAGCACACAATTTCTAGAGGATTTGTCATCCTCAAATGTATCTCTTTTGGACAAATCATCCTTCCCCTCTCCCCTTTCCCTTGCTAGTAAGGATTAGAATTTAAATATGTAGGAGAAAATGATCAAGGTTTTCCATTTTAAAACTTAACATGGACCAGAGAATCCTTATATCAACTGTAGTTAGTAGCCCTAATTTATTTATACTAAAATATATCATGAAAGATGTTATCAAAAATTTTGATGAAATGTTAACATACTATGCATTTTATGGAGTCTTAATCAGCTTAATGACATCAAAAAAATGAAATTATTTTAACATGCTGAGTTTTAGTGATTACCACTAACTTTTTGAATGTTCATAACCATCCTTTTAACTATGTGTTGTGCAATTTTTTCATAACCAAAATCAATGTAGTCAGGGGAAACTGTTGACTGGGGAAAAAAATCTTTGCATCATATAACTCTGTTATGAAATCCAAGGTACATAGGAAAACCACATTGAGTGGTTTTTCAGTCACGTCCAACACTTGATGACCACTTGTGGGGTTTTCTGGGCAAAGAAACGAGAGTGGTTTGCCATTTCTTTCTCCAAGTCATTTTATAGATGAAGAAACTGAGGCAAACAAGGGTAAGTGATTTACTCAGGGTCACACAGCTAATGGGACCAGCTTTGAACCCAGATGAGTCTTCCTAACTCTGGGTCTGAAGCTCTATCCATTGCAACACCTACCTGCCCAAAAGTACACAAATCTATAAGACCAAGTATATTAATAGATATATAATATAAGATATAATTATTAATATTTATTATATATTGCTTAATATATAGCATATATTATATAATATGTTATATGAGATTTAATATATAATAACAGATATATTAATAGATCACAAAAAGAATTTAAAAATATTGGTAGTGGTGGTGGTTATCCTTCATCTTCGAAGAGGACCAAAGTGACATCACTATTGTAAAGTGAAATTTCAGTGCATCTGACTGTGGCTGATCAGCTCACTCAGACAAATTTGTGATTATAGGGGCACTGAGGCAGGACTCTGCTGCTTTATTCATAAGAGGATCTGGGTCCTGGGTGGCAGTCCTGGGGCAAGGAGGAGCACTAGCATAGCAGAGTTTGCAGCCACAGTGGAGAAGGGACCTTCCTCACAGTTCCAGGGCAGAAAAGGGTGTTTGTGGTCTCTCAAAGACCAGAGTACAGGCCAGAAGAAGAGTAAACACCTCTCCTCAGACCATACCACCTTGGAAGAACTGAAAATTTAAAGGTTCCCAAGAAGTACCTCAGAAAACAGCTTCATAAAACTCCTGAAGCTTGGGACAGTGTGCTCTCCACCATGGAAGTAAAGTCTTACTTTAACAAACACCTGAAGGTAAACTAATATGCCTGGAAAACTAACAAACAATGGAAAAGAGCTCTGACAACTGAAAGTTTCTATGGTGACAAAGAGGATGAAAGCACACTCAAAATCCAAACTCCTACGTCTAGCACCTCAAAGAAAAATATGAATTGGTCTCTGGCCATGGAAGAACTCAAAAAGGCTTTTGAAAATCAAATGAGAGAGGTAGAGAAAAATTGGAAAGAGAAATGAGAGTGATACAAGAAAATCATGAAAAACAAGTCAATAGCTTGGTAAAGGAGACACAAAAATATACTAAAGAAAATAATACCTTAAAAATAGACTAACCCAAATGGCAAAAGAGGTCCAAAAAGTCAATGAGAAGAATGCCTTAGAAATCAGAACTGACCAAATGGAAAAGGAAGTCCAAAAGCTAACTGAAGAAAATAATTCCTTAAAAATTAGAAAGGAGTAAATATGAGCTAATGACTTCATGAGAAATCAAGAAACAATAAAACAAAATTAAAAGAATGAAAAAAATAGAATACAGTGTGAAATATCTCACTGGAAAAACAACTGACCTGGAAAATAGATCAAGGAGAGATAATTTTGAAATTATTGGATTTTCTGAAAACCATTATCAAAAGGAAGAGCCTAGACATCATCTTTTAAGAAACTATCAAAGAAAATCACCTTGATATTATAGAATCAGAGGGTAAAATGGAAATTGAGAGATTCCCAAAAGTAAAAGTTCTAGAAATATTGTAGCCAAATTCCCAAATTCCCAGGTCAAGAAGAAATATTAGAAGTAGCCAGAAATAAACAATTCAAGTTCTGTGGAAATAGTCAGGATAGCACAAGATTTAGCAATTTCTATATTTAATGATCAGAGAGCTTGGAATACGATATTCTAGAGGGCAAAGGAGCTATGATTACAACCAAGAATCACCTACCTAACAAAACTGAATATAATCCTTCCGGGGGTGGGGGGATGTACATTCAATAACATGGAGGACTTTCAATCATTGTTGATGAAAAGACCAGAGTTGAATAGAAAATTTGACTTTCAAATGTGAGACTTAACAGAATCATGGAAAGGTCAACAGGAAAGGAAAATCATAAGGAGCTTAATAAGGTTAAACTGTTTACATTCCTACATGGGAAGATGATATTTGTAAATCATAAAACCATTCTCATTATTAGATCATATATGTATGTGTATATATATATATATATATATGTATACATGTGTGTATATTAATATATATTTCTCATTATTAGTTAGAAGGAGTATATATAGACAGAGGTGTGAGTTGAATGTGAAGGGACGATATTCAAAAAATAAAATTAAGTGGTGAGAGAGAGGAATGTACTGGGAGAAAGAGATAGGAAGAGGTACAGTGGGGTAAATTATTTCACATAAAAGAGGCAAGAAAAACTTTTACAGTGAAGGGAAAGAGAGGGGACAGTAAGGAGAGTGAGTAAACCTTACTTTCATCAGAATTGACTCAAAGAGGGAATAACATGCTCAATTTGATGTAGAAATCTATCTCATTTAACAGGAAAGTAGGAAAAGAAAGTGATAGGGGATGGGGGAGCAATAGAAGGGAGAGCAGATGGGTGAGGGGGTAGTCAGAAGTAAAACACTTTTTTTCAATATAATTTATTTATTTTCACTTTTCAATATTCACTTCCACACGATTTTGAATTCCAAATTTTCTCCCCATCTCTTCTCTTCTCCCATCCCAGATCAGTATATACCCCAATCATCCCTTTCCCCAATGTGCCCTCCCTTCTATCACCCCCTTCTTCTGCCATTCCCCTCCCCTCTATTTTCCTGTAGGGCAAGGTAGTTTTCTACACCCCATTGCCTGTACAACTTATTTCCCAGTTGCAAGCAAAAACAATTTTTAACATTTGTTTTTAAAGCTTTGAGTTCCACATTCTCTCCCTCCCCACCCACCCTCATTGAGAAAGCAAGCAATTCAACATAGGTCATACATGTGTAGCCATGCAAAATACTTCCATTAACAGTCATGTTATTAAAGACTAAACACATTTCTCTCTCTCCGGTCTTGTCCTCCATTAATTCCATTCTCTCTGTTGACCTGACCCCCATAATAGCTTTTGCTTCTGATTACCCCTTTCCCCATTCTGCTGTTTCTTCTATTATCCTCCCTGTCCTATCCCCTTCTCCCCTGGCTTCCTGCAGGGTAAGATAGATTTCCATACCCAATTGAAAGTGTGCTCTTCCCTCCTTAAGTCAAATTCGATGACAATAAAGCTCACTTATTTCCTCTCACCTCCCTTCTCTTCCCCTCCATTGTAAAAACTCTTTCTTGACTCTTTTATGTGAGATGAATTACAACTTTCTTCCTCCCCTTTTCTCTTTTTCCCAGTACATTACTCTCAACACTTAATTTTATTTTTTAGGTATCCTCCCTTCATATTCATCTCACCCTGTGCCCTCTGTGTCTGTATGTGTGTGTGTATACATATATATACAAACACATCTATATATACATAAAATATACTTACACATAAATAATAAACACATATATACACACATACTTTTATATATATGTTACTATTCCTTCTTACTATCCCAATACTAAGAAAAGTATCATGAATTACAAATACTATCTTTCCATATAGAATGTAAGCAGTTCAACTTTCATTAGTCCCTTATAAGTTTTTTTTCCTGTTTACCTTTTCATACTTCTCTTGATTTTTGTATTTGAAGCTCAATTTTTCTATTCAACTCTGGTCTTTTCAACATGAATATTTGGAAGTCCTCTATTTCATTAAAATTCCATTTTTCCCCTGAAGTATTATACTCAGTTTTTCTGAGTATGTGGTTCTTTGTTTTAATCCTAGCTCCTTTGACGTCTGGAATATCATCTTCCAAGCCCTTTGATCCATTAGTATAAAAGCTGCCAAATCCTGTGCTTGTCTGATTGTGCTTCCACAGTACTTGAATTATTTTTTTTCTGGCTTCTTGTAATATTTTCTTCTTGACCTGGGAACTCTGGAAGTTGGCAAGAATATTCCCAGGGGTTTTCCTTTTGGATTCTCTTTCAGGAGGTAATCAGTGGATTTTTTGCATTTCTATCTTACCATACAGTTCTAGAATATCAAGGCAGTTTCCTTGATGATTTCTTGAAAGATGATACCTGAATTCTTTTTTTTTTTTCATCATGGTTTTCAGGTAGACCAATAATTTTTAAATTATTTTCCCCGGATCTATTTTCCATGTCACTTGTTTTTCCAGTGAGATAGTTCACATTATCATTCTTTTGGTTTTGTTTTGTGATTTCTTGGTTTCTCAGAAAGTCATTAGCTTCCATTTGGTCCATTCTAATTTTGAAGGAATTATTTTCTTCAGTGAGCTTTTGAACCTCCTTTTCCATTTGGTCAGTTCTGCTTTCTAAGGCATTCTTCTCTTCATTGACTTTTTGGACTTCTTTTGCCATTTGGGTTAGTCTATTTTTAAAGGTGTTATTTTATTCAGCATTTTTTGGGTCTCCTTTAGCAAGTTGTTTACTTTCATGATTTTCTTGCATCACTCTCATTTCTCTTCCAATTTTTTCTCCATCTTTCTTACTTGATTTTCAAAATCCTTTTTGATCTATTCCATGGTCTTAGGCCATTGCATATTTTTCTTGGAGGCTTTAAATGTAGGAGCCTTGATCTTGCTGCCTTCCTCTGATTGTATACTTCAATCTTCCTCTGGTTGTATGTTTTGATCTTCCTCGTCATAAGAAAATACCTTTTCACAAAGAAAGTAACCTTCTATAATCTTATTTTTTCCCCTTTTTGGTAATTTTCCCAGCCAATTACTTGACGTTTGAGCTCTTTGTTAAGTGGAGGGTGTGCTACCCCAAGTTTCAGGGGTTCTGTGCAGCTGTTTTCAGAAATATCTCTAAAGGAGCCAAGATGGCAGAATAGAAAGACACACATATGCTAGCTCCTAACACACAGCCCATAAAATACCTGTAAAAAAGAACTCCCAACAAATTGTGGAGCAGCAGAAGCCACAAAACAACAGAGTGGAGGAGAATTCTCTTCCAGAGAGACCTAAAAAACCAGCACCAAAGGTCAGTCACACACCAGACCTGGAGCAGAGCCCAGCCCTGTCTTGGCCATATGGCACCGAAAGGAACAGATCTGAGCAGGCTTCAGGGACAGAATCTCCAGCGGCCATGCAGATCCCTCCACCCACAGGCACAAAGGTCAGTGAAAGAGCCTTTTAGGCTAGCCGTGAGGGGATCGGGGTGTCTCCATAATTCAGGCCCCCTCGGGAGGCAGCAGTGGACAGGGGCTCCCAAAGTAGGCAGGAGCTTGGGTCCATTGTTGAAGGTCTCCACATAAACCCCCTGAGGGAACTGAGCCCCATGTGGCAACCCTGTCCCTACCTGAGCAGCTGAACTTAATCTCACACTGAATAGAGCCCTGCCCCCACTGAAAGCCCTGAGCCTGGGAAGCAGCATTTAAATCTCAGACTCCAAGCACTAGCTGGGTGAATCTGGAGGCAAGGCGGGGGTGGAGAGAACTCTCAGAAGTCAAGTAACTGGCTGGGAAAATGCCCAGAAAAGGGAAAAAAAATAAGACCATAGAAGGTTACTTACTTGGTGAACAGATATCTCCTCCCTTCCTTTTTTTTTTTTAAATAAATTTATTTAACTTTTTACATTCATTTTCACAAGATTT
>CM053773.1:89291064-89332153 GCA_028658325.1 Potorous gilbertii | reverse complement strand
AAAAAGCCAATGAGGAGAAGAATGCTTTCAAAAGCAGAATTAGCCAAGTGGAAAAAGAGGTGCAAAAGCTCACTGAAGAAAATAGTTCTCTCAAAATTAGAATGGAACAGATGGAGGCCAATGACTTTCTGAGAAACCGAGAAATCTGTAGACTACTACAGCTACAAGTGATTCAGCCTGCTCTAGTCCTTTCTAAGCCTGTGTGGCTCATGCTGGGCTACACTCCACTCTGAGCCCGGTGCAATAGACCCTTCCTCTCAGACTTCCAGATTATGTTATGCTAGAAATCTGTTTTACTCTATCATTGTGAGGCTTTTGCTGCTCTAGAATTTGTTTAGAGTCATTTTTACAGGTATTTTGAGGGCCTTAGGGAGAGAACTCAAGCAGGTCCCTGCTTCTACTCTGCCATCTTGACTCTGCCCCTTTAGAAACAAAACCCTTTTGAGGAGGGACAGGGTGAAAGGAGAGAGAGAATACAATACACAGAGTAGGGAGGGGGAAGATAGGATGGAAAGAAATGCCGTTAACAATAGGAACAGTGAAAAAATTAAAAATAAAACATGTGAATAACTGACTCAACTTTATAAAAAAATACTTTCACCAATTGATAAAGGATCAAAAAATGTAATTAATTTCAGATGAAGTAATCAAAGCTATCTATAGACATGAAAAAAATATTCTCACTATTATTTGGAGAAATGCAAATTGGAACAATTCTCAGGTACTACCTCATACCTATTGGAATGGCTAATAAGACAAAGTAGTAAATGACAAATGTTGGAGGGGATGTGGGAAAAGTTGTAGGATTGTGAACCAGTTTAACCATTCTGTAAAACAATTTGGAGCTACGCCCAAAGGGCTATAAAACCATGCATACCCTTTAACCTAACAGTGCCACTACTAGGTCTATTTCCCCTCCCGTCTCCTTACCTCCCCTCCCCTCTTCCCAAAGCAAGATACATTTGGATGACTAAAAACTGCCTCTTTAACTTTAGAATTACTGACTTGATTTCTTTCTCAAAGACCAAGCCTTAAACCCAATTCACTTTGGAGTTCATAGATTCCACAATAGGTCCCTGCCCCACTAGCGCAGAGTGAATGTAAATAGTAAATAATAACTCTCTTTTAGCCAGGAACCCTGAGGGTCTTTCCCTTCCAGTTTTATTTTTTTAAATTAAATGTCCATCCTTGATTAACTTCTTAAAGAGGCCTATTTACTGAATGGGTGTTACCTCTTTCAAAATGAGTACCTGAAAAGATCTTAGCCTAAAAAGGTCAGGGTTTCCTATTGCATCTAGGGCCATCTCCAGTCATCCTGATGAATATCTGGCCACTGGACTCAGATGACTCTGGAGGAGAAAGTGAGGCTGGTGACCTTGCACAGCCCTTCCTCACTCAAATCACAGTCAGCTGTAAGTCATGTCATCATCTCCATGATGTCATGATCTCCTTTGAGAACAAGGGACAAACACAACAACAAGCGAACAAAAAGGCAAAAGCTTGCTTAGGCTGAGACAACAGTGATACAGGAATCTGCAGGGAAGGAGCCCAGCATCCACATGGAGTCAGTTCATTCTTGCCAGAAGTCATGTGGGGCAGCATTGAAGCTAGTGGAATACCAATTGCTCAGCATGAGAGGAGACTTAGATAACTTTGAGTTCCAGTCCTCATAGAAATCACTATAAAGGGCAGGGAGTTAGAAAGTGAGGTTCTAAAGTAGAGATTCTCAAAGTGGGTGATTCTGTCCCCTGGGGAAGGTACTGGAATAATCCAGGGGTTTACTAGTAGCCTGAGGTTCAACTGGGGGACACTGAATAAAAATAAGGGGCCAGTGGAAGCATAATGAAAGAAGAGAAAAAATTTTTGAAAAACTATTCCTATATTTCATCTGTTGTATAACAGTGTTAAAGACACAGTGATATATTACTTTGCAAATAAACATACAAAATGTAAATTATCACTCCAAAGGGGTCAAGTCCACCAACAGGTCTTAACAAATGCAATGACAAGCTGCTCAGAGACAGCTTCAGGATGATAGGTCTCCCAGAAGAATATAACAAGTCAAACAACCTGAATACCATAATGCAATAAATAATCATAATAAACTGTCAAGAGCTTCTGAACAGAGAAAATAAAATGCCAATTAAAAGAATAAATTGCCTCCAGAAAGAATAACAAATTGTGCAACAAACTAATCACATATAGTGATTAAATTTAACAATTCCATTGACAACGAGATCTGTAAGTGACTGGGAAAAAAAATCTTCAAATATAAGAGAAAGGAATTTTGAATAACAGAAGATTACTCTGTACCCATCCAACCACAGGAAGGAACAGAATAAAATGTTCTCTAGGGGAAAAGAGCTTGAAGATGTAGTTTATGTGACATACCCTACAAACCTGAACCTAACCATTAATAGGGAGAAAAAAGATAGGTGGTTAATATTAATAATAAAAAGAGGGGTGTTTGAAATATTCTGAAAGAGAAAACCAGATCTGGACAAATTCTTTTCTTTTCAAATGCCCCATGCAACAGATATAAAACAAAGGTAAAAAATAAAACAAAACAAAAAAATGGCAATCGAGAATAACAAAATAACAGCATAGAGACTATTAAGTGATTTCTTTCTAAAAATATAAAAGGAGATCAAAGTGAAAGCAAAAGTCAAATAGAAGTGACAGTCAAGAAACAGGCTAGAGATATCATGGCCTCAACTTCCAAACACCTCTCTATCATTGATTCATTATTTTCTGTAGGTTCAAATCGAGCCTCAGGGTTACTATGTAACCCTAGACAACTGTGGACTCTATTTGCCAGTTTCCATATCTGTAAAATGGAGATAACAATAGTATCTGCCTCCCAAGGTTTTTGTAAGGGTCAAATGAAATAATATTTGTAAAGTGTTTTGTCAATTTTAAAGTACCATATAAAGGCAATATATTGTTAGTATTATTATATAAAGGAATATGTGATGCACCCTAAATTAGTCAAAGACTAGCAACAAAGTAAAAGTAACTCCTGTAATATCTCAGGAAGAAGAGAGTCTATAGGAGAATAGATAAGAAGGCCAAGGAAGAGACTGAAATCAGGAAAAAGAAAGGGGAAATCTTGTTTCACTGGTAGGAGGTATACTATGGATGTGTAAAGATTCAACTTTAATAAGTCAACTTAACTTCCACTGCATCCAGGGCCATCTCCAGTTGTCCTGGTCTATATCTTGCCATGGGATCCAGATGGCTCCAGAGGAGTGAGTGAGACTGGTGACTTTGCATAGCCCTTCCTCACTTAAATTCATTTCACTTGTGAGTCATGACATCATCTTCCTCTTCCAGAATGAAGTACAAACAACACTTAGCAAGAATACTCACTCTGCCTGAAAAAGGAAATCAGATTTCCTAGGGGCAAATGATTCCTAGAAAAGAGGGAAGGCATGAACCCAGATGATTTTATGACAAATGGCAGGGAAATGTCCATAGGAAGGGTGAAGTTTAATAACGAAGTGAACAATTAGGGACATAGGAAGGTTCCTAGGATGGGGGTGATGTCCTCTCTATTGTGTACAGGAACTGATATTTCTAAAAATGAGGCATAACAGAAAATGTGGTCTAGGGTGACAAGATCTACAAGGAGATAACATAGAAGCTGTTTAAGACATACTGGACATTTTAGAAGCTTTAATTCCTTAAGGAATACAGAAACTTAAGAAAGACTACATAATCCTAAGGACCATTGAGCAAAAGTCTACGTGAGACATAAAAGGAAGATAAATAATGAGGAAAACATTTTTTTTTTAGAAAAAGGCAGAGAGGATGAAGTTTTAAAAACTCACAAATAGAAGGAGGGAAAGGGGAATTTTAATAAACCACTCAATTGAAAAGGGAAAAAAGAGGGAAGGAATTAAGTAACTAAACAAAACTCTAAAACTAGGGGAGGGGATAACAAATAGAAAAAGGTGGAACTTAAAGTGAGGAGAAGAGAGTTAGTGGGAATAGGGTTATCTTAAAATAGATTAAACTAAAATAAGAGACAAAATACTGTGTTTACAGAGGGAGAGGGGGGATGTCCTAATTTGGAAAAAAAAGCAATCAACATAAGAGACAAATGGAAGAAAATCAACCTAATTAGTAACTTTAAATGTGAATGGATTGAACAATCCAATAAAATAAAGAAGTGGTAGTTTGAATAACTAAACAGATTTGTTTTGTTTAAAAAATATATATACAGAATAAAAATGAGGGAGTAGAAAATATTTATTATGTATCAAATGAATGTTTAAAAAAAGCAGGACCTGTAATCATGCTATCAAAGGAAAAATAACTATTCGTAACATAAAAAGGGATGAGCAGGGAAACTACATTGTGCTAAAAGGATCAAAAGACAATAAACTAATGTCAATATTATACTAATGTGCTCCAAAGCCTGAGCCACTAAATTCATAAAGGAAAAAATAACTCAATTACAAGAAGACAAAAACAGTGATGCAAAACTAGAAATGTCCCTCTCTCAGTTTTGAATAATTTGGATAATTTAGATTTTTTTCCTAACAGAAAACTAAACAAAAGTGAAAATGTAGAACTGAAAAACTAGAACCAAAAGATTTATATTATCTTCTGAATGGAACTGCTAAAGAATATACATATTTCAGAGCAACATGGAACTTTTAGACATATTGCAAACAAGTAAAAAATGACAAGTAGCAAATACATTCTTTATAGATCATAATACAGTAAAAACAATGATTGGTTCAGGGAGCACAAATAAAAGATACGACCCAAATGGAGCCTTAATAGTGAAATCCTAAAAAATAAGTGGGTCAAAGAAAACATCACAGAAATAATTAATAATTATGTGAAAGAAAATTACAATGATGAAGCAACACACCAAAATTTCTGGGATATAACTAAAGCAATCCTTAGCCAGAAAAATCATATCCCTACAAAGATACATTATCAAAAAAGAAAAAGAGGGGATTGATGAACTGAACATAAATTTTTTGAAAATTAAAAATCCAACAGATAAACTTATACAAAAAAAGAGGAGCCATTCAAAATTGAAGGAGAAATAGATCAGAAACAAAAAACAAGGAAACGATAAATAAAACAAAAACTAATTCCTTAAAAAGATTATTAAAATTAAAAAGCTTTTGGTCAATCCGATTTTTAAAAAAGACAGAAAATGAAATCAATAAATTGATGAATGAATAAGGTGAAATCACAGCAAAACCAGAATAAATATAAAGAATTATTAGAACCTAATATGTACAGTTATATGCCAAGAAAACTGAGAACACAAAAGAAATACAGGAGGACCTTCAAAAATATAAAATATCCAAGCTAACAAAAGATGAATTGGAAAGCCTAAATAATCCAGTCTTACCAAAAAAAAAAAAAAAGGAATTAGTATAGCTTTAAAGGAGCTACCAAAGGAAAAAAAACTCTTTGTTCTGATGGAATCACAGAAGAGTTCTATAAATCTTTGAAAGTTAATACCAATACAACACAAATTATTTTCAAAAATTGAGGAAGGACGCTACTTGATTCTTTTTTATAAGACAAATATAGTATTAATACCTAAATAGTGAAATGATAAAGCACATATTAATTAATATAAATTCAAAAATTTTAAATATAACCCTGTCAAACAGACTAGAATGAGTCATCCAAGAAATTTATCATTATCAGGTTGGATTTATACCAGGCATATAAAGATGTTTCAACATGATGAGGGGAAATCATCATAATGAATCATATTAAAAGCAAAAAACAATCCAATATTAAAAGCAAAAATAATTCCAAAATCCAATGATTTCCTCAGCAGAAGCCTTGGACAAAATACAACAGTATCATAAGTATACAGACACTTTCTTTAATATTATAGAGTATCTAAAGTCAAAAACAAGAATCATATGTAATGGGTACATACTAAAACATTTTCTAATAAATATGGGAGTAAAATAGAGATGTTTAAACTCCCAATTACTAATTGATGCAGTTCTAGAAATAGTGATGCTAGCAATAAGAGAATGAAATTAAAGGTGTAGAGATGGGTAAAGAGGAAATAAAACTATCCCCATTTACTAATGATGTTTGCCGTTTACTAATTTACGAATGCTTGATTTAGAAAACCCTAGAGAATTAGCAAAAATACCAATTGGCATGATTAATAACTCCAGCAAATATGTAGGCTACAAAATAAATTCCCCCAAACCAATAGCATTTCAAAATAATAATAATCATAAAATCTAAGAGGCAGTAATAAAAAGAGACCTCCCATTCCAAATAATAGCTAATGTATCTGTAAATCAATCTACCAAAGCATACAAAATACTTGTATAGATTCAGTTACAAGATATTTTTTAAAGAAATAAAGAATGACTTACATTGGTGGAGAAATATTCAGTGCTCATGGCCAAGTCATGCCAACACAATTTAAGTGATAATACTATCAAATTTAATTTATAGTTTTAATATTATAGCAATCAACTTATTAAAGGAATATTTTGATAATTACAATACAAAATAATAAAATTCATTTGTAAAAGTAAAATATCTAGAATATGAATGAAAATCATGAAAACAAGTAGGAATGAAAAGGGAATAGCACTTCTAGATCTTAAAATATATTATAAAGTAGCAGTCACCAAAACCTAGAGGTATTGGTTAAAAAATAGATTAATGGAAGAGACTTGAGAAGGGAGAATCAGAAAGTGGACAGGAAAACTAAAGAGGACAATGTAAACTCCCTATTTTATAAAAACTGTTGGGAAAACTGGAAAGAGGCAAAAATTAGATTTAGACCAACACTTCATGCCAGATTTTATAATACATTCTAAATAACCATCTGATATTAAAGATCATACTATTAAAAAATAAAAAGGGAAGCAGATCATATCCTTCCATAACTCTGGGTAGGAGATGTAATCTTAACCAAAAAAAAAAAAAAAGAATAAATACAATTACAAAGGATAAAATAGCTAACTCTGATTATTTAAAACTGAAAGTTTCTGAAAAACAAATTTGATGAATCTAGGATAAGAAGGGAAGCAATCAAATGGGGGGAAAATCTTTGTATCATAGTTCTCTGAAAATGGTTTTGTTTCCAAGACATATATACAATTAACAGTAATTCATACCAGAAACCTCCTTGAATGACTCAAGATCTCTATTCATAACAACCTCATTGGAGACTAGCTGACAGCTTTCTAGGCACTAGAATGTGGGGAATATTTCAGATATTCAGAAATGTATCACCCTCAGGGAATGAAAAATCAGTGAGAAGCTCACGGGCCATGGGAGTATCATGCTAGAAAAGAACAGTTTTTAATGATTAAAAAAGGAAAAAACATAGCTTTGACTTCTACCACTTAGAATCAGTAGTATAAGTGTTTAGAGAGGCGTTTATATTTCTCTACATGTTCCAATCTCAACATATGTAACCAGCAGGAGTTACACAGGAAGAATCTGAATGAATGGCTAAGTTGGAAGGTTGGTCAGCTAAGCAGGAGTCAAGACTATATAATCAGGGTAAGGGCCCAGACTAATGATTGGTTAGTTAGATGGGTTAGATGGGTTTAGGGAGAAGTTTTCCAGGTGGATCTTGTTATAAGAAAAGGGGAGTTTATAGACAAGAAACTAAGGTAGACTGGAAAGCAGGAAAGGGAGGCTGGAAAGGTAAGCCATACAAGGGAAGAGAACGGTTGGGTTACTTCCAGAGGAGTGGGTTTGCCTGTTCAGAAGCTTCCTGCCAAGACTTCTTTCATGGTACAGAACTTCCTGGTCAGTTTTCTCTTTCACATTCAACACTCAATCCCCAACCCAAGCCAAAAGACTTGTCTTTCAATAGTATCTACTGAAGGAATAATTTCCTCTGTTTCATCCTAAGATTCCTCTCTTCCCTCCCTCCACCCACTCCAGTCTGTTTCAGGAAGAACTACTATGTCCTCAGGGAGAGAAACTGGAGCCCAGATGGTTGGGGAATTTGCCAAATTTCTTGTCGTCCCCACTGTTTGGCTGTTAGATTCATTCCTAGAGGGCAGGATGCCAGCAACAGGGCATTTGCCTGGGGCCCTGACAATCTCCTTTGTTCAGTGGAATCAACAACAGAATTTAATTTCCTGGTGAAGGTTGTCAGGAGATTTTTGTAACAAGGTTACTGTGCTAGGAGATCAGGGGAATGCCTTTGAAATAATAAATTTGGATTTGCCATAGGCAGAGATTCAGACAAATGAGAGGTCAGGGAGTTCTTCTGACAGAAAGAAGTGGGGACCCAGTCATAGGGTTTACATTTCTACTCCCTGGAAAGGTTAGTGGAGAAAATGTTGGCCCTCACTTGCACAGACATATTCTAGGCATAAGAAGCAAGACCTTGGTGTCTCTAACACATTTTCCTTTCTCTCACTAAAACCAGAATACAGCCAACAGCAGCTGTCAGTGTGATGCAGTTGGAATTCATACCCTCTTTTAATTTGGTTGGTTTATCTACTACATGTGATTTAAATAATCTTACAGGTCCTCTTATCTACCTACTCCCACCCAAATATAACTTGATGGGAAGATTCCTTCTCCATTCTTTTATCTTTAGATCTATGTGACTTGGAGATTAAGGGTAGGGTTAAACCCAGAAGTAATATGGGTACCTGGAGATGAATCTTTTACCTTCAAGAAGATAGTTGAAATGTAGGAAATCTCAAAGGGGATTTTACAGGACTGGTGGAATTGTTTTTATCCTTTTATTTTATACTTAAAGTAAAATAATTTATAAAAACTTGTGATATAGAATTCAAGAACCACCACCAGTCTTTTCTATTTTTGTAGTCAGCTGGAGAACACAATTAATTCAGAACAAGATATTTAATGAGATGATATAGTAAGAAAAACTGGCAGTGGAACATCTATAGAAATGAAGCATATGCTCTCCCATAGATAAACACAACACTGATGGGGAGAATGAGAATGCATAGGCATCATGTATGAGAGACCCACACATGCACCTGTGGAGGAACAGCTACTGAGGTCTTTTGATGATGTAATTGAGTTGTTTCTCATTCGCTTGCTCTCTGCTAACTGTGTTGTTTTGCTCCATAACACTGGGCTTGATCCTCATTGAACGTATAATTCTACTTTTCTCAGTGGGTTTGTTCCTGAGTGAGTGTGGCAGAGTTGCCAGGCTTGCTCATCCCTGGGTATGGTATTTTTGCTGGATGTTCTTCTAAGCTCTCCTGGACCCAGGATCTCTTTTCTGAATATTGTTTCCTGCTTCTTTTTTTCTGGGCTCATTTTCACCAGGGCCATCCAAGTAATTTCAGCTTCAGTCTATTAAGTTGCACTAGCTAGACTCTCTCCCTGATAAGGATAGGCTAATAGCTCTTTAGTCCCAGGCAGAATGGCAAGATTTAGTTTTTTCCCATTTGAATATAACACTATGTAGAGCTCAAACCTTTCTGTTAAAGGGAACAACCTAAGTTAGGGTTCCCACAAGCATACATAAACTCCCCTCCCCTCATGTCCACTCCCAAATCCTTTCTGTCTTAACTTCACATGAATTTGAGACAGAGCAAAAGTTAAGCTCATTAACTTAGTCAGTTTAGGCAAAATCAGTTTTCTATACTCACCTAGCCTGAATTCCTTTCTTTATTATGCATATCTGTCAGTTGCAAGATCTGAACACTTTGGTGTAGTACTTTGACCAAGGAAAATGTCCTCTTTGCATTTGTGATCTGATGTGTGACAGCTAACTTCTGTTGCATAGTAACTGTGTGATCTTGGAAAAGTCAGAAGGATTAGAGTTTAAGAGCTACCAGTAAACACTCTCAAACTAGAAGTAATAAAACATTTGTTAATCTGAATTGGTAGAAGGGATTTCTTCACTGGGTGTTCCCTGCACTAATGAAATAGCAAATCTCAACCCATATATAATATATATATATATATATATATATTATATATATCTATATAATATATATATTCTCATCTACATCTGTAAGTATTTACATTCAAACTGTGATTTATTGATTCACCATTATATATGAAATATATAATGGCCCCATACACAAAGTGTCCCAAAAATCTTAGTGCTGTAGTAAGTTTAAAATTGCAATAAGAATTTTGGGACATCTTGTATCTTGAATGTCAATAAAATCTGTAGTTTGAATGTGAGGAAGCATTTACATACGTAGATAGAAATCTGTTCTGATGCTGTGGCTTTGTTTTATTTTATTCATTCTAAATTAACACCTCAAAATATAATCATTTATATATGCAAAGTAAAACATAAAAAGAGGATTTTGTATGAACCAACAAGTCTCTATTCCATAGTTTGCTTTCTTTTAACAGTACATGAGAAATTCAACATTTTACTTTCTGAGATGTCCTGCCATGTTGTTAAGAATCCTTCAGAATGGGAAACCATGCCCTTGACCCAGATCGTAACACCTCCATGTCTTAGCAGTCCCCACAAAGTTAATATCAAAAAAGGACATCATCCACTGGCAACTACCATTTGACAATGAAATTTGTCAAATTTAGTCAGTCTAGTCCTTCAGATGGGCCACTAGGTAGCACCGTACATAGAGTGCCAGGCCTGGAGTCAGGAAGATTCATCTTTGTGAGTTCAAATCTGACCTCAGATATTTACTATGTATGGCAAATCACTTAACCCCATTTGCCTCAGTTTCCCCATCTGTAAAATGAGCTGGAGAAGCAATTGGCAAACCACTCTGGTATCTCCACCAAGACAATCCCAAATGTGATTACTAAGAATTGGACACAAATGAAAACATCCAATCTATCCCCATATTGCTGTTTGAAGTATTTCCAGCTTAGTAGAATCTTCCAGAATTTACAGTGCGCAGTATAGAGGAGAGCAGGCTGGACTAGAGTCAGGAAGTCCTGAGTTCAAATCCCACTTCAGCTGCTTACTGTGTGATGGTGGGTCAGTCACTTAGCTTCTCTCCAACCTGCAGTTTCCTCATATGTAAAAACGAGGAAAATCATACCATCTACCTCGCAGGGTTCATTCATTCATCTAAAAGCATATCATCAATGACAGATATTGTTTTAGGAATCAGGGAATCAAAGTCAAGCATGAAGGTCAAGCATAAATGTCTTCAATAAGTTCACATTCCATTGGGTGGAAGCAACATGTCCATAGAGAAGTAAAAACATAATGTATACGAAATAAATATAAAGAAATTTCCACGGTGGAGAGCACAAGCAATTGGAGGTGGTACTTGATCTGGATCTTGAAAGGAACTTGAGATTCTATAAAATGGAGGTGAGAAGAGAATGCTTTTGGAAAGAAGGAAGAAAACAAGCATTTATTAAGTGCCTATGATGTACCAGTACTAAGCACTTTACAAATATATTATCTCATCTAATCCTCACAACAGTCCTTGGAGGTGGGTGCTATTATGATACCCTTTTTAAAGTTGAGGATACTAAGGCAGACAGAGGTTAAACGACTTGCTTAGGGTTTTGTAGTTAATAAGCATCTGAGGCTAGATTTGATCTGAGGTTTTCCTGGCTCTAGGTCCAGCACTTTATTCATCATGCCACAAGGCTGCCTATAGATTGAAATGAGAAAATGTATGTAAAGTATTTTATTAGCCTGGAAGTATAAAATAGACATGAGCTGTTATTATAGTCTTTGAGAATCTAGAGTCATCTTTACAATATGATGAAGTATGGAAGAGTGAGATCTTAATAGAGGGATGAGTTAAAGACCGTTAGCTTGTCTTAGAGATGTCATCAGATACTTTTTTTGATCTGGCCCTGGGTATCCTTGGTGTAGAGAATTATTGGTGTAGAAACTCCCTCCCCTGATGTCAATCAACAATTTCTCTGCAAGCTTCTTGAGAGCAAGACCTTTCTTTCTGCTTATATTTGTATTTCCAGCATTTAGCACAGGACCTGGCACATGGAATGTACTTAATAAATGCCTATTGACTTAGAACTTAGTCTCAGAATATCCCATCTTACTGTAAGTTTAAATGTCTTGTCTATAGTCCCTCAGCTATATGTAACAGAGGTACATACTTGACCCCAAAGCTTCTGGACCACAAAGCCAGCCCTCTGTTTACTATGCCTCTCAACAACATCTTGTAACTTTACTCATTGCAATATGCATAAAGGACTAGAAATTCAAAGTGGTAGAATAATGTTTGATGTTCAAGAAGCTTAAGTGGATTTAAAAAAATTTTTTTAAAGATTTTTAAATAAAAAATGTTGAAGAGCAAAAGTGTTTAGAGATTAATTCAAAATTGAACCATCAACAACCATTTCAAATGGAAGCAGGTATAATTCCACTTACTAGATCTGTATCCCAAAAAGATCACACACAAAAAAAGAACCTATATGTACAAAAAATATTGATATCAGCTCTTTTTTATGGTGACAAAGAATTGAGGGAATGCCTATCAATTGGAGAATGGCTGAACAAGTTGTGATTATGGTTGCGATGGAATATTGTTGTGCTATAAGAAATAACAAAGAGGATGGCTACAGAAAAACCATATGAAGATATATATAAACTAATGCAAAGTGAAATGAGCAGATCCAAAAGAACATTATTGATATTAACAGCAGTTCTGTATGATGATCAACTGTTAATTGACTTAGCTATTCTGACCAGTATAACCAACCATCCAAGGTAGTTCTGAAGGACATATGATTTAAAATGCTATCTACCTCCAGAGAGAGAACTGATGAAATCTGTATGAAGACTGAAGCATAATTATATCACTTCTTTATTTTTCTTGGGTTTTTGGCAGTATGGATAATATGGAAATATGTTTTACATGATTTCACATGTATAACTGATACCATATTTCTTGCCTTCCCAGTGGGTGGCAGAGCGGTAGGTGGGAAGGAGAGAATTTGGAACTCAAAGTTTTCAAAAAAGGATGGTAAAAACAAAATTTTTATTTTGAAAATTAAAAAAATATAAATAGGATTTGAAACATAAGGGAGAAAATGTTAATAATGCAACTTAATTTTTTTTTAAAAAGGAGTAGGTGTGACCAAGATAGTGCTCATATACCAAGCAACAATGACTCTTCTCTATTACCTTAGTATTAAACACAAACTTTTTTGTTTGGCACTTAAATCTCTTTCACAACCAGGCTCCAGTTTATGTTTCCAGTCTTATTGTATATTATTCTTCTTTATTCATTCTTCAGCCCAGTCAAACTGATTTTGCATTTCCTCATACTTGATTCCATTTCTCATTTCCTTGCTTTGGACAGGACATAGCCTATACCTAGAAACCTCTGTTTCCCTCAAAACACATCTCACATGCCCTGTCCTATATGATGTATCTTTCCTCAGCCCTTGTTGCCTCTTATTTATTTTGTATTTCTTTTTCTACACAGGATTTGGGTTTTCATCAACATAGGGACCTCTAGGTAAGGAAACTCTTTCTACAGACTGGCACCTAATCTGCACCATGTGATCACAGAAAATTGCCTAAGACATTTTTTAAAATCATTTATTTATTTATTTTCAACAGATCATTTTTTTTTAAGTTTCAAATTCTCTCCCTCCTTCCCACCTCTTCTTTATTCATTGAGAAGGCAAGCAATATGATATCAATTATAAAGGTGAAGTCATGCAAAATCCATATTATCCAGGTTGCAAAAAAAAAAAAGCAAGAAACAAGAAAGTGAAAAAATATGCTTTAATTGGTACTCAGAATTCATTGATGCTTTCTCTGGAGGTAGATAGGACTTTTCATCATGGCTCCCTTAGAGTAGTCTTGGATTAGTGTATTGATCAGAGTAGCCAAGTCTCTTACAATTGATCAGTGATTCTGCTCATTTCACTTTATATCAGTTTATATAAATATTCCCAGGTTTTTTCTGAAACCACCCTACTCATCATTTCTTATAGCACAATAGTATTCTGTCACCAATATATAACATCTCTTCTTCAATCATTTCCTAGTTGATAGGTATCACTCCAATTTTCAGTTCTTTGCCACTACAAAAATTGCTGCTACAATTTTTTTTTACATAACATCACTTTTCCCTTTTTTTCAGTCTCTTTGGGATACAGACCTAGTAGTGGTTGTTACTGCTGTTGTTTGTCATTTGTCCTCTGTCCTTGAAGAGGACATGACCTCAGGAAGGTGATGCTATGACTTGAAAGTGAATTGTATTTAAGTGAGGCAGGGCTGTGCAAACTCAGTAGCCTTACTTTCTCCTCCAGAGCCATCAGGGTCAAGTGGCAAAATATAGATCAGGATGACTGGAGATGACCCCAGTCCTAGCAGTGGTATTGCTGGATCAAAATATACATAATTCTATATAGCCTTTTGGACATAGTTCCAAATTATTGTCTAGAGTGATTGAACTACTTCACAATTCCACCAAGAATGTACTTAGTGTACCTATTTTATCATATTCCCTCCAGTCACTTTAAATGGCTTGTATAGCATCAGACAACTAGTACATATTTAAGGCAAGACTTGAACCCAGGTCTTCTTGACTTCTTGGCTCTCTTATTCCATACTGCTTCTTATTGTGTATGTCCTCATATGTGCAAGTGTTATCTCTCCCTTTGGGGTGTATGGAATATTCAGGGAAGACTAGCACTTTTGGGGTGAGGGCTTTTTACGGCTGCTCATCCACCTTTAGCACCCACTTGTCACTTAACTCTTACCAGTGACTCCAAAAACTGTAGCAGTCACACCTTGGTAAAACTTTCTTGACACACAGGCTAAACCAGGGTTGAGGGTAACCAATACTCTTTTTGTTTGTTTTTAATTTTTTTTTCACTTGATAATATTTTATTTCTTCAAATTACATGTAAAAATAGTTTTCAACATTCACTTTTATAAGATTTTGAGTTCCAATTTTTTTCTCTCTCTCCCCTCCCTTTTACCCTTCCCAAGACAGCAAGCAACCTGATATGTTATACATGTACAATCACATTAAACATTTTCCCACATTAATCATGTTGTGAAAAAAGAATCAAAACAAAATAGGAAAACCACAAAGAAAAACAAATAAGAGAAAGAGAAAATAGTATGTATCAATTTGCATTCAGACTACATAGTTCTTTCTCTAGATTTAGATAGCATTTTCCATCATGAATCTTATAGAATTGTCTTAGATCATTGTATTGCTGAGTTAAGTATCAAAGTTGGTCATCGCACAATGGGTCTTCAAACCCATTGGTGAGTTAAGGGGATGTCTACCCATGTGAAGACTTCCCCTGGTGGAATGGGCAGATGAGAACAATTTGTTCCATTGACTATGAAGGTAGCTGAAGCAGATGCTGTGGAGTGCATAGAGTTTGGTCAGACATTGAAGATGCCAAGGAGCTGACTGAAATCATCAAGGATGATCAAGAAGATCAAGGATGCCTCCACTGTCCATCTATATAAAGGAAAAGAAAACAGGTTGTCCTGTGATAATCACAGAGAGGGTCTCTCTCTTAGTTGTTGCTGGCAAGATTCTTACCAGAGTCCTCTTTAATTGGCTGATCCTTCATCTGGAAAATGGTCATCTACCCAAGAACTGTGACTTCAGAAAGGGTCAAGGAACAACTGGCATGGTGTTTGCTGCCTGACAACTTCAGGAGAAATACCAGGATTAGAGCAGAGGTCTGTACACGTTTGTCGTTTGACTGCAGCCTTGGATACTGTCAGTCATGAGGGCTCATGGAATAGCATAGTGAAATCTGGCTGCTTGGAGAAGTTCATCAGTATCATATGCCAGTTTCATGATGACATGCTTATAAGGATTCTGAATAAAGGACAATGCTCTTGTGCTTTCCCAGTCGCCAGTGGAATGAAGCAGGGCTCTGTGTGCTTGCTCCTATACTTTTTTAGCATAAAGTTTTCAGTGATGTTATTGGACTCCTTCAACAAGGATGAAAATAGCATCAAGGTCAGCTACTACACTGATGGTAAATTATTTAGCTTGAAAAGACTACAAGCCAAGATCAAAGTGGATGGAAAGAGGATGACTTTTTGCTCAGAGATGACTGTGCACTCAATGCAGGCTCTGAGACTGAGATGCAACAGAGTATGGATCAACTCTCTACCCCTTTTGTTAATTTTGGACTGACAATCAACACCAAGAAAACTGAGGTTCTCAACAAATGGAGAAATTTTGAATGCTGTTAATAAGTAGCAGCATACTTTCCTGGGATGTCCACGTAGATGATGAGGTTGGTGCACGCATTGCCAGAACTAGTTCAGGGTTTAGGAGGCTCTGAAAGAAAGTGTGAAAGAGAAGAGATACAAGGCATCCTACCAAAATTGAAGATCTACAGAGCCATTGTGCTGGCTTCATTGCTGAAAGCCTGTGAAACGTGGACAGTCTACCAGTGCCATACCAGAAAATTAAACTGCTTCCATTTAAGTTGCTTCAGGAATTTTCTCAAGATTACCTGGCAAAATAAGGTACTGGACACTAAGGTCCTCTCTTGAGCTGAACTGCTAAGCATTCACACTATGCTACAGAGAGCACAACTACGATGGGTTGGCCACATGGTCTGAATGCCAAACATATACTTAGCTAAAGAACAATTTTATGAAGAACTCACACAAGACAAGTACACACAGGATGGTTAGAAGAAGCAATACAAGGACACTCTCAAGGTCTCTGAAGAACTTTAGCATCAATTGCAAGACAAGAGACACTGGCATAGGACTATGTGGCATAATGTGCTCAATCAAAGAAGGCATTGTGCTCTGTAAGCAAAGCAGACTTGTAGTAGTTCAAAAGAAATGAGAGATGAGCATATCTAGAGAACTCTCCATCCCAAATGTTCAAATGGATTATTTGTGCCTGACCTGTGGTGGAGCCTTCTGGCATTGTATTGGTCTGATCTGCCATAGTCAAAAACACTATATCTTGACTTCAACATCATGTTGTCACTTTGATCCTCTTTGAGTATGAAGGATGAACACCAATCTCTCCCATTAGCTTCTTGAAGGTGGAGATTGTTTCATTTTTTTTGTTTTTGTATCCTTAGTAGCTAACACAATGACTGAAACAAATTAGATGCTTAATAAATATTTGTTGATTGATTGATCTTAGATTCTTTTATGTGGAATAAAAGTAGAACACAGCAGATATATAAAAACATATAAATGTGTGTCAATCTGTTGTGCAAACTTATACTTAGAGGCTGACAGTGAACATCGAGAACATTTCCTTCCTTAGGTCACCTAAATGTTCTAACATCAGTACAAATATATATGGTGATTATAAAGAACATATGTACTTTATAAGACATCCTGTATATTTCTCATCAGCTTAAATAATTTTCATTATATTTGATTATACTTTTTAGTTTTGGGGAATCTTTAAGACTAAATGATTATACAATATCATATGTGAAAAGCCTTCCTGTTTAGTCAACCTTGACAGTATCATCATTATCAACTGATGTCTAGCAACATTTTAGCTGTTTAGAATCGGGGGTGGGGGGAGATACAGAAACATAATTATCCATTATTTACCCACTTTACTCTAGAGGAAAAGTAGGTCTCAAGAAAGTAGTCCTCATCACTTATTATGTCACTGGAATGAGAAGGTGGCTTTCTGTTGTTAATAGGGCAGGATTCTCTTGCTCAAAAGTGACTTGTCCTTTAAACAGGGCCACCTGCTCTGATTTCAGATCTAGGTGAGTTTGGAATACACAACATTCTTGCCATAGTGTCTTTGACTACAGAAGTAGCAGAGCTTAAGGATAGACTTTAAGGTCCTGTTCTCCTTCTGTCTATTGTTCATAGAGGATAAAGGAATACCCCTTGACTCTTTTCCCTCTGTCTCTGTCTCTTTCTTTCTTTCTTTCTTCCTAATGGGAAGTGATGCAGAAGTTGTGACTCTTGACCCTCTCCTCTCTCCTGCTTGTTGGCAGACTTTGGCTGGACTTCTCTGCTCATTTCCAGTAGCTTCAATGGAGGCCTCACTAACTCTAGGTTAGGTCAGTACTTCTTAAACCAGGGATCATGAGTAACTGAATGTGAAGGTCTAGAAAAAATTGGCAACAGTAAAAGGTTTCTGAATGCACAACAACCAAAAATTAACTCAAAATCAAATGTGTAATGAATCTGAGGTGTTTCTGGTAGTGCAACTGCGCTGCAGCCTCGATTTTGAGCACAGAACATGCACACTTTGCCCTGCATATGCCCTCACTCCATGCAATGCCGAGAAATGCTGCCAAAAAACACCTTGGCTCAGGTTTAAGACTATTGTATGTTATGAATTGCTGTGTTTTTATGGTATATACAAAGTTTTCTGCTCTTACAGAAACATAATAGTTTAATTGCAGAAAATAAAGACATTTAATATTTTCCTACTGTCATTCCTCAGTATGTAAGTATCAAATTAGTATGCCTTTGGATTGTATTGTGTTAGAATTTTTGATTTTAAAAATTGCTGGTATCTCCTTCTTTTACAGAAACATGTTAAATTGCAGCAAGATAGAAGTCCTTTAATAATATTTTCCACCATCACCGTTGTATGTGTATGTAAGTGTGAACATCAGTTTTTTAAAAAAATTAAGCACAAACAAATGTAATTTCATAAACGAAGCCTAATATTTATTTGAGAAAGTATTAGCAATATTAACTTATATCTTAGGACAAAAATATTTTTCAGTTATGGGTAAGTGGCTAGATTTGACAGAAAAGGTAAAAATACTGATGACAATGCAACAAAATTTTCACTACCAAGTTGTCGTACACTTAAAGTGACAAGAAAAAGAAAATGTGTCAAATCATTTTTGCAATACAGATTTATTTTTAATAATGATAATGGCATGGAAAAACTTTGTTGCTTAATTTGTAATGAAGTTTTGGCTGTGGAAAGCATGAAACCAGTCAAACTAAAATGATAACTTAATATCAGGCATGCAGTGTACTGCAATAAACCAAAGGAATATTTTGAATGACTTTTAAAATCTTCAAATGAAAAAAACCTAAGTTTTGAGAAATTTGTTGCTGTCAATGAAAAGTATCTACTTGCCTCTTATGTAATGTCTTATTTAATTGAAAAAACTAAAAAGACCTAGGTGATAGGAGAAGATCTTGTGTTACCTGCTGCTATTAAAATGTCGGAAATAGTTCATGGGGAAAAAATATGGAGATGAAATTTGAAAATTCCTTTATCGAATGATGCTGTTTCCATAAGAATTTCTGAAATCAGTAATGAGCAATTCTAGCAGTTTATTACCAGGCTTAAGGGCAGCCCAAAGTTGATAATTCAGTTAGATGAAACACCTGATATTTCTAATATGGCACAGTTGTTACTTTATGTAAGATATTAAGGAAGCATGGATGTAGAATTGTTTTGTCACCCTTTGGAAGGGCACAAAAGAGGGGAAGATATATATATCTTAAAAGTCAATGAATTTTTCACAAATGAAGGTTTACAGTGGAAAAATTGCATTGGAGTCCATACAGACAGTGCCAGAACAATGATGGGCAAGAATGTTGGATTTGTAGCAAAAGTTAAAGGTGGTGGCAATGAACATATCACTTTTACTCACTGCATGATCCATCAGGAGGCACTCTTAGCCAAAAGAAAACCACTAGAGTTAGATGTTGTTCTTCAAGATACTATGAAAATCATTAACTTCATTAAAAGTCATGCCCTTAACAGTTGTTGGCTTTCTAGCCTTTGAAAATACATGGACTCTGATTACAAAAACTTGTTACTACATGCAGAGGGAAGGTGATTCTCAAGAGTGTCGATAACATTTAAACATTTAATTATTGAAATTAAAAGATGAAGCTCTTATATTTTTGACTGAGCAGAAATCTGATTTTGTTCATCTTTTTCATAATGACTTACAGCTTTTCAAACTGTTATTTGTCAGATATTTTTGAAAAACTCAATTATTTAAACATGTCACTTCAAGAAAAAAATGTAACATTTAAGTTAAAAGATAGAACTGAAAGTTTTACTAAAAAATGTTACCATGTGGAAGAACAGGGTGGAAAATGATACTTTAGAAATGTTTACAACTACAGATGATTTTATAATTGAAAATAAACTTCCCAAAGATTTAACTGTAAGAGTTATTATTGATCATCTGGAGTGCCTGGAGACAGTTTCAGAAATACTTCCCTTCAAATTTTGATACTAAAATACTAAGTTGGGTTCATAAACTATAATCAATTGAAATAGAAACATCAGTCATCTGCCATTGAAAGTTCAAGAAGAATTTGTCAAGTTATCAAGCAATATAGCCTTAAAACTTGAGTTTCCTAAAAAAAAATTGCTAAATTAATTTGACTTGGGATTACAACAGAATTTCCAACAATTTCTGAAATGGTCTTAAACATACTTCTGCCATTTTATATTACATATTTAGGTGAAGCTGCATTCTCAGCATGGATGATTATAAAATTAAAATATCAATCAACTCTGAAAATGCTGAAATGCTGTTGAAGATGCTCTGTGTCCTCAAGCATCAAATATTCTGCCAAGAGGTAATTCTTTTTTTCTTTTTTGCATTCTTTTTTCCTTAGTATTTTAGTTTTCCCCATTACATGCAAAAACAATTTCCAACATTCATTTCCAAAACTTTGAGTTCCAAATTCTCTCCCTTCTTCCCTCCCCACCCCTACCCCTTCATTGAGAAAGCAAGCAATTGGGTATAAGTTATACATGTGTGGTCATGCAAAACATATCTACAACAGTCATGCTGTGAAAGAAAACATAAACAAAAAACTTCAAGAAAAATAAAGAAAATTTTAAAAAGAATGCTTCAATCTGTATTGATAGCATTTTTCATCATAATTCCTTCAGAGCTGTCTTGGATCATTGTATTTCTGAGAATAGCTAAGTCATTCATAGCTGATCATCTTACAATTTTGCTGTTATTTTGTACATAGTACATTTCATTTTGCATACAATTCATACAAGTCTTTCCCGGTTTTTCTGAGAGCATCCTGCTCATCATTTCTTATAGTACAATAATTCTACCATAATCACGTATGAGAACTTTTTTAGCCATTCTCCAATTGATAGGCATCCCTTGCTTTCCAATTCTTTGCCCCCAGAAAAGAGCAGCTACAAATATTTTTTTACATATAAGTCCTTTTCCTTTTTTTTTTTATTTCTTTGGGGATACAGACCTAGTAGTGGATGTTAGTTCAAAAGGTATGAATGGTTTTATAGCCCTTTGGGCATAGTTCCCAATTTCTCTACAGAATGATTCAATCAGTTTCCAATTCAACCAACAGTGCATTAAAGCCTCATTTTCCACATCCTGTCCAACACTTGTCATTTGCCTTTTCTGTCTTATTAGCCAACCTAATAGGTATGAGGTAGTACCTCAGAATTGTTTAATTTTTATTTCTCCAATCAATAGTAACAGTATTTTTTTCATGTGGTTATAGATAGCTTTGATTACTTCATCTGAAAACTGAGCATATCTTTTGATCATTTATCAATTGGGGAATGGCTCTTATTTTTATAAATTTGACTCATTTCTCTATATGTTTGAGAAATGAGGCCTTTAAAATTGATTAAAAATTATTTTTCACAGTTTCTTTTGCTAACTATATTTCCTTCCATCCCCCATTTATTTCTATTCTCTCTCTCCTTTCACCCTATCTCTCCTCAAAGTATTATGCTTCTGATTACCCCTTCTCCCAACAAGAGTTAATTCTTTATATAAAAATAAGCAAGCACATCTATCTCTTTAGTATACAAATTTGCTTTCCTCTTAAATAAATGGCAAAATTATAGTATACCAAAAATTGTTTTAAAGTAAATTTCTTTATGATTTATTATCAGTAAATGATTTGTATACCTATTTTACATACCTGTATACCCAGGGTCATGTAAAAATTTCTCGAGAAGAAAAGGGGTCACCAGTAGAAAAAGTTTAAGAGGTTCTGATCTAAAGGATTTTTGTTTTAATTTATATTTTGCAGAGTATAAATTGAAGTCCTGTATACTAGTGCTTATGTGTGTGCTCTGGCCCCTTCCCTATTAGAGCTATAGAAAAGTTCTGCCTTAAGCTGTGAGTCACTATGACCACTGAAGGAAGCTTAGTGGTAGAGAGAAAGAGAAGGAAATCATCTCCCCTTTTTGGTAGGAGGTCTAAGGGACAAATGATTCCCAAACCAGGCAGGGCCCAAGAGAGAAAGAAGTGAAGTTTTTATTATTTTTTATAACCCATAGGAGCATTCTGGGAAAATGGCAGAGTAGGCCAGAAATTTCTAGGCTCTCCATATTTATTCCACAAACAAACTGAAAAAATTACCATGAAAATGAACATAGAGCAGCAAAAATAAAGAGATAAAGCAGTTGTCACCCTAAGACAACTTGGGAGACCCTCAGGAAAGGCTCTAGGGACTATGATTTAGCTTGAGTGAAGTGTAAATACCACCAGGTTAACTCCACAAACAGCAGGTGGGGGCGGGGGGGGGGGGGAGAAACAGCTCATGGGAAAGCAAACTAGGCCTCAGAAAATTTCAGCAACTTTGACCTTATTCATGGCCTCAAGAAATTTCTTCTTTTGAACTTTTACCTCACTAACTTTTATCTAGCAGACAGCAGATGGTGAATGAGGGAAGAGTGACTTATTCCCCATCCATCCCTTTCAAGATGCTGGTCCTGGCAAGGCTGACCAGATATGATTCCCCACTGCAACTAAGAGAGGCTTATGCGGTAGAAGTGGGAGGGAAGCTACCATCTAGTGAATGGGGTACCAGAACAGCAGGGAACAAAAACATTTTCAGGACAATAGTAAGGAGACGCTGAGGCATGGAGTAACATTACCCACAGAACTAAATCCTGATTTAATTAATTATAATACCATATAAAATATTATGTATTATATATAACGTTACAAATAAATTAATTATATATTAATATAAAAATTTAATTAAATCAGAAGTGTTGGGATCTAAGACCACCCCTCTCTTTTTCCTGTTAGGAGATACACTGTTTTCCAGAGGTAAGTTCCAACAAACAAAAACGGGCCCTGAGCTTGGCATAACAACAATCCTTTGTGCTCACCCTCTGGATGATCTGTGCTCTAATTAATCACAGAAGTGATGGTCCCTGAGCTTAGAAAAACACCAACAGGCCCAGAAATGAAGCCCTACTATTTGTCACTAGATAACTTTGCCTCAACATAGCTGTTGTGCTTCATCAGTTACTACCCTGCACTGTTATATTCTTTGTCTAGCCATAAATATATAAATCAAGGTTTAGTCTTACTGCCTTGGGTCTCCTACTAGAGGAGGATCGGACATATGTGCCTGATTTTCCTCCCCCAACAGAATAAAGCAAGTTTTTTCCTTATAACCTAAGTTAGTTCTTTGGTGTTTTTGAAGTTAGCAAAGGTTGCAAAACCTGCGTGATTCTTTGGCATTTCATGGCACAATAATAAGCTGCTAAAAATAAAGCAAAATAAAACAAAATAAAAATAAAAAATGAATGAGCAAAAAAGTAAAAGAACCTGACCATAGACAGTTACCTTGGTGAAAAAGAAGATCTAGGTTCATATTCAGAGAAAGATGATGAGATAAAAAGCCACACCTAGCCCAGAGTAACAGCAAGTGGTCACAAGTCCAAAAAGAGTTCTTGTAAGAACTTAAAAAGGAATTCAAAAATCAAATAAGAGAGATTGAGGAAAAAAATAGGAAAAAAAGCAAAAGCAATCCAAGAAAATTATAAAAAGAAAGTTAATTAATTGGAAAAAGAGGTCCAAAATCTTAAAGAAGATAACTCTTTGAAAACTAGAATTAGACAAAAGGAATTGACTAATGTTATAAGACACCAAGAAGTAATTAAAACTAGAAAAAAATAGAAGAGAATCTGAAATATCTCATTAGAAAAATAACTGATCTAGAGACCAGATTGAGGAAATAATATACATGTTGAACTAACTGAAAGGCATGATCAGAAAGAAATCTAATACAATATTATAAGAAATTATTAAGGGAAATTGCCCTGAAGTTCTAGAACAAGTGGTTAAAGTAGAAATAGAACAAAAATCTACCATTCACCACTTGAAAGAGATCCTATGCCCTGCCTACCTAAAATTCATTTTTTTTCTCACAAAAAATAAGTGGGATGGTTATTAGTCCAAGCAAGAACTTATTACCAAAACTGACTGACATGGAATGGGTCACTTCATGAGTTTCATATTCTCCATCACTGGAGGTATTCAACTGGAGGACAATTTACCATATCTCAAAGATATCAAAGAAGGGGTTTATCCATTAGGGCAAGAAATTATATTCTATGACTTCTAAGGGACTTTTCTAATTCTAGGATTCTGTGATTCCAACCTAATGAGATGCTCACTGACTACTCCAAAACTAGTTTCCAATCATGTCCTCTATATGTAAATTTTACAGATTAAAAGCAACACTGTATATAAAAGATCAAATAAATATGTACTTTATGTGAAAAAAAGGAAAAGGACTCATTAAGGTCAAACTGTTTACTTAATGTATATAAAAATATTATCAGTATTCTTAAAACTCATCTTTACTGAGGTAGTTTGAAAGAAAGATTGGGGTTGAGTTGTGTATGATAGGGTGCCTCTAAAAAACACAATTAGATAGGAAAAGGTAAAAAGGAGCAATTATCTCTTTAAAATGGATCATGAATGAAAGAACTGATACACTGTAAACTCTAAGATATCTTTTGAGGTTTCAGGGATCAAAATTTACATTCCTTTGGGCAGAGTACCCACAGGTGAGGCTATGATACCCTATGTGGACAGAGGGAAGGAAAAGGAAAGGAAAGGAAGAGAAAGAAAGAAAGAGATAGAGAGAGGGGAGGAGAGAGAGAAAGGAAGGAAGGAAGGAAGGAAGGAAGAAAGAAAGAAAGAAAGAAAGAAAGAAAGAAAGAAAGAAAGAAAGAAAGAAAGAAAGAAAGAAAAAAAGAAAGAAAGAGGAAGGAAGGAAGGAAGGGGAAGGAAAAAGGTCAAAAAGGGTCAGAGAGGACTGAAAAATGACTGGCCACATGTACCTTATAAATATTCTCTTATTTGAAACATGGACATGCAGGGACCAATACAGGAGCTCACACTGCTGACGATTTACATAGTTTAGCAAGGGAGCAAATCATGCAAACCAAAGGAATGGTTCAGAGAACATGCCTTGCTCCATGCTCCAGTCCAGTCCCATCAAAATAATTTTGATGGATCTACACTTGTAGATTTTTCCAATAGTCCATGAGTTTACATGTACAGTCATTTTCAGTCACGTCCAACTCTTTGCAACCCCATTTGGGTTTTTCTTGGCAAAGATACTGGAATAGTTTGCCATTTCCTTCTCCAGCTCATTTTACAGATGAAGAAACTGAGGCAAACAGGGTTAGGTGGTTTGTCCATAGTCATACAGCTAGTAAATGTCTGAGGCTGGATTTGAGCTCAGGTCTTTCAGACTCCAGAACCAGTGATCTATCCACTGTGCCATCTAAATACTTGCTTCTCTCTCTGAAGCGAAATTGTTTTTATTTAGCAGGGTTCAGCTGTACTACAGGTCCTGCTGTCCACTGCCAAAAAGATTCCACAGCTGGTCTTTAATATGATTAGGATTCTCTAATCTAGTTAATGAGTTAAGTGCTTTGATGAGCCTCTGTGAAGAACTAAAGATTGATTACTTCATCTTTCTCAGAAAGACTGAAAATAGAGTATTTATTTTGGATTTTCCAGTTTCTACCTAATAGAAACATAACAGAAAAAAAACAACCCTCATACAGATACTTCAGGACCACAAAGTATTGCTAGATCCATTTCAAGTACTGAGTAGGCTTTTTTTCATTATTCTCCAATGGCTGATTAATTTTTTAAGAGATGATATTCTTTATATATGTACATATATGTGTGTATATATGTGCATGTGTGTGTGTGTGTATGTAGGTTCCTGAGCATTGATGTAGGATCATTTCAGTGTTGTCTGCCCAGAAACCAGTACCAGATGATCTCGTTAAAAAATCTCTTAAAATTTGAGTCCATGATTTTGTAATTATTGAGTTAGAGTTGAGTGGGCTTATCACCAATTTTATAAAAGTCATCCCTCTCCTTTTAACTATATTTTTCTTAATGCTTTAGTATTCCTTTTGAACTGACAAGGGAACTCTGCCAACCTTCCATTGTTATAATTATGGTAACATTTTTACATGAACATTAAGATAATGATAAAGGAGACAAAGGAGCAAAATTCCATGCTCAGTAATGCTTGTACAGTTAGAGGCAGAATACACCCATGGAATATTAAAAATATATGTAATATAGAAAATCTGATGTATGATGCACTATGGGACAGGAAAATTTCCTAAATACTTAAATATTAAGATGAAAGAGATAATCAAAGTGGTTTGTCTTGTTCACACAAAGTTTTATTCAGAGAAGATTTGTCAAAATTTTGCCTATATGTGATAAGCAAGCATCCTTTGTAGTTTCATTCTCAGTAAAATGACTTCAAAAGTTTTGCCCCTCATTTGACTATATTGTTATAACCGATCTGGTCAATGAGGCAAACTTATATAGAATCACAGAGTTATAGTGCTTTGGAAGCCATGTAGCCCAACTTATACCCAATTAATAATCCTGAATAGGTAGTCATTCAGCCCTGGCTTGAAAGGTCTAGTGGAGCAAAATCCACAGGCTACTCACAGACAGTCCATCTCACTTTTGAACAGCTCTAATATTTGGAAATTTTTCCTTATATCAAACCCAAAACTTTCTTTCTGTAACTTTCATTTATTGCTCCCAGTTCTGCTCTCAGGGATAAAATCCTTCATTGTCAGAAGCAGCACATATACAGCACATTCAGTTTTGAATAAGCTTTACAAATATTATCTCATTTAAAACTTTACAACAAACCTGGGAAGTAGATACTATAATTATCCCCATTTTACACATGAAGAAACTGAGGCAAACAGAGGTTAAAGTGACTTGCTGTATCAGCAAGGACCTGACATACACAGGAGGGTCTACTGTACAGATTCTTAGATGTGCTTTTCTAAAAGGAAAGCAACTTTTACAAGGTCGACAATCTACTTTAATCAAGCACATAATTATCATTCACTTAGTTCAGGGGGAAAAGTCAGCACCCTGAACTTCAGAGAAAATACAGAGAAATAAAGATCAACAGACAGGGCTTCCAACTGTCTGACCTTAAGTAATATATTTGTAGTTACCAAAGAGAGAAGCACTAACATCTGGGTTTTCAAAACTGAGGAACTCCTTAACAACTGCCTAGAGTCTCATCTAGACAAACAAACACTTCCAAAGAGTAAGCCCCCAAGTAAAACCTCACCCCAGAGTATTTATATGCTTTTCAGAGCAGGAGGGCAGGACCCTCTCACCCAGTGCCTCAACAGAAATTAACAAAAGAATTGGGCCTTTTAACGGGTGAGAAAGTCTTTAACTTTCCCTTCTACCCACCATTAACCTTAAATTACCATTACACTTGCCTAGGTCACACAATTAATAAGTGTTCACATCTGGATTTGAACTCAGATTTTCCTGACTTCAGATCCAGCTATCTATCCACCATACCACCTAGTTGACTGTAATACTAAAGACGGATATCATGTTGTCCATAAGTCTTCTCTTCTTTATGTCATAAAACCCTATACCTTAAACTTTTCATCATATGATTTCAAGGTCTCTCACCAATGTGATCATCCTATTCTGGATGCCTTTCAGCTTGTCAATATATTTCACAAAATGTAGAACCAAAAAGGAACACAATATTCCAGATGTGGACCAGAATAGTGCAAGACCATCACCTCACTCATACTAGACACCATGTCTCTCTTACTGAGGCCCAGAATAACATTAGCATTTATGGCATGCTACACCATTGATTAGTAGTCAGTTTGTATTCTACCCCTAGGTCCTTCTTACATGACATCCTCTATCCTATATGTAGGAAGTTGTTTCTAAGCCAAAGTAGAAAACTTTATACTTATCTGTGTTACATTTTATCTTAGCAGATTTGACCCAGTTTTCTATTCTGTTTAGATATTATTTGATATTGGCTTTGATATACAATTTATCATCTAACCTTCACAGGTTCAAGTCATATGCCAATTTGATAACTCTGCCCTATCTGCCTTCATTTAAGACTGGTAAAAGTGCAAAACAGAACAGGGCTATATTCAAAACCCCGAGGTAATCCATTAGAGATCTCCCTCCAAGTTGACATTGGTCATCTAATGACTACTTCTTACATCTAGTCATTCAACCAGTTCTTAATCCACTTGATTATAGTATAGATAGCCCAGAGGTGTCAAATATAAAGCCTGAGGGGTATAAATCTACCTGTAACACTCCCGAGTGATTTAGATCAGATTAAAATGAATTCAAGGACTATTTAATAGAATAAATAAAATACTGTATAATACAGAATATGGTAATATGTGGTTTTCTGAGTCAGTTTCAGCCTTCAGGATTCCTTATATATGGTTTGGGGTTGTAGTGACCTTCACTGGTCTATATACCTCTCCATCTTGTCCACGAAGATAGCATGATGGACTGTCAAATATCTTGCCAATTTTTAGGTAAATTGTGTTTATAAAATTCCTCTAAACTATGATTCTAGTCACTTCACACAAAAAAAGAAAGAAAAATGTGATTAGTCTGGCTCTTTCATCTAAGTCTACTTTGATAACTCAACATGCTCTGAAAATGATTGAGTTTTGAAGGGTATCTAAACAAGAGCACAAGTTATAGCAGATTCTACCAAACTGGAAAGTCTTCCGATATGGCATTTGCAATACGTTTTGTATTTATTGTCCACAGACCAAAACAGAAGTTTGGAAAGACTCATTTTAAAAATCTGGTGACTGAGTGATAAAATTTTTAGGGCCATAGCAACTTACTAAACCAGCTATTTGGATATGGGGAGGTTTTGATCTGAGTATATAGATTAAGTCTACATATTTGATGTACAAAAGTAAGAAGTATTAACTGAACAAAAATTTAGTTTCTGCCTGTGTATGTGTGTTCATGTTTTTGTTTATATAAATCAAGGAAGAAAAAATATGAACCAAAGACCTAGAATGGAATATGTTCTTAGGTGGTACAGAAGAGAAACAGGAAGATCTGATTTTTATTTAGGTAGCATTTATATAGTACTTTAAAATCTTCATTTCTTCCTCTCAAAGATGAAAGTGCCAGAAGCAAAAATTGAAAGTTGGGTCTCCTTTAACCAACTTCACTGCTCTTTCTGTTGTACCCCAGGTCATCTCTTACCCCTTTGGTTTTTCTGTATGGTTATCAGCAACTGTTTGGCTCTTGTTGGGTAGAGTAGAAAGGAAAGTAGAAAAAGCAGATTTTCAGTAGGAAGACCTGAGTCTAGAGCTCAACTCTGTTACTTAATAATTCTATGATCTGTAGAGAGTCACTAACCTACTTGTGCTTGAGTTTATTCATTTTCAAAAGGAGATTAAATAACTTCTAAGGTCTTTTTCACATCATAGTCCTATCTTTCCATTGTCTTTTTGTGACAAGACAATTATCCACACTTAAAGTGAGCATATATAGATAGCTCTTTCATCATAGATGTCAATGGGCATTGAATATCACAACTATAACTAGGATGAGGGCAATCAAGATTTAATTCCAGGGTGCTGCCAAATTTAGTGGTAACAAATTTAGAGAGTTTGCATAAAAAAACCCACTTCCGCCCTTTGATGTGAGGAAAGTTGCTATGGATCTATGCATAAGAGATGGCAGAAGCAATCCCAGAATCACCTCCCTACATGCTTACAGACATAATCCTTTTCTGTATTCTTTTCTAACAACCCCAGCCTGGCACTTAATAAGCACTTAATAAATGCTTATTGACTGATTAACTGACAGCTTGGAACTGGGGTTCACTCACTGTCTGCTTAAAGAGGAAAAATAGATGTCCAGTGTCACACTTGTGCTCTGAACAGAAGGCTGGGGGATAATATAGAAGGAAGGTCACCCACGGGGGAGATAAGTGGACAGGAGAACAGAGAAAGATGTTGAATTTGTCTTCCTAACAGCCTGTGGACCAGAAACCTGCTGCAGAACTAGCACCAAGTTAGCAAGAATAACTAATTTGCTAAAATAGGAAGACACCAAATGATCTCCTGTGGTGAGGTCTCCGCCCACTCCTTTGCATCACAGGCTCATCTGGTATCCTGGCATCTCTGTTTCCCCAACCACTTAATTGAAAGTGTTCATGCTTCTTGTCCCAAGGTAAAAAAAAAAATTCTATTTATGTCTCTAGTATCTATGATATAGTAATATTGAAAATGAATAAAAATTGTAACAATAATTCTTACAAAAATTATTTCATTGAGATAGAAAAGATAACCAAATTCATATGGAGGAACAAGGGTCAAGAAGCTCAAAAGAAATAATGAAGTAAAGCAGAAAAGAAGGGTATTTGTGAATATTTGGTTAAAAAATATAGAGAGGCCATTCAACAGAACAGATAAAGTGTAACAGAGGCAAAGAAACACATAAGCATAAAGTTGAATAAATCCAAAGATTCCAGTTACTGAGATAAATATTCACTATTTAACAAAAACTTCTGGGAAAACTGGGAAGAGATTAGGCATAGCAAAACATCTTATATCATATCCTAGGATATTCTTTAAATGTATACATGACTTAAATATAAAAGATGACATAACCAAATAAAAGAAACAAGAAAGCAATTACCTCTCTTATTTATGAATATAGAAAGAGTTCTTGACAAAAGAATGGATACAGAGTAGTGCAAAACGTAAGATGGACAATTGTGATTATATAAAATTTAAACTTTTTTTTGCACAAAAAAATCAATGTAGTTAAAATTAAGAGGGAAATGGGTAATTGGGGGAAAATCTTTGAAGCAAATTTCTCTGATAAAAGATATCATTTCCAAAGTATATAAGGAACTGATTCAAATTTATAAGGACATGAGCCATTCTCCAACTGATAAATGTTCAAAGTGTAGAAACATCCAGTTTTCAGAGGAGAAAATCTCTATCAAAACTTATAAAAATGATTCATCACAAATAATTGAAGAAATGAAAAATAAGCAACTTTGAGGCTCTACTTTATATTTATCAGGTTAGCAAAGTTGACCAATAAAAAAGGAAAATGAGAAATGTTGGAGGAGTCATTGTAAATGACTAATGTGCCCTTGGTGGAATTGTGGATTCCTCCAGACATTGTGGAAATCAGTTGGTTACTATGCCTCCTAAGTCACTAGATTGCATGCCTTTTGACATAGAAAGACTAAAATTATACCCTCCAAGAGATCAAAGAAAGAACCCATATGTACAAAATATCTATAGTACTTCTTTTCATAGTAACAAAAAGATGGAAACTAAGCAGACATCCACCTACTGAAGAATAGTTAGACAAATTATGATGTATTAATGTAATGAAATATCATTTCACTATAAGACACGACAAAATGGAAAGTCTCAGAGGAAATAGGGAAGACCTCTATATACTGATGCAAAGTGAATGGAGTAGAACTAGAACAGTTTAGTTAGGCCCTTTTTACTACAAATAATGAATCCTGTGAAGTGATTGCATGTTTGAAATTTAAACTATTTCAAGTTATAATTATGTAAAATACAGTCATTAGACCAATGGAAATATGCACTGTGAATTAAAATAATTGACCACTTCAGAGGATTCTATTATTCATACTAATTAGAACCTCGGTGTATATAATGACAATATAATGAAAAAATAAGGTTAAGGAAGGAGCATTGATATAATGTCTGATATTGATATGAGCTAGGTGCTTTTAAATAATTCATTTGATTCTCACAACTCTAGGAGGTAGGTACTGTTACAATCCCCATTTTATGGTTGAAGGAAGTGAAGCAGAGGTTAAGTGACTTGTCCACGGTCATAAGGCTAGTAAATGTCTGAAGCCATATTTGAACTCAAGTTTTTCCAACTCCAGGCCTAGTGCTCTATAGATTGTGATACTTAGGCAAAGCAACTTTGAAGGACTTTAAAACTCTGATCTATGTAATAACAAACTACAAGTCCAAAGGTCCAAAGATGAAACATGCTCCCCCACTTCCTGCCAGAAAGGTTCTAATCCAGGGGTGGGGAACCAGCGGCCTCCCCTTTTGGATTTGTTCTGTGAAGTTTGGATTCAGTCAAAGGGCTGAACTTGAGGACCTAGAGGGCCATATGTGGCCTCAAGGCCTCAGGTTCCCTACCTCTGTTCTAGACTTAAAATGCAGAATGAAATATACATTTTTAGACATGGTCAATGTGAAAATTTGTTCTGCTTGACTATGCATAATTGTTATGAGAGATTTCTTTCTTATTGATTAATGGTAATGGGACATGGGCAGAAGGGAGAAAAAATAAATGATTGCTAATCATAAAAATTATAAAATGTAGATATGACAAATTCAGAGAAGCATAGAAAGACATACAAACTGATGTAAAGTAAAGTAAGCAGAACTAGGAAAATATCATTTTCATATACAATGACTACAACAATAAAAAAGGAAAGAACAGTAACAACAAGACATTTAAAACTGAATGTTATAAAATTATAATGACCTAGTGTGGCCCTCAACCAGAGAAATGAAACATATCCTCCTGATCCAGTGTAGAAGTGGGGACCCAGGAGGTTTGGAATACTTCATATGATGTCAACCTATTTCAATATATTGATCAATTTTAATGAACTTCTTTTCTTCCTCTTTTTTATTCCTCATTACAAGGGATGATGGAGAGGGAATAGGAAAGGATTTTAGAGGGCAATGTCAATGATACAAAATATAAATGACTACAAATTAACCTCCTGCCTCCTTTTACTTTCAGTTGCTTACAGTGGTCCACAGAGGGGTTGGTGGGTGAAAGTCCAAGAGGATTCTGAGGATATGCCTAAGGAACAAGGGAAAAGTGCCCAAGGGAGACCTGGCTGTGTTTATAGAATATTTAGAAGGACTTAGGCTACACTTTGGGGAAGGGCAGAGGGAGCAAACCTGAGAGGTGGAGTTGGGCACAGAGACATTTCCCTTTGTTTGCCTTTGAGAAAGGTTGTTGCTTTTTTTTTAGAGGCACTCCTGTCTAAACCAGTGTCTTTCCTAACCTTAGAAGACAACCCTTCTGCCTTTCATGCATGCTCATCAAATTCTTTGCTGCACACATAACTTCCCTGAGAACTTCACTGGTCAGACAAATAATTTTTGATCTTCAAATGAAGAATGAGAGCTGAATAATACCACTTTAATAAAAGACTGTGGATGTGTTGAAAATCCCATCATGATTCCTTTGATAAACACGGTGACTCCAGAAATTGTCATTTTGTGGTGACTGCCTAATAATTTTCTTGTCAGTTAAGCAGCTTTGATTGCTGCTAGTAGCAGATAATAAACAAAAGAGTAAGCAGAAGAGAAGATACTAAGTGGCAAAAGATGCAGAAGCTACATAGTAAGACAGGCAGGGGGAAGGTATAATTTAGATGAACCAATTCTAATGAGTAAATTAGTCATTTACTATAATGAGTGTCAATCAAGGTGTTTTTTTTTAAATAAATGAATCCAGCAGAACCCAGTTTTCCTTTTTCAGTCTTTTAAATATTTCTATGGTTTAGATAGAATACAGGGGGGGAAATCCACCCTGTACCTTAAGGTGACAGAAGATATGGATTCCCTGCTGGTCCTTACACTAAAACATCTCACCTTTATAATTATTCTCCTTACTTTGTCTGTTTCTATTTACCATGTTTTGTAAATATTATGCCCATCCAAAAAAGGAAATTAGATGACTATTTCTATTGGTGAGTAGTCTCAATTTAAAAGCAGCATGGAGGGAGCCCAAATAAACTTGAAAGTAGAAGCCTATCAATTGGCTCATTTCCCCAAATGCCACAAACCCTTTACCTTTCCTTGTTTGACTGATATTACCTACCTTTAAAATCATAGTTCAAAATTCTTGTCTTTTAGGAAGCTCTTCCTGATTCCACTAGTCCTTCCCTAAGTCACCAACACATTCTCCAATCCACTTGTCCACCCTCTACCAACATGACTATAGTTGGGCAGTAGAAAGAGCATGAATTGCTTTGAGCCAAAAAACCTGGGTTTAAGTCCCAGATCCCCACTCACTAGATGTATGACCTTGAGCAAATGACAAAGTCTTTGCGTCTTGATTTGCTCATCTGAAAAATGGGAATTGCATTACCTGTATCACTGGGTTGTTGTGACTGTCAAACGAGCTAACGTATATGAAAGCACCATACAAATTGTAAGACTCAATATAAAATGCTAAAATACTGTTTATCTGTATATAAAACCATGATATGGTTGGCTCATAGATAATAGTTTATATCTGAAATCATATTCCTTAGATACTTCAAATAGTCTTGCTTATGAATTTTCACCTCTTCACCCCTGTCCCTCAAAACACAGAGACACTTTGTTTTCAGTTCACTGGATCATCAGAGCTTAAAATCACTATTACAGATCAGAGAATCTTTAATGAGGTACCTTTTTGAAGTGGTTCAGTGAAAGGAGAGAAGTGCAAATATGCTTTGAGCAAATACTAGGGAAAAAGGAATCCTTAGATTCTGCGATACACACCATCCTATTTTTATGATGAGGCTGTGTATTGAATAATATTGTTCAAACATAAATAATACTGAAGTAGCATTTCATTTCAAAAGGAATCTATCTCCTCTGGTTAGTCAAATTTGTCATACATATGGCTACTGAAGTGGTCAGTTAGGTACCCCCTTAATTACTGTGCTCTACTATCGGGCTGGTATCTCATAGAGGATGATTTGCTGATAAACTCATTCTTTCTTGAGTTTAGAAGCTGACCACCTGAAGTTTGTTTGCATTGGTTTGCTTCTGGGCTCAAAGAGAAAGTAGAGTCACACATAGAAGGACTGCCTATTAAAGATTTGCCTAATCTTTTTCCTCCACTTTCAAATAGAACTTCACTTATATAATCCAAACAAATAATACTCACTCTAAGGATCTTAGGAAGGAGAAAAACCACAACTTTTTCTAATTCCTTATTGCAGTGGTTTAAAAGATCCCCAACAAACCAAACACCCTGCATTATTGGCTAATTTTTCCTTAGGTCTAATCTAAAATCTCTTGTGCAATAACTTTAATTCACTTCTTTACAATCTACCCTTTGGGGAGATAGGAAACTATTGATTACTGCTCTCTGTGGTTACAGTTTATGTACTCAAAAAAACATCATTCAATTACTACCCTATTCCAAGTTGAAAAATAAAGCCAGTACTTGTAGTCTTTCTTTACAGGATTCTTTCTTTTTTAACCACACTTTTATAATTTTACTTAGAACCCTAAGTTCTTTTTTTTTATGTGTGTATTAGTTGTGATGCTCTGAACTGTACACAAAATTTTTAAAAGACTGGTAAATGTTGAGTACAGTGGTAGAGCCCTTATTCTAATCTGAATTTTATTTTGATGGTGTCTCTTGGGTTTTGATGTGTACTTGTGCATGTTCTATCCTGTAGAAAAATCATCTACTAGCAACTGGTTCCAGTACATGTCCTTTTACTGATAAGCCAAAGAAACAGAATTGAAATGAAATGGGGCTGTCACTTGTACATATATTGTCTCCTTTTTGACTCAGCCATTTCCACCAAATTCGATTCAATTCAACAAGCATTTATCATGCACCTTTTATGTTCTAAATATTGAAGACACAGCAACAATCTGTCCCTGTCCTAAAGGAACTTATGTACTCTTGGAGGTGTATACGAATTTTTTAAACGTTGCAAAGTGCTTCACAAGCATTATTTCATCTGATCCTCAAAGTGACCCTGTGAAGTAGTATTTTTATTATTTCCATTTACACATAGGGAAACTGAAGCTCAGAGACTTGAAGTCACTTGCCATGGTCCACATAGCTAGTAAGTATATGAGGACAGATTTGAACCCAGGTCTTATTTACTCCAAGTCTGATACTCTATCCACCATACCAGTGAGGTCAAACTCAAGTAGAAATGGGAGTCATTACACCATATAAAAGATCCTAACAGGTTACCTATGAACTTAGAAGTCACATATTAACATTACCTATTTACTGAAATGACTAACACCAAATTTTTATTATATTTTTATTCACTGTGTTAAATATTTTCTAATTATATTTTAATCTGGTTCTGGCTGCATTGTGGCCCACAGGCATCATGCTATGATACATCTGTACAACACTACACAGTTTTAAACACTAAAATATTGACTCTAGTTTGGTTCCAGAGGTCAAATGATGGATTTAGATTTGTATGGATTTGGATTTTCTCTAAATTTTCCAATTTTCTTTTTTAACAACTGTTGAAAATGAGGCCTAGAGAGGTTAAGTGTTTTTTTCCCAAGGTCACAGAGGTAAATTGAAGAGCTAAGACTCAAACCCAGGCCCTATGGCTCCAAATCCAGTTCTCTTTCCAGTAAACAAAACATATAGTTAAACCTTCTTCTCCCTACTGTCCACCCCTACCCTGAAACTGTTGATTTTCCTACTTCCATATAAAAGTAATTTCTTTATTAGGTAAAAACATTTTTTGATCAAATTAATCTATCAGAATTTGGTGTGAATAAGACCTGTATAGCCCCATGTATCAAAGACATTGGGTGAGGGGGAGTCCTCTCCAGGAAGAACTTAAATAAAATTAACATCTATCTCTGACCCAGAGAGAGATTTCAAGAATCTAGCAGTGAAGAGAAAGGAGTTGGAACATCCAGAGCTAATCTAGAAAGAACTAAACAGCCCAGGGGGCAACCAGCAAAAGGAAAAGGAGAAGATAGAGCTAAGCTATGGTGGAGAAAGGAAATGTGAAGGTGTTTCAGCCCTTATAGGCATCCTGAAGCAGAAACTTAAACTGATACCACCATTTCTATCCATATCTACCTAATCAGGAAGTAGAGTAAGTTCGCAGAAAATAACTGCTGTTTGTCCAACTTCCTTTCCCTGTACCTGTTTATAAATCAACACTATTAACCTGCTACTTTAGGACATATCTGATAACCTGAATTTTGCCTCAACCATAATGAGGCTAGGTGTTAATTATAGATAGATATAAATGTAAATTAAAGTAGAATCAAACTTCTACCTAAATGTTAGGAAATTTTCTAACTATGAGTTCAGAGTGATTGTCATTTTATTACTACCTTTTCATCAAAAATAAGTTTCTTTAAAAAAGAGAAGATGGAACCATGTAAACCTGAGGAGTCATTGTATTGCCTCTGAGTTTAAGATAAACTAATTATTATACACAGAATTGTTGGGAATTTCATAAAAAGTGCCAGATAAATAAGAACCAACATGTTTAAAGTGCTTTGGGTACGTGCTAAAACCTTTGAATGCTTTTCCAGACCTCTGGATTGATTAATTAATTGAGTGATGTCCATTTTCCTTCCTCCTTTATCCCTACATACCTTTGAATTTTTTCACATCTGTAAAGGATATTAGAGAGCATCAGGAGTCCCGAGGTTCTTAACCTAGACCTTGTGGACTGTTAAAAAAGTACTTTGAGAGCTATATTTTAATATTGATTGGTTTCCTTTATATTATGTATTTTATTTTATGCATTTAAAAGCATTTTTCAGAAAAGAAATACATGGGCTTCACCAGACCACTCCATGACACAAACAGATTAAAAATCTCTACTCTAGTATAAAATGAAGTTCAAAGAGATTGTGACTTTCTTGTGTTTTAGGGAGAGTCAGCAGAAAATCCATGCTTCTTAGTTTCTGGTAGAGTATGCTTTCAATAATACCACATGGGCTCTCAGATAGATTTATCTCTAAACTTTGATTTAAATTGCTTTATGTCTCATCTTTGCTTCTCCCAGATAACACTATATACTGAGTACAGACGCTGTCTAGGATTGTGTCGGCAGTCATTGTGGAGAAATACTAGAGCATTTTAGTGACAAGGAGGTAGAGTGGGAAGAGAGCAAAGCTGGAAGTCAGGATGTCTAACTTCTAGTCTCATCTCTAACTACTACCCAGCCCTGTGAACTTGGGCCTGTCACAACTTCTCTGGATTTCAATTTTCTCATTTGTAAAACAATAGTACCTCATATTTGCATAAAACTTTCATATGCATTATTTCGTTTGATCCTTTTATTGGTGCTGCCAGGCAGGTACGGAATGAATCTCAGGACTGCCTTTGACAAAATGGCAACTTGCCAAAGAAAGAAAGAGCATGGAATTACATGGTTAAAGGGATGAGGAGCTGCTAATGTCATAGAGCTTAAAAAAAAAAATTGAGGGAACCACAAAAGAAAGTGCAGAAGGGCTCTATAAAATTCTTATGGCAATCACAGGAAATGACATTGGGCAGGTTGTTTTTTTTTAATGACTTATTTTCCCATAGATCAGCTTTAGAGTCCCATTGGTTGACAGATAACTCCCTAGGCAAGGCAATTCTTAAAATGAGATGAAGATTACTCGTGAGTTTTCTGTTTATCAGAGGAGCAGTTGTGTGGCTAATGAAATTCTGAGCTAGATAAGCAAGGGAACCATAGGTTTATTAGAAAGTTAATAGTTTGACTTAATCTCACTGTTTCTCAGACAAAGGGTTACAGTTGTTTCAAGATTCCTGATCCCTTGGATGACTCATTCAGGAACCTGAGTGATTTAAACACACTTATCCCTGAAAGGAATACAGATCCTTCAGTGTTAGTTCCGCTTATTCTTTTCCCCCCAAAAGAGGTGGAGGGTAAGGAAACTGGGTAATTTTGAGGAGAAAGGTATGATTAACTTTGGGCAACACTATGGAAGTAGATAATTTCTGATATGAATTCTGAAACAGGGATTATGACTACTTATGGGAAGAATTCCAATTTTAATCCATGTTGGGAGGTTTATATCCCATTGGGAAATACAGGTATAGTTTAGTAGCATTCCAAAGGGTTCAGTTACAAAGGCAGGCATGTAGCTTCTCAGACAGCAGAGAGGAATGCCACACAGGGAGGACTGTATCTTCATGTGAGAACTTAATAGCCCAAGTTGATGAGTGATAAAAAAACAATAATCTCATTTTTATGAAAATACTTATGGGAAAATGAACAAGGGAAGAAGGGAAAACGACTAATATAAAATCATGTAACTAGATTTACTTCTACACTGGAGATTTGGGAAAGGTTTTCTCAAGCTTCCTGTTTCTGTTTCTGTTGGGGTTTTTTTAACCTAAGTGATATCCCAAGCCACCAAGCACGAAGTTTTTGTCCTATTATGCTATTACCATATTTCAAAGGAGGATAAAGTATATTAGCTTGATCATGAAAACATAGATGTTAGTGAAAAAGAGACAAGTTTAAAGAAGACTCTCATTCATGAATAAATGCCATTTTCTTTCCTTACTTGATTCTGTGATTAATCAGTTTAGGAAAAAAAATTCCACAACTAGTTCAAAAGAAAACATACGGAACAAGTCATCTAAGAGCCACAACATATTTACTCACTGAGAAATTCTCAAGGTTGTTTTTTCTCAAACTTCGATGCCAACCTTATGTTTCCCAGCAGTGTGATCACTGTGGTCCCTGGGATATTTTTGCTGCATTTCAGCAAAGTCTGATGAAACATAGGCCTGCTATTTTCAACAGTTATTACAGACTGGGCCAACTGAAGCAAAATTCCCATTAATTTACAGAAGATTCTGAAATGAACCCCTAAATCTAAATAATTTTTGTAAGCCTGCCAGTGACATAATAAATTAAATTAATGTTCCCTCAAAGAAAAATTTCAGAGAGGGGCCCAAAAGAGGACATTGTGGAAGAGTGGAAATAGTAATAGATTATGAGCTGGAAGACTTGAATTCAGATTCTGTTTTTCCTATGACTTTCTGTGCAACAAGTCGCTCAATCTCTCTGTACCATAATGTCCTTCTCTGTAAAGTTAGTAGGTTGGATTAGAGGGACTTTAAGGTTCCTTCCAGTTGTAATGCTATAATCCTAAAATTCTAGTGTTTCTTATACTACTTCTAATCATGTGACCTTGCTTAAGTTACTTAATCTCTATAAATCACTGTTTCCTTCTCAGAAAAATAGGGCCAAGAGTATGTTCCCTGCTGCATTCAGAAAGTTGTTATGGAGATAATATGAGATGATCATACTGTCATTTGTATTTATTATCATTTTGTCATTCAGTTGTATCTGATTCTTTGTGAGCCTGTAGACCATGGTAAACCAGTGCTGTCCATGGAGTTTTCTTGGCCAGAATGCTAGAGTGGTTTATGGATTAAGACAAACAGTTTAAGTGACTACCCAGGATCACACAGCTAGTAAGTGTTGGAAGCTAGATTTGAATTCAGATCTTCCTGCCTCTAGGCCCATTGCCCTATCAACTGAGCTACCTGGTTTTCTCCAAGGCAAAAAAAGGTTAAGTGACTTTTTCAGTCACAAAACTGGGAAGTATCTGAAACTGGATTTGAACTTAGATCTTCCTGACTCTAGGGCAGTTAGGTGGCACAGTGGATAGTGTCCAGCCTAAAGTCAGGAAGACTCATCTTCCTGAGTTGTGAAAAGAATGATTACACCTAAGATAGGTTTATACAGACACTAGTGAATTCTCTCTGATCCAGAGATATCAGATAACCACTGGGCATGGGAACGGCTCATAGTAATATGTACTTTCTTCCATCCTTTGATAACATTTTAATTACATCCTAACCACCATCTGGAAGAAAAGATTTAAAGAATCTAACAAAAACTAGCTCATGGGGGAAAAAGCACTAGCCTAAAAGAAATTATTGTTCCTAAAAGGAAAGGAATATCTGATACCTTGGGTGGCACTCCTCTAGCTAGTGATGGCCATAGTGGTCATAACGAAAATTCTATTATTGGTCCCATTATTAATCCACCTATTGCTGCCACCACGACCACCACTACTACCGCTACTACTGCTGCTACTACCGCTACTACTACTGCTACCGCTACTACTACTGCTACTACTGCTACTACTGCTACTACTACTGCTACTACTGCTGCTACTACCGCTACTACTACTGCTACTGCTACTACTACTGCTACTACTGCTACTACTACTGCTACTACCGCTACTACTGCTGCTACTACCGCTACTACTACTGCTACCGCTACTACTACTGCTACTACTGCTACTACTGCTACTACTACTGCTACTACTGCTGCTACTAC
>CM053773.1:89258910-89288910 GCA_028658325.1 Potorous gilbertii | reverse complement strand
TTGACCCCTTAAAAGTTGCTTTTCTTTAAGAAAAGCAGAGCCAAGAGCCTGTGCTAGCAGGTCATCCTGAGTGTACCAAGGTCCTTGCTGTTATACCCTGTTTGTCTCAGTTTCCTCATCTGTAAAATGAACTGGAAAAGAAAATGCCAAACCACTCCAGTATCTTTGCCAAGAAAACCCCAAATTCAGTCATGAAGAGTCAGACATGACTGAATAACAACAGCAACTTCCATGCAGTGCTCTAGCCACTGAGCCACTTAGTTGTCTCCAATGCAAATAGAAGTTAGGTGACTTACCCAGGGTCACACAACTAGTAAGTCTCTGAGGTCAGATTTGAACTCAGGTTTTCCTGAGTCCATGCCCTGTGTTCTATACTCTGAGATATTTAGCTACCTTTCTTATTATTATAAATAACCATTATTATTAGTTATAAAGCAAATAGATTTTCAAAGTGAGAAATGGCCTTTCTTTCACACCTTCCTGAATGTTTCCTACTCTCCTCTCCTCTCCTCAGCAATGCAAAGGGTATTTTGATTGGATTTGCTCTTATGTCTCTTATCATCTAGAAGTCATCAAACTTTTTTCACTAATGACAGGAAACAGCGAGGCTGAAGGGAAATTTCTGGTGGTACTTGTAGTTAAAATGAAAAGCAAATGATTTTGTCTACCTTTTTGGTTTAATTTTACTCAGTAGACATGGACCAGGATGGCTAAAACACTTCAAAGCTATAGTAAAAGCACACTAAAGCAATGTGACCTTCCTGTAGGTAAAAATAGAACATCCTTGGGTGACAGAATTCATTGTAGCTTTCATTAAAGGTCTTATGACATAAAGTGCTGCATAAGAGGCCAATATTACTTCTATAAGATTTGAGTTCCAATTTTTCTCCCCATCTCTCCCCTCCCCTCACCACAAAATGGTGTGTAATTTGATATAAGCACTCTCTCTCTCTCTCTCTCTCTCTCTCTCTCTCTCTCTATACATATATATATGTGTGTGTATATATATATATATATATATATATATATATATATATACATACACTATTTTGCCATTAGTTATGTTGTAAAGAAGAATTAGAACCAATGGGAGAAGCCAAGAGGAAGATGAATAAAAAGAAGAAAAAAGAGAGAATGCAAAAAAAAAATGCTTCAATCTGCATTCAGACTCCATAGTTCTTTTTGTGGATGTGAACAACCTTTTCCATCATGAATCCTTTAGAGTTGTCTTGGATCCTTGCTTTGCTAAGAAGAGGTAAGTCTATCAAAGTTCATCATCACACATTATGGCTGTTACTGTGTGCAATATTCTCCTGGTTCTGCTCACTTCACTCAGCATCAATTCATGCAAATCTTTTCCAGGTTTTTCTGAAGTTTGCCTGCTCATCATTTCTTGTAGTATAATAATATTCTATTACATTCATATACCACAACTTGTTCAACCATTTCCCAATTGATGGGCATCCCTTCAATTTCCAATTCGTTTCCACCCCAAAAAGAGCTGCTATAAATATTTTTATACATGTGAGTCCTTTTCCCATTTGTGTGATCTCTTTGGGATAACAGACCTATAAGTGGTACTGCTGGGTAAAAGGGTATGCACATTTTTATTACCCTTTGGACATAGTTCTAAATTGCTCTCCAGAATAGTTGGATCAGTTCACAACCCCGCCAACAATGTATTAGTATTTCAATTTTTTCACATCTTTTCTGGCATTTATCATTTCCCTGTTTTGTCATATTAGCCAATCTGATTGTGATGTGGTACCTCAGAGTTGTTTTGATTTGTATTTCTGTAATCAATAGTGATTTAGAGCATTTTTTTTCATATGACTATAGATAGCTTTAATTTCTTCATCTGAAAACTGCCTGTTCATTTCCTTTAACCATTTTTCAATTAGGGAATGACTTCTATTCTTGTAAATTTGACTTAGTTCTCTAAACATTTTAGAAACGAGGCTCAATGAGTTTTTCTTATTACTAGTAGATGATTATGAGCAAGAGAACATACCATAAAGAAGTTATTATAAAAATGAGAAGTCAAAACTCAATGTACCATAGACATTTAAGATATATGTACACATATACATATAAAAATCTATGCATCCACACATAAATACACATTTACATGTACATGCAAATATATGCATGTACACACAAGTATCATATATGTTTATAATTCTTATAGAAGTCAAGCAAGGGTTTTTTAAAAATTCAAGAGGTACAAGAATGCACTCAATGTATTAGAATAAATACTATAGGTGAAGTAATCAATCCTTTGTCCAACTTTATGCTACATCTTCACATTCCAGTCCAAATCCAATAAGAATTTTTTAAGCACCTAGTATGTGCAACATACTGTGTTTGAATAAAATGATCTCTGCTCTCACAGAGTTTATATTTTCTTAGTAAGATACAATAGATGAAGAGATGAGTAAAAAGAGTTGGTTTGGGGGGAGGGGTTATGTGCTCCTTTTGGAACTGTTAAATTTGAAATGCCTTTACTCTAATCAATACAATGATCCAAGACAATTCCAATGGATTCATGAAAGATGCTATCCACCTTCAGAGAAAATTGGTAAATTCTGAGTCCATATTGAAGCATACTTTTTTCACTTTCTATATTTTTCTTGCTTTTTTTAACATGACTAATATGGGAACGTTTTTCATGACTTTACACATGTAGCTGATATTATATTGCTTGTCTTCTCAATGGGTCGGGGAGAGGCTGAAGGGTGGGAGAGAATTTGGAATTCAAAATTTAAAAAAATAGATGTTTAAAAACAAATTTTTAAAAAAAGTTTGAGATTCCTATAGAACATTCAGCTGGAAATAGTCCACACTCACCTAATGGCATAGTACTGGAAGTCCAGAAGGAGACTAGGGCTGGATAAAAGGATTTGGGAATCATACATAACGATCATAGGATTATAGATTTAGAGCAGGAAGGGACTCTAGGGACCATTTGGTCCGACTCCTTCATTTTACAGATGATCTGTAATCTCAGAGAGATTAAATGATTTACCTAAGATAAGAGGGTATAGATAGAAGGGAGTTCAGGACAGAACCTTGGATGACATTCCCGTTAAAGGGAAGGGATGTATATGATGATTCAGTAAAAGAGACTGACAGGCAGTAGTCAAGTAGAAAGAGAACTGATAGAGAAATGTATCATAGAAGCCAAATGAGGAGAGAAATGGTTAGTAGTGTTAAATGTTGCAGATAAATGAAGAGAGGCTAGGGTTGAGAAGATGTCATTGGATTTAGCCATTAAGAAATTTTTGGTTAGAGAAAGCAATTCCAATTAAGTGGTGGTGGGGTGTCTTTCTGGGATTTGAGAAATGAGTGGAATGAAAGGAAGTAAAGACAATGAATATAAACACTTTTTGGGAGGGCAATAAGCAGGAGACATATGAGAGTATAGTAAGGAGTCAAGTAAAGATCGTTGAAGGATGAGAGGGACCTGGTCATTGCCAGATGTGTAAATTTAGAGAACCTACCCCAAATATTCACATGGACTATTTGTGTCCAACCTGTGGTACAGTGTTCTGATCTTGTATTAGTCTGATCAGCCACAGTTATACACACTGTAACTTGACTCTAATGCTGGGAGGTCATTTTGGTCCTCTTGGACAACAATCAACCAACCAGCCAGATAGCTGGGAAGGAGCCAACAGAGTTATAATTAGCTTTGCCCTAAGGCATGGACTAGGATTGGCTTCCCTCTTCAAATCGAGTATTCTCTTTGGCTTTGTCTCCATCATCTGCTGACCTGAAGCATAACCATTGACAATTCTATAGCAGGGCCATATTCTTGGGTTGGAGGAAAAATCCCCCAAAGTTAACGCACTCTTTCTCTCAGAGTTCCCCACAGCCTGGCTTTATTTTCTTTGCATTGTATCCCCTCATCCCAGTCTCCCTTCCAAGTCTGGATTTAAGATTATAGATTTGAAGCTAGAAGTAACCTGATTCAATTCCCTCACTTTATTGATAAGAAAACTGAGGTTTACAGAGGTTAAGTGACTTATCCATTACAAAGGTGGATATACATGGTGGAGGCATGATTCCAACTCCTGTCCCCTGATTGCAGTTTCAGTGCTCTGTAATCCTAGTACCAAAGCCCACTGGTGAAGGAGAGGGTCCCTTTCTGATGGAGATGAATGCCCTGCCTGTCATGAAGGGCATGAGAAGCTTGAGAGCAAAAGGGAGCTTCATTCTCTTCAGTCTTGTTCCTATTGGTGCTCGAGTCACTGAATCTCTTTAGGCTTCAGGAACTTCTGGCTTCCAGAGAGAAGATGGAAAATAACAACTCGACTTCAGGTTGTTAAAGGAAAAGACTCTGGGAAGACATAAGCGGAGCTGGCAATCACCATCATGTCATGATCCCCAGCTTGTTAAATTAGAGACTTCAGCAAACATTTCCCTTGAGTGAGAACTGAGACTTTCCATTGAGCTATGTTACCTCAATCCCAGTGAGAGAGTTCCTTCACTCTCTATAGTCTGGTACCTTCTCTGATTTCTATTTTGTTACTGACTTGGATAGATTTGTTTTTTTGTTAAATGTTATGTGTATTTATTGTGGAACAGATATTTGGAGGGAAAGGGGTAGAGTAATATTGAAGCTAGCTTAGACCTAAAACTCACATTCCCTAGATTAATAATATTGAAGGGAGCAGATAATATAATTCTAACCTGGTATTTTCTTTCTCTAAGGAGGACAGAGTACTACCCTTTGGCTCCAATTTCCTGTTTTCTCTTCTGGCAAGAATTAAAATCTCCCTTGGAGAAGGGTATAGGAAGAAGAAGCTAGAGATGTGTATTCTGCCTCTTTTTGCCCCATAGCTATACCCCCATGCTATATTTTGGGGAATAGCCCTTGCTATGTGGACCTCACCATAGTTCTGTTCTCTTATACCACTCTGTCACTACAAAACAGTTTCTGGCCGTTAGGCCATTCTCTTAATCTCCTTTAAAAGACCCATCACCAAAAAAAGAAATCAAGGCTATGCATAGTCATATGGAAAAAATACCCTAACTCATTATTGATTAGAAAAGTGCAAATTAAAACAACTCTGAGGTACCGTTCCATACCTATCAGATTGACTAATATGACAAAAAAAGAAAATGATAGACATTGAAGAGTATGTGGGAAAACTGGGTCACTAATGCACTGTTGGTAGAGCTGTGAACTGATCCAACCATTCTGGAGAGCAATTTGGAACTAAGCCTAAAATTCTATAAAACCCTTTAATCCAGTAGCATCACTTCTAGGTCTTATATTAATAATGCATTTTTGCTTAATTGTTAATTTAATTTTGCTTCTTAATGGGAAGATCATTCCTATTCATTAATAGGCCTATGGAACAGGAAGGGGTGGAGCAGGAAGGGTGGAATAGGAAGAGGCAGAGCTAGAGCAGAGCTGAGAGGAAGTTGGTAGAGAGCAATCAGCACTGGGAAGGATGTAGGCAAGCAGGCAGCTGGCTAGCATGATTGAGAGAGCTTGTTTGTGATTTTGCTTAGGGGATCCTGTTTGTGGGAAGACTTGGTAGTCTGTATAGACTTCTTGGTTACTATGATGAATTTCTTTGTTACTATGATAGATTCGTCTTTCTGGTGTTTGAATAAATGTTTTGGTTCTGTCTTCCTTGTGGAGAGACTGTTGTATTTCGCAATTCAGAATTGCATCAGCGCATTCATGGCTGCCATAGGCACTGTGAATATTGCCTTGGTGCTGCAGGTCTATATTCCAAATACATTTTTAAAAGAGGGGAAAAGGACTTACTTGTATAAGAATATTTATAGCAGCCATTTTTTTTTTTGTGGTGGCTAAGAATTGGAAATTGAAGGAATGCCCATTGATTGGGGAATGACTAAACAAACTATGACATGTAATTTTGATGGAATATTATTTGCTATAAGAAATGACAAATAGAATGTTTTTGAAAAACCCGGAAAGACTTACATGAACTGATATAAAGTGAAGTGAACAGAACCAGAACATTGTACAAAGAAACAGCAATGTTGTACAATGAAGAACCATGAGTTACTTAGCTGTTCACAACAATACAGTGATCCAAGACAATCCCAAAGGACCAATGACAGAGCATACTATCTGTCTCTGGAGAAAGAACTATTGTTTGAATACAGACTAAAGCATGCCAGTTTTTACTTTCTTTTTTTTCCATTCTTTTTCTTTTATCCAAATCTTCTTGTACAATATGACTAATATGGTAATGTTTTACATGATTGTGAATGTGTAACCAATATCTGATTGCTTATCATCTCAGGGAGGAGAGAGAGGAGGAAAGAAAGGAGGGATAGAATTTGCAACTCAAAACTTACCAAAAAAAGCAAATGTTAAAAATTGTTTTAATAAATAACTGAGGAAAAAAATAATAAATTAAATTTTTAAAAAAGTTTCATCCTATTTGCTCACTAATGTCCTCTTCTAATGTCTCATCAGGGTGAAGGTGTTAAAAGAGAATCTTAGAACTAAAAGAGATTTACTTCAGTGGTTATCATCAAATTGCAGTATAATAATTAAACAACAATCTCCTTTAGAACAAAGATGACAAGTCATTATTCAACTTTTACTGGAAAACCACCAGTGACAGGCAACCTTTAACTCCCGAGGTAGCCCTTTATACTATTGAATAGCTCTAATTGTTAGCAAGTTAGTTCTTACTTTGAGTGTAAGTCACCTTTTCTGAAACTTTTATACATTAACACTAATTCTACTCTGTAGGGCCAAGTAGAAGGGGTCTAACTCTTCTCCTTGTGACTGTCTTTCAATTACTTAAAGATAGCTATTATCTTTACTCTGGCTTCATTATTTTAGGCAGAGGATCTTTCTGAGTCTCATTTTCTACATTTATGAAATATGACAACAAAGAAAGAACACTAGATTCAGTCTGGGGACTTGGGTTCAAATTCCAGTTCAGCTCCTTAATGATTATGTGATTTTGAGAAAGCCAACCCTTCCTCCCCCCAAGAAATTATTTTTGTTCAGAAGATATTCTTAGTTACAGCAATGAATAGTAAAAGATGGGTTTGATTGGCATGTGTGTGTTGGGGGAGGGAACATCATTGTAGGGCTATATCCCCTATTTTGGCAAAAGTATTCATAATGAAACTCATAGACAACATTGAACTGGAAGGAAAGGTTCATCTTCAGTAGGGTTCAATGGAGAGTACTGGATTACCTCACATCCACCAGATTATCAATACTGACAGAAAAGGGAAAAATGACAAATGTTAGAGGCACTGTGGGAAAACAACGTTAGTGAATTATTGGTGGAGCTGTGAATTGTTCCAGCTATTCTAGACAGTAATTTGGAGCTATGCCCCCAAAGTTAGTAAATTGTGAGTATATTTTGACTCAGCCAACAGGTTGCACCATTAAGCCATATCCACAGAAATGAAAGAGGAAAAGAACCCATATGTATGTACATATTTATAGAAGCTCTTTTTTGTTGGAGCAAAGACCCTAAAACTAAAGGAACATCCATTAATTGGCACATAGCTAAACAAATTAAGGCATATGAATTAAATGGCAGGCTATTGCACTATTAGAAATGATGAAAGGTTTCAAAAAACCTAGGAAGACTGGCATGAATTGATGGGGAAAGAAATTAGCAGAACCAGGAGAAAAATTTAAACATTTAAAATAATAACAACATTGTAAAGACAAATCAACTTTGAAAGACTAAGAAGTACAGACTTCTTGGTTACTGAATGCAGTAATTGAATACTGCATTGCAGTATTCAGAATACTGAATTGCAGAGCCATGACCAAACATGATTCTAGAGGAGGACTAGGGAGGCAATGCCTCCTAACAAAAAGGTAATGGACTCAGGGTACAGATTAAGACATAATTTTGGACAAATTCCACGTGGGAATTTGTTTTGCTTGACTGTGAATATTTGTTACTAGGGTTTTGTTTTTCTTGCATTTTCTACAGCTGTAAAGGAAATTTAAGAGAAAGAGAAAATAGATTTTTTTGTTCATTGAAAAATATAAATAAAAAAAGGAAAGAGTGCTGGATTTAGAATCAGAAAACCAGGCTTCTAGCTGGAAATCTACAGATAGTGACAAATTCTCAGTTTTTAGGACGTTGGACTAGATGATCTCTAAGATTCCCTCCAGCACTAAATCTGTGATCCTATGGTCTTCTCTCCTTTTTTAAAATGAAGGAAATGGAAGTCTAGAGAGGAAAGATGATCTGACTCAGGTTTCATAAGCAGTGACAGAGGCAGGAATTAAAATCCAGGGCTCCTGGCTCCTAGCTCAATGTACTTTCCCCTTTCCCATTTCATACTTGAAACAACTGGGAAAGTCTTTTTCTTTTGGTTGCCTAATCAGTAGAAGTTCCTATAAAACCTTAACTTCCTGTTCTTACTCAACTTCTACTTATCTACTTTAACCAGGGTTAGACAGGCTAATTTAACCCAATATTGTCAGGAATGGGAATAAAGTTAGTTCCCGTTTTTGTGAATGTGTGAGCTCAAGTTTATTTTGAATAGCAGACAGAACAGACTGACTTGGGTAATTTTCCTCCCATTCTTGTGAGAGTGGACTTCAGTTAAATCCCTTGTCCCCTCAGCTCCAATTCACCCCTTCCATAGGCAGTTTCCAGATTCAAAGAATCATTCAGAAAGGACATTAGAAGTCCTCTGTTCCATTTCATATTTGAACAAGATTCTTTACTACAACATTCCTGAAAAATGTTTATGCAATTTTTGTTTGAAGACCTTCAATGAAGGGGAAACCTTTACCTTCCAAAACAGTTTGCCTTTCTACTTTCTGAAAACTCTAGACAGGTGTTAGGAAGGCATTAAAAATAATTATATTGAACCCTCCCAAATCAATAGGGAATGAGGAAAGAATTGAAACACCACACTTTGTCAAATATACTACAGTATATTTGTTAAGGACAGGAGATTGTAAACTGAGGGGAGAGTGTAACAAAGGGGTGTCCCATACTCCAACACCAGTCAATATAACTAATAAGATGTTCTTATACTTCAATGCCATTCTCAAGTTTGAACACTGTGATTGGGTCACAGGATCAATCAATTAATTGTATAAACTAGGTGTAAACAATCCATAGATCACAAAGGCATAAATATTATTCAAAGAACCTAGTTAATCAAGTTAGGAAGGAAAGAAATGCTTCTAATCATTGGATGAAATCAGATGATGAAATGTAGACTGATTGAAAGAAAGAGACAATACTGGTTGTGTGGCTATCAGACAGGGATATTCCAGTAGGAACATCTCAGTGACTCTTTGGGGAATCATGATTCATGTTCTTTGAAAAGTCAGACTCCTTGTGCAAGGGAGTCCCAGAAGGAGATTTATACCTCATTTACCTTCCACCTCTCAACACATACTGACCTTGTCATCACGGCACGATGTTAAATAATGCATCAAGAAGGAACAAATTAGACACACTGAAGTAAGGAGAAGCTTCAGAGATCATGACTTTTTTGGGGAAAGGAAAAATAACTTCATTTTTCTAAATGTAAGTTAAATGACTTGCCCAAGATCACATAGGTAATAAGCATCAGATAGGTAGACAGGTCCTTTGGCTCCAAATCCAGTGTCCTTTACACTATACCAAACACATTTCCCAACATCTTCCAACCTGAAATCACTCCTAACTAGAGCAGATAAACCATGAAATTCATGGTGAGTAAAGTCTTCAGGTATTTTTAAAACTCTACAGTTTTATTTTCATTCCCCATAATGCATCATGTCATCTAGGACTAATTCTCTTGTGCTGACAGTATTAAATATATTCAACAAACACAGATCACTTAAAGTAATTTATTTGCCATAACATATATGTACATGTGCACACATGTGTATGTACACATTTGCAACCAAATAAAGCTTGCTGTAGCTAAAGTAATTTCTAATAATTCTGTTGCACAATCACTGATGAGAAATATGCTATGACAGAAAGTTGGATTTGGAGTTAGGAGGGAGCTGGGGTAGAATCTTAGCCTGACCCTGTTTCAGCCCTGACACTTAGCTATGTAACTTTTGATAAGTCACTAAACTTTTCAGTGTCAATTTCCTCACCTGGAAAGGGAAATGATAATAACTCTTTTGTTACCCACCTTTCAGGGTTGTGAAAAAAAGTACTTTGTAAATCTTAAAGTGCCATGGAAATATAAATTATGAGCAATGATTCTAATTTATTATTGGTGCTCCATTTTTGTTTTAAAACTCAAGTACAGATTCACAGGTAAATTGTGTTCTTTTCTATTCAATTACTTGTCAAATACTATACTGTTAGTATATGCACAGTACTACAAATAATTTTTTGCTGAGATGGCCAAAGAGCTAAGACCTTAGACAATCATGATTCAATTTATGTGCCTTTTTCCGTCAGAAAACTATGCCAATAAACTTGAAAATAAGGGAAATACCAGATTAGGGTAAGTATGGGTTGAAGAGTTAGGAGGGTGGGCAGACTTTGTCCACAGGGACGGATTTCAAAGGATTCACTGCATTTTGTAAGCTGTTGCCATAAATCTCTTCTGCCGGAGAAATTCATTGCTTGTTGTGTTCCACCACTTAAATAACTGCGGTCCTTGGAGTTATGTTCTTGACATTCTGAAACATATTTGAGGCTTGCACCTGAGAAATAAATAGCTTTGATCTCCCAATCAGTCACTCATTTTCAGTGTTTGAGAGATGAGGTTCATAGATGAATCCACCCCTTTAGGATGTAGAACAGCCAATCAGGATTCTGCTGCAGTAAAAAAGAGTCTTTCATTGAAATCCCAGCTTCCGTTCATAGAAGCCAGGGTGCACAGTATTCCAGGGCTATTCTACAGTATTCCCTTTATTCCTTTCACCCCCTGGGTCTTACAAGAAAATCTTTTGTGTTTATTTTCATGAGTTCTCACAAGGTTTGGAACCTTCAGGGCTATGTTTCTAAAACTTCATTGGTTTGTGCCAGAAAAACTCTTTTTAAAAAAACAACAACACACAAACAGCAGAATGAAAGGACCATTTTGGGATGTTAATTTCTACTTAATTACAGGAAAGGGACATTTGATGAGTCAAGAAAATTTTTACTAAAAAAATATGCCAACCTAGGGGATAGGTGTCTAAGAGATCATCAAGTATGCAAACCAATCATTCATATATTTAAAGAACTTGTATCTAGCCACTGAAGGGTGTGTGTGTTCATCCCTTGTTGCTGAAGAAGACCATGCCATCAGGGAAATAATGACATGACTTGTACTTGACTTTGTTTTGAGTGAGGGAGGGCTGTGCAGGTCACCAGCCTCACTTTTCCTCCAGAGCCATCTGAATCCAGTGACCAGATATTCATCAGGATGACTGGAGATGACCCAGGATGAGGCAAATTGGGGTTAAGTGACTTGCCCAAGGTCAAACATTTAGTGAGTGTCAAGTGTCTGAGGTGAGATTCGAACTCAGGTCTTCCTGTCTCCTGTACTGGTGCTCTATCCACTGTACTACCTAGCTGCCCCAAGGCACTGAGGGGGTATATGAAGGCAGGATACCTCTCCCCACATAAGTTAATAATCTGGATGGGGAGATAAGACTGGAACACAGGAAAAGTCAGTTAGAAATTTTAAAAATCTGTGATTTAATCTGTTTATCCCCTATGCCCTACCCCCAACTTCCTCCACCATACAGAGTAATTCTTTATAGTCTAAGAAAGCACCTCAAAGTATAGATAGGTTAAATGATTAGGACATAGTTACATCACATACTATGTGTGTTGGAAGCAAGACAACTCAGATCTTCTGGACTTCAAGTTCAATTCTTAAAGACTGCTCGGTTAAACCAACAACATAAAAAATATACAGGAGATGTCATAGGCACGCACATGATTAAGAGGAATGTAAAGAAGAAGGAATTTAGAGAAGGAATGTAGTAACACACACACACACACACACACACACACACATATATAGTATTTTAAGATTTACAAAAATGCTTTCTTCACAACAATCTTGCGGGGTGCCTTAGTATTAATACGATTCTATCCATTTCATAGATGAGTAGTGACTTGCCAAGGGTCAAAGAGCTAGTGTTTGAGAGGATTTGTACTTTTTCCAAGTGTAACAATCTATCCATGTTGCACTGCTATTCATAGAATGTTTTAAAATTTACATGTGCTTTCTTCACATCAGTTTTATTATTGTTGTTTCTATTTTACAGATAAAGAAACTAAGGCTCAGTGTGGTCAAGCATTTAGTCAAGACTCCTGATTCCAAGTCTAGCATTCTATAATAGCATATTTTCACTTAACTTTAGGAATATTTTCTATTTCTTTTGAGGGAAGGTTTTGTTATTAGACATTTGATGCAACTCAGTCTTATAGCAGCATTAGTAGCATTACTGGGGTTATTACAAGTTGATTAGTCTAATGCCTAACCTTTACTTATAAGTGACTAGCACAGAGTGGCTGAATGGTAGTAATTGATGGACTTCTCTCTAGATTTCAAGATCTGTGCTCTTACCATTACACCAAGCTGTCTGCTTGCCTGTATTGTACAGGCAATAAACTCAAAGAAGAGAGAAATCATCTGTTGGGGTGGCCTGAAAAGGTTTTATGGTTGAATTCTGACTTCATCTGGGCCCAGAAAAATTTAAATAAGCCAAAGAAAGAAGAGACCAGGGTAGAGAGCACTTTAGTCAGGACATAAATTAATATAAGCAAATGCTTACTGGAAAAGTAAGTCACTCATTTCCTTGATTGGTATTTTTTTTAAACTGGTAATTTCCTTGGCTTATAAAGTCAAAGAACTAGAAAAGTAGAAAACTTGGTATTTTCTAAAGGCAAGACCCAAATGACTAAAGCTAAGGGGTTTAGAAGAATAATAGGAAAAATGGCCTAAAAAGAGCTGAAGGGTGTCTAGGAGAAGACACTCAGGTTGGTAAAGGGCCTGAAGATCATGTTCTATGAGGATGATTAAAGGAACTTAGGCTATCTATACTGGAGAGAATACTTAGGTGGGGATGGGATAGCTAGCTTCAAGTATTTGAAGGGCTTTCTTGGGGAAGAGAAATCATACTTGTTCTGCTTGGCTTGGCCCTTCAAGATAGAACTAATTAGAGGGTGAAAATTGTGGAGGAAGATAGCCTTGATGTAAGCATAAACTTTCTAACCATGAGAGCTATTCAAAAATGGAACGGGCTGCCTCTGGAGGTTACAAATTACTTCTTACAGGAGTCTTCCAGAAAAAATTGGATGACCCCTTCTCAGGTGCCTTGTAGACATGGTTCTTGCTCAGTGACCACTAAGGTTATTTTCTAGTTCTTAGATTCTATAAAAAAAAGGTAGAGTAGGTTGGGTTGAGAGGGCCTAGAATGCCAGGCTGAGGTGTTTCTGACTTCATCATGTAAGCAGAGGGCTGCCTGAAAGACTAAGCTGGAGAGTGACTTGTTTACAATGTTCAGAGAGGTCTGTTTCAAATGAGACATCCAAAGCTTCAGGTTTCCCTCTCTCCTTTTCTCCCTTTCTCTGTTGTAAACCAATCCTCACTGGGAAAATATTTGCTTTCCTGGTCCGGAGTTAAGATGCATAATCCGAAGCATACAAATATCCCAGGTCCTTAAATTGCTACAGATCAAGCTCCAGATATAGCGCCTGTGAACGTCCAGCCTTACTCACATACTGTACAACTTCCAAAATTAATGGGAGTGGGTGAGAAGATTTCTAAGTCTTAGTTTCTTCGTCTATAAAATTTGGGGGTTAAACTCCAGGGCCTCTAAGCCCCTCGGAGATTGAAATCTATGATCCTGATAAGTAGAGGGGGAGGGAGAACAGAATAGGAGGAGGCGGCAACAGTTGCAGGGGCTTCTCTCAAGCTGCTTTTACAATTTAAATGACGGGTATTTCAAATGTCTGGCAAGCACATGGTTGAAAATGTATGGGGCTGGGGGTGTTGTGTGTGTGAGTAGAGGCCCAGAGTCATTCCTCACCATATGGTTTGTGTTTCCAGGTTTTGCTTAGCTTGCGCTCACATGAAGATGGAAAATAAATACTGCAGATAAAATGACAACATGTGAGGGGTGGGGGCGGTTATTAAACCGCTCCAGAAAAGGGGACTGTCGCTTTGCAAGTAATATGATGGCCAACCTGGTACTACCCTGTCTCCAATCTCCCATTCCGACCTAGTATCCAAAAGGAGGAAAATAGGAGAGGACCCCCCCCCCCCCCACACACACACACACGTAAGAAGATATTCCCGGCCCCGCAGAGCCCAGGCCTCCCCATCTCCTCTCTCTGCAGCCAGCAGATGGCCCCCCGGTTCCCCTCTCTCTCCAGACGCAGGGATTTTGTGGTTTGGGTGGTAGCTGGGTCTGGCGGCCCAAGTTCCTTCACGCCTCTAGCCGGGTGTGCGTGGGTCCGTTCGGGGAGCCTGGCTCTCGCGAGGTGAGCTGGAGAAGGAGGAGAAGGAGAAGGAGGAGAAGGAGAAGGAGGGCCGGGTTTGCGTGCGCCCAGCCGTCCCGGCGGGGCGGGGAGCCGCGGAGAGAAAGCGAGGAAATCCTATTCCTCCTCCCCGCCTCCCTCCGCCTCCCCTTGGGGGCTCCGCTCCTCCGCCCCCTCCCCACGCCTTCCGCTTTCACCTAAGGCCAGTAGGTGTCTGGAGCAGGAAGGAGGGAGGCGAGAGCAGCCGAGGACTGGAGGGAAGCGGGAGCCCCAGCGGGAGGGACACGGCCGGAGCGGAGGGAGCGAGCGGAGCGGCGGCGGCTGCGGCGGGCGGTCCCTGCCGCCTCTCCCCCGGCTCCCCGCGGGCTGTTTCACCCGGCTCCCCTGTCCAGCCTTTGCCAGGAGCCGAAGAGGAGTCGTCATGTAGAGCCACATAATCATCTTTTTTGCAACTCTTTTTTTTTTTGGTGGGGGGAGGGCGGCAACCTTTTTAAAAGAAATTCTCCCTCCCTCCCTGCCTTCTCCCCGCTCCATTTGTGAGCCGCATCTGTTTCCTTAAAGAAAAATATATACATATATTTTCAGGTGCTTAGGAGAGGGTGGGAATAATAAATTATACTTGAACCAGCTACGTACCCCTCCGTAAAGGGCAACAATGACCGAAGAGAGCTCGGAGGTGCCTAAAGAGTTGATAGGTAAGATCCCCCCGTTCATTTGCTGCATTTCTCCGCCTCCTTCCCCCATCCCACCTTCACCTTGCCCTCTTTCCCCCGGGATGACTCCGAGCAGGGACCGAGCTTGGGCAGCGTTGGCAGGGAAGTTTTCTGGGCTCTTGGCTGCTGCCGTTTGCCCCCCGCCCCCAAGAGAAAGGAACAGAAAAGACCGACGGGTCTTAGCATGCCGAGGAGCGCCGGGAGCCGGAGGAAGCGCCCGGAGGCTCGGGGCTGGGAGGCGAGCTCTCCCGCGGCAGCCTCTGCGCTGCGCTGCGCTGCGGGAGGAGAGCCTGGCCGGGAGAGCGCCTGGCAGGGGAGGGGCTCCGGGGGAGGAGGGAGGCTGGCCGGGAAACCTGGCAGAGCGCTGGAGCCTCCAACTCCGAGCAAGTTCCGCGCAGCAGCCCGGGGGGCGTCGTGGCGGCCGGGCAGCCCAGGAGCTGCCCCGCTCTGTGAGCCCGGGGCGCAGCATCCCACCTCCCGGCTGCTTGGCTCCCTCAGCTCCGCAGCCCCTGCTGCTCGCTACCACTGCCTGGGCCATGCTGTTCTGGTTAAGCGACTGCGCCTGGAAAGGCGTGGCTTGGAGTAGCCGGCGGAGCTCGCTGGGGGTGGGGTGGGGGGTGTAAAAGGCTGACGTAAACTTGAGGCCAGGAAACTGGGAGTTAATGATAAAAAAACTTGCTCTTAACAATGATTAACCGCTGCCCTCCATCCCCAATCCTTTTGTGACTCAGCCAAGGTGACCTGTGGTTTGGAGACCCTCTGAGACCATCACACTTGGGGAAGTACACCATGCAGGGAAGCGTTCTTGAGACGTTGCTTGAGAGTCCAGGATTCTTGGCCATGAGTCGTAGGATTCAGTACTTTGGTGTTTAAAACAGGAAAAAGTATTAGAGTCTAAGGTACATTGTGTGTGATTGGTATAGACAGTATTTTAGACTTCGTGGAAGTGGAAGACTATTATTGCTCTATGTGTGTGTGCCATCCTAATAACTAAACGAAGCTGGAAGGGAAAGAGAAGCAGTTACTATTGATAATCATTCCAAGCCAGCTATTAAGTGGAACTTGGGCATTGAAAATGAAATATATATATATATATATATATATATATATATGTGTGTGTATGTGTATGTGTTTAGCCCCAGTGACCCACATCTCTTTCTATGTCTTCCCTGCCATCCTGGACAGCCGACAATTCAAGGCAGCTGATGTTTGGCACAGACCACAAGAGGAAGTTTCCAAATGCTCATCAGTCTGCATTTGTGGAATTTGCCACTCTGGTTTCTGTCTTAGACAGTAAATGTTTCTTAGGAAAGTTAGTGTGTTGCTTTTCTTACGGTGTGTGCTAACTCAGCAGGTGAAATAATGCAAAGGAACTGTTGCTAGTTGAAGCTAGTGCTTTTGGTGAATTTCAAAAGGAAAAGTGATCTTTAGCCAAATTCAGACTAAAGGGTAAGAAGTTACCTTCTTTTATGCCTAGGAGAATCACCCCATTTCCCCTTTCAGTCTGTGAGTGTATTATATATGTATATGTATGTATGCATATACTTACATATGTGGGTATACACATACATCTATACTAATATATGTGTATATATGCAATAGTTATATATGTATATGTAATTATATACATATATGTGTATTTGTGTATGTGTGTATAAATCTTCAAGGCCTTTTCTGCCTTTTGTTAGGGTGTTCCATCTTCTTCAGGATAGAATGGACTTTTCTATCATCCAAGAGAAAAGAAACTTCAGGCAAGGAAGATATTTTCCATTCCTGAAAACTCCTTCTTAGATTAGGAGAGTGCTTGAGGTGGCAGGGGAATTCTTCTTAGGTAACCTGAGGAGTAAGGAGAGTTTAACAGTAGGAAAGACTACAGATTTTTAATCAGGGAAATATGTTGTTCTTTGCTTAGTAATAGGAAGTTTAGATGGACATATATGCTCAAGAAAAAAATGGGTGAAATAAATTACCTTAGAAATTAGTGGTAAAGGAACCTGACATACCTAACGAAGTTCACTGTAAATCTGAAATTTTACTCATTTATTAACAGCACTAGATGGCCTCTTGCTTCTTGCTGGTTTGTTTACATGTCCTTCTACCCAGACGGACCACTTCCTTACTCCATTTTGCCCTAATAACTTGCTCAGCCCTCAAATATCTAAGTTTGATTTTGAATGGGCTAGGTCAGAAGCTTCTGATTTCCGTTTTACCTTTCCCCTGCCCCTCTCAGTGACTGTAAGGCACTCTTTTGACTTGCTCTGTCCAGTTACATGTGATAACCTCATCCAAAGCTCTATATGCCATTAACCCAAGGCTCTTAGGAAGCAGTTGTTTAATAAGGCTATACAAAACATTTCATTCCCTCTTTCCCTCTTTTGCCACATTTGGGGTCCCTTATCATGAGTCATGTAATTCTGTAGGGTATTTCTTTGATGGGGGCTGACTATGATGGCAACCCTCCTTGGAATTTCTGGTGCCATCTTTTTCCCTAATTACTCTTCCTCACTTCATGCTGCTTTCCTTGTCCTTCAAGGTCTACTTTCTTCTCCATTACTAAGTTTTTATTAAGTACTTATTATGTGCCAGGCATTATGCTGGGAGGCAAAGACAAAAGTAAAATAGTCCTTGCCTTCAAGGAACTAACATTTTAATGGTGGCTACATTTCATTTGGTGATCTCATTGGCTGCCATGATTTCATTTATCACTTCTATGGAGGTGATGCTGAGATCTACTTGTCCAGTCCTCATCTCTCTCTTGATCTCTAGTCTTTGCCTGTTGGACATCTAGAAGTCATTTCTACCTTCATAGCATGTCTTGTATGTGGCCCCTTCTCTCCTCTGCTACTGCCATCACCCTGGTATAGGCCCTTATCACTTCCCACTAAGATTATTGCCAGAGTCTTCTGGTTGGTGTCCCTGCTTCAAACCTCTCTGTGCTCTGACTCAAGTGACTCCGTATTACCTCTAGGATCAAATATAAAATCCTCTGGTCAGCACTGAAACCCTTTTATAACCCTGGCCCCTTCCTACCTTTCCACTCTCTTTTTACCTTATTCCCTTGCAGGTACTCTGTACTCCAGTGGCATTGGCCTTTTAGTTCTGGCACAGGAGGATCCATCTTGACTTTTTTTCTTCCTTGATTCTGGCTCTTGACTCCTTTCACTGTCTGTCCCCCATTCCTAGAACATTTTCCCTCCTCATCTGTGCTTCATACTTGCCCTCCATTCCCTCAAGTGTCAGCTAAAGCCTTCCCTTCTGCAGGAAGACTTTCCCAGTCCTCTTCAAACTCAGTATTTTCTGAGAATACCTCCAATTTATTCTGTATGAAGCTTGTTATTACAGTTGTTTACATATTGTCTTTCCCCATTATACTGTGAGAGCAAAAAGTGTTGTTTTTTTTCCTTATTTTTTATCCCCAGTGCTTAGTATAGCACCTGGCACATAGTAAGTGCTTAATAAATATTAGTTGAGTGACAAGTACATGCAAGTATAAGTTTATACACACGCATGCATGTTATGTATTATATACATAGATACATACACACTATATATGCATATATACACATACCTACAGAATAACGTATAATATGCTTGATATATACAAATGAATGTCAGATAGTTTTGGGGAAGGAGCTTTGTTTATATGGGGAAAGGATCAGAAAAGTCTTCATGGAAATATTTCTTGAGCTGAATTCTGAAGGAAGTCAGGAATTCTAAGAGACTTTCTTGGCTTCTAGACCCTATTGACCCCTCACTTCTGAATTCTTACAGTGTTCATTATATGTCATACATTTAGTATTTGATCATTTTGTTGTTTAGGCATCTGTTTCATATGTTATAAGTTCTTCCAGGATCTAAACAAGTATTAAGCTTCTCTGTTGCTATTTCTAGTTCAGTGGAAGTTGGATAGTAGGTGTCTAATTCATGCTGGATTCAGAATATCTGATAACAATGAGAAGTTTGATATTAAAATATCCTTTGCTATGAAGAACCATCCCTTTTCTCTCTTTCTCCTTGATTTTTTCCTTCCTTTTTATAAAAGTATATAATTATGCTATTCTCTTTTTTTTGCAGAAAGTATCAAGGATGTTATTGGCAGGAAGATTAAGATTGCAGTAAAAAAGAAAGTAAAGTTGGAAGTCAAAGGAGACAAAGTAGAAAACAAAGTATTGGTAAGCATTTTTTTCCCATTAAAATGATTTGGAAGTATAAATGTACTTTCCACATTTTTCCTGGTTTAATTTGTATGGCAGACTGGTTTCATGTTTATGTAGCACTCTTAGATACATTGTTTGAAAGATGTGAAAATAATTTTGTGTTTACTGGGAGATCTTTTGAGCACTGGTATATCCAGAGTATAGAAATATCTTGTTGATCTACATTTTGGACATTTAATTTCTTTCAGTTATAAAACCAAGCCATGTTTTTTCCTCATTTATTGTCTTTTGTCAATTTATTTTGTAAAATATGATGTTATTTAAGTGAGTTATTTATGACAAATACAAACAGTAATATGGGGAAAAATGAAAAATTTCTTTTCTCATGCTGTCCTACTGATTTTTCTTGACTGCTGCCTTTATCTCTCCTGTGAGTAATATAATCTGATGCTTGGTGACGTGAGGGGATTTGGCCTTATTTTTCATTGTATCCCCCACAGTTCTAGAATGATGCCTTAGTGCTTAAATTTTGTGAATGGATGCTAATGTATCCATGACAAAATGTACCATTGCATATGTGATACTTGATATAAGAAAGATTATCAGTTATTTTTTTTTGAGTATAGCGTGCCTGTTCATAGAAGGATAGAACTGAGGTAAGTTAGTGTTACATTATATGTTAGATTGAAACTCGTACAACATTCAGATCAAGTTATTTGTGATGGAGCTGTGTCTTAAGAGATATGGTGATTGTGTTTTAATGCTTGCTAGTCAGTTTTAAAATGGGTCATATATTCTATTTTCAATTTGTATGGAAGTCACGTTATTTTATTTTGTGTCTCTCCCTATTGGTTAGTCTCAGAGGAATACAGATGTCAGGGATACTGATATCCTGATTAATGTAAGCTCTTTGAGGGAAGAGACAATTTTGTTTTTATCTTTGTATTCTCAATATCAAGCATGGTATCCTGTACATAACAGACACTTAAAGTTTGTTGAGTTAAATTTATTGTATAATAGTATATTTTATGCCTTTTCCTGATGATGCAGTCACTTAACTTGTAATCTCTTTCTTGGAAGATGGTAAACTCCATGGAAACAAGGGAACCAGGTCTTTTATAAACTTGCATCTCCTTCAGTGTTTGGCACAATGATTGGCACATAGTATGCACTTGATAAGTTTTTGTTGCCTTAAATGAGAGTTGTATTTCTTAAAAAAACAATCTGATTTTATTATAGTGAACACTCCTTCCACTGCTTCAGATTGTGGCCCCTTCTTATCTGAGTTTTATGAGCTGCTGTGGCTCTTCCTCAGATGGCACACAAATCCTATCCCTCAGTCTAAATCTTTCCAGCTTGATTCTACCTGCTGGAACTTGTTTTCTGCTGAAATAACCTGGGGTCACCTCTGTGCTGTGATGAGGCATTTGGAGTAGGACTTAAGTGGAGGAACAGCTTTCTTAGGAATTTTTGAAAGTAGCTTTAGGATATGTGACTGCCATCCCTAGTGAATATAGGTAGGAACTGTGCATATTGATTGATGACCTCTATTTCTTTGCAACCCATGATCACAAGTCTGGATGACAGATTCACTGAAGCAGTAAAGCTTGATTGACTTTTGACCTGCAACAAAATGTACTTATATATGCTAAGGCAACCAAATAGGGAATTGTTGGGGTCAAGATTCTATTTTATTTATATGTTGAGCACATTTACTAAAATAATAAGGCCTGATTTAATATAATATATATAAAAGGGTTGTTTTTGCATTTTCTGGGAATAGAAGTTTAAGACTTAGATTTCCTATAGTTTTTGTCTTGTAATATAAGACAGATTTATAGTGGTAAATTCCTCAAGGAAAGGGCTCTCTTTGACTTATTGTATCATAGAAACCTAAACAAAGGGTACTTAATATTATTTGGTATTAATAATGAATGTATTTCACAACACAACTATGAACCCTGTAAACATCAAGGTTAGGCCTGTCAATCTTGATATTAGTCAGAGAAGTTTTTTATTCTCCAAATGATAAAAGTAAACTGACAAATTTGTTAAAACTGACAAATTTGTTAGCGTTTCTTAAAACCTTGCAATTATTAGCACACAACATCAAGCATGTTAAGTTTCCTTTACATTGATTGTAATTGGATTTTATTCATGAATACAAAGTAATTGACCACTAGAGCTTAGAAAGGAAGGCTTTTTAAAAAATTTATATTTTTCAGAATTAGTGTCATTTTAGCAGAATTACACTTGATTGAAATAATGAACTGCTCTTTCCCAAATTTTTCTTTTTCTTTTTAAGCAGTTGCTTAGGTAATAAACTTGGAGCTGAGTTTAAATTTGTTGTGGTTTTTAATTACTTACATGGGAAAGAATTGTTAAAAAGAAATAATTTCAGACTTTAGAAAGTCTCTCTCTGGCAGCCTCAAATTTATTTTAGCATTAGATCTCAAGAAGGAATTTACCCCCAATAATTTTAAATTAAATGAAATTCTGACAGCTAGTTCAGCATCACAAATTTTCAATTATCTTTTATATTTTTTTATTTCTTCCTTTCTGTTTGTTACTAATTCATTAAAATGAGACTCAAGATAATATACAATTTACAATTACTACTTTGCATTATCTATTTTATTTTATCCAGAAATATAGGATATGAATTTGGAGGACCTCAGAGATCATCTAGTGTCTAGGTCTGGAGTTCCTTATCTTTTTTATGTCATGGACTCTATTGGCTCTCTGTTGAAACTTATGGACCTCTTTTCAGAATAATGCTTTTAAACAATTGAAAGAAATGCCAGATTTCAGTTAGAAGTTAATGAAAATGAGGATGCATTTTTTTTTCCATGTTCCATGTTCATGTACCCCCTGAAATCAAGAGGTCTGTGGATCCAGGTTAAGAAACCTTGATCTACCAATCTTATTCAGATAAGGGACAACATCCTCAAAAAATGGTCTTCCAGGCCCTGCTTGCTTCTGCTGATAGAAAGTCTATCTATTCCCCTCTAAAACCAACTTAATCTATTTTTAGACTTTTCTAATTGTTAGGGAGGGTTTAGCCAAAATTTTCCTCTTTGGGTCTTGTACCCTTTGGTCCTACTTCTGACTTCCCTACATCCCATCTAAATCAGTAACTTCTATCCATTGCACCTTATTCTCTTGCAAGTAAAGCAAGTCTAATTTCTTCATAAGATGGTGTCTCACATACACTCCTAGTTCTTTCAGCTGTTTATCTTGTACTGTAGTTTCTATTCTCACTGTACTGATCACTGTCCTCTAGAACATACTCCAGTTTATCAGTTTCTTTTCAAAAACAGTGTCCAGAACTAGAAGTAAAGATGAGGTCTCATAAGTGTACAGCAGGACTACCACATCCCTTATCTTGTATATTATGTTTCCTGTTACTTCAGCCACAAATCACAATGGTTCTTTTGACTACTATGGCTTATTGCTCATTTGTATTGAATTGGTTAGTACAGGCAGTTTGTTGAAGCAGAGAAACTTTGCCCCTGGAACCTGCAGGGATCATTAGACTCTGAGTTCCTTGTTGGCCTTTCTTTGTTTCCCCAACAATTAGCACAATGCCTGGCACATAGTAGGCACTTAATCAATGGTTTTGACTCAATGACCTAGGTTTAAATATTGGTGCCAGTATTTACTAGCTGTGTGACTTTGGGCAAATTACTTTCCCTCACTGTTTCCTCTTCTGTAAAGCAGAAATAACACTATCTTTATTACTTGCCTTATGGGATTGTTGTGAAAAAACAAAGTTTTCTGAAAATATTAAACCACTAGAATCAAAATTAGAAATGGGCTTTATTATAGAATCCAAGTTTTAAAAAAAGAATGTATATCACAAATTTGCACAATATTAAACCAAAAGGGACCTTAGAGTTTATCTACAGCCTAAACTTTAATTTTTCAGATGAGATCTTTAAGTAACCTTTTTCAAGTTAATTGACAAGATCTTAGATCTAGAGATAGAAGGGACCTTAAAGGATGTCTATTCCAACCCCTCATTTTAAATATGAGGAAAATAAAAACTCAGAGAAGTCATCAACTTGCCTGTCCTGTAGAGACTATGTAATGGAACAAGCATTTGAATACAGATCACCTACCTCTAAATCCAGTGCTATTCCTATTTTAGTCAGTCATGCAACAAGAGCTTATAAAGTGCCTGCTGTCTGCCAGGTACTGTGCTAAGTACTTTACAAATTCTGTCTCATTTAATCTTTACAACAATCCTGGGAAGTAGGGACTACTAACTACCTTTCACCAAATAATTATCTCAGATCTTATGAAAAATTTTGCAAAAAAGTGGGGTGTGGTCATTATATGAAGCTTTAAAAAAAATTGTACTGGTATTACTTAAGAATCATGTCTTATTAAACTGTCTTTGGTGCAAGATTAGGATGCATGGAATACTCTTGAATATATGTTAAAATTGGATATTGACAGTCTCCATGCACTGAGAATTCTGGGCTCGCATCTCAAATGGGTAGCCATACACCACTGGTGAATACATTGCTGCTCTGTTTACCCTTTAAGTAGCCTGACTAACAGAATTATACCCTATGATGATTATGCGATGAAAGGTCATAAACCAATTTTTGGACTAAAACACACACAGAGGCTGTGACTGATTATGCAGTGAAATACAATAGTATTATCCTCATTTTGTAGTTGAGGAAACTGAGGTTTGAGTTTCACTCCAAGTTAGTAATGCAGATTGTTGTTGCATTTATGTTTCGTTTTCTCACAACATCAGAGAAATGATGACATGACTTGCACTCTACTTTGTTATGCAGTATGTAAGTAATGCAGATACAAACAAAAAGGAGAGCCCTGCCATCCAGGCTGAAGTAGAAAAGCTGGGGGCAAGTGAGGAGGGGGTGACACTCTGCCTTCTAGTGGCAGGTAGGTAGTGGTAGAGCTGGAAATAGAACCTGGATCTCTCTGCTCCCACGCCAGTGTCCTTATTTTAAAACCTTGTTGTGTATTGATATTTTGTTTTTTTTTTAATATTGGAAAGGAAAAGAGGGAAACAAGTTTTTATTAAGCATCTATTATGTGCCATGTAATTTAAAAATATTGTTTCATTTAATCCTCAGAGGTTGATGCTCCTATTATCCCCATTTTACATTTGAGGTAGACAGAAGTTAAACAACTTGTCCAAGGCCAAACGGCCAATAAGCATCTGAGACTGAATTTTAAGTCAGATCTTCCTGATTCCAGGCTCAGTTCTTATTACATTACTTTGCTGGACATTTTGTTATGTGACATTTTAAGCCTTTGAATGTAATCATAACCAGAAATAGTGGGATGATTTCTCTTGGTAGGGAGGTGGGGAACCGTGTGTTCAGAATTTTGACTTCATAATCAGTTTTGCTTCTTGTTTTTTGACAATGGGAGACGTGTGTGTGTGTGTGTGTGTGTGTGTGTGTGTGTGTGTGAGAGAGAGAGAGAGAGAGAGAGAGAGAGCTTGAGGGGGTTGGTGCAGGGTATAGAGGGAAATGTCTGATATATTTTTGAAGGGCAAAAATGATTTAAAAAAATGAATAGGTTCAATGATAACCAAGGTTATCTTTTCCATTTCTTAGTGTGATAAACTCCTTAAAACCCCAGTTTTATGCCAGTTATTACTAATTTTTATATGAATAGAGATTTTGAAACAATTTTTTCCTATATGATGTACTTTAAATAAAAGGTAAGAAGAAAGTTTGTCCCATGTCGTCATTTTAAAAACCAATAACATTAGTTCATGAATACTTGGTGCTGGGGCTCTTTCCTTCTTACTGAAATACAAGGTAAAGAGGGGATATAGCCAAGATTTCATTTGACTTAAAAGGCCTCCCTCCTTTCCTTAAATGCCCTTACTTTGTCCCCTTCTTTAGGGTCATAGTGTTAAGAGAAGGGAATCATAGTGCTATGTCAGTATTTTATGCTTAACACAGATATTACAGTGCCTTGAACAAAGCAGTGGACATTGAGACTTAGAACCTTTGGGATCACTTTTGCCAAAAGCCTTCTTAATATGTGACTAAAAATAAGGTGAGGAGTGAATCTGACAAGACAGATGTAAAAACCATCTAATGGTTTTTCTCTGATGTAGAAACCATCTACAAGCATACCTTGGAGATATTTTGGGTTTGGTTCCAGGCCACTGCAATAAAGCAAGTATGGCATAAAAGTGAGTCACGTGAACTTTTTGGTTTTCTAGTGCATATGAAAGCTTTGTTTACACTATATTGAAGTCTAGTGAGTGTGTAGTGTGTTGTATCTTTAAAGAAAGTACAGACCTTAATTAAAAACACTTTATTCTTAAAAGATGCTAACCTTTCTCTGAGCCTTCAGTGAGTTATCATCTTTTTGCTGGTGGAGGGTCTTGCTTTGATATTGCTGTCTGCTGACTGATCAAGGTGATTGGTGGTTGCTGAAGGTTGGGGTAGCTGTAGCAATTTCTTAAAATAAAACAACAGTGAAGTTTGCAAAATGGATTGACTCTTCCTTTCATTTGAACACTTAGAGGCCATTGTAGGATTATCATTTGGTCTAATTTCATTATTGTGTCTCATGGAGTAGGGAAGCCCAAAGGGAGTGAGAAAGATGGCATTGGCTGGTAGGTGGAGCAGAGAGAACACACACACAGTGTTATCAATTAAGTTCACCCTCTTATATGGGTGCAGTTTGTGGTGCCTCAGTTGTAACAGTAACATTGTAGATTGTTGATCATAGGTCACTATAACAGAGTAATAAAGGAAAAGTTTGAAATACTGTACAAATTATCAAAATGTGACAGAGATAAAGTGTGAGCACATGCTATTGAAAAAATGGCACTGATAGACTTGCTTGATGCAGGGTTGCTACAAACTTTCGATTTGTAAAAAAATGAAATATCTTTGAAGTACAATAAGGTTAAGTGCAATAAAACAAGGTGTGTCTGTAAACTCAAAAAACAGATTGTCCTTATAACAATTTCTTTTTTTATGGGAAGTAGTTTTTTTGGTCTCAGAAACTCTTAAAATAAGTTTGAGGGATAGTGAATTTCAGCCTCAGACAGAAGGTAGTATTATTCTTAATGGTCTGGCCCTTCACTATTGTTTTGTGGATGCATTGTATGATTGAATAGTTGGGGAGGTGTTGCCCAGGCTCTCTTCCTTTCTGTTTTTACTTCCTAAATGCATTTTTATGATGTATGTGATATAAGATTCCTTGCAGTTCCTAGAGAAGCAGCATGTGGACAGAAAGCTGGCTTGAGGACCAGAAAGACCAAGGTTTGAGTGTTGCCTCGGACACATATGAGCTGTGTGACCCTGGGCAAATCACTTACGCTCTCATTGTTTTAGGCAACTCTCTAAGACTTTAAGTTGCAGAAAAGGGACTGATCTACGTTGGTAGAGGGAGTTTCCCTTGTCCAGGAGCTTTCTTAATCCACAGAATTGTAGGTTTAGTTTTCATCTCTATCATTCTGACTCTTATTGGAAGTCTCTGTGACTGTTAGGATTTTGACTGAGAGGGGTGTCAATAAGAATTGAGGAAATTGGTAGTTATATATTTCTTGTCAGCCCTCTTCTTATCTGTGTACTGAAAGACCCTTAGAGGGAACTGAATATGTCACATGTCTCTCTTCCTGTGAGGATAGCAAAGACATTAGACTTATCTTTTTGGATTTACCTTAGTTGTTTGCAAGCCACAATACAACCTTGTAGTTTTTATCTTCTGCTCTCTGTCAATCCATTCATTTCCTTCCTTTAAGTATAACCATGAGGGACACACAAAACTTCTCCTTTAATTATTGGGCAAAGCAAGTGAACAAATAGCTTTTTAATTTATGTCCTTTTAAAAAATGAAAAAGAGCCTGAATTACCCTCTACTCTTTTAAACTATTTTCTTCTCCCCGTAGAACTATCTCTAGGCTCTGTTAAAGCATCATGATGACAATTAAGTATGTGTTAACCCTTGAAACAAAGTTAAAAATCAGAGAGATGGTGTTATTTGGGTGCTATTCTGTATCAAATATTTTATTGCCCTTGCTATATGTATATTCAGTTAGTGTAAATATAAATTCAAATACTACTTTTCATTGTTTTGAAGTATTTTTTAAAAATTCTTAAACAGAAAAAATTGGTCTATTCTTAAGCCAATAAACAAAATAGTTATGCCCAAAGTATGATCTCATTTATGTCATTCAAATCTGCCAGGATTTGTTTTAAACCAACAGTTGTTTTAAATCTCAGATATTGAAATGGCATGAAAATAACTATACATCTACACCTAGGTCGTTTATTTTTCCTTGACCAGACCTGTTTAAAGTTTCCAAATTTCCAGACTATAAAAGCTTTAGCCTGTTTAGTAATGACCTATGACTAAGGTACTTTTTAGAAGTTCCACCCAGAAATGTGTGCTTTTCCTGGACTTTTAAAAAAATGCTTCTTTCTTGGCTACTCTGAGATTATAACCCTTTGCCCCAATAAGGCACCTGGTCAGTAATTTAGATAGTTCCTTTCTTGTCCAGTTCTTGGAGGGATCACTTACATTGAAATGTAAAGCCCTGGGTGAAGTTACCTTACTCTAGGAGAAAAGAACTTTCCCTTGGGGAAAAATGGAGATATCAAGTAAGTGCCTGAACACACTCAGAATATATTTAGAGTTCAGCAGCAAAATACAGATGTCCATTTTTGGATGTGTCAAAAACCAATAGAACTCGAAGCAACTATGATCATAATAAATCCATGGACCGAAGACTAGGAATCTCATTGGCACAGGGGCTATCCTACCTCTGAAATCCTTGCCCTCTTCCTGCAGGTAGAAAGATCTCTTTTTTTTCTAGGAGCCAGTTTCACTTAGACTTAGAAGCTGGGCACAAACCTTCACAGTTAGGTGTTATCTGAACTGCATTTGAATTTTATTTCCCTATGTGTGCTCATTGCCCCAGTTTCTTCTCTGGTGTAGATAGGTGAGTCAAATGACTGTGTGGGGTGATAAAAGCTTTTGAATATATACAAGACTTGGTGTTACTTTTCAGGACTGTTTTTTTAAAAAAAAGATACTCCTTTCATTTCTTTACCTCTGGGATTTAGCATCAGTAGAAGGGAGACAATAAGGTATAGCTGGGAGGAGGGTAATATAGAGTAATATGAAAAATTTCTCTAGAAATGGGAAAGTCAGGAGAGAGCCCATGAGGATATGAAGGAAAAAACTCATTTCTTTGAAAATTATGGAAGTTTGAAAATAAAACTGAATGAAGAAACTTGAATTAGAGTTATAGTTACTGTCATCATCTGTAGTACTTATTTTGTCAGAAATGGTAACATTTCTTTGTGCAGTTTTATGTTTTGGCACAATAGGTTAATGTGTGATGAAAATTCATTTTGACAGGGATAGAGTTTTTTCCTTATCCCTTTTCTTAATCAAAAGTGGCTGGCTTGTGTAGAGAACTGTGGTACAGAAAGAATCTGACTTTGGAGGCAAAAACCTCGAGTCCGGGGGGAGTAGCCAAGATGGTGGAGGAGAAGGATGACCTGTAGGAGCTCTCCCCCCAAAGTCCATAAAATAGCCATAAAAAATGACTCTAAACAAATTCTAGAGCAGAAGAAGCCACAAAACAACAGAGTGAAAGAGATTTCCAGCCCAAAAGCCTGGAAGGCCGACAGGAAAGGTCTTTTGCACCGGGCTCAGAGTGGAGCGCAGCCCAGTCTTGGTCACCTGGCATGGCAGGGGCAGGACTGGAGCAGGTTTCAGGGCACTGCCCAGCAGCAGCTTCAGTTCCCAGATTCCTCAACCCACAAACACCAGAGATAGCTTCAAAGGTGAGTGAGAAAGCTCTTTCACCTGTGTGAGAAGGGAGCAGGATTCTTCTGCCCTAGCTCTGGCCCCAGGTGGCAGCAACATCCATCTTTTTAGCCCTCAGCTTAAAAACCCTGGGAGAATAGAGCTGCTGATCTGGTTTCAGCCCTGAGTATTGGTCCTGGGGTGAGGAGGCACAATGGTAGAGTGGAGCTGGTGGAGGCTCTAGAGAAGAAATTCTATCTGCAGATCCTAGGCAGAAAAGCTGGGGGTAGGTAGCTCCCAGATCAGAGTGCAGGCCAGGAGAGAAGTAAATTCCTCCCTCTTGATTGTGCCACCTTGGAGGAACTGAGAACTTTCATGTCCTCAGAGGATACCCTTCTCTTGATAATGGCCTCAAAAGTCAAGTAACTGGCTGGGGAAATACCCAAAAAAGGGGGAAAAAAGACTATAGAAGGTTACTTTTGGTGAACAGGTATTTTCTTCCATCCTTTTGAATGAGGAAGAACCAAGAACCATGCATACCATCAGAGGAAGACATGAAAGTCAAGGCTTCTGCATCCAAAAACCTCCAAAATAAATATGCAATGGTCTCAGGTCATGAAGGGCTCAAAAAGGATTTTGAACATCAAGTAAGAGAGGTGGAGGAAAAATTGGGAAGAGAAATGAGAGCAATGCAAGAAAATCTTGAAAAGTGAGTCAACAGTTTAAAAAGGAGACCCCCCAAAATGCTGAAGAAAATAGCACCTTTAAAAATAGACTAACTCCAATGGCAAAAGAGGCCCAGAAAGCCAATGAGGAGAAGAATGCTTTAAAAAGCAGAATTAGCCAAATGGAAAAGGAGGATCAAAAGCTCACTGAAGAAAATAGTTCATTAAAAATTAGAATGGAGCAGATGGAAGCTAATGACTTTAT
>CM053773.1:89215036-89258410 GCA_028658325.1 Potorous gilbertii | reverse complement strand
GAAAACTGCCCTGATATTCTAGAACCAGAGGGTAAAACAAATATTGAAAGAATCCACTGATCACCTCCTGAAAGAGACCTGAAAAGAAAAACTCCTAGGAATGTTGTAGCCAAATTCCAGAGTTCCCAGGTCAAGGAGAAAATATTGCAAGCAGCCAGAAAGAAACAATTTGAGTGTTGTAGAAATACAATCAGGGTAACACAGGATCTAGTAGCTTCTACATTAAGGGATCAAAGGACTTGGAATATGATATTCCAGAAGTCAAAGGCACTAGGATTAAAACCAAGAATCACCTACCCAGCAAAACTGAGTATAATACTTCAGGGGAAAAAATAGTCATCCAATGGAATAGAGGACTTTCAAGTATTCTTGATGAAGAGAGCAGAGCTGAACAGAAAATTTGACTTTCAGACACAAGCATCAAGAGAAGCATGAAAAGGTAAACAGGAAAGAAAAATCATAAGGGACTTACTAAAGTTGACATTCCTACATGGAAAGATAATATTTATAACTCTTGAAACTTTTCTTAATATTTGAGTAGTTGGAGGGATTATACACATGTATATATAGACAAAGGGAACAGGATGAGTTGAATAGGAAGGGATGATATCTAAAAACATACAATTAAGGGGTAAGAGAGGGATATATTGGGAGAAAGGGAGAAATGAAATGGGGCAAATTATTTCTCATAAAAGAGCAAGAAAAAGTTTTTTCAGTGGAGGGAAAAAGAAGGGGGAGGTGAGAGGGAAAAAGTGAAGCTTATTCTCATCACATTAGGCTTAAGGAAGGAATGACATGCACATTCAATTTGGTATGAAAATCTATTTTACACTATAGGAAAATAGGAGAGAAGGGCATAAATGGGGTGGGGGTATGATAGAAGGGAGGGCAAATGGAAGGAGGGAGTAATTAGAAGTAAACACTTTAGGGGAGGGACAAGGTCTAAAGAGAGAATAGAATAAATATGGGGCAGGATAGGATGGAGGGAAATATAGTTAGTCTTTCACAACATGACTTTTATGGAAGTCTTTAGCATTACTACATATATATAGCCTATATTGCATTGCTTGCCTTCTCAGTGGTGATGGGTGAGGAGGGAGGAAGGGAGAGAAGTTGAAACTCAAAGTTTAAGGAATGAATGTTGAGAATTGTTTTTGCATGCAGCTGGGAAATAAGAAATACAGGTAATGGAGTATAGAACTCTATCTTGCCCTACAAGAAAAGAGAGAAGATGGGGATAAGGGAAGGGAGGGGTGTGATAGAAGGGAGGGCAGATTGAGGAAAGGGGTAATCAGAATGCATAGTATTTTGGGGGTTGGGGAGGGGAGAGATGGGGAGAATATTTGGAACTCAAAATCTTGTGGAAATGAAGATTGAAAACTAAAAGTAAATAAATTTAAAACAAGGGAAAAAAAAGACCTCAAATCCCTTTCCAATTTACTCCGTGTGTGACCTTGGGCAAATACCTTTATTTCTGTCTGGCTCTGTTCCTTACCTGTAAAACAAGGTGATTGGACTATTTGGCCTGTCAGTCAAGAAGCATTTCTTAAGAGTCTACTTTATGCCATGAACTGCGCTGAGTGCCAGGGATTTAAAGAAAGTGAAAATAAAACAAAAACCAAACCGCAGACCAACCAAAACCAGGTTCTCTCTAGCTCTGACTGATCTCATTTTTCCTTTCAAAGTTCATATTCTGTATCTGTCTCCCATTTCCCACTATTTCTCTAAATGCATTACTTTCACAAAGTATTTCAAGAAATTCAGATTCCTTCAATGGTAGGTGGAAACTTCTAATGTTTATACTTTCACTCTCTAAATTGAGGAGGACAAATTTTTAACCCAGTTGGGTAATTTCATTGTTATTTAGTTGATTAGTCGGGTTCAGATTTTTGTGACCCCATTTGGAGTGTGCTCAGTACTTTACAAACATCATCTCGTTTGAACTTCTCAAGAACACGGTGAAGTTGGTGCTATTTTTATCATTTTACAGTTCATGAAACTGAGGCAGACAAGTCAAGTGACTTGCAGCAGGTCACACAGCTAGTAGTTCTGTGGCTAGTTCTGAGGTGTCAGATTTTCCTGACTCCTAGGCCCAGGGCTCTATCTACTGCTTCAAGGCGACAATTTTTACTCCATTGTCATTTGGTCTAGTTTCAAGTTTGTTTAAGACCAGAACAAAAGCATGGGGTTGCTGTCACAGCCAAACAATTATGCATGAATAAGAACATCCCACAGCCTGTCATCACCTGTCGTATATTGGGGGGAGGTGTATTGATATTAATAATGACCTTTTCCCCCCGCTTCAGGTGATTTTAATCCAAGGGCATTTATAGTCAGAGATACTGGCAGAAACTCAGTCAGAAAAGACTGATAGATTTGACTAAGTATAGTAGATACATAGACCAGATGCTATCCCTGTGGTTCTCAAAGTGTGGTCCATGGATCTCTAGGGGTCCTTGTGACCATTTCAAGGATTCTCTGAAGTTAAAATTATTTTCATAATTTTAAATCATTTTAGTACATTTAAGACATTTCATACAGTTCATATTGAAATATAACCCACGTAAACAACAGTTCTTAATAATTTTTAAGTGTGTAAAGGCTAGGATGTGGGGTTTGAAGTTGTTGAACTGATCTGTTGTGCTGCACAGTTTCTATCTTCAGTGGTTGCTGATCAGTATATTAATATGTCTTATCATTAGGAAGGGAACTAGGAGTTCATGTGGCTAACCCTTCCCCCACCCTGCTTTCCCCAATAAGGCTTCTATGCTGGAGTGTCCTTGCTTAAGTAGATCCAATAAAGGTGAGTTCACTCCCTTCTGGGACCACCTTTTTCAGTTTTAGATAGATCTGTTCATTAGAGGGCTCTTATACAGAACTGCAACATCCTTTGGTGATTGTTACCTTTGGTGATTGTTTATTCTAGATCTGCATTTTGAGGCATTTAGAAAAATTGGTTCCTCTTTTATGTTATCGAAGTATTTGAAGACGTTATCATGTTTCCTGCCTGCCCACCCCCCCCCCCCCGCCTTCCCACCTAAAAATGTATGACTACATTTTTTTTCTTTGTCATGCCAAATATACCTAGTTCTATTCTTTTCTTCTTTGAACTTGATTTCTAGAACATTCACTGACATTCTTACCCCTCTTCGTTGACATCTAGTTTTTCAGTACTGTTACTATTTTATATTTCCATTGACCCATGTTTCTTCTCCTTCACATCTTAATAGAGGGCTTTTGTGTGGTCCAGCTGAAAATGTTCGCTCATTGGCCAATCTTTACAGTCTTAACCTGGTCCTTGGAGGCAAAAAACCAGTTTGTTGTTTTGTAAGACCTTCCAGAATTTATACTCTATTGGATTATTCTTTGATCACCCTTGTACTATGATGAGGCATAAGAGTACGGTTCTAGTGAAGAAATTTGTTTACATACCTCTTAAAATATGGTGCCGACAATACTCTAGTTATTGTGTGAGATCAGTTTAGAATTCTTTTGTGTGTCACTATAACAACTAATTGATAGGGGTTTTGAAAGAATAATTTTGGTACAAAATGGTATAGAAATGGTATCTTTAAAGATTGGGCAGCTAGATGGTACAGTGGGTCTTGAGTCAGGAAGACCTGAATTCAGAACAATCTGACTCCAGATGGTTTCTGAACTAGATATGTGACCTTGGGCAAGTCACCTAACTATTGTTTGCTGACTTTTTTCATTTGGGGATAATATTAACACCTGCCTCTCCTACGGTTGTTGGAGGATCAAATGAGATGGTAATTATAAAGCACTTAGGATAGTGCCATGGGCAGCACCATACAAATGTTAGCTATTTTTTCTTTTTCTTTTCCTTACTTTATCACTGCTGTTAGCTTCTTTATCTAGTAGAATTGTTTGTTCTTTTCTCAGAAGTCCTTAGCCTGTGTCCATGATACTCATCCAGTGAGTCTTGGGTTCCATGTGGCTCTTTTGGCATGGAATCTCAGGCTTTTGGACGTCTAATTTCTCTATAATAGTTATAATAGCTGACACTTATACAGTGTCTTAAAGTTTACAAAGCATTTTTTATACCTTGTCTCATTTGAGTCTCACAACAACTCTATGACATGGGTATTACAGATTTTATCATCTACATTTTATACCTAAGAAAACTGAATGTCTAAGGAGGTGATTATTTTGTTCTGTTAGGTCCTATGGAGACATACAGTACAGTAGTTAACATAGCTTTCTTGGTTAATGGTAACTGTAAACATGACTCCAGAGAATTACAACTGTCTACACTAGCCTTTTGACTGTCCCTCATTTGGCTTAGCTTCTTCCCTTGGCAGAAACATTGAGAACTAGAATATAAAGTTCAGAACTTTGCCCTTGTAGCAGGGACATTTTTATCCTATGTCCTTGAATACTCCCTGATAAGTGACTCTCAGTGTGGATTGTAAATGATTAAGTATACAGTACTTGAATTAAATATGCATCAGGAAAATTTAGTTATAAGCCAAATATATAGTTATTGTCTTAAGAGATAATTTGAAAGGTTACGCGTACTAAAAAACAATTAAAAAAATAGTTTGGCACCCTAAAGAAAAGGAAATCTGTTGTTCTTTTGGTATTATTTGGTATTATTTTTTTCTGAGGGATTTATGACACCAGTATGATTAATGATAATTTTCCAAAGCAATATAATCTTTTTTCTGTGGAGGCTGGAGATGATGGCAAGTGGAATTTGTTTTTTAAAGTAACGGACATTTAAGTTGCTCTTTAATATTTTCCAGAAACAGAGCCCTCTTCAAAACTGTCTTCTGGTAGTAATATAATGGTACATTCTTTATATCTTAGCAATTCCTGGTCTCTTAGACCAACATTGGGAGTCTTACAAGAGAGAAGGCAAATTTTATATCCTCCTTTTCAGGAATAAAGATGAAACAGAGAGCTGAATAAAAGTGTTGATATTTTCTTTCAGGTTAATTATAAGGTCTAAAGGCCCATGGCCTAAATTAGGCCTATTTGATACCTAGAATAAATTTAGCTCTTTATTTCTTCACCACCTGTAGTATTGATCTTTTCCTTGGTAGCGTCCTTAGGAAAGTAGTTACTGAAGTTTTGAAGATGAAGGAAAGTAGCCTTATGCATTCTATAAAACTGAGCAATGCCCTACATATATATTTATATTGTTGAATACTGAATCCAGTTTGCAGAGATTTACTTCGTGAGGTACTTTACTGGCTAATTGCCCTGAGTCTTAATCTTAAATCTCCTGAACTACGTGCTTTCTTACCAAAACTGTTTTCAAGTTAACTATTTATGAATTATCAGGCTGTTGAACCCCCCCCAACCCCGACTTTCAGCAGTTTGTCTGCTAAGCATTGCTATCTGTACTTAGAGTTATTAAGTAAACCTTAAGCATTTTGGTTTTTTTCCCCCAAAATAATAACAGTATGTGTTATTAGTAGGGGAACTCTTCTGTATAAAATAAGTTGTGTCTCTGTCTTTCTAAGTACATGACCTAGGGGTATGAACTGTGAGTCAGTTCAGTATTTTATCCTGTCATGCTGGTTGTTACTGGTACTTCCGTAGAGACAATGAATGGCACCCAGTATATTGTCAATTACTATTCCTTGACCGATGACCCATTGATTTACTCTCATGGCAGGGACTTAATGAATTTGGCGTTTGTCTTTATATCTGACATGTGCACGTTGTCTTTGTATCTGAGCAAGCAGCATCAGCAACATTGCATGTGCAGAAAGGGTTTATGCCTGGATTCCTTTTTTTAATTTAGAGAAACTCTTTGGGAAGGATTTCTTTATAAGCTGAGATGGAACTTTCCATTTTTGCATTTTAGGATAAAGGTTTCAAAGAAGTAATGGAACATTTTAACTTACATTTCCATAGTACTTTAAGATTTACAAAGCAATTCCACAAAACACCCCCATGGAATAGATAGTGTAAGTTGTAGTATTCTCATTTTACAGATGATGAAACTTGGGTTCTGAGAATTTAAATGACTTACCCATAGTCACGTTTAAAAAGTCTGAGTCCAGCTCTCTTTTGAATATTTTCATACTATATTTTCATTTACATCCAGGAACAACAGTTTGGTTTTCTTTGGTGTGGAACAGTCTTGTTCCTGGACTTTTCAAATATCCTAGGCTCTTGGAATCTCTACTAGTTGTATCATGGGCGTTATCTGCAAGATGATTCACTCGTCTAATGGGTTCAGCTTTTATTATGAGAATGTAATCATCTAACCACACAATGGGATCAGTAGATATTATTTTGCAAAATTACCATAGATACAATAGCTCTATATTTTGTTAACTCCAATTTTAGCCCCCACTTCTTAGAATTTCTTATTCGGATTGTATTTCAGTCTTTGCCAGGTCAGGCTGTTTCTGAGAGGCAGATTTTTGGGTGTTATCCCCTCTGCCAGTTTCTCTCTCATCTGTTAAACAGAAGAGTCTTCTACATTTCAGCAGGTATATACCCTCAGGATTTGAAGGCATAAGAGAGTCCTGCAATTCAAAAACGACTATCTGGGAAAAGGCCAATGCAGTCATAGTATATAAGTATTTTTGTACATTTTTCCTTTACCTCCTTATTGAGGGACATCACTTTCCTGATGTCATGGTCCTCTTTGAGAAGGAAGGACAAACCACAACAACAACAACAACAAAAAGCAACGTGGAAATATGTCCCTTTTCCTTCCCAACTACTTATGGAAGCATTTTTATCTGTAGTTGGCTCTTGGATCTCATTTGCCCCTTATAGGGGCAAATCCCTTATAGGATCTTTGCTTACCTTTCCACGTGAACTTCTTTTCCTGCCCTTGTGTACTCTTATATTTCCTTTTCTCTCTTTCTCAGGCTGCCTGGATCCTTATAAATTTGAGTTGCAGTTCTTGTTTTGAAGCTGTGTTGCATCAGCAGATCTTAGCTGTGTTGTTCTGCTTTTTTCTCCACCCATGGTTGGATTTCTGGCATGCGAGGCTATGTAGTCACATCTTAGCAAGAGGACCTCAGAGTTCCAGTTTGATTCTGAGTTTTTGTTCATTCAAAACAACCTATAGGTCAATAAGGATTGATTTTTTTTTATTTGTTAATCTCTGTCAGAAATAAAGATCTCATGGACTGTCTGTCCTACTCTGTTTCTCACCAGCATTTTAATGAGATTTGTTTGGATGAGCATAATGTTTTTTCATTATGTTTAAATAATTATGAATGATGCACTGCTTATCAGATTTGTTGATGAAGCAAGACTGGGAGGAGTAGCTAAGTTAATGAAACAGAATCCAGAACCACATAGATCTTGATAGACTGGAATGATTGTTTAAAACTAGCGAGATTAAATACACACACACACACACACACACACACACACACACACACTCACACACTCACACACATAAACATAAAATTGCACATTTTAAATTTAAAATAAAAATCATAGAGATAAATATATAGTTGGTGTGGGGAAGAGAAGACATGAAATGACAGTAATTCATGTTTAAAATACTTAGCAGTCTTAAATTGCAAATTCAGTGTGAGTCAACAATTAGTGCAGCTGCCAAAAAAAGCTAATACAATTTTAGGGTACATTAACAGAAGCATAATGTCCTGAATAAGGGAAGTCAGAGTCTTAGGATACTGTTAACCTGCCAAATCACATCTTGAGTACAATATTCTCTTCTGAGTCCCACATCTTAAGGAGAACATGAAGCGCTTGAATATTGCCAGAGGAGGGTAATCAAGATGGTGAGAAATATGAAAACCATGTCATCTGAGTAATAGTTGAAGAAGTTAGGAATGTTTAATCTAGATATGGATAAGATTGACTCTTTGTGACCCCATTTGAGGTTTTCTTGGCAGAGATACTGGAGTGGTTTGCCATTTCCTTCTCCAGCTCATTTTACAGATGACAAAATTGAGGCAAGTGGAATAAATGACTTGCCCAGGGTCACATAGCTAGTAAGTATCTGAGACCAGATTTGAACTCACAAAGAGGAGTCTTCCTCACTTCAGGCTGGCACTGTATCTACTGCAACACTTAAATGTCCAGAGACGTAATAGTTTTCTTCAAATATTTGAACAGAAGAGGATTCAACATACTTTGCATCCATTGCTGGAAATTACAGAGAGGCTTATTTTTGGAAAATAGTAGAAAGAACTTTCCAACAATTAGAGCTGACCAAAAAGTGAGTGAGCTACTTTGTGAAGCATAGCAGTTGAATGAAAGTGTTCACACAGAGGTTGGAGGTACATATGTCAGGAACGCTGCAGAGAATAATCTTGAACCAAATGGGAAATTAGACTAAGTGACCTCTAAGGACACTAAGATACTATGGTCTTCTGCCTTCCATATTATAAACATATACCACAAAAAGGTGGTCTGATCCACTAGACTTGAGCCAGGAGAGACCTGTGTTTGAAATCAGGCTCTAACGCTTATCAGACTTGGGACAAGAAATTTGACCTCTCCATTTCCCCACCTATAAAATAGGAATGATCAATATTTGTACTATAATATACCTCATAGGTTTTATTATAAAGAAAGTGCTTTGTAAGCCTTACAGTGCTATATTTATTTAACATACTGTTACACATGAGTGCTACTCACCTAGAAGACAATTATGTTCCATCCATGATCTATGCTTTGAGCTATTAAATTTTCAAGGAATCATAGAACTTTAATAGCTGGAATGGACCTCAAAGATAAAATAGAATCAGAATCTGAGTTTGGAAAGTTTAAAGAGGTTAGATGATATTTCTGGGGTTACAGAGTTAGTGGCAAGAGTTAAAACTTAAATTTTTTGTGTCTATTGTATCACCTTCTTCTTGTGATGCTGGACAATCCTGGAAAAATTGCTCCATTTTCTACAACCTAATTGAATGAGTGGAGATAAATTTTTCAAAATGAGAAGTTTCATTTAGTCAGAAGAACTGCTTGTGTTACTTGTAAACAATCTTAGAACTTTCAAATCCCAAAACACCAAATTTCTTCTAACCAAATAAGACCTCTTCTCCTGACTATTCTACCTCCATCTGGGTAGCAATTCATCTCTTTCTTTTATTTTACTGCCACTTGGAAGGAATTAAAAGAATAACTGAATGCATACAAAATATCTCAGGAGAAATGATGGCAAATTCCAGCAAAATGGAAAATAACATCCAGCATTTGAAAAGATCCATGTTAAAAAAAATCTAAGTATGCTATTGAAAACATGATGAAAATGCTGATTATGGGATCTCACAGGACTTCCAAGTTCAAATCTCATTTCTGATATTTGGTACCTTAATTCTGACTTAATATTTCTGGGCCTTAGTTTCTTCATCTGTAAAATGAGAAGGTTCTTCCTCTAAATTTATGATTTTGTGACCCAACCAAGGTGGGAAAAACTAGATCAGAAAGCCATTTAGCTGGAAAAATTCTTGGAAATAATGCAAGTTGATTGATTGAGGAGAGAAAATTTCAGAGTTGTTAAGGTCCCAGAAAATAGCAAAAAAGGAAAAGAATGTGATATAAGTTTATGTAAGAAAAATATACAAGAAAAATTTACAGAACTTTCTATAAAACAAGGGGTAGGCAGCATGGTATAGTTGAAATCAAAAGACCAACTCCCAGTTATATGACTTGATATATGTGTGACCATGCATGAATGACTTCATTATCTCTGAGGCAAAGTTTCCTCATTTGTAAAATGATGAAGTTTCATCTGTTTTCTATGGAAGGTCCTTACCGGCTCTTAATACTGTGAAAAAATGATGACTGGGAAGGTTGTAGAATCTCTGGATGTTTTAAAAGAATAATGTACTGCCTTTCCTGGAATAAAGCAAAACAACCAAAACCATTTACCTGTGTGTTTCTCTCTCTCTGTCTGTCTTTGTGTTTGTGTCTCTATACGTAAGTAGACTGATAAAAATGTCTTCTTTACTTCCTTTTGGACTTTGATTCTGTTGTATTTTACCTATTTTATTTGATCTAATTCTGTATACACTGTCCTTAGTCTTGTAGTTCATACTCCATAAATATGCCATTATTGATGTCATAAGACTGCAATAAATCTGGGAAGGTGGTTTATATCTCTCTTTTAATGTGTGGGCCATAGGGTTGAGCTGAGCTGATAGAATGATTCAAATGAGGTACATTAATCTTCTTTCCCCACCTTCTTTTGCTCTTGCTATATAATTGTCTCCCCAGATTCACATATAAATGCCTTTTGTTTATCAGGTCTCACTATATCCTCTTCATTTGATCGTCTCTTAAGATCTCAGTATTCAGAATTTACTAAACTACCCAGACAAGATAGCATCCTTTATAGTGATCACAAGGCGTATTTGTCAAGCAGTTATTATATATGTGGTTTTAGGTTTTAAGTTTTACACAGTTTATACAATTCTATATTTATGCTGAGTGTCAGATGTTCATTGGCCATGGTTTTTTAGCCAAAAGGTAAATGGACAATACTGGTGTGTCCATGTGTAAAAATTTCAGTTTGAATTCTGTGGTCCCCTTCTCCACGTGTCTGGTCATTGATCAAGACTGATTAATTAACTTGAATTACATTTTCAGGAGTGTGGATTTATCTGTTGGATAACTGTATCACTAATCTATGTTAGTGATGTTTCTTCAACCCTTCATAGTAGAAGTACTTAATGTGCATGTATGTAGTTTGCATGTTGTTACAAACACTAGTATCATTTGGTTTTTTGGTATTATTCTGAGTGGGTCATTGAATTGACAGAATGTTAACTGGCAGCAACTTCCTTTATGTAGAGATCTAAACACATCAAGTTTCTGCTTAAAATACTTTCATGATACCTTATTGATAACCCAATAAAATTTCAGCTTTTTAGCCAAGCATTCAGAGCCATTTGCAATCCGATGCTAAACTGTCTTTAACTTTATGTCATGTCTTTTCTTTATGTTTCAGCCAGACTTTGCTGGCTGCCATTCGTTAAACATATTCCTTACCTTTCTGCCTCTATGACTTTGTTCATGTATTCCTAATGCCTGGAATTTCCCCTTTGTTGATCATCTAGAATTCCATTAACTAAAACTCTTAGTCAGAACTTCCTTCCATCTGTGATGTTTGATCTGTGAGCAGCAATCATAATGAGTGAGCAACACTGTGTAATTCCAGGTAGCTTTGGGATAACGTAAGCAGTAATACATACAATTCTTGGAAGATTTGGAAAGAGATGCCAGGATGCTTTTAAGTATAAAATAGTTTATTAGCCGCAAGAGCTTAGTATCCCCTCTCGTGGCGAATCAGTTAGCAAATACATACGTGGATTAGAACGCGGCGCCGGTTTTGGGGTACAAATTTTGTCTTCTTTAAAGATTCCTATTAGGTTAGGCAATTCAGTTGATAGAACTATAGCATGGTTTCTAAAAGAGAGCTTTGTATAGAAACTTCTAATATTTAAAGACTACCTTGGAATACAATTCTTCCAGAACAAGGTTCTTTGTACCTAATGTGCATAATACTGAAATATGTTTGCCTCATAGCGAGTAGGAAGAAAAAGTTAATCTTTCTTAAGGTGAGTTGAGGAGTACTGACTTCAGTTCATTTTGCAAAAGGAAACCTTCCTTGGGCAGATTTCAGAAACCTTGGAATCCAGTTCTCTCTAAGTTCCACAGAAAGTTCATTAAATTGACAGACTCACTTTGTTTCTCTTCTTAGTAGTCTATTGTTTTTAATTTCAGTAAGTACCATTTCCTCTAAAAGTTGTACTTTATGCCACCCCTGGTTAGTATGATCACTTTGGTGTACTTTCTGACCTCGTAAGAAAGATACTGAGAGTTAGTACTTCTAAGTACATGTGCATTATGATAGTTGCATTAATTTTACGCAGTCTTGTTAGAGGAGACATATCACTGTGTGATGAGCTTTGCAAATTATTTTTAGAAAAGTGCTAATTCGTGTTCTATCCTTTTGCCCATCTGATGTATGTTCCCAGTCTGGGGTTAGCAAATTATGGCCCTTAGACTAAATATATCTCAAGGTATATTTTTGTGTAGCCTCTGAACTAAGAATGGCTTTTACATTTTTTAATAGTTTATATTCATAAATGGGTTAATTTTTTTTTTTTTTTGGCTAGCCAGAAATGGGATACTTGGATTCTTTTGTTCATAAATCAAACTTGCTAATTAGGTGGTAAGCTGGTAAAGTGGGGAGAATGATAGATGGATTTGAACTCATGTCCCTCCTTTTTACTATATATGTGACTGTGGGCAAGTCATTTATCCTCTCTGGGCCTCATTTACCGCATTTGTAAAGTGAGGAAGTTGGGCTAGGTTAGGGGTGGAGAACCTGTGACCTCGAGACCACATGTGGCCTTCTAGGTCATCAGGTACAGCCTTTTGACTGAGTCCAAGTTTTACAGAACAAATCCTTTCATTAAGGGGATTTGTTCTGTGAAGTTTTAATTTAAAGGGTAGTACTTAAGGACTTAGAGGAACACATGTGGCCTCAAGGCCACAAGTTCTCCATCCCTGAACTAGGTGATCCCTTGAGACCCCTTTCAGTTCTAATTCCATGATCATGTATCTTCTTTTGTATCATTTACCCTGCCCTGCAATAGTGATTGGCACTATAGTGTAGCAGGCTAAATGATATTTGTTGAATGAATGAGTGATTGATAACAGATGACTGGAGTGAAACTATTAAAATTGTAGCCAGATTTCTTGGGCCAGGTAAGAGACTTCAATTCAGCCTTATCTGGCTCCTCCATCTAATTCGGTCATATGCAGAATAAGAGAAAACAATAAATTTTTATTTATGTTGGGTGTGGGGAAAGGGAATTGGAAGCAAAAGACAGAAAAATAACTCTTAACATCTATGCAGAACTATTCTTTAGCCCAAGGGCTCTTTTTTTTTTTAAATAAGTTTTTATTGGTGTCTTTTTTATTTTTTGCATTGTCATAGTTATCCACAGTATCCCTACTCCATCCCTTCCCAGAGAGCCATTCCACACATCAAATAGTATTTTTAAAGGAAAAAACAGAAAAATTAAATTTAAAAGAAAAAAATCAGTACAACTGTTCAAAACATTTAAAAGGTTGAAAACATGTTGCATATAGCAACTAGGGACCTCCCATCTCCACAAAGGGGTGGTTTGGGAGTGTCCTCTCATATCTCTTCATTCAAGTCAACTTTGATCTTTATAATTTTCATTTACTTTTGATTTTATATGTGTGTCTATTTCTTTTCATTTACATTTATCATATATATTATTTTCTTGGCTCTTTTTTGGGTCACAGACTTGTCCTGACTGTCTAGTTAAGCCTACAGACCCCTTATAAGAATAATGTTTTCAAACATGTAAAATGAAATAAATAGGCTTACAAAAGCAATCAATTATATTGAGATGAAATTACTAAAATGTAACAAAAATGGTCATAGACATCAGATTAAGAACTCTTGCTGTATCTTATAATGAAATGGTGATGTAGAAAGAGTCAGAACTAAAATCCAAATTCTGCCTCTGTCCCTTACTATTTATATAATGTTGATCAAGGCACTTGGCTTTCCTGTCTCAATTTCCTTATCTGTAAAATGAAGAGTTTAGACTAAATGTCCTCTGAGGTCCCTTCCAGCTTTATATGCATGATCTTAATATCTGAAACACATGAAACATTTCTGAAAGAATTAGTATGAGACATTTTTTCCATTTGATGTCTACAGCAATCCCTAAGGAGGCTGAAGCATGCCAACAGAGAAAGAGTGTATAAAAAGTTCAGTGACTATCATTGTTATAGTCATTGTACAGCATTTGTACTGGCAGGACAGGGGTGAGTACAAATTGATTTGAAGGTTTGTATTAGGATGCACTTTCATTTTTTATGGTTATCTTTTTGGAAAGGAGAGCCATTTACTTTCCTACTTGTAAAGGGCTTGATTCCATTATTTACACAGAAGAAAAATATGATTCATTTAAACTTCTTAGTTTGTAACAGTTATTTCTTTGCCTGAAAGGGAAAATAGACATATAACTATTGTTTAGAGCAAAATGAAAAAAAAGATTTGAGTCTTTGAAATATGAAAGTCCATATTTTCTAACATTATTTGGGATGTAATTATTTTTCCACAATGAAAAGTGCCATCTCCAAATCACAGTTAGCTGTATATAAATATCTGTGAGAAAGTCTATGTAAATTCCTAGGATTAAGAGCTGAAAGCGACCTAAGAGATCATCTAGTCTTTTCTTGTGACATGAATCCCTTTGACATCTGGTAAAAGATCATGGACCCCTTCTTGGAATAATATTTTTAAATACAAAAAATAAATTAGTTTTATATTATTTCATTTGTTTACATAATTTATACTTAAATTTATATATAGTTATGTTGAAATAGAGTTATAAATATTTTTTGACCATCCTGGATAATAATTTTATTTTTCTCAATTACATGTAAAAACAGTAGTTTTTTTAAAATTTTGAGTTTCAAATTCTCTCCTTCCTTCTCCCCACTCTCTAAGACACTAAGCAATTTGATATAGATTATACATGTGCAATCCTGTAAAACATTTCCATATTAGTCATATTGTGAAAAGAAAACATGGATCCTTCCCTCAAAAAACACAAGAAAAAATAAAGTGAAAAATAGTATCCTTTGATCTGCATTCAGACTCCATCAGTTCTTTTTTTGGAGGTAGATAGCATTTTTCATCATGGGTCCTCTGGCACTGTCTTGAATCATTGTATTGCTGAGAACAGCTAAGTCATTCACAGTTGATTATTATACAGTATTTCTATTACAGTGTACAGTGTTCTCTTTTTGCTGCTCACTTCCCTTTGCATCACTTCCAAGTTTTTCTAAAATCATCTTGTTTGTCATTTCCTAAAGAACAACAGTATTCCATTATAATCATATACCACAACTTGTTTAGCCATTTTCCATTTGATAGACATCCCCTCAATATCCAATTCTTTGCTAACACAAAAAGAGCTGCTACCAATATTTTTGTACAAATAGATCCTTTCCCCCTTTAAAAAAATCTCTTTGGGATAGTGTAGTGACCACATATTCATAGAACTTCTGATGGTCATGAATATCCTGGCACAATTCTGAATCTTGAAATACAACAGACTCTCCACATGGAGGACAGAACCAAAACGTTTATTCAGACCCCAGAAAGCCAAATCCACCATAGTATTAAAGACATCTATAGACAATAACAATGTAGAGGGCAGCACCAGCCCCAAGCCTTCCCTCTGTTAGGCTTCCCACAAACCAGCTCCCTTAAAGAAATCACAAGCAGGCTTCCCTTAAACAAAATGCCCTTCTCTCACTCACAGCCAGCTGTGAGCTTCTCTGCATCCTTCAGTTCTAACTGCTCTCAATATTTTCCTCAGCTCTGCTCTAGATCTCTTTCTTCCTGTTCCACTGTTTCTGCTCCATTCATTCAGTAAACTCCTCCTACCACAGGCTCCATATGACTTGGACTTCCCTGTGACCTAGGCAGGTCATATGGGCCTATTAATGAACGGGAAAGATGTTCCCATTTAAATTACCATTACAGATATAGACCTAGAAGTGGTATTTCTGGGTCAAAGGGTATGTACAGTTTTATGACCTTTTGGAAATTGCTTTCCAAATTGCTCTCCAGAATGGTTAGATCAGTTCACAACTCCAGCAATAGTGCATTAGTGTTCCAGTTTTCCCACATCCCCTTCAACATCTTTTTCCTTTTTTGTCAAATCGGTCATTCTGATAGGTTTGAGATGGTTCCTCAGAGTTGTTTTAATTTGCATTTCTCTAATCAATAGATTAGATTTAGAGCATTTTTTCATATGACTGCAGAAAACTTTGATTTCTTTATCTGAAAACTGCCTATGTATATCTTTTGATCATTTATCAATTGGGGAATGATTTGCATTCTTACGAATTTGACTCAGTTCTTTATACGTTTTAGAAATAAGCCCTTTATCAAAGATACTTGCTGTAAACATCCCCCCAGTTTTCTGTTTTCCTTCTATTCTTGGTTGCCTTGCATTTGTTTGTGTAAAACTTTTTGAATTTAATATAATAAAAAATTATTCATTTATATTTCTTATAAAAGATATTTTATATTTCTCTCTCTTGTTGTTCATATATTTTTCTTTTTCCCATAGATCTGACAAGTAAACTAATCCATGGTCTCCTAATTTGCCCATGGTATCACCCTTTATGTCTAAATCATCTACCCATATTGACTTTTGTCTTGGTATATGGTGTGATATGCTGGTCTAGTAGTTTCTGCCATACTGTTTTCCAGTTTTCCAAGCAGTTTTTGTGAAATACAGAGTTCTTGTCCCAAAATCTGGGGTCTTTGGGTTTATCAGACACTACAATTACTATTGTTATTTATTACTATATATTATATACATGAGTCAGTATCAGATTGTTTTACTTTATAATACCACTTTATAATATAGTTTGAGATCAGGTACAGTCAGGCCACCTTCCTTCACATCAGAATATTTTTTTAAAAATACAAGACTACAGACCACAAGTTAAAAAAAACCTTTGCTTAGTGCATTCCTTCTTTTATTTTATGGATGAGGCAATTGAAACCGAGAGAGGTTGTGACTTAACTAGGATTGTATAGCTAGTAGGTATCTGAGGCAGGATTTGACATTCTCCTGACTGCAAGTCTAGTGCCCTATCCAGTAATCAGATTATTCCCTCATTTGATCTTGTCTTTTTTTTTTTTTGTTACCAGAGCAGTCATTTATTAACCTTTATTTTTTGTCACTCTGAATTTTGTAGTATTGTCTGCTTCTAAATCCTTTTAACAACCAATGACATTTAAAACACAAAGAAAAAGCACCTCCCCAACCATCTACTTCCTTCCTCCAAATTCCGTCCCTTCATACTCTTAACTCCTTCCACATATAACCCCAAAGAATCCAAAGATCTACTAATTCTTGGTAGGAGGGTTGTTGATGCATTTAACTGATTCAACAAATAATTGTTCAGCAGCTACTATAGGTAAATCTTTCTGGTTCAAAATAAGGGGTTAATAATCTAAATGTGACTAAGGATGACTGGCAGTGAGTAAAGTCCAAAAAAAATTCTTGATTATTCTGAGTTATTTCAGTAAATTCTTCATTTGGGAGCTAAGAGAAGGTAGGATTGTAGTCTTGGTTATTCACATTTTGAGGTTTCTTAGAATTCACTTTACCAGTTTTCAATTTGTTTTCTTTTAATGCTGTACCTTTATCTCTAGTCCCTTGTTCCCTTCTGACCTCTCAGTAAACACTTACCACATTCTAATGTGATATTTTAAATGTTTTTTATTAGTTGTTTAATTGTATTAATTGACTCTTCTCCAATCAGGTACAGACTTTATCATTGTTACTTCTTTTATCTGTTCCCCTCTCTCCCCTTTTTTTCCCATGCCTGTGGGAACCTAGATCAGACACTTATCTCTTGTTACTTAGATTATTGATTGCAACAGCCTCCTAATTTGTCATCCTATATCTAATCTATCCCTTTCCAATTCATATTCTACCCCACTGCCAGAGTAATCCCCCTAATATATTATTCTGGCGATTTTATTTCTCAACTCAAAAACCTTGAGAAGTTTTTCATTACTTTTTGAAAAACGTAATTTAATAGAACCTACTAAATTCTGAATTTAAGGTAGTGTAGCAGAAATTATGACATGGAAAAAGTTCTATTTTGGAATCTGGAGAGACTTGGATTGAAATCTTGGTTCTGAGACTTATTAGCTGCATGATGGGGGTCAAGTCACTAACTTCTCTGAGACTTAAACTTTGCTTCTATAAAGTGGGAATACTAATTCTGGTACTACTTTATCTGGAAGAATTATTGTGAGGAAATTGCCTGTGTAAATATAAACTTTGGAAAGGCCCTCCTTGGATGCCTGAATATTTCTTGAACCTTATCTCATACAGTTCACTTTCATATATTCTCTATACCAACCAACTAGAATAGTTGTTGTCCCTTGTCCTCATGTTGCCCTCTCCCGTTTCTTTGTTATTGATCATTAAGTCTTCCATACCTAAAATGTAATCCAGCCTCCAAGTTCTTGGTAACATAACAAGAATCTGAGATGGATGTTGAATATTGGTCTACCTGATTCAAAGTTTAATAAATGTTTTGTTGTATAGAATGGAAAGGAATCAGAAAATGGGGTTGTAAAAAAGAATCTTTGGATAAAATTGATGCTGGTATTGCATAGTTGTGTTCTTTTATACTACTACTCTGATTCATTTAAGTTTTCCTTTCTGTCTTTTGCTTGCAGGTTGGGTTATTTTCAGTTTTCTCTTAATTATTGATACTATAGATTTTATTGTTTAAGACGCAAGACAATTGTGGCTGTTGTGCCAGGTCAGCAGTATTTGGTAATTAGATGATGCACATATTTAAAGACAAAGTGGAGTGACTGCAAGGAAAGATCCCAGGTCTAATTTTAATTCAGTGACATCAAGGTGCCACTGAAAGCATTAGGTTCGAGAGCATTGGGAAAAGAAGCTAAAGAATAAGGGTACAATATGAAATGAAATAGGTTTATCTCATTAGATAATTGAATTTCAACTGTCTGCTTCTGTTAAATTAATTCTTCCCTGCACCCTAATGGGGATTTGGAGCCTAGCTTCCAGAGAAGTAGAGGGCAAAATCCACTGAATAGCAACTGGGTGAAATGGAGTGGGTCTGTCTTATTAGAAATTAGATTTTATTTTGGGTCTGTATACCTTATATATATTTTGACCGTTAAATACATTAGGTTTCATCACCCAAATGGTTGTAGAGAACTAAGTGTTCAGAAAAGTAGCTGGTGATCGTCCGCAGAGTAAAGCTTTTTGAGTATATCTCATCAGATTCGTGTCTCACTTTCTTCAAACAGGAAGTTGACTACAGTAGTTAACCTTAAGAATTAGTCAAGAGAATGAGCTGTGGATCTTACTTCGTGAGTGTAGAGGACAAAGAAAACTTTGTAGTGTCCTTGGAAAGAATAATCTACGTGTGTTTCAACTAGTACCATACAACTCTTACGTATGTACAAATTGAAAGCTGGTCTCTGACTTAAGGGAAATATTGGAAGAGCATGGAAGGTAATCTATTTTCCAGGTCATAAAGAAGAATGAACTATTCAATAGAAACAATGGAAGAAATGCTTCAAAGAGGAAGCAAAGAAGAAAAAACACTATAAAGGAGCGGGGAGGAGGAGGCGCTCACTTTCATAGGCAGTTGTGAGGGTAGAAGAATAGGACACAGATAAGGAAGGGAAGAAGACCCATTGGACATGAAGAGCAGCTATATAATTTCTAGCATTTGCAACTTAATGTGCTCAAAGGAATGATAATGTTGTTCCAAAGGCACTATCAGGTGATAATCGGTCATCTAGAAATGGTTAGTGGAAAGGACAGGTAGTGGAGATTGTGATTCCCAGCTGAGTGGTATGGAGTTAGGTGTCTGCTAATTTGACACAAATGATACAGAGGTTCTTCTTTCTGCTGGGATGTATTAAGGCATGTACCTGGGATATTGATGGAAAGCCTCTAGTGAATCACTGAATCTCACGTTTACTCAATTCTGGTTATTCATATAAGGACAGGTAATATTACCAAAAGGAGACCTAAAAAACACTGTTAGAATTACCAAATCCTAGAAAAGAAACTAAAGACTTAGGGTGCTCAGGTGTTTTTATTATTGCTACTTATTGAAGGTAGTGAACTCAGAAGAGAGAGAATTTTGGGAAGTGAATTGTAGGCTCATACAATAGTGACTAAGAACAGAATCACACTGTAGTTTAAAATGTAGATAGGATTTGTTTTTTAAATGTACTTAACAAAGGCTCATAGATAGTTGTTGGAGTCTTGTGAATGTAGTCAAAAGGGGATTTAATTTGTAAAGGAAGGATCATGAACTGGTCACATAACTACCAAAACTGTTAGTACAACATAGGAAGAAAAGAGAAGATAGATATCCAAGAAGAGAGTGAAAAATAAAACCCCTGGCTTCAGAATTCTATATAAAAATGCCCAAAGTGTGGATAATGAGCAGAGAAAACTAGAGATCTTAATAATAAAGAAGTAAATTTACTTTTGACTTGGTGGAATGGGATTTATATCTTCAATATAGTTTTAGAAAAGCATGGAGTACTTAAGAACAAATAACATTGTATGTTATGGTATATTTATGCTAGGAATTCTAATAATTTTAATTCTTGGATTTCCTGATGGCTAGCAATCAATGAACTAACAAATATTGATTAAGCTAAATGATTGATTTATTAGTTAAAATATTTTCAGGATGAGTTGAAAGTAATTTAGAGGGATGGCATGAGAATTAAGAGGGGCTGTGAAAGGTTTCCAGTAAAAGATGGGGTTTTAGTTGGGATTTAAAGGAAACTAAGGGTAGGTGTACCTGAGGAGAGAAAGCTTTCCAAACTTGGGGGACAACCAGAGAAAATGTTTGGAGATAGTGTATCTTGTTTTTGGAATAGCCAGGAGGTCAGTGTCTCTGAATCAAAGAATATGTGGCAGGGTATGAAGTGTAAGAAGATTGGCAAGGTAGGAGGGGGCTAGGTTATGAAGGGCTTTGAATGCCAGATCATTTTGCAATTGCTTCTGGAGGTAATAGGGAGCCACTGGAATTTATTGAAGAGGGGTGTGACATGATTGAACCTATGTTTTATGAAAATCACTTTATTGACTGAATAGGGGATTGATTGGAGTAGGAAGAAACAAGTCAGGCAATACCAGCAGGATGTTACATTGATGAGGGTCTTCACTAGAGTTGTGGTAGTATCAGTGGAGAGGGAGACATGTTCAAGAGATATATTAGAGGTAAACTCAACAGACCTTGGCAACAGCTTCGATATGGGGGTGGGGTGAAAGTGAGGAGTTTGGGGTGATGCCTAGGTTGTGAGGCTGAGTGAGAGAATGGTGTTGCCCTTAACAGTAATAGGGAAAAGTAAGAAGGAACCTTAATCAATACGTCAGTACAGAGAAAGATGACTGTATTGTGGTAATATACTAGAGACCACTTTAGCAGATGGAGGATTTGGATGAGGAGTTTGGGAAGCAGATTGAAAACCTGAAAAGGAAGCATAATGTTGTAGTGAAGGATAATTTCAACTATTCTGACATGTTGGATGTCTCTTTCCTAGAAACAGAGGAAGTGATAAATTGTTGACTTGCCTTACTGATAATTTCATCCTTCAAAAGGTAGAAGTGACCAGGCACATAGACATTCTTAACCTTGTTTTGACCACAAAGGAAGAAGTGATGCTGAAGTAGAAACTGAACAGAAAAAAATGTTAGGGAGTAGTGATGACTCCATCACTGAATTTGTAGTAAAGGAGAGGCTATCTTACATTTTGTGAAAGCAGATTTCAAAAGGTTTAGAGAAAGACTCAGGGGCCTAATGTTTTGAAGGGGAAATCAGATTAGGAGAGATGGTAAATTCTCAAAAGTGAAAACCTGAAAACACAAGCAGAAATAATTCTGGTGAGGAGAAAAAAATAAGTCCTCATAGAGACCAACGTACAGGCATAGGAATTCATCAACAAATTTTTTAAAGCGAAGTTTGAAAGATAGAACCGAGCATGAATACAAAAGAGGAACATGAAGCTTACAACGAACTGAGGTTAGTAAAGAATGCTAAATGAAAAAATTTCCCTTTAGTTGTCCTGATGTTAGAGTTGAGAGGAGAATCAAAGATTATATCAGTGATATCAATTATAATCAATGATAAGCGATAATAGTGAGAAGGCTGAATTATTCAGATCTTACTTTGGTCATATTTTGTCATCAGAGGAGAATGATCTTGATTGAGGCTTTGGGAATGATAGAATAAAATAATTAGGTCCTTAGAAACTCAAGGTAAATGAGGAGATGATCTGACTGCAGGTGATTATCCACAATGAGTCTTTGGCGGAGACAAATTACATCCTAAGTTAGATGTGATCAAATATAAAAATCCTCTAGATTTCAAAACCCTTTTAGAATCACTTTTGAAGTTTTCTTTACCCAATCTCCTCAAATATTCTGTAATTGAGTGACACTGGCCTCCAAATATAATGCTCCATCTCTTGTTTCTGGACATTTTCACTGGCTGTCCTCCATGCCTGAAATTCTCTCCCTACTCATTTCCACCTCCTGACTTCTCTGACTTTCTTGAAGTCTAGTGAAATTCTTACCTTTTATAGGAAAAGTTTCCTAATCATTCAGATTAGTGCCTTCCTTCTTTTGGTTATCTTCAATTTATCCTGTATATGTCTCGTTTGTACATAGTTTGCATGCTGTTGCTCCTCATTGCACTGTGAGATCCTTAAGAGCAAGGATACTTCCCCACTCCCTCCTCCCCATTTCTTTGTATCTTCAGCACTTAGCATGATACCTAGCACAGAGGTATTTAATAAATGTCTGTTGATTGACTGCTAAGCTCCCATTAGTGATCTTTGTTTGATCATAGAGAATGGAAGAGGTGCTATAGACTTGTAAAAGGGCAAATGCTATTTTAGTTTTCTGGAAAGGGAAGAGAATGGAGTATGCCAAATACAAATTATTAAGCTTCACTAAAATTCCAGGAAAAATAATAGAGCATAGTATTACAGGAATGGTTTGTGAGTACTTAGAAGAAAAACAGCAGTCATTAAAAGCCAATATTACTTCATCAAGAACAGGTCATGTCAGACTAACCTAATATCCTTTTTTGATAGTTCCCTGACTGATAGACCAGATGGTGCTGTAGAGTATGTTTGGATTTCCAAAAGGCATATTTGACAGATTTCCTCATGTAATGTTTTTCTATAAAAGATGCAATATTAGCTGTGGTTATGATGGTATAGTAGGTGCATTTGAAACTGGTAGAATGACTAGATCCAAAGAGTAGTCATTAAAGATTTGATATTAACTTGAAGTGGAGATATTTAATGGAGTGCCTCAGAAATTTGTCCTTGGTCTTGTGCTGTTCAGTAATTTTTATTAGGGACATAAAGGTATAAACTGTATGCTTATCATATTTGGACATGACAGGAAGCTGGAAGGGAGAGCTTGCATGTTCAGTGATAGAGTCAGGTTCCAAAAGTTCCAAACTATTGAGATATAATAGACCAAGTCAAAGAGAATGAAATTTAATATGGAGGGATTAGTAAAATGTATATTTATGTAATGTAGTTTAGATTGCATTGAGAGGCAATCTAGTGTCCAGAACCATGGAGCTAACTGCTCTGTGCTATGTCCTGGTCTGACTTCATCTGGAGTACTCTGTTTAGTTCTGGATACCTTGTGTTCAGTAAGAACAGAGACAAGTGGGAACATATCCACAGGAGGATGACCAGGATAATGGGAGAGTTGGGATTCATTATCTTGAGTCATTCTTTGCTTTGCCCCATGCAGCTGATTAATTGCCAAATCTTCCTCCACAACATTTTTTGTGTCTATTGCTTTCTTGACTCACACAGCCCCAACTCTAGTTCATTCCTTTCATGTCACCTTTTGCCTGCACTTTTTCAATCACCTCTGAATTGTTCTCCTCAAAACTTTTCTGCCTCTTTGATCCATCCTCCACCCAATTTCTAAAATAATCTTTCTCAAGCACAGTTTTCATCATGTTAATCTTAACTCTGCTTAATAGATCCCAATGACACCTTACTTCTACGTTTAAATAGAGACCATACTGTTTGGCATTTCAATTCCTTCAGAACCTGGTTGAACTTACCTTTCCAGGCTTATTATACTTTACTCCTCTTTGACCTACTTTGCAGTCCAAACAGACTTTGTTATCTCTCCCACACAACCTTTTGCTTCTTATCTCTATACCTTTGCATAGGCTTTCCTCTCATGTCTTGAATTGAATCCCTCCTCACCTTCACTTTTCACAATCTCTGTTTTATTTTTAATTTATGGAATAAAACAAGCATTTCCATAACATGGCATAATAAAAAAGATGGTTGCACATGAAACTGCAAGTCTTTTATGTACTGGTTACTATTCCTCTTAAATATATAACAGAATTATTTTGTAAATTTCCTTTTTTTCCTCCCCTCGTCCCACCTTAGAGATGGCTACCATTAGATACATATAGGTAAAATTGTTTTCTAAATACTTCTATTTATCAGTTCTTTCTCCAGATACAGATGGCATCTTCATGTGTCCTTTATTTTTAATTTGTTTTTATAGTAGTCAAAATGTCTTAGTTCAAATATTATTTAAAACAATATTGCTATTACTGTATACAGTGTTGTCGTGGTTCTACTCACTTTGGTCTTCACCATTTCATTCAAGTCTTTCCATGCCTTTCTAAGATCATTGAACTCATCATTTCTGTATTCCATCACAACCATACACCTAGGTTCTTTCAACGTTGAGCTCAGATGCCATTTGCTACATATCCTTTACCTGATTTCCCCTGCTCCAACAGTTGTCAGTGCCTCCCCTTCCCCTAATGTCTACATATGTTTTGTCTATATTTTTCTCTATAATGTATGTATCTTTATACATAATGTAAAAATGTTTACAATGTATATATTTTGCTTTTCCCCAATATAATACAAACTCCATTAGAGCAGGATCAGTTTCATTTTTCAGTTTGTCTTACTAGCACTTGACCTAGTCCTTGTTACATAGTAGCAACTGAATAAATGTTTGTTGATGGATTGATTGAGGCTTGGAGACCATCCTAGTAGTTGAAGGAACTGGGGATATTTGCTTTGAAGGAAACTTCAAGGGAATTTGAAAGCTATCATTGAGTGTTTGGAAGTTTATCATGTAAAAGGGAGATTAGATAAACCTGTTCTGCTAAGTTCAGGCTTCCTGTTAATTAATAAAAAACTTCCTAAAAGAACTGTCTGAAATTAAAGTGGGTTGCTTAGAAGGAAGTAGTAGTTTTCTCTTTATTGAAAATCTTCAAGAAGAATTAAAATATCCATTTGTTGGGGGATCATGTAGAAAGTCTTTTTGGTCAGTTATGGCTTAAAACAACTGACCACAAAAGGTGCTTATAGCTCTTGGATTCTATGATAAGAAATCCTTTTCTATTAACCTAAATGTTAGCATGATCCTACTGTGTCCCGGTGGCAAAGGTTTTATTAAGAGGTGTTTTCTCTTGTTAATTTGTATTGGGGCCCTGTGAGCTTTGTTTATGTTTACATTTTGCAGGTTTTATAATTTTGTACAGATTTGAAATTAGGCAGTTTGACTCTACATTCAGAGAATTGGGATTTTTATTTATATATGGCATTGTTGTTGTGTTTATCCTTCGTTCTCGAAGAGGACCATGACATCAAGAAGATGACATGACTTGCAGTTGACTTTGATTTTAGCAAGGGAGGGCTGTGCAGGGTCACCAGCCTCACTTTCTCCTCCAGAGCCATCTGGGTTCAGTGGCCTGATATTATTCATCAGGACGACTAGAGATGGCCCATATGCAGTGTTAGACCCTGGACCTTTTATCACATTCTCACTTTGAGTAAGATACACCCATTCAATGAATAGACTTCTTTAAGTAGGTACTCAAGGGATGGCCCCTTTAATTAAAAAAAAAAATCAAACTGGGTGGGGAAGACCCCCAGGGTTCCCAGGTAAAAGAAAACTATTTAGTTACTCTTTAGTAAGGGCAGAAGGTACTATTTCAAATACATGTAGCCTGTTTTGGTGGGATGATTTGCTTGCATTTCTGAATCTCTATTGTGAATTACTTCCTGTTTATTACTATGTTGGGGATTGAAGATGTTTTATATATGTTTCAATCTTTTTTAAGGAGGATGCAATGATAGAGAAAGAGCTATAGTGTTGGAAAGATTTCAAGACCCAGGGGCTTTGGAATTAAGAAATATAAACAAAGAATCTGGGCTAAAATAACTTTACTTGCCCCATTTCTATAACTGGATTATTTGTAGGAGGGTCCTGTACCCATTCTTAAATTGTTGTCAGAGTCAAAGAGAAGGAGAGCTTTAATTATTTTGAGACAAAGGTGCAACATCACTTAAAGTAATTTAAGGCCTCTGCTTCAGTGATGTTTTAAAGAGTAGAAGCCCCAAAGCTTCTACAGGTGATCTGTGGTTTACCTTGTAATATTAATGTTTGTAATATAATATTTATGCTTTCCATAATTTTAGTGTTTTGATGTTGGTTTTCATTTTAATGATGAGTGCATAATGGGTTTGGTCCACATAAATTCTCTTGGTTAGCAATAGTGATTACAGAGTTATAAAAGTTGACTGATTTGATTGATTGAACAAGTATTTGTCAAGCACTTATGATTGGATCTGAATTTTCTCTTTTTATCATACAGTTCTAGGTCTTTGAGCTGTGATTAAGGTGGCTTAAAAAAACCCTCAAGTTTTTTTGTTTTAATTTTTAATTTTTATTCACGTTCATGATTTCTATCACCTTCATTTCCACATACGTTCCTCCGCTCTTCCTTTTCCAGAGAGCTATATCCCTTGTAACAAAGCACAAAAAAAGAAAAGGAGTAGGGGAAAGCAGTTTAGCAAAACAAACCAACACAGCAGTGTCTATGGAATTATATACAATATTTCACATCTGCAGTCCTTACTTTTGCAAAGAAAGTAAAGAAGTTCATTCTCTCTCTCTTTTCTTGACTTTTTTCTTTAACAGATGGAAAGGGCTGATATTATATAATTTTCATCCTGATTCCTGCTCACAGTGGTCACAATAAAAATTATATTTGCCTCTTATTAGCAGGTATTAATGTATGAGCTCCTCAATGTATGGACCTCCAAGTGTTATTTTAATTATTTTTATTTTAAAAACATGAAATAATGAAGTGGAAGAATATTCTCTTACTCTTGGGTTGGAGTGGATTGAAATTATGAATACTAACACATTCATGAATATTTTGGTAGAATTCACATGATTCTCTTGACTAGGAGACTCATAGATTTTAGCTACTTGATTGTGAAAACTCATTCTTGTTTTCATCAAGTTAAAGATGACGTTTTGTACAGAGTGAAACAAACATTCCTAGGTGATTTTTAAATCCCACAGAGTGTTAGAGATGGAAGAGACCTTTGAAGTTATCTAGACCAACCCCCTTTATTTTACAGATGAGGAAACCAGTACTTAGTGAGGTGAAGTAAGTTACCCAAGTACATTACAGGGCAAGCCAGTGATGAAAAGGAATAGAAACCGCTAATAAAAACATACAACTTCCCTTGCACCCAGACTTTTGAAAGTTTCACATCTACTTATATATAACCATCTTCAGACAAGTCAGATAACTGAAATGATAGATAGGATCACAGATCTGTAATTGGAAGGGACCTAAGATGCTATCTTGCCCAGCTCCATCATTTTGCTAATAAGGAAACTGACATCTAGGGAGGGGAAATGACTTACCCAAGGAAATACAGATAGTAAGTACCAGAAGTGGTATTTCAGTCCAAATACCCTAACACCTAACCCTAATAGGGCCTGTGCTGCTCTTCTTGAAACACACCACAATTTCTTTTTTTAAGAAAAGAAAAATTTCAATTAGAATTCACAGAATTTTCTAATTAGAAGTTTTCCAGTTAATTTAAATGTCATTTTTAACAAGTTTTTTTATACTTCTCCCTCTAATGGCCATGACTGAAGAAAGTTCTTCAAGTTATCAACTTCCAACCAGATAAAAGAGACAACAATTTGCTTATTTTGCCTTTAGAATACATAAGCCCATATCTAAGCCCACCCCTACCCCTTATCCCAATGTTAGGGTTCATCTCCGGTGCTGTGTCCAGCTCTCACTTCTGTATTTTATAAGGTCTATTGACAAAGTAGACTGTATTTGGAGGATGACATCAAGGATAGTGAAGAGCCTGTAAACCAGACCTTCTGACAATCAGTTGAAAGAAACTTGTATATTAAATGATGAAACTTGGGGAAGAAGGAAAAATGATAGTAACTTTCATATACTTCCATATATTCATGGAATAAGGATTAGATTTATTTGGCTTGACTCTAGAGGGCAGAACTAGGATCCATTAGGACATTTTGACCCAAAATAAGAAAAAACTTCCTAAAATAACAGAGGTCTGAAAATGGAATAGTCTTCTTTGAGGGTTGTGATTTTCCAGACTCTGAAAATCTTTAACCAAGGGCTGGATGATTACTTTTTGGGAATAGAATAGATTGGATTCATGACTTAGGCAGGGGTTATAATGGATGCTGTAAAGAGACAGTATAGTATAGTAGGGAAGAGAGATAGCATCAAGGTCAGGAGGACTTGGGTATCAGTCTTTCCTCTGACACCCTCTGACTTTGTGATGCTGGTCAAGTCACTTAACCTCTCAGTGTTCCAGGCTACTCTTTAGGATCATAAGTTGCAGGGAAGGTACCGAGTTTTAATGGTAGGAGTTCCTTATACCAATGAAATCACAGATCAATCCGGTCCCTACTTCTTTTATAAATAAAGAATAGCCCACAGCTCAGGTTCCTTTTATTTCTGATTCTGTTATTCTATTTTAGATCTTCATGAGAGAGTTTAAAAATGAGCATCATTAGTTCACAACTGAATAGAGAACATCTTCTTCAGAGATCCTTGGAAATAAGAATTGCTTTCATCTATCTGGGGTAGTTTAAATATGACCTTGCCTGAAACAAGTAACTTGGAAAAAAAAAAGTCTTTGCAGCAAGTTTCTATGATAAAGGTCTCAAGTTATCTAAGAAACTGATTCAAATTACATGAATAAGAATCTCTAATTCATAAACATCCAAAGGATACGAGTGGATAGTTTTCAAAGGAAGACATCTAAACTATCCACAATCATATGAAGAGATGATCCAAATTACTAATAATTAGAGAAATGCAAATTAAACCAACTGTGAGGTTCTAACTCATACCTGTCATATTGGAAAAGATGACAAAAAAAGAAAAATTGCAATTGTTGAAGGGTCTTCACAACAGGCACACCAATGTTCTGTGGAGCAGAGCTGTGGTGGAACTGTGAATTGGTCTAGCTTGAGGTGGGAACCTGTAGCCTCAAGGCCACATGTGGCCCTCAAGTGTGGCCCTTTGACTGAATCCAAACTTCACAGGACAAATGCCCTTAATAAAAGGATTTGTTCTATAAAACTTGGACTCAGTCAAAAGGCCACAGTACCCAAGGACCTAGTAGGCCACAGGTTTTCTACCACTGGTCTAGCTACTCTGGAAAGCAGTTGGGAGCTATGCCCAAAAAAATCAATAAACTTTTTTTTTGACCTACTTATGTAACTATGTTAAATCTATCACTTCAAAGAGATCAAAGAATGAGGATGTATAGCAGATCATTTATGAAGTAACAAAGAATTGGAAATTAAGAGGGTGGTACCTAAAGGGGCCATCCCTTGAGCAATTACTTAAAGAAGCCTATTCATTGAATGGGTGTATCTCACTCAAAGTGAGAATGCTATAAGACCTTAGCCTGAAAGGGCCAGGGTCTCACCTTGCATGCTGGGCCATCTCCAGCCATCCTAATGAATATCAGGCCACTTGGTCCAGATGACTCAGGAGAAGAAAGTGAGGTTGGTGACCTTCCACAGCCCTCACTCACTGAAAGTCAACTGCAAGTCATGTTATCATCTTGATGTCACGGTCCCCTTTGAGAATGAAGGACAAACACAACCCATTTATTAGGGAATGTGATAAACAAAAATAGGTAAATATAATAGAATATTATTGTACATAAGAAATAATGAAATGGATGGTTTCAGAGAAATTTGAGAAGACTTGTGAACTGATACAGAATGAAATAAACGGAACCAGGAAAACACTTTATATAGTAACAATATTATAAAGAAAAATGACTTTGAAAAACTTAAGAATTTTAAACATTGTGAAGACAATTCCAGAGGAATGATGATGAATCAGGCTGTTGACAGAAAGATGACAGATTCCAGATGTGGACTGAGATATGAATTTTTGGACATGGCCAATGTGGATACTTGTTTTGCTTGATTTTATGTGTTTGTTATAAATATTTTGCTTTTCATTTCTTTTTTTAAAATCCAATTCGGGGCAGATGGAAGATCAAGAGGGTAGAGAGAATCATAGTATAGAAAAATAAAAAATAAAAAGAATCATTGAGGCATCTTTCTAAAAAATACAGATAAGAGATTAGAAGGAGGAGTGAAAAGATATTTAGACCATCAGGACAACTTCGAAAATTACAATTTAAATTTAGTACTCTTAAAAAGAAAAGTAAACTATAAATGATAGAAAGCTACAGTTTGGGTTACAGTCCTCTTTGCATTTTAATATGTGTGTGAATATGTCTATTTCATTTGGTCTTTAAGTTCAGAACAAAAATTAAGTTAAAAAAAATATAGCCTTTCCTCAAGACTGAAGGACTGGGGGAAAGATGTCAGAAGGATTGAGGAACTAAAAAAGTCTCAAACTTCCTTTCATTAAAGTAATTCCCAAAGTTCTAAATACCTCTTTTTTTTTCATTCCTCTGTCTGACCAGTGAGCAGATTTTCTCTTTGAAACCAGTCCATTCTAAATTTTTGCATGGCTTCATCAGACTTGTTGACTCAAGTGTGCAGATTCCTAAGATAAGACACCTAGATTTTTCCAGGGGTTAAATGATGAAGGATACGTTCAAATTTTGGCCTATTCTTGCTTATGATTTAAACAATTTATAAAAGGCTGGAATTTCTTTCTTCTAGGAAAAGAGCCAACACTCTTGCAAAATGCAGGCTACTAAAAACAAACAAAAAACCCCCTCCATGAATAGTAGAATCTAACTATTTCCATGAGAGCCACACCCATAACAAATCTGGAATTTTAATACCTAGCACATTTCTTTGAATAAACTCTTTAGTCAGAGATCTTCTTAATTAGCCATTCTCATTGGTAGGGCACTATACTTTCTACTGAAAAGTTCTGTTCAGATTTTGAACCATTTCCTATTTTTTTGTTCAGTCTTAATATTGAAATGGCTTTTGTCAATATCACTTCCTTTTGTACTCCCCTTCTCTTTCTGCCCTGTAATATTTTACAAGACAATTACTGAAATAGTATGTAGTTCATAGGATGAATTGTATTATGAAAAGTAAGAGCTTACATAATAGCAAATTGGGTACTAGATCAGTCTCAGCCTGTGTTTCATATTTCCATTATGTGACAGTGGAAAAAACAAGTGAGAGGAGAGGAAAAGAGAAAAAAAAATCGTTGTTACCTTTATTATTTGCCTCAAACTGTTACTAGGGGCTGTCTCCAGTCATGCTGATCCACATCTTGCCACTTGATCCAAGTGGCTGCAGAGGAGAGGGGTGAGGCTGGTGACTTTGCACAGCCCTCCCTTACTTCAGTCCAATTCATTTGCAAGTTTTGGCATCACCTTCCTGATGTCATGATCGTCTTCAAGAGAAGGGAAAACAACCTGTGAGTAGTAGGAGCTGCCCCACTGGGGACCCAACTATCCAGTTCAAGTTGAGCAACTTCCTTCTTTCCTTCCTTCCTTCCTTCCTTCCTTCCTTCCTTCCTTCCTTCCTTCCTTTCCTCCTGCCTACCTTCTCTTCCTCTATTCACATAGGGTATCCTATCTGTGCTCTGCCCAAAAGAATATAAATTTTTATCCCTGAAACCCCACAAGATATCTTTACATGCTAGATTTCTTCTTAAGAATCATGACTTAAAGCCAAATAACTCTGGCTTTCATTGATTGGCCAACTCTAGGTCCCAGTGGGCTCTGATGGTTTGTTTAGAATGAGTGTAAATAGCAATTGTTTCTGTTTTATCCAGAAACCCTAAGGGTCTTTTTCTCTCAAAGAGACTTTTTTTTTTTGACTAGGTAAAAAAGGCCATTTTTGGCCTTATTTCTTACCTAGCCTTAAAAAGACAACTTAAAAAGGCCAAGGTCTCCCACTAGAGACTATATGGCATATAGAGCCATCTCCAGTTGTCATGATCTATATCTTGCTACTGGACCCAGATGACTCCAGAGGCGTCAGGCTCCCTTTGCACAACCCTCTCTTGCTTAAATCCAATTCACTTGCAATTCATGGCATCACCTTCCTGTTCTGAGAAGAAAGGACAAACAACAATGGTTTGTTAACAACAACAGAGCTGTTATTAAGCTTTTAATTTAATTTTTTTTTCTCCTGATGGATGACAGAGTGAGATTGATTTTGGTGCAGTCTCCCTAATTTAATTCTACCTGACTGTGAAATCATGGCCAAAGATTTGAACTGGCCCAATACTTTCAATAACCTAAGTAAAGCATGGTAGGTTTAGAGCCATAATGTTATGTTGGTGGATGTGCCTGTGGTCTATGTAAGAGAAAGCAAGCCATACTTAAACTTGAGGTAGGAGTGGCTTTTAGTTTTTTCCAAAAAAGGGAGGGATGGAAATTTTTATTTCTCCTATCATCTGTCTTCATAGGGTTACCCTATTAGAGTTGTTTTTCTTAGACTCTAAACAGGAAAAGCTATCTCATGTATTAGACATTTTGCAAAAATTCTTGCACACATTGACTAGAATTGCATCAGAGATGTTTTCTTTCTTTCTTTGAATAACATTTGTCCAGGTGAAAAAGCATGTTATATCCCTTAGTATCAAGCTCCCCTTGAGATTGTTGGGGTAGGGGAGAGGGCCCCTGATGTGGTGGGAAGAATGGTTTGGGAAGATATTGGAATGGCTATTTGCTCATGTATTCATAAAATACTATTATGGTAGAAGGGGACCATAGATAGTCTAGTTCAAAGATCCTTAGATTTAGACCTCGGAGGGACTTTGGCTCATATGGCCCACCACCTTCATTTTATAGATGAGGAAACAGGCCCAAGAAAGTTAATGATTTGTCCAGAGTCACTGAGGTACTAAGTAATAGGATTTGTACTTGAACCCAGTTCTCTTGACTCCAGAATTTAGCCTCCTTTCCATTGTACTGTTGCCACTGAACCATGTAATTAAATTTCAATTTACAAATGAGGAAATCAAGACTTAGAAGAGCCGAGTGACTTAACAAAGCTGGTTTATGCAAGTCATGTAAGAAGTTGTAGGGCCACCGTAGGTGAATATAGAGTACACCAATATTCCCAGTTTCTGGGAAGCAACTTTATTTATTTGATATTAGAAGCTAGATCTTTTTTAAAAAAATGATGTCGTTTGTTTCTACATCATCTTCATTTCACCTTGTTCCCCTCTCCTGCCAGACAGCTTTGTAGTAGAACAAATAATTGAAAAGGAGAGGGAAAAAAAACTCTAGGAAAACTAATCATTACATAAGCTAGGACTGACATTATATTTGGTATTCAACACTGAATGCAGCACATAGTCCTGCAGAGAAGGAAGGGGAGGTGAGCTCTCCTAGGTTGGTTGTTATAATTTCTTAACAGGCAGTTTTGATTTTGTTCTTTTCTCTATTTACATTTTTGTGTTCATGGTGTCTTCTGTTTTCCTCCTTCTGCTTACCTCACTTTGTATCAGTTCATATAAACCTTTGTTTCTTCCTATTCTTTATGTTAACATTTTCTTATGATAAAGTAATATTGCACTACATTCATGGACCATAATTTGTTTGGTTATTCTTGTAACACAAATTGTTTAACCATTCCCTAATTGATGGGAAGCCATTTATTAAAAAAAAAATGAAACAACAACAGAACTCTGAGGTGGTAATTTCTTGAGCCTAAATTCTTGTGGTCTTCTCATTCTGAGGCTAATTTTCCAAATTAGAAGGTTGGTCACTCATGTGAGTATTTTATTTCTCCTCTACCCTCAGGTTTCCTAGTGGTTTTGTTGTTGTTGTGTTATCTTTTTAAAAAGTTTTTCACCATTCATTAGAATTTCAGCACACGGTCTTGGCAAATGAAACAGGTAAAAAGTATGAGAAGCAATTAACGTCTCCTTTGCCACACGATAAAAGACCTGAATCAAAACTATTGGCTTTTTAAAAAATGATATACTCAATGATTTTTTTCATAAAATTTTTTTCATTTTGAGCTATAGTGTGCAGTGGGTCAAGGTGCTGACTGTAATTGGGGAAAGAGAATTCTTGGACCAGAGTTTAAAGAATCAAAAAGGAATTACTAGATTTGAGCAGAGATCTCTGTGCTTTAAAATCAATAGGCATAGGTTATTACGAGGCAAGAACTACAATTACAACCTTGTTTTCATGGTTCATACATCTCTATATCTTGTTTGTACAGACTTTTCCTAGTAGGTTCTACACAGTTTTTTCTCTGTTAATTTATGAGTAGTACCACATGAATTTACGATCTATGCTAGCATGAGAACTGGGGAGGGAGGGATAGTTAGGCACTCTAGACAAAGCTTGAAAAATCCTATCCCCTTACATATGACAATTGCGAGCCCTATGTGATATTTTTTTGGTGGAGCACATGTGACTTCTCACAAAAAATGAATGCCGCAGAGTTGAATATTCTGTCACTAAAAATATTTGTATTTTAAAAAAATTAAAAATGTCTCTCACTATATCCCTCTGAGTATTTATGCTAGAATATACTTTATCCATTTTGTCTCTTTTTGGGTGAGCATAAACCCACTTGACATTGCCCTAACCAATAGTGTTTCATAGTGTCACTAACATATAAACTAACTCCGTTATAACATTATGAGAACTACTTGTTAGTCACATATATTACCCATTTATAGCATTGTTCCTATGGCACTAACTACCCCTTGTGATGCAGGGGATTTATCTGACAGTGACAACAAGGTACATGCTGATTGAATTTTTGATTCATACTTTTATGGCCTTTCCTAGTTACAATTTTTTCTCTGGGAAATAAATATTCTCAGATCATTTTTATTATGTTCACTCAGAAATAGAAGATATAATTTAATATTTCACTTTCTTACCTAATTCATCTGTCTTCTTTTTAGTCCAAATATTTGAAACTGGTCAAAGTTGAAAGCTTTACTTGCCGTTATTACCATAGATGCTCATTCATTAGGTTTTTGAATGAATAACTTCACAGTGAGTGGTATTGCTGACAATCTGAAAGGTATGAATAGAATTAAAATAATCTTAACCATTTAATTAAAGGGTCAGTCCAAAATGAGATGAAGTTACACAGGAAGCTCTTTTGGGGTATGAAAATAGCATCATTTTATGTAATGGAATGAACCTGGAGACTTAGATTTGGGTTTTGACTCTGCTTTAATTATTTGGTTACTAAGGAGAACCTGATGTTTTTAGGGCACTGTGTTGTGGGGATACCTATCAATCAGTCAAGCAACAAGTGTTTATTTTCACTGTGCTAGATGCTGGGGATACAAAGATAAAAAGCAGGCCCTAACTTCAGGGATCTAATATTTCATCTAGGAAGACAACATCCATATAAATAAGGATATCTAAAATAAATGCAAGTTTTTTGAAGGGAGGAAAAGGACAGCTTGGGGAATCAGGAAAGTCTTCATGTAGAAGATATTGCTTTGAACAAAATAAAAGCAAGTGTTCTATTCCTCCCCGTGAAGCTTATACATGGCTTTGTTGGGGAGGAGACATACACAAGTCAACAATGGTATATGAATAAAAACATCTTAGAATCATGGATTTATCACTTCTGTAGAACCATGTTTATTTTTTAAAAATTACTTAAGAGTTTGACTTCTTTTTGACTCAAATCTTCTTGGAGTCTCTAATGATTAATGCCAGAAAAGGTAAGGAGTAATCTAGGAGTCTGGAAGCGGAGAGAGATCACAGTGCATTGGGACATATAGGTAAATCCTCACAAAGGGAGCTGAGCACTTGAACTGGATCTTAAAGGTCAAATAGAGAAGAAGGGCATTTTGGTCTGATGGGGAATCCATTTTTGCAATGATAGAACAGTTTTAATAGATCCAGAGGAATTATTTGGAAAAATAGTGGGAGATAAAGCTGGAGCATTATGTGTTACATACAGTGAGGTAGTGGAAAGTCTTGCTTGTCAAGTAAGGCATTGGAGCACCATTTTGTCTGCAGTGAGGAACTATGAGAATATCTATTACCCAGACCTGAAACTAAGAGGGAAGGGGGATGGATTGCCTTCAGGAAATTCAAGTGTTTCTTTTTAATATTTTTTTTTTCAAATTAAATGTAAAAATAATTTTGAACATTCTTTTATAAAAAATTTAGGTTCCAAATCCTTACCCAGTAATTTGACATAGGTTAAACACATATTTCCATATTAGTCATGTTGTGAAACAAAACAAAGTACCACTAAAAAATCCCATTAAAAAATAAAGTTGAAAATAGTATTCTTTGATCTGCATCCCATCGCAACTGAGACATTGAAGAGAAAGAATTCCGAAAGGTGGGATGGGAAGGGAAAGTATATACATATTTTGAAGTGTAATGTTAATGAGATTTAAGATCTTCCTTGCCCATTAATAGGCCTCCTGTGGAGCCCATTAATAAGTTTGCTTAGGGGAGCCTTGCTTGTAGGACGACTTTCACATCTTTTGCTAATTTCTAATTAGATACTGAGTCAGGAGAGTTGTGATGCCCTCTGGCTCTGAGAGGTGTGTGTGTGTGTGTGTGTGTGTGTGTGTGTGTGTGTGTGTGTGTACATATATATATATATGTGTGTGTGTATATATATATATATATGAGTATATACTCTGAGTTGGTATTTTACTTTGGGGGCTCACTTATGAGAAGGACCTTGTGAGTCCCTGGTCGAGATTCTGGGTGGCTGTATGTTCAGAGCTCCCGACTGCTCAGATAAAAAGGTTCTCTCAATCCAGGGATGTATGTAAAGTGTATAGCAGTACTGCTTTGATTCAGGCAGTAGAGCCCTGTCTGTTGGTTTTTATTTCTCTGCTCATATTTTCCCTGCATTTTCTTTGAAGTTCTCTGAAGATTGTTAACCCTTAAACAGCTATCTTTCCTAGTAAAGCAGTTCTAAGAACCTGTGCTAGCAGCCATGCTGGATATGCCAGGGTGCTTGCTGTTGCATGAAGTAGATGATACACATTAAAGACAGAAAAAGAAGTGCCAATCCAATTCTATCATTCAGTTCCTTGAGAATATGGGAACAGGATGAAAACTTCTACTTTCTTGACCATGAGACCTTCTTCAAGTCCCTAAGATATTTGGAAATGACTGGTTTGGTCTTGGAATCAAGAAAGCCTGGGTTTTAGCCTTAGCTTAATAAATATTTATTGGTTGATTGTCTGAACCCTAGACAAGTTATTTAACTTCTCAGAGCTTGTTTTCTCATTGGTAGAATGTGGATAATATTTGTAATATGTGTTTCAAAAAGTTTTGTTTGTTTTTTGCTTTTGTGATTTAATTGGTACGGAGAAATCCTATTTTGGAAACTATCCAAGGAGGATTGGAGTTTATTGTTTATTATTTATTATTATTATTTATCCCTGGAGTTCATTGAATGGGTGGAGGCGGGGAGGCATGCATTGACATGGGCTTTCAGAAGAGCTGGATGAAGAATGAATTGGAGTGGAGAGACTTTAGGGAAGGAGATCAGCCAGGAAATCTGTAGGAATAGCCTGGACATGAGATGACGCTTAATTTGTTGTTATTATTAATTATTATAATTAGTAGTAGTATAGTAATAACAGTTTTTGTCATCGTCGCATCAGCAGAATTCTCCTTACCCAGCATTAGACTGAGTGGGAGAAGACCTAGATTCTAGCTTTGTTAAAGGTTACATGATATTGAGTAAGTCACTTCTTTTTGGGACTCAGTTTTCTCATCTGCTAAATGATGATGTTGGACTGTGTAATTTTTCAGGTCCCTTCTAGTTTCAAGATTCCATTTTCTAATCCATGTGGTTAAGATCATTTTCTTTTATAGCTCAGGCCATAAGGAGGGCCAATAATTATTACAGAAGCTCTGTGGATGGGTTCAGGGATGTGCTTTATTGATATTTTCTTTTCATCTCTTTGCATGAGGTGAACACCAGTTCTTCCTGCTTTTTAGAACATTTACATACCTGAACCAGTGAGCACGTGTCCCTGACACCTCACAACTAAACTATACTCCCTCAATACAGAAATGTAAGGAAGCCACTGTTGCCTTGAAATTGCTTTTCAGTGACTGGCATACTGTTTTATGTTGTCTGAATCTGTAAAGGATACAAAAAGTGGAGGACTTTTGAAGTACTTGGAAGAATGGATTGTATAAATTTACATTGTTGCAGTGATATTAAAAGGATGTTAAAAGTTCCTGTTTGACTGAAGTACCACTTGCTTATAATACTTTTATTCCCTTAATTAATTGTACAATTTTAATTGTTGTGGGCAGCCTCATTAGACCTGAGGTTTCATATTGACCTTAGCTTCCATGTAGCCTGTACCCTAACTCCCAGATCTCTACCTGGCTGTCCTTCTCTCTCTCCCTCTCCTATCTTCCTCTCCTTCTTCCTTCTCCTCCTTCATTTTCTTTGTTGCCTGAGTTCAAAAAACTTGGTATCATCTATGACTCCTCCTTTTTTCTTGCCCCCTATTTCCCAATCAGTAGTGGATTTATGGAGTCTGCTTCCTTCTGGATACTCTTTGCTTAGACATTCTTGGAGATGATCTCCGTTTACATAGGAACTACTGATTAGGCTGCTTACTATTCTTATCTGTTTATTTATCCTCCCATTCAGTGATTAAGGCTTAATGAGAAAGTAGGCAGATAATAGCCTCTTAAAAAAAATCTATTTGGGAGGGGAAGACCTTCAGGGTTTCTGTCAAAACAGAAACAGTAGCCATTTACATTAATTCTGAGTCAGTCAGGGCCCAAATAATGACCAAGTGAGACTTGGTCTGGCACCTATTGTTGGCCAATCTATGAGGCTGGTCTTTAAGAGAAAAAAAAAGATTCAGAGATTAAAAATTATATTTCCTTTGGACAGAGTACCCAAGGTAAGAGTGTGATACTCTAGGTAGACTGAGGGAAGGGAAGGAAGAAAGAGGAAAAGAAAAAGAAAAAGAGAAAAAAATTACTTATTCAATTGAATAATGGACAGACTGAAGATGAACTTACTAGATAACTTTAGTGAGTCAGGGAAATGTACTGGGTTCATTTTGGTTGGTCTAAAAAGAGAACTAAGAAAATTTCTCTTATTAATGGTTACTTTGAATTGGTCTAATACTTTTAGGACTAATCTTATTGCTTCTGTGATAATATGATTGTTTATTCAGCATTATAGTAAAAACCTTTTTTGGGTAGGGTAGGGTGGTGGAAATTCAGTAGGAATTATGCATTTTTTCCATAATTCATGGTGGGAGAGGAATGCAGGTTTTGAGGCACAGAAAGCTTTCTAGCATGTATTATTTCTCTATTCCTTTCTGAATTTAAATTAGAATACTGGGTAAAAATATTGATTAGGGTAGATATCATGAGTGTGTCACTCAGTGCAAATATAAAGATGAAATGCTTATCCCTTAAAGTGACATTTAAAAAATGGTGATGATTATCAGTCAGATATACCTTGCACATCTCATCAAAAAGTGAAAGGCTTTATTTTAAAATTGATACAGTGTATGTCCTCTTTCCCTTTATTTCAGTTAACTTTAAAGAAATCGAGATAAAAGGAATAAATGTGGTCATCGTTGAAAGGTTTTTTTTAGATGTTGTTTAGAAAATGTAAAGTTGTATGCATTTATATGTACGTATACACAAAACTCTTATTTGAGTCTCTGTGAAATCAAAACCTTGTCTTGTCTCTGCACTTAGCACAAGACTCCCACAATATATTTTCTTATCAGTATAGGTATTCCCTCGGTGACCCTTCTGTGTCTACTTAGCTTGTTCAGCCTTAGTCTTCTAAGTTCACCCCTCAGAAGAGGGCTGTGTTGCAGAAGAAGACCATGCCATCAGAGAAATAATGACAAGACTTGCAACTGACTTTGTTTTGAATGAGGGAAGGCTGTGCAGGTCACCAGCCTCACTTCTCCTCCAGAGCCATCTGAATCCAGTGGCCAGATATTCATCAGAATGACTAGGGATGACCCAAGACGAGGCAATTGGGATTAAGTGACTTGCCCAAGGTCACACAGCTAGTGAGTGTCAAGTCATGCTGATGGCCTTTTTCACGTTCTCTGGAGTTCATGAGGATCCTAGCTGTTGTGCAGTCTTGCTGACTTTCATATCTTTGTTATCATCCAGTTTTTGGACATTTTTTTACATGACTTCTTTTTTGAAATTCTGTATTTGTAATGTAACCTGTTCACATCCACTTGCATCTTCCTGTTGTCTAACTATGAAAATGAAGAGTTTTAAAAAGACAGTGTTTTTCACATGCAGCTAGTGACAGCCTGGTAAGAGAGATGAGAACCCTATGTAATAGTTTCTGTGGACATCAAAATTGCTAGAGTTATTTTAGTTATAGCCATTATTGCATTGCCTGTAGAGTTTATTTGTAATGCTAGGCACAGATGAGATCCAGAGAGACTGCAATCATTTGATTTCTCCATCCTCCCCCAGTTGACATCACAGAAGGGGCAGGTAACAAACAACTTGGTGTTAATATATTCAACAAAGTTTAAAAACATATCTGTTCCTTGCTGACATCTTTACAAGGTGTGTGATAGAATTGAAGAGCATCTAGCTATTGGTTGGCCATGTACTTGGTGGCATTTAAAAAGCTGCTTTGCTGGCTGTGGAAGTTGAAACAAGTGAGCTGAAGGGATATAATCATATGATCCTAGAAGTCTAGGGGAGACCCAACTATGGAAAAGAAAGCTGCCTCTTGAGAGCAGATCCAGAGGACTCCTGCCCCCAGTCTCCACCATTTTTGACCATATGAGCTCCTGTACATGTTGAGCCTATGTTTTCATCACTTATATTATAACTATGATTATTATTTGGAAGGCACCTACACACTTACCTCTACTGTTGTGATTATAGCTATGGGAACTCTCTTTTTCACTATTGGATTAGTTGGATGCTGAGCCACAATTTGAGAAAGCAGCTTTTCCACAAATGTGGACTTGATGTATTTGTAAACATCCTTCTTTTGGCTTTGTCTGTACATCCCTTTAATGCTGTATGTTTTGGGGGGATTATGTGCCTCAGGTTTGTGGAGAGAATGTTTTATAACTACTGTCTTACTTGACAATCTTAGTAAATGTCTTTCCTTTGATCTCATTGTGTTTACTGACTGACTGTCATAGAGGTAAGTGCCCTGGCGGGGTCTATAAGTTATATATGAGTGCAGACTTACAGAATATTCTGAACCTGAGGAAGCTGTTTTTCTGGGGACTCAACTTGAAAACTACTATCAACCAGATTGGGGGTGGGATAGGACCAGAGGGGTTGCTGCCTAAATATTGTAGCTTGAAGGTTACTTCAAGTAGCCTTGACTTCAAGTGTCTCTTAGCACAGTTGCTCCTAGATGGTCTACCTCCCAGGAGGCAGTTTACCAATCTATCTTTTTAAGGGTGCATGGGCATTTGCACAAATTATATTTTCCTTGTCTACATAAAATCCTTCCTTACTTTTACAGCCAGCATGTTTTACAGGAAGTAGAATTTTATCTAAACACCATGTAAAAAGACATGCAGGTATATTCTGTTATACTAGTTTAGAAGCTTGGGCAGCTTTTTAAAAGGGCACTACCTTGCTGATAACCTGAGGCTGAAGTTCTCCAAATAGTATCCTTCTTTCAAGGCTCAAGTAACATCTTATCTCATGTCCCCATTTTTTTTTTTTTTGCTCTACCAGTTTGCTTCCTCTTTAACTTGCTTCAGACTCTTCTCACTAGGTCTAAAGCCAGAATCTCTTCCTCCAGCAGATAAGAGCATTCCACACCATAGAAGACCATGTCTCTGTTTGTCTGGATATTCCATTCAACTTCAATGGAAACACTGAGATTTATGGTCTCTGTGTACCCAGGGAGCAGTTTTATCTACAGGGAAGAGCTTTTGTTATGATATATCTTTGTAACTCCCTTTTAAAATTCTGTCTGGTGTTTGGCAGAAATGAGATTTGCTGTAATTCTATCTGCTGCTGGAAGGTTTCTTCTATCTTAGTGGGCAGGTTGTTCTTGGCTGGCAGCCTGCTAACCTGTAAGTCCCAACAAATGGAGAAGCTGAGACATAGTAACCTGTTTCTCAGCATGGCCACTGTGAAAAAATCCCCTTCATTTAACTTAGTTGTAGGTTTACAAAAGTTTTGGAAGAAAAAATATTATCAATAGTGAAACTTAGTAGGAGTAAAAGTATATATGAAACAAAATAGATTCCCTAAGTTTCTATTCTTGGTACAATGGAAAGAACACTGATTCATGAGACAGACAACTTAGGTTCATATCCCTCCCCTAATACTAAGCTAGAGCAAGTCATTTGATTTTAAACCATGGTTTCTTCCTGCGTGTTTGTGAGTGTGAGTGTGAGTGCGTGTGAGCACTCTCACACATACATATGCAGGTTGAACTGTGTTAGACTAAATGCTATGGAGGCTTATATATTTTGTCCTCAAGAAATATACAATTTACTTTGTACTTTACAAATTACAATTTACAAATTACTACAATTTACTATGCTCTTGGAAAGCATAGAAGTAGTTTCTACTTATTATAATTATTTAGCCCTGACAGCAACCTAGTTTATGAATGGTGTACTTTTTCCCTTAAAAATATTGTGAACTTGACAAACACCAATAAAAGTTTGCATTTCCATATTTAGAGAGGAAGTCTGTTGTTCAAGAGGTTGACTCACCAGGGCTTAGAAGCATATCGCTGAGCTGAAATGAGGTTAGACCTAGAACAATGATGATGCAAGTCACTTGCAGTGGCAGAAACAAAAACAGGCAAAGATAAAAGTGAATATAATAGAACCTAGGTTTCCGAGTAACCTGGTTAACCATGCTTCTTTGGAAGAGGAAAATTTTCCTCAAAATTTGAGTTGCAGGACGAACAAAAATTTGCAGTACGAACGTGTTTGGACTTGAACAGCTTGTGAAGGAAGGGATGATGCTCAGCTAGGGTAATGGTTTTTATTGAATCCATATAAGATTGCATGCTGTCTCAGGGAGGGAGGAGGAGAAAGTTTAAAACTCGTGGAAATGATTGTTGAAAACGGAAAACCAATAACATTTAAAATTTTTAAAAATTACTTTAAAAATGTCAAAAACCAGTGTCTTAGATTTCGATTCATAAGTGAATGTAAAGAAAAAAACATCAGTGAGTCAAAATATGAACAATTCTGAAAAATGAAAAATAGTGAAGGCAGTAGTGAAAAAAGTAGTCTTTAATTTAGTGGAAGTAGAATAAGAGAGAACATTCCTGATGTTGAAATTCCTGATGTTCTCACAGGAGGAGATTCTGCTTCCAAGCAGTAACCCTTCCTCCTCCTCCTCCTCTTTCTCCTCCTCCTCCTCCTCCTCTTTCTCCTCCTCCTCCTCTTTCTCCTCCTCCTCCTGCTCCTCCCTCTCCTCCTCCTCCTCCCCCTCCTCCTCCTCCTCCTCCTCCTCCTTCTCCTCCTCCTCCTCCTCCTGCTCCTCCCTCTCCTCCTCCTCCTCCCCCTCCTCCTCCTCCTCCT